>RSEF01000012.1:7666156-7698373 GCA_003993805.1 Himantopus leucocephalus | reverse complement strand
TTTTTTTTAAGAAAAATTACTGTAACCCTAGCAGGGAAGGAAAATTAGAAGGCCCCAAATGCATTTTTCGGAGTTTAAATTAGAGAAGAACAACCGCTTTGGTGTGTGTACATTTGTGCTTTCTTATAAATAAAGAAAAGGAGAGCATGTGGGGGCAGGAAAGTGAAGGGGAACAATATAGATGTCAACATAAAAAAGTCCTCCTTTCAGGATAATTTCAAGCCTGATAGATGAAGGAAAAAAATTTAAAAAAAAAAAACCTATCCTGAGGCGTCTTTCCCTCCTCTGCAGCATAACAGATCAATGAACTAATGGTGTTGCGCGCTGGAAGCAGACATCTGCACAGCTCAAGACCAGGCCACAAAGAAATGAAAAGATGCTGCCGTAGCTGGAGGTGTGCGGGTTAAGAAGTTAGTGCTGCTGAACACCAGCACTATTTAGTAGTTTGAGAGCAGCATAGACTATACACTTCTGCTCAGGAGTGCAAAGGGTGCCCTTCACTGCCCACTGGGAAATAAACGCACAGCTAAAAGTCACTTACTCCAAAAGCAGATTGCAGAAATTTTTGCTCATTGATTGCTGACTTTTAAATCCTTCTGCCAAATTTGACAGAATGCTTTACTTGTACAGGCCAGTTCACAAGGCCAGTTTAACCCCCTTAAGCAGGCCACCGGGTCTTCATCTTGCCCTGCATACGAATCAAGAAGGGACTGCAAACAGATTATGAACAATACTGTCCTGTTAGACTGTTGCTCTTCTACAGGCACTTGAGCTGAGCAACTGTCAGGACTAGCATAAAAAATGATATCGCAGAAAATTGACATAGGTGTTACCTACAATGAAATAATTTTTAAAAACTGAAAACCAGAATCAGCGATCTGTAACTATTACACTAGATCCCTGGCAGCTGATCACAAAGCTTAAGTAACTGAAGTCCATTAATAGTCCTGAGAAGATAAGTGATGAACCTTCAAAGGATGTAATGGACACTAGAAATATTAGAAAAAGCCCATTCCTTCTTAGAATGTTAACTCTTTACTTAAAAGTCAACAAGATCATACTGAAATTACACACTTCATAAAGGACAATGTAGCGTTATCTCAAGTACATGCCTCACACAGCCTTTGTTATAAAAATTCATGGAAGAGAAAACTTTCATCAAGTGCTATTAAACACAAAGATATCCATTGCTGTCCAGCAAGCACCTGATCAATAAATCACTGGAAACCCGAGCAAATGCATCATTGGAGATACCTCTGCTGACAGTATTGCATTCCTTCTCATCTTTACCTTCAACCTAGGAACATAACTTGACAGTGAGGAGGGCATTAACTAATATTCAATACCATTAGCACCAGCATTTCCCCCCGCCATGCAGGTGCCTTTTTGCTCTTTTACATTTAGCCTTACGTATTGTACCATGATGCTATTCCCACAGAGTCAGTTCAACTTTTCTTACAACTAAAAACTTCTGCAAGTAGATAAAAGAAAAACCAAATGAGATCTTGGTTCTCTAAACACGTGTATGACTGTGTTTAAAGTTAGGAGGAGTTACACTTAACCGCCAAAGCGAGTAGGTGCATTATGTCCTTCACATTAGACCAAAATGGAAATAGTATAATTGCCACCCCCCACATGCACCTTTAAGAAAAAAGTCTTTTTTGTTTATATTTGAACATCTGTGAGCAGTTTGACTGCAGTCTGGGGTCATGCAGTGAGAATGTGTGTGGCCCTGTGGAAGCAGGAGTAGCCGGGTCCCCCCCGTGGCAGCCTCCGCTCTCCAGCCCTGCACCACCACTGGTTTCCTCCAGAGCCCCAGCCCACGCTCAGACTGTGGCCAGCCACCGCCTGGCTGTCAGCACAGCCACAGGGACGGACCTCAGCTCCGCATTTGTTCCTTCCCATTGGGAAAGCTCTCGCCTCTCCACAAGGTTGGGAGCAGGCTCTTTCTCCCACACTCAAATACCCTTAGGGGCCAAATGCAAACCTTAGCTCAGCAGCAGGAGCAGATACACAAACACCAGCTCACCGTTGATCCGGTACCTTCTGGGAAGTCATGAGGCTTTCAAAACAATCCATCACTCTCTATCATGCCAGCCCACCCCACACACGGTCACCAAACTCCTCTTCCAAGAGGTGACGCAATGGTGAAGATTTGTGCACACCCTAGGACAGAGTCCAGCCCTTGGTCTAGCTTCAATTTTGTTAAAATAATGGTTTACGCTTTCTCTGGTGAAAGCCCAGTTAATACACAAAATAATTCTGGATTGCTCTTCTATAAAATGTTGTGGTTTGAGTTGGAGCAGGATTAGTCCTTCTGGAGCATCACTGCAGCGCAACCCTGTGGCACAGTCTGCTTATCATTACGTGCCTGTTAAGTAACAGACTGTAACTGTGAAGAAACAAAATGACATTGCAGAAATGCAGGGTATCAGGCTCCTCATCTACTCCTAGAAAAGCCTGCTGAATGTCCTCCAACGTGATGGGTTAACTTCCTGATTGAGAGATGTTGCTGCAATATTATGACTACTTTTCTATAAAGTCAGCATAAAAGTAAAATACAAGATATAACACCTAATTCTTGCACAAGAAAGATTCCTTATTAAATATGAACACAACCCACTCATGCAACCGATGTTTAATTGCAGAGTTCTACCAGGTTGACCAAAAATTTAAGTCGGTGCTGAGGGAGCTGCTCCCTAGCTCAGCACCCAGCCCTAAGAAATTAGACTTAACCTCTCTCTCACCTCCTCTGCCCCAACCCAGCATTTGCTGAGAAGAGAGCGAGCTGAGAAGACTATTGTTTTAACTGGGAGAAAGCTTGAGCATTTAGGGATGAGAAGACGCAGCTTCCACTCACTCTTTAATTACTGGTAACTGAAGGACCACCCGGCACACACCGAGTCCAGCACTGGAAGCCTCAGTCTTTTCTCTTCAGGACTGAGATGTAGTGCATTGTGCAAGGCTTTACTCCCCAACAAATGACCTTTTATCTACATGGCTAACAGCATGCATGAAATACTGCAGTAACACTCATGTAACTTATTTTTCCTTTTTTTTTTTTTAAATATAGTAGTTAATGGACATTAGCATCTCATTGCACAAGGAATCCTCCTGACTCAAGAAAAACGCTTGCCTGCTGAGTGGGCACCACCCACTCAAGAAACAACAAGAGGAAGTAAGTCGCATCCTGCAAAACATATTTAATGTAAAGCTCGTTACCCTGCTGCTTGTTGAACAGGATAGTGGCTCCCTCTGATGTGGCAATAATAGAGGCTTTCGTGAACAAACCCTGGTCTGCAAGAAATCAGAAATACAGTTGCGTAAACACAGCCCAGCACATGTAAATACCTGGGAGTTGTTACCACTAGAATGAACCACCACATGAGGCACTTTGGGGGAAAATAAAACAGAAACATAACAAACAAACAAAAAAACCCAAACCACACCCAACCTCAGACTAATTAAAATACCTAAGCACACTTTCAATCACTGAAGTAGCAAAGGAGACTGAACGATAACTGCGGAATCACTTACTGCACACATTTAAGTTACCTGTGCTCACGTGAGCTCAGTTGCCCATTTACCTTGTACACAGAGTGCTTTATAAAACCCAAACCTATTAGTCAGGCTTTTTGGTTTTAGTGGTCTTCAATCATTCTGACATACACACACAAGGCTGCACAAGGCGTATCGTCGAATATACCATTAGCAGTGATTTCTGCACTACAAAAGCAAACCTTTTCTTGTTATCTTAATAGCCTTTTCATTAAAAACTCCTTAGACCTGAATAGCAAATTTATTTTCTACTTGGACCTGAGCAAAGGCCCAGTGAATTTAATCCAACTACAGTTGGATAATCTTTTGTATCCAGCTAGTACATACAGTATTTACAACAAACTCCAGGTGAGTCTCTTGGTTCCATTTCACATTTTTTGCTTGCAGCCTACACCCACCAGGCTTCATACTGGACCACAGCATATCTGCTCACCCTTGCCCATAATGGCTGTATATTGTTTAAAAAAAATAAACATTAGACACAGACACATTTGGGCCTTTATTTTAGGGTTTGAGTTAAAAAGCAAGACGGGAGGCTTTTCCCATGGTTAAGAAAAAAATAAGGGAGGACAAATGCATTTCAATGCACACAACTCCACAAGACGCTTTCTGGAGCAAAGGGAAGGATTAGGGAAGCGAGAACTACAAAATACAAGAGGAAACGAAGCCCTGGTGCATGACTGCGACACTGGCAAACAGGAGGTGCAGGCTTCCTCCCTAGCCTCATCCCTCCCGACCAGTCCCACCAGCAAAGCACACCGGCGCAGAGGAAGCCGCCCTATCACGTGTCCCAAATGCACTGGTAACTATTTTTACACAGCCCCGTTGGGGTTACAGCAGTCGCCGCTTATGTCAGAGCAGAATGCCTGTCAAAATAAAATAACATGCGCTGTTCTTGCTGGCAGACGGAAAGAGCAAGAGGTTTTGCTAAAATGGATAGCACAAGAGACAAGAGCCGCACGCAATCCCATATGCGCTGAAGCGAAGATGGATTCCACCCCTTTGTGGAAGCAGCACCCCCAGTTCCAAGGAGACTGCACCCAGGCCCAGTTATCCTGGGACACCTTACTGCTCTGGGGGGCTCTCAGTCCCCAAATGCTCATGACGCTGTATCAGCAGCAAAGCAAGTGCTCCCTCTTTCTCTTCAAACACTTAAATACTTCTCATACTTCTCATGATTTAAGTTCATTTTTGCTTTCCACCTTATGAGCAAACCCAGAGCCTTCAAAGCCCAGACCTGACAGTACCACGGGCTGCTCTGGCACCCCTTATATAGATTATTTCCAGTGCCATATTGTTTCAATAATTAAAGAACGTCTGCAATTACTATCAACAGAAAGATTCTGGTTTGCTTTTTATACCCCTGGGCCATTCCTTGGAATAGCTGGAAAGTAAATACTTATCCTATAGTATAAATAAAAAAAATGCACTACCTCAGTTTCACACTCATTTTCCTCAGTTTTGTAGATACGCAACCACTGTATTTCCAGATACCTATTTTCCAACTCCTTGAGGAACGATCACCAGGTACCCCCCTACCTTGCGTACAGACCTCAGACTTCATCACAGGCTCCACTCAAATAATAAAGATATCCACATTTGGCACCAAATAACAAGAGGTGGCTTAATGCCTGTTATCACACCTTCCAATACTGGGCTTTGCTCGTTAACATTGAGTTCTTCCATTACGACAAAAAACGGCAATTCTGTAGAATTTCAGAATTGCTTTTGAAACACCAAGACACTAATACATTGATGAAATCAACATTAACACAAGCCCATTCTTTCATTTCCTTGACATCAACGCTTCCGCACCTTGACATCTAACGGCATCAAAAGAAGCCACAAAATTCCAGGGGAAGACAGAACAAAAGGCATCCGTAACATTAACCACCTTGACATTCCCAAACAAAAATGGATGTCAGAGCCACACATTAACTAGTTGTGCCACAGTAGGAGAGAAAGGTATTTCTCTTCTGCCTACTGAGTGACTCCAAAGTCACAGGAGCAATTAATTTCTAGTTAACTATAGACAAATACTATTCTGGCTCAAAAATTACAACTTTAGAACAAAGCCTGTCCTGTTCCCACTACCTGCCCTGAATTTTACAGCAAGGCCTTAAGTTCTGCTTTCATTTACAGGAATACAAGTGGAAAATGGCAAAGATTTAGACTGATAAAAGCAAGTATAGAAAACAGACCATATCAAAAGAGATACCGAGTCTTCATACACGCTACACAGTTAGATTCTGTTTGTATCACAGAAAGAAACGAGTACACAGTACACATTTGAAATCTTTCCCAGATTTGCAAATATGCCATTCTGGTAGTGATTTCTTGCCACTTTTTTGTACCATTGCTGGTTTTAGTAAGACAACTAAATACACTCAGGAAGCCTCACTCAACAGAGATGCTAATTTTTTCCACAGTCAGTGCTAAACAAAAAAATAATTCATCAAAACATAGTCTTCATTCTTCAGCTCTTAATGATTTTAATAAGCATCGTGTGCTGTTTAGAATTATAAAGAATTACCACTCGCAGGCTGTGAATGCAGAGGTCCTGCTGCTATGAATTACAGATGCCCATTAAAAGCATCGATCCTTTAGTCCTTGCCAGTCTTCCAGCTATGCAAGGCCCTTGTGTTTGAAACACTGAGCATACCTTAAATTAGGACTCTCCAAATGACCGAAAACATGTCGCTTTACAGAATCTTGCAGCCCCTCTGGCCAAATTCATTTTTCTTCAATCAGATCTGAATTTAACACAGGCAGCCTTACAATTTTTCAATTTATCTGTAACTCCTTAAGTGTAGAGCTCGCCTCACAAGGCTTTAGTCTAAGACACGCACACACACACAAAACTGCCCTCGTTAACAAAAGGGAATCTTCACTAGCACAGAGCTGCTGTGAAGGCAAAGCCAAAGCGAAGTCAGATAACACAGACAATGTCCAGCTTGTGCTCTGCAGGTCCACGCTGACCACTGCGAGATCAGGAGCCAAATATAGCCCAAAGGCAGGCTCCCCGCTGTCCCTCTCCCTGACAATACAGCAGAATGGCAGGGATCCAAATGGATTGCATTAAGACATTAAGGCTTATGCTATTTTATGTATCCTGCCCGACCTGCAAGGGAATAAGGTTGTTGGAAACACAGCAGGTTAGAGCAAGAAAAATACACGTGAACAGCCAAGGAAGCTACAAGCTGGGATGCAAAACACACAAAACACATGCAGACAGGTGCAGGGTGCGCAAAATAATAAAGACTTTATTAGTAGGTATTGCGTTTGTATTTATGAAATATAGCTACACCAGGAATAACCTTGTGCAACAGCAATCAGCTGGCAATCACCAAAAACACAAAGCTCTTCGACAACAGTGCTGCAGCCTTAAGCCCCTGTTAAGTGAGCAGAAAAAAGGTTACAGACAAATTAGTGTGGAAACGAGGAGTAGGTAAATTAAAATCAACAGACTCATAGAAAATCCCATGACAGAGACGACACAGTCTTGATTTTGGGAGGAATTAAACAGCGCGTGCCAGCACAAAGATCACCAGAGCTACGATTTTTTTCCTGGCAGCTGCTTTTCAGAGCTGCTCTTCCCCGTATTTACAAAGGAGGGCATGTCCCCCTGAAGTTCAGTCCCATAAATACAAACAGCAAACAGAAGTGACTTCTGGCACTTCAGCTGGAAATAATGGCCTTTGCTCAAATTGCACTAAACACCATAATTAAAAGTGATGAGAAACAACAGATCCCATTCCTCAAAACTGGCCAACTGCTCAGCCAAACACAAGTTAGAACGTGTCTGCACGAGTTGCATGGCAGAATTAGTTCATTTAGATACTTCCCCCTTCCACCAAAAGATGTCAGTGGGGAAAAAAAAAAATCTGTCTTCTCAATGGCTTTCCAAATTCCTTTTGTTTATTTATTTTTAAAAATAAAAGACAGGCCAGTCAGCGTGGTCTGTGCGTTGGAAGTTCAAGTACCAGAGTTTATTCCGCACAGTTTATGTGGATGTGACTGCACCGATCACAACAGAGACACCACAGATTTGCAGATTTTTCTCATACAGAAGCTTCAAGTTCCACCAGGACAGATTTAAGCTTTGCTCAGGGTAGGGGAGGGTAGGGGAGGCTGTGAATGTGTCTCATCACTTGAAAGAGCTGCTAAATGCAACGGGAGACTTGTCTAGCTACCTTATCAAATCAGGATAAACTCCAAATTCTCCAAATTGGATGTAACCTGAGAAACCCAAAGACGGCCTGTGAAAATGGTCTGGTCCTGACTTCGAAAAAAAATTCTGAGGAATTGCCATTTAAAAAAAAAAAAAATACACCAAAAAAACAAAATAGGTCTTCAGGAAAAAAGCAAAGCAAAGCAAACCAACCGTCAATAGCCTGTCCTTGCCAGCAACGCAGCAGCAAGCAAGGAACAGGAAACAGTCAAGAAAAAGCTGTCTTCAGACTGCAAATTAGTTGTACACAATCACAGGCTACTGAAAAGAGACCAGTATTATTTAAAATAAATGACCAAATGATAACAGGACAAGAGCCCGACTATTTTTGGTAATGCCAAAAGGCGTTTTTTTGTTAATTAAAAAACTGTGAAAAGAAAACTCATGTAGGTTTTCAAATTATTGGTTGAACTGTAAAGCACCACAACAGAAAAGGAAACGTTCAAAAAACCAAAAAAAATAATCTTCAAAGTTAAAAGATGCATCAAAACTTGCAGGATTCAACACAGACAAGATGGAATTACCAAACTCCAGAGAATTGCTCCCCAGATATTTATCACATGCAAAGAGCAGTTTAGCTACAGTTAGAAATCAGCGAAAATACAGATCATTACAACAAGTTCCAGAAGAGCATCTTGAAGACCTCGGTCTTGGGAGTCCAGAGCCAAGGTCTGAAACCTGAAATGACGCTAGTGCTAGAGGATCTGATTGAAGAGCAACAAAGATGTTGAAACAGCACGATGAGTTTACACACCTTGAGAAACCTCAAAAAGCATTACAAAGGAAAAGAGCAGATGAAGCGTTGGCAATCTGTTCAAGATTACCAAACGACAAGAAACCCAAATAATCTACATTGCCACTTTATTCCCAAGTTCCAGACATTCAGAAATGAAACGCAGTAAATGAACTCCGTGAATTTTGGAGTCTTGGAAAGCAGATCACAGTTGGAGATCCTAAAACGGTGGAATACATCTGTTTATAGCTAAGTCAAACCATAAATATATCTTGTATTTCATTAAAGAATTAATTTCCAACTAAGACTGATACTTCATACGTACATCTAGTGAACTTATTTTCTCCCCCTCTCCAGAAAAATTTTAAAATAATTACATGTGTTTCATCATTTCAGGAGATAAGAATCTAATTTTTGCTGCCTTGTTCCATGGGTAATTGTTTCCAACTGTATTCTTAGGTACAAAGTGCTACTTATGCAGATCCGGTATGACAGTACATCCACTGTGTAAAGGTGTGCAGAACTGTCTGGTTTGCATGGCAGACAGTAAATACACCCATGATCAAAACTGCAAAATCCCGACCACAAATAGCAGATGCCAAATTGCTTGGTTAAACAACACAAGACAGAAGTGCATACACAGAAACCCAACAAAAAGAGGTAAGGGCTAAGGTCACACTATTGGTTTTTAAGCAATACTAACGAAGTGATGGCAAAGTATTGTTTAAAAACAAAAAGGAAGTATTTTTCTTCCTCTGAATGAGTCTAATTGTATTTTCTTGTGCTCAGAAATTCATCGCAGCCCTGATTTCGGCAGGGCAGGAGACTGCAGCAACGCAGAGCCGCAGGAAGCACAGAGGAATATTTACATTCCTCAGCAGTGCTCTCACTGACTTCCATATCCACTAAAAAGAAACAAATATCATTATCAACTTTAAAAAAAAATGCATACACAAAACTTCATTTAGGATTTTGGACATGTGAGGGAACTTCATTTTTTAACTGCTCTGTTCTGAATTCATGTTTAATAGGAACATAATGCAGGTTTCATTGCTATTAATTATCATCCGAACATCTCCATAAAGGTTCGGCTGCCTAAGGTCACCCGTGTCTGAAGCCATCCGCCAGCATCCCAGCATGAACCACCAACTCTTACACTTCGGTGAGACCAGGCTGTCTCAGGAATCATCTAACCCTGGTGCCTATATACACAAAGAAAGCCAAAACCAGGTCTGATCTTTGTAGGAATATTACAGACATTTATAGATCTGGTCATAAGTGAACAGGTAGGAGAAAAAAAAATATCTTATATAACAGAGGATTTTATATAATAATATTTTAATACTGCAGGATTTCATATCCTATCACTGGAATCACCCCGCTGAAATTCCCCACATGATTCTTTCCCCCCATGGAACTTGTGTTAAAACACAGAATAAAAGCAAGCTTGTGTTAAAACATGGAATAAAAGCAAGCTTCTGGCTACATTTTACAAGGGCACATTCACTGATGAGTTGGGCACCAATTTCTGCCCCCATTCTTGCCCACTCCCTCCTTATTACTCAACTGCATTTCCTTATTTAAGAACCTTTTTAAAAACAAACCCATGTATTTACAAGCAAATAAACTTCTGATTACAGACACAGTAGTTCACCTAAGAAAAGGCATAAAAGCCTAGTGTTAACAAGTGATCAAAAGGCATTCTCCTCCTTTCCCTGAGGGTGAAATTTGTTGCATATCATGTTTATTAATCCCGATCAGCAAGCTCAAAAGAGAGGTCAAAAGCTAACACACTCCCCCACCCCCCAATTTATATAGTGGCAGTAGCCTTGTGTCAAACAACAATAATTTAAGCTACAGGTTTATGCACGCAGTTGCCTCAAATAAAACAAACCAACCCACACTGCCAGGACTGTTCTTGGCGACCCAAGGCTTACGCCCCGCATGGCCAGCGGCTGACGAGCTGACAGGGAGATGGTCATAGGGAAAGCCATCTCCCCACTGCCACCGCAGCTAGGATAAGGACCTTCAGCGAGCAAAAACTTCTTCTCCCGAGTTTCAAGTCAAATGCAATACAAGGAAGTGATAAATAACCCCTCTACTTCTCCGTATTGCCCCTACGGGATTTCTGAGTACGCTCTGCACAGACAGACAGACCCAAAAAAGTTGGAGTCCTCTCAACAGACAAATCATCCGGACCATTGTTGTACGGGTTGGCTGGACAGTGGCCCAAACAATAAGCTGTTTTTAGAAAACTGGGGATTCATCCTCTTATGTGGCATGAGGGAGGGATTTAGCCTTAATTTAGCACCATTTAGAAAAGATTACCCTATAATTGCAATAGGAGTTGGCAGACACGGGCAGCAATGAAAAGCCTTTATCCTGCAAAGCTTCCAACCGGCCAGCTACAGCTCCGCAGCCAGAAGCAGAGAGCCACCCCAGGCTGTCCCCGGCTGGCCGACGGGACAGGCAGGATGGCCACCCCAGGCTGCCCCCAGCCAGCCACCAGGCCAGGCAGGACAGCCACCCCAGGCTGCCCCCAGCTGATGGCCAGCACGGGCAGGATGGCCACCCCAAGTCAAGATGGCCACCCAGGGCTGTCCCCAGCCAGCTGCTGGGGGCCAGTGGGGCAAGGAAGGTGGCGAAGGGCAGCCGGCAGGGCTGCAGCTCCTGGTAGCTCTGTGGTCAATGGTGTCTGAAGGAAGACCCAAACCCCTCGTTCCTCAGCATGCAAATCCAGCACAGCCTGCGGTGCTGAGGGGCAGAGAAGGTGCCGCAATGCACAGAGAGGAGCCGCAGCCTTCTGTAGGGCTCAGGTGTGAATAACTCATAGGGCCCTGGCCAGCAGGGGCTCGGCTCGGGGCCCTGACTGGTTCGGGCAGAGATCACATACCGGGGGAGATGCTGATATCTTCCATTTTGTTATCGGTCTGGCCAGGTCATAGGCATGTTCCTGCAGAGCTCACGGTGCCACTGCCATTCCCTGGTGACAGGGTGAGCCAGGCACTGGGCTGTACTTTCGGGCAGCGAGAGCTCTGCCAGAGCAGACGCACGACATGCCTCAGGTGTAGGGTTGCCGTAGCCCTGCCAAGACCCAGTAGCTCACAGCCACTCAGGAGCTCGTTACAAACGTTATCTAATTTGCAGCAATCCTAGTGCTCTGCCAGAACGGGGTCCAGGAAAATTTAATTCTTGTTCAAACAGATTTTGCTGCAGCAGTGACGCCTCTCTTACATCTGCGCTCAAACGATGAGCTGGAATAATCCCAGTTTAGGCTGGCATAGGACATACTGGAGCCTACTGCACAGTTCAACTCAACCCAGCTTTATTTTTAGAAGTGCAATGAAAAGTAGTAATTTCTATGCACAGACAAGGCCCTAAACACACGTTAAACCTCCTCCCCCTCCACGACTTACCTGTGCTTGGCAGTGCCTGGCATTTCTGATGGCCTCAAGCCTGAAAGATGATGCTACTGCCCAGCTGGCTGAGCCATGGGAATGAACATCCTGGGAAGGAGGGAGGGGAGAAAGGGGCTCTTCAGCAAGGAGGCGGAGAGCTGGAGAAGAAAATGGTCAGGAAAGGACCAATTAGATGAGGAACCATGAGAACCACTAGTGTCAAGGGAGAAAGCAAATTTTAAGGAGGAGGCAAAGAGCATGTGTCCATGGGAAAAGATAAGAGGAGACAGTCAGGACAGTAGCACAGGGAGATCAAGGGAACCTGCAATGGAGTTCAGGAGGAAGTGGAGGAAGAGGAACAAAACCAAAGGCAGGAGGAAGGAGGAGTGGGAAGAAGAGAGGTGACCACATGGCCCTTCAGGTATGAGTGGGCAGCCAACTGTCCTCATCTGCTTTACATGGTAACTGCTTCCAATTTCTTGGCCAAAGGCTAAAGTTTGTCTCCCATGCTGCTCTCCAAGGTAAAGATCGAAATGCATTGCCTCCAACAGAGCTGTGTAAGAGTCCTTAAAAATATCCCACGTTAACCAAATCTAGCTAACCAGCAAGTGCCAGAGACACAAGACTATTCAAGACATTATTTCAGTCTAAGTCTGTACACAGGACAGGGAAATCAACCTAGCCAGGACAAGGAAAATTGCTGTTTTAAACTTAATCAGTATGCAAGAACTACACTTTTGTCTAGTTTTTACACATGCAAGCAGACCATTTCTGACCTTTCAGCAGCAGCAGAAGCTACAGAAGAGAAAGTGGATGACCAAACTTTCAGTTTCAGCAAGTAAGCACGTACTAGTTTGAAATACTGTGGGTTGTTTGAGAACAATACCTGACTTGAATAACCGTAATTTGCCCAGCGCATTCTTCTCTAAATATTTAAGTTCCCTTCAACACCAAGTAGCCTGGCATTGCACCCAAAAATGACTTGGAAGATATGCTAGAGGAGCAAACAGTAGTGGGATTTTGACTTGCTTGGTTTTGTTTTTTAATGAGGGATACATTTTTGCAGTTACATATTCAGGGTGCTTGTGTAATATTATCTGACTGAATAAACCACTGCAAAGTACCACATTCTTGGCAAGCTGATAAAAGAAGTTCATTGCTCTGCCACTCTCCCCAGGACCAAATGTGAAGCAATTCCGCAGCTCATGGACACTGAAGTTACTGCCAACAGATGATTGAAAGCATCTAACTACACTTAAGATATAACCTGCTGTAGACACAGAGTAGGCCTGGAAGGACACCAGACCCCAGATATGCAATACGTATTGAATGCAGCTGGATGGCAGGGACACAGCAGATACACTGTGATGTTTACAGTGCCATGGAGTGCATCAAGCTACACCTTGGTGTTCAGCTTCGTGAGTTGCTGTAACACATCTCCATTCAGGTTTGCCCTACCCTGTTCACAGAGGGAATCGATCAAAAGTACATTTTCCCAGATTTAGAAGACTAAGCAAGAGACTGTAGTAAAGAGCAAAGTCAGGACTGAAATAAGTTTTAGAGCTATGTTCTTCAGCCTTTCAGAATCAAACACATGGCTCTTCTTAAGGGCACACTTAATAGCAAGCTACCCACCCTACCATTTCTTTGGATATCATTATACTTCTTTGCATTCCCTGCCACTGCTGCCCTTGCTGTTCATTCCCAAATGAAACACTGGGTACAGGACTAATGTCTAAAGCACAATTAATTCAAAACCAAACTACGATCCCAACACAGAGCTGAGCAAAGCAGAGTGCCCCATCTTGTGCTCAGTGACATACTGAAGCAGATCAGTTTTATTTTTCAAGACTATAAGGCAGAATTCTCTATCTCTCCAAGAGTTCATTTCACATTTAGAGCTGGAATTTGAGCAAGCTGATTTGTCGCATTATAAACAGACACTGTTTTCAGGCACATGAAGGCCTCAAAGTTAAAGAAAAACTACAGAAACCGAGTAAGAGGAATTCTAGCTGTTCCCACAGATGTTATTCAAATTCCTCAAACATAACATTTCAATTATTGGAGTGGTTTTCTGCACTCCAGGAAGGAAGAGAAATACACACATTATCTACAGTCCTGAAATTTCAAGATGCTAGATCAGCAAGTTCAGTGGGAAAACACTGTAACTACTCTCTGCTGCAACACCAGTTCCAAAGGCAGCACTAGGATTGATCTTAAAAGACAAGGGGAAGAGTTAAACAACCCAAACCTGTGCACTGGAGAGCATCCATGTGCACATGACACCAAGTACTGGTCTGTTCTTGATAGCTCTGGCAATCTTTTACAAGTAAAACCTAGCTTGAGAGCCTCATTGAGCCTAGAGGCATGGAACAAAACTGGGATCTGCATAAACTCCACCTCTTGCGGAGGCTCTGCTCCCTTGTACAGCAATGCCCATTGAAGATTAAGGCCACATTCTTCATACAAAGCCTAATATTATGTGCAGTAAGACAAAGCTAACACATGACTAACACAGCGTGGTACTATGCAGCAAATAGAGGAGCCCAGGGCAAGAGAAATACTTTCATCAAATTAATCACTTTCTATGGAGATGACCTTGCCACAGAGAACAACGATAGTAAGACGAGAAAATACATTCCTTGTGAAGCACACATAGAAATACAGTGTCAACCTTAATGCTATTTCAGGCCCATTGTGAGTAAGTACAGGACGGGCCTGTTGTGGAAATAAACAAGGGCATCCACAACCATGCTGGTCAAGAAGAGGCACCGTAGACCACAGGTTCAGGTCAATAAATGCTCTTTGAGGCCGGTTCTCACAATTCCCAGAGCCAAGAACCTTAAAAGTGAACAGACGCCTCGCAGGAGCTTTGCCAGCCCCAAAAGTCTCCCTGGATAAGCAGAATTCCAAGAGACATTCCCCAGCTGCAAGTCCCACACGCTGAGGAGCATGAAAGGAATGAATGCCTTACTATGCTCCCTGCAAACCCCAACAATGGGGAGGTCAGAGGGAACATCAGACCAATTTTGATGTTAACAGGCTTTGTGTCATGTTAAAAGGGTCCATTTGCTTCAGTCCCAATAACTCATTTATATTTTAGGGCGCTTGGCCACACAGGCTAGATTAGAGCAACCCGCTACAAACCAATATAGTAGGCTAATGTAAAACTCAGCTTTTGTCCCATGCAGATGTTTCTGCAGATATTAGCAGCTCTCTGTCACTGAATTTCTCACAGTACTCCTGTCGTTTGGTTTCTACCTGTTTCCAAAGTCCAAGGAGTAGGCAACAAGGAATCTTTAGAGACATTTGTCTTCCTTGTCTCCTTCCACAGAGAGGGTAAGATCAAGCTGATTTATTAGTAAAACCTTGGGCAGGGGGTGTCTCAAACATGAAACTGCAAGAAAAGCTACTCTTTCCCTACCCTAGCACGTATCCATGAAGGACTGAAATACAGAACATTTTGATGGGAAAGTTTTCCTCCAAACTTCCAGGCCAGCCCGGGGTTCAGGTCCACTGTGCCAGCAGCCCTGATGCAAAGTCTATATCCCAGCCCTCAGAGGCTCTCTCATCTTCCTAAAAACCTCCCAAAATTCCAAAGAGGAGTCACAAGCTAAGATACATACTTCAAGCCTGATTCTACTGGCCAGGGACAGCCCAAGGTACAGTTTACCTCTAATTCACCACTGTGCTTACCTCCACTGGAGACCCAGGAGGGCAGGAAAGTATAATCAACCATGGCTCACTTGAGTCACAATTAATCCTGGAATACAGGGTATCTCCTGTCCCAGAACCCAACAGAAGTTAAAGGTGACCATAATTCATGCACACCGTTCTACGAGTTAAATAGCAGTTTGCAAGGATAGAATGATGCAGAATACATGCAGGGATGAGAGGAGGGCTTCAAAACTCCTGAACATGAGGGAGATTAGTAGGATCACAGCAAAACCCTTAAAGGCAGGAATAAAACTATAAAGCCTGTGAAAGGCCTGGCGCTGACAGAAGGCGACTCATCTCTGCATTCCTTTCCTAAGAGGTAAGGCAGCAAGTGTCACAGCAGGCAGCATTCCTTCAGCCCTCCCGAAATCCAGTCAAACAACTAACATATCTCACATGCTCCGCTTGCTAAAATCTAGGTTCAGCTACTCAGTCCTTCAGCAAGTATTCACTGCCTAAAAATAGCTGGAAGGGGGGGAATCATAAAAATAAGTTCAAACTTTAGAACTGTATCCCAAGCTATGGGGTATATTATAAAGCACAGTATGTAAAAAACAAATATATATAACCAGCCAAATAACAGAATCACAGAATAGTTGAGACTGGAAGGGACCTCTGGAGATCACCTAGTCCAACTTCCCGGCTTAAAGCAGGGCAACCCACAGGAGGTTGCTCAGGACATTGTCCAGTTGGGTTTTGAATGCCTCCAAAGATGGAGGCTCCATAACCTATGGGCAAAGAATAGCAAAAGAGAAAAAAAAGTTAAGCATGGCACGTTGCGTTTGTGGTTACTCACATATGTGCTATGGTTCGGTCTTTAGTTTTTATGGACTGTTCTGTAGCAACACAAATACACCAGAGGCCGGAGATAAACAACGCCACAGCTGGATTTGTTCCAAGTGACTCAAATGTGCTCTTAAAATATTTCTATGATTACTGAAGGATCTTAGAACAAGACTTCATTGTAACCAGCGGGGGAGGGGGAAAATGTTTTAAAACACCCCTACTCCCCAAACACTGCTCTAATTTAGCCAGTTAAGTGCAAGCGGTCTCATTTCCCAGGGATTAGTTTGGATACTTTGGCTTCAGCCCACCTTTAAATAGCATCCTGAATTGGACTCACAGTAGAGAAAGTAGGCTGCACTCACACAAAAAAAGAAAAAAAAAAAGTACTAATTACCCCTAAAAGAAGAAACTTACAAAAATAGCTGCCTTATATTTCGCCTATTGTGTCTGAGTCGAATGTGGCTGAAATGAAGCCACTGACAAAGCTGCAGGTGGGAGCGAGCAGATGTCTTAGTCCAACCCCCAAATTGCAACCCAGAGCCAGGAGAGTCTCGTGCACGCACAGCTGCATTCCCACTGGTGGGTGCTCCCAACCAGCACGGCCTGAGCCCTTTCCATCCCTCCCAGCCTGCCACTGTTGTGAGATGAATTGCACTTACTCTTGCACATAAAGTACACTCTCATCACAGTTTGTAAGACAGCTGCATGCTGTTGTGTGGCAGCTTCCCAGCAGAATATCCCCTCTTGTGCTGCTGCTGCTCACCACCGTGGCACCCACCACCGTGGCACCCACCACCATCATCGCACCTGGCACCGCCATCACAGCACCTGGCACCGCCACCATCACGGCACCGCCACCACCCCCCCAGATAAACCACCACTTGATCAAGAAAAGACACACTAGCACCAAGCTATTAACATGCAAATCTGCTGCAAGACCACCATCAGCTCTCCACCACTGGCCAACTTCTGTCTTGCAAAGATAAACTTTCACTGGAAGTTGGCTAGTATTTAGAGATGGTCACAACAGAGCGAGACAGCTCTGCTGTCTGGACGTTACTTGTCCCCGGGCAGAACAACATCCCTTCCTGCTAACTATGCTTTAGACAAAGTAGCCTGGGCCAACGCTTATCATTTTCTTTTGAAGCCAATTGTGCATATACTTGTACACCTGGCATTGCTATAATATTAACGTGGTGAATACAGAAATCACCAGGTAACCTTTATTATATAAATAAACCCATGCAAGACAAAATATGGCATATATGCACAACTGAAAGCAACAGTTACACATGGTAATTGGTAACATTTTAATAAAAACCTGACAGCCTTGTAACAGATTAGTAACCTTAAATTTCAAATAAAACTCCTAATATTTTTTATTTTACTCTAAGCCTTCACTTTTGAAGACCTTTTGGTAAAAATCCTTCGTGAACAGAAAAAGGAGAGACTTTATAAAAGTTATGTAAAGTACTCTGCTCTCCAACTGCAGCGATTTCACAATCAGCAACAGTAACAGAACACAACCAAAGCCCTGCGGGTTTACAGAGGGACATGGGACGGAAGACAGGAAGGAAGCGGAGTTGGCCGACGTCTGTCGAATCAAGCATTGCAGTTCCTCCTTCTGTGGCGAGTTCAGACAGACCTACCTGCCACCATCCAGTTGTCCAGCCTGTCCGGCTTAAATTACCCCCAGCCTCTGAGCCCATGAAGACTGAGGCTCTTGAGGGCACAATCCATCTAGGGACAGGCAGGAGGGCGAGAGAAGCAGCATCTTTCAAGAAAAAAAAACACTACAAAAAAGATTTGTTGTCTTTTCCCTGTATTCCCTTTTATCTTCGGATCACCAAGAAATTTTAAGACCAAACTGAATTACGAAAAAGACGCAGATTAAATCAGGAGATTTAATTCAAAGACTGTAATCAGAAGGGATCTAAACAAAAGGGACAAACCTTCGTGCAATGGCAAGCATTGAATGACTAGGAGCCAGAAAATGAGAGGGGCAGCTCTACAACTACCCAACTCACTTTTGGGAAAGGTGCCTTCAAAAATCCTTTCACAGATCCAGTGAAACTCTCCAGGAAAGTTTATTTGGAAAGCAGACACAACACCCTACTCAAAACTTCAGAAGAGCAAGGGAAAATAAAAAAAGAAAAGAGAGAAAGTGAAAGGTATCGTCAGACATGGCTGCAACATCCTCCACCACCACAGGTCCAGGAAGGAGGTTTCTGTTGAACACAGTGCTTGGGCAGTCATGGGGCATATTTTGATAATGCTCAGCGTAAACAAGGATTTGAAGTTACAAGCTCAGTTGCTAACTCATATCTCATTTTTGCTCTCCTTACCCTTTCCCTCCACTCAACTGGCAGTTGCCAAATCTAGGTAAGAGAATGATTTGCACATGCTTTCATTATATGTACACAAATGTGAAAGATCATAAACATCTTTCAAAATACATTCTTAAAAACAGCAGTAGATTGAATGTCTTTGCTTCTTGTGTTTAGCTATTGTATGCAAAAAAAGAAAGACTTGAGCTTTTTCAGTCTGTCATAATGCTAAAATTTGCCAGACGTATGCAAGTAAGGAACAAAAATACAAGTAGCTGTTGCAAGATACTCAATACACATCTATGCTTTATTAACTTCCAATGTAATACAGAAATCCGCATTGTGTTAGTTTTGTGTCACAGGGAAATTTGTGTTTACCATTAGGTTTGATGTCTTCAAAGAGATTTCTCAATACAGTTCACCAAGGTCACATTAAATTAGCCGCGTCCATCCATTCAGTATTTAATTGCCTGTACTGTAGCGCAAATGTGAGAGAAAGCACTAATCTCATGGACGGTATTTAAGCGAGTTTTATCGAGAATTGCTTATGTATATTAAGCCCTACTTGAAAACAGGTTTTTGGAATTTCAGGATGTATTTCCTTTCTCAGCAAAGGTAAGAAGAATTAGAAATTCAAACCCTAAACAGAATTAAGGAAGGAAAGAATGTTAATTTCAGATTAAACTCCAGTAGTAAAGGATAAAATCTAAAATCCCTTCCCATCAATTTACTTTCTTACAAATTTAATGAGGGAAACATCCTTAATAGCCTCATTCACACAGTAAGGAAACTTGTGATGCTGTAAAGTAAAGATGCAAGAGGACAGTTTCAAAACTAAGTTTGCTGTTTCAAAAAGCAAATGAGCTATTCCAACTCCATGAGGTTTTTGGCCGTTTCCGAAAGGAGAGAGTTCAACACCCCTCCACTGGTTTAAGTTTATTTAAAACAGCTGTGCTCACGAAACAGCCATTCCCATTTCCTGCCCATAAAACTTTCCCAACCATTTAAAATAAAGGAGGGAGAAAATCAAGACAAAAATCTGGTGCTGCAACTGCAGAACAAAATCCAAGTATTTACGAGGGTGTCTCACTGAACTTCCACGCTGCAGTGTGCCTGCTCTTCCACCAAATGCGAAGGCACGGCTCCAAGGAAATGCTAGCACGTAATTTTCCTGTTGTCGGGGAAGAAAGGTCACTGCAGTCCTGGTCATTAGGTTTCAGGGTCTGTCTGCATTCCCATTCAATCTCCCATTTCGTAAGTAATTAGAGCACAACATCGACTACACTTTTCTGCTGTTTTTAGAAAAGTTGCAACAAAGGCTCTTTGAACGCACAATCCTTAACTCACATGAAACTCAAAGCAGCCACAGAGTTCGGGGCATGATTTTGTGCATGCATTTGTTTATATTAGGGGCTTAGGAGTACAAACATCTGTACAAGGTTAGATGCTCAGTTAACACTTCAGACCCGCAAATACGAAACTGTCTCATGAGTACAAGAGGTCTTAAATTATTTGGCATTTAAAACGCAACTACTGGAGCCATGGAAATCATCCTCTTTCAGGAGAGAGGAAGGGGAAAATGCAGCTAGCCTCTGTGGGTGCACAAAAGAAACAAGTCACCCTAACTCTCAATTCCTCCCTCCTCTATCCTCACTTCAAAAAAAACCACGTACGCACATTTTTTTCTTTTGTTAAGGCACAATTCCTGATATCTTGGCATTTAACACTGCCAATAAACAGGCAGGCGTGCAAGGCCAAGATTTTCTCCATGAAAAACTGTATTTGAGGCTAGAGGGGCAGCTTTCTCTTGTCTGCCTCCCCTGAACAAGTTTTCTGCACAAGGAAGGGCACAGATCTCGGTACGTCTTGTGCGAGCCCAGCACATGGCAGAGCAGAGGCCTTAATGTTTTCTTAAGTCCCTTTCACTCCAATTAGTTTTTCTGGCAAGACCATCGTAACTCACCTCTGAAACAAAGTCATATTGGACTGGTCTCTGTTCCCACTGAAGTCCCAGAGGATCTCGTCACAACTGAATAATCAGATGTTAGAGGGATCTTACTAATTAGGAAAAGTAAATTACAATTCTGCCCTCTTCAGCTCTGCAGTGACCTCGTGCAGCTGACATGAGGGGACAGGTAAGTGCTTTCCTGCCTGCCTGAAATGGTTTTGATCACAAAAAACGCCAGGAAGAAAAGACCATTATATCCTAACACAAGCAGGCTGAAAAACTGAGAAATGTTTGCCAAAGGCAATGACACAAAAATCAGAGTTGTTTAGATTTCAAGTAAAATTCTTACTAAAGCTACACAAGGAAAGAAATTGCGAGGCAAGACTAAAATAAGCCCAGTGTAATACTCGAAATTGCAGTCTACCGTACCTATCTTCTCCTTCCCATCAGGAAGGAAGGTCTCCACAAACACATAAGCAATGCCTAACAAACCTGCCATAGCAAGGCAATTTTCCAACTTAACAAAATGGTCTGGTATTCACGGACTTCAGGTTAACTCATTTATACTATTTAAATGCAGATTCCGCATAGCTAAACAGTATGTTAAAGATCCCACTTTCACATTATGCTTACTTGTTATATGCACGTAAGAGAGATTTTTACATGGCAGGATCTCATTCATCTCGAAAACCAACCAGCCATTCAAATTTAAAAACAACCATCCATATTGCTATGAAAGACCAGAAAGCTGGCTGACAAAAGCTAGAGCAGTCAGATTTATTTAAGATCACAAAGCTTATCATTCCACTATAATTGGGAGAAAAGAAAATCAGCGTATTTTTCTAGAGAACAAGGCCAGGACAAAGCCTTCTTAAGGGTACTAACACTTCAGAGGGTGCACAAAAGCTTGCATTTTCTTACACATTTCGTCACACTAAATATGTTGCTGTATTCGAAATGCAAATTCTTCTTTAAAACCTTCTGCCTGCCAACGCAGCTGTAAGATGTGAGAGAATACCCCAGTACTGCTAAGTGACAGAATGAAAACCATTACCAAATGTGTAAAATGGACTTTTGCAATGAGAAATGTCAGAGATTGAAGCCACAAAAGTTTGAGAAAAAGAAGAACCACGTGGAAGAATAGGTGTTTCATGAAGGGAAAAATGACACCTCTTGTTATAGGTCAAGCCTCACTGTTACGGACATTACAGCTGTTAAATTATGTACATTTATATAAATTTAAAGGGGACAGAAGAAAATTTGAGCTGGAAGTGAATAGATCAATCCCTGCTCCTCACTTCACGAGAAAGAATTTAGGTGAAAAATGATTACCTGATTTTAACAGCTGAGAATATTTGATTTTAACCACTTCTTGGTTAAAGATAAACACTTTATGAAAGCATCACCAAAAGGAAGCCAAGTGGAATTGTTTGCACAGCTGTTGAACACAGTGAACCAAGATACAAGTTAGACAGGAGCCTTTATTCACATAGATACAGGTCTCAGAAAGCGACTAGATTAAACTGTGCCAGGGAAAAGTTTGAATCAGGACCACTGCTGAATGTTTTCAGCTAAATCAGAGACCAAAATTCATTTAGGGAAGTATGTTTTAGCAAAATAATCTTTCTTCTTTTGATAGTATGCACCAAAGCTGAGGCCACATGCTACATGACACCGCTTTTTTCTGCTTTTCGCCTCTTGGGGACAGTTGCATTCACCTTACAATAGCCGATTCCCATTTCAAAGGCAGAATTGCCTCCTCCAGATGACATCAGGGAAAACCACAAAATAATTATATACTGACTGGTTGAAAATGTATTCTCTCCGTTTCCTTCCTGACATCATGCTATTGAAAAGTTTCATTCACTGCTACTGGCAGGCACCCACTGCCGAGCTCTAGCAAGAGCTAGAGAGCTGGGCTGGACCACAGACAGGTCATGACACCCAGCCATGTTGCTGGGTATCACAACCAAATCCATCCCTCAAAACACACACAGCCTTGTGTGCAGGGTGTGCCAGAAAAGCCCTTCTACTTCAGAGTCATCTGCTCGCCCAACACAACAAGCTCCAAACAAACATCATCCCTTNAAAAAAAAAAAAAAAAAAAAAAGGATGCTGACCTTGGAAACGAGACTAAAAACCAGATGTAACCAACTCTCTGTTCATAGGAAGCGACAAAACTTGTTTGTCTTTGGCAGGTTAGATGGCAGTTCAAACATCTTTCTAGTTTGCAGGAATACGGAAGAAATAAGCTTATTGATCCATTAGGTCGATCCACATCTCGGCCTGAGAGCCAGAGCTAAACTACAGGACCAGTTCCGTACCTCATTGCCGACAGCAGAGCGCTCAGCACTGCTCCCTAAGCTTGAAAAAATCCAGACTGCACGCTGGCCACAATTAAGGGGTGAAAACAAAAGATTTAAGGAGACAAAGGACTGCAGCATACTGCAGGGGCCAGGCCACACAGCAGGCGTGCAGCACGCCACCAGACGTGCCATTCATTTCAGCCAGAGCTGTACAGGTCCTGATATGGCACGGCCACTCCCCGACCCAAGTGCTGAACGCGGCCACAGGACTGCAGAGAAGCCATACCAATTCCAACCCTGCTCTTCAACTATGTTTGGGCCAAACATTCCCAATTATGCCCACGGACCCCAGAGCCAAGCACTCTTCTGTCTAAAGGACCCTCTAGACACGACATGGGTCCCTGCTTCCCCAAAACCCATCAGTTTTATGGGCGAGATGGAGCACAGCCTTTAGGCGACTCTTCAGGTAGGTCCCATCGACCCACTCCAAAGTGATGCCTGCCCGTGGGGCGAGCCTGACACATGTGGGGACGCAGAGACAGGCTCCTCTGCTCGGTGTGTATTACAGCCAGAGCAGGGAAAACAGCTGGGGAGAGGTGGGGAAGGAAAGCAGGAGATGGCAAGAAGGAAGACAAGAGCTGGAGGAAGGGGAAAATAAGAGAAAAAAAAAAAAGTCACAGCTCTGCAGCTATTACGCTTAAAACATGAGGTCTTCTCAGAAATGGAGGCTGCTGCATTCATTTGGATGGCAAAGTTTATTTATGTCACTTCCCTCTGCTAAGCTTTTGTGGATCATATTTCAAACCCATGTTATATTCCTCTGTTGCTGGGTTACCAGATCTGAACAAACAATTCTCCGCAGTCTGCCAAAAGCCGAGAAAGAAAGCAGATGAATGCCTGGAGGATGCATCACCCTCTGGAAGTCATCTTGTGGCCCCACGCTGCTACAGATTAGTCACAACCTCACATACAGTAGAGCGAAAGAGGAAATGGTGAATCCATTAACTCCGGGGCAGCGCACAGACCCCAGAACTGCTATTCCCACCCACTCTCCCCCCCTCCTAGGGAAACCAGGCGATTTTCCAAATCATTAGAATTTTCTTTCAGATTAGAAGAAAAATGGCCCTAAATTCAAAGGGATAAATTGGGTACTAACACCCCTGAAACTAGCGAGTTTGTTCCGGCAGATGTTGAAATGGCGAGCGAGAGTTGTGATTTGAAATGAGTAAATCGCGGGTATCACCCGTAGCAGAGCTGCAGGAAAACCCCCATGCGACAGAACACTGCTGACGGTAGGTTTGAGACTTCCCAGGCAGCATGTCTGCCACCTCAGGGGCTGCACAAACTTCTGCTTCCGGGAGGTAGGAAGACGTAGCCGGCACCCACGCGGCGCTGCCCGTCAGAAGCCCTCCAGGTTCACTCAAGCTTTGAAGAAATCTTGCCCTGCAGCACCTGCGGAGAGAGGCTGCCAGCGTGCGGTAGTCCGGTGCCTCCTGCGGAGGCCATCTCTCCCTGTGCTGCTGACCCCGTCACCGTGCTCTCCAGACACCCAGGCAGCCCTCCATCCCACATGCCCTCAGCTCTAAAGTGCCATCACCCACGCTTGCGCGCTGAAGGATGACAAACCTGAGTCCCTAATAGGAACAGTTTATTTGGGTGAAGACAAAAAGCGTTGCAAGAGAGACTACATCCCAGTACAGACCCCTACCATAACCGCCAGCCTGACAGTAACACTGCCGCCACAGCGGCATCCCCAAGACTGCCAATTGCCAGCCGTCAGACAAGAAGGGCGCTGCGCACACTGTGCAGGCTGTGGTTTGTGCTGCTCAGGCAGCAGGCTCGCCGTTGAGCTCAGCACCAAGACCAGCTTAAGACACTCTTCTCATCACCACCTATTTGCTCTCGGCAAGGTGGTACCAGCACAACCACGTGCAGCGCACCTGTGACCCAAATCGGGTAACACCTAATTTGGAAACAAAAAGAAATTTGCTAACAACAACAACAAAAAAAAAAAGAATAAAGAGGAAAATTTGGCTCAGTTCCACAGTGCAGTTCACTATATCCCCTCCACCAGGACAGCAAACACCCAGCACTGCCACACTTCCACAGGAAATACATGTATAAACGGCACTACTGCTGCCAAACTTTTGTTTCATGAAACCTTGGGTTTAATTGAATGTAGAAAATTAGAAACAAATTATCTAGTCTTTGCTGGAGGGTCAGGGACAGCCCTCGCTCTGGACCAAGGCATGGACAAGCATCACAAAACAAAAATAAAACACCAAGTTTCATCAAGACCCACCTCTCAGCTGAGACTATGGCAGTTTAAGGAAAACTACGACAGAAACATGGGTTGGTTTTTTAATAATTTAATTCCACAAGACGGTCCTTACTATTCACCCAAATATTTATGGCTGTTCTATTACATAAGGTATGGTGAATTTTATCAGAAAAAGCCCAAGAAGAAAATCCAGCAATTTTACAAGAAAATAATCTTAAATCATCACTTTAAGAATATTATGATTTCTGATTTTTAAGAAAGGCAGTTCAAACAAAACTGGCAAAGAAAATGAAGCTACCAACATGAAGCCTTATGTGTTACTATTTCTAGTACAGCAGGAAAAACTGGAATGTATAACTTTTCAGGCTTTGGTTTTTTCCAAAATAAGGATATGTAAGAAAAGTAGCTTTTCCAAAACACAGTACTAAGTATCTCTACCACTACAGACATCATATGAAAATTACAGGTGGCTCTATTCTTAATGTAAACCAACTATGATTTATCAAAATATAAGAAGCTTAGTTTACATGGGAATATTTTGCTTACCCCAACCACAGTTTTCAGTCTCATTTTACACTAGAGACAGCAATTCTGTTCTCTTCTCACATTTCAAGTGTGGCAGGTGTTGGAGTCCAATTAATAATCACCATTAAATCCACAAGACAGGTTCAAAGAAGTATAACTATTTTCCAGTAGTATGTGCAAAACTGGTATCAGTTCCCCAACATCAATTTGTAATCATACTTATTCTAGATTCTTATTCTAGATTTACATACGTATAACCAAAATTAAATTTTGCCTAAGCTGGTCTATTTAAAAAAAATAGTTTCCGTCCTTTATTTTATGCACTAAACCCTTTGGTTTTACCAGCACTGGAAGGTTAGAGGTAATCTCAAATGGCATTAAGATCCTTCCCTTTCAGCAGGAATCAACATTACACCTGAATATTTCTTAGGAGGAGGCTGCAGAGGGGTACTGAGGCCTTAGAGGTATTACTACTGAATATCATTATTTCCTATGATTAAATGGAAAGATGATTTCTCCTTCACTTTTGAAGGTGCACAGTTAAAACATCAAACCAGTCTGGATGAAGTATCACATATCCAATTAACTGTTACATATGTAAGTGAATTAACCAAAGCAAAACTTTGGTTAGTCTGATCACAGATACCGTGCGCTCCACTTGAGCAGCACATTCAAATAAACAGCACAAATATTACAGCCTGCGACGTATCACCTCAGTTGCATAGTACACCTCACTTTAGCTTAACAGGAAATGAAACAGCAAGGTGTTATTTAAATGGTTTTTTTCAAAGACAGCTTCCAAGTCTACCCAGGAATCCTCTACAGAAAATTCAAGTCATGGCATAAAGTCAATAGGCGATGCTTAAAGGCAAAAACCAGAAACAACAGCCACTGCCACCTGACAAAGAAATCAAGAGTCACGTACAGATCATTGCCACTCGTCCTTGTAAGCTTCCCCCCACCACCACCCCTTAAAAACTATATACAACCATATACGTCACATTAACTGTGATGTACTGACATGGGCTTTTAGATTTTAGGGACAGCCACAGTCTGCTTGCATACTTTTACATTATTACAGAAATAAATAATTCATAATATAATACCCATGTTTTCTGAAGGATTTAAACACAAGTCGACCACCACTAGTACAACATAACCACCTAATCAGAAAGGAGCTTTGGAAAGCAGCCAGTTTCATAACCGAACTAATAGTTAGTTATAAATCTAACTGATGTCTCAAAAACAACTCGAAAGTACCAAGTGAAGCAGATAACCCTTTTCCAACCCAACCTTCCATGCCACTTCCCCCTGCAAATCATCAGGAACGCCAATAACTGAATCCCCAGACAATCACTTCTGTGAGCTGGAGTGCATAAAGAGCTGATCCTACGTATCTTCCCCGTAAGTACAGAAATCCTGGCTCAGGCAGGTAGGCAGTCCTATAACTTATACAATTAGCGCCACTGCAGACAAAGGCTCGCAGGATGACTTACTAGTTGAACACAGCCTACAGGAACAACTCTTTATTACTTCATCTCCTAAAGGGGAAAATACAACAATAAAAATTACATGTATGCAATGTGATGCAGTATTTCACTACAAGCAAGCCAGTAGCTTATTTCTCTCAACTAGGGAAAACTGCGTAATTTACCCATAAAAGTTTGAAATTTATTCCCTCTTACAAAAGCAAAGCCGGGACTCAAGATAACCAATAAGTTTACCTGGGGAGACAGTATTTAAATTTGTGCTCTCAAATGAAAGCGATAGAAGAAATGCAGCACAAATTACCATAAAAGATATGAGATCAAGTCAGCACACAAGCAGGTAAAAGGACAATTTATCATGGATCCCAACTAAAGAGAGGTTGGTGTGGAACCTTACTGCCAGGACAGGTCCCCAGCTTCACCAGGAGGACCCGGGTTGCAAATACTGGGTGTCCACAGACACCTTTACAAAATGAGGCACAGCTCTGAGGATGCCATCTGCACTTACCGAAGGGATAAAACCGTGGAGGTTAAGGCTATGAAATTCTGCCACAATCGGGGATGGGTGGCAGGTAAGAGAACCTGGCCAGAAAGCCATGGAAGATCTGATGACTGTAGCAGAAAAGCCTGTACTTGCAATATATTACAATGTTCCCACGCTCCAAGCCAATTTACCTACGGTATGAACAAGGCCGTGATACGGGGTGCTTCACAACATTAAACAAATTAAATTCTACCCAAATCTACAACACCCAGCAGGACAGGAAACTTTGCTGTATGCCCGCACAGCACTCAGCGTAACATGGCCTTGTGCTACTGAGGTCTCCAGATGTAGTAGAGAAGAACAAAACAAGCAACTAGAATTGCTGTATTTTAAAAGGCTGCGTGAAGTCACTGTTCAGAAGCAAGAGACAGAAAAGCACTCCTGTTCGAGTCAGACATGCCACCATCAGTCCCATGCATTCCCCGAGAACAACTGCAGTTAACCCAAGGTGGAGTCCCTTTAGGTTGGAGCTTGGAATAGGGCAAGCCTCATATGCAAGGCTCCTCTAGCTGTGCCTAGGAAAAGCAAGAAGTTGCATAAACAGCAAAGAAGATAAACTCCTCCTTGGAGAGCATGCCTCATGCATCTGCTAAAGGTTTACAAGATCTAATGCAGACCAGATTCCTCCGCAGCATCACAAAAAAGCTGGAGGAGCAGTGCTTTTTCCCTGTGTAGGCTAACTAGCAGAGTCCTTAAGCTGTTCCCAGAATTGTTTGCCACCCAGGTTTTGATTTAATTACAATGGGACATGCACACCCAAAGCAAATTCTTCAGAATGTTAAGAGCAAAAAGGAGTGAATCATTGCTGATCCTGCCATTTTCTTTTTGTTTTTTAATCTCTTTTACAAGCTTCTGAAGTGTTGCAGCCCTAAAAGAATGAAAAGAAGTTGTCTTCAAGCGTTTTTCCCACCTGAAAGCCAAAATACGTAATGCCCACGTGTATGGAGCACAGCCCAGTGAATAAAGCGCTGTGACTGAGGCAACCCGCCTTCCAAGCGTGGATCGGGTGCCGGCTTGCTGAATGAGGTTGGGCCAGTCCCTTCACCTCTCACGTCACGTTTCCCATCCCACCTACCAAACGGGTTTCCTGACTTCTCTTTCCCTTTAGCACAACTCTATCGCTCTCACCTTCTTTTCAAGACTGCCTCTAGCCTTGACTTTCATGCAGCATCTCTGCTACTGCATGCTGCTGTGACCCTCTTGGTCTCAACTGGCTTTAGTTATAGCGGTTCATCAGTTCAGCTTGCATGTTTAGTTAACAAGTTCATAGCCATGTAATTTAAAGTAAATTAACCTCTTTTGCTTATGCTTGTTTAACATAACAAAAGCAGAATAAAGCTTTGTTTACAATACCAAAAAACACAAGGGATACAGGAAGTGAGGGCGTCCACATATTCAGCTGAATTTGCACCACTCCGTTTACAAGTATTTACTTTCCCTTTGAAACAGCATGGTTTGATGTTACTTCAAATCCATTATAGCAGCTTTCCAGTACCTGAAAGGGGACTACCAGACAGCTGGAGAGGGACTTTTTACAAGGGCATGTAGTGATAGGACAAGGGGGAATGGCTTCAGACTGAAAGAGGGGAGATTTAGATTAGATATCAGGAAGAAATTTTTCACTCTGAGGGTGGTGAGCCCCTGGCCCACGTTGCCCAGAGAAGCTCTGGCTGCCCCATCCCTGGAGGTGTTCAAGGCCAGGTTGGACGGGGCTTGGAGCAACCTGAGCTGGTGGGAGGTGTCCCTGCTCAGGGCAAGGGAGTTGGCACAAGATGATCTTTAAGGTCCCTTCCAACTTAAACCATTCTATGATTTCCAGCTGAATGAGCTAAACCGGAGACCCATCAGACACAGTTTGGTCAAATAAATTCACATATATTCACCTATTCAGCTGATCTTTTGCAATCAAGGCAAAGCCTAAATCAGCTGAAAAGCAGCACAGGGCTTGCCTACACGGAAACAGTCACCAAAATAACCGAGGGTACAGGCAGGAAAACAAGTTCCCATGGGAAATACAACGCAGTAGAGGGGCAGGGGATGAGCTGTGCTCACATAAGGAGAGTGAGCTGTGTGTCTACAGATCCTGGCAAGTCAGTGCTGCTCTGCGCACGGACTCTTCCCGAGGCAGCACTTTTCCTGTGGTCTAGACCTGGAGAAGACCTTGCACAAGAAAAAAATCTTATGCACCGGTTGACCTAAGAAAACAGCATTTCTCTTGACAAACCTCACTCCACTGCACAGATTAGATATGTAGCTTCCTTTAAAGAAAAACAAAACAAAAAAGGCCAACAACAGGGAAACGAACCAAAACAAAGCCGTGTGAACTGAAGCCCGCTGTATCATTTTTGTGGTGGTCCGCATCAGGGAGGTCATGAACGCCAGCGCCCAGATTCCTCCCTCCACACCACAGCAGGCATCCGACGGCCCCCCCAGAACCCGGGGCGCCCCCTCAGCACTCCCCCGCCCGCCCCCCCCCAGCACCCCGGCCCCCTCTCGTTCCTGCTCTCAGAGGTAAAGGCCACGGCCTCCGAGAGCTGTCATTCCGCGGAAGGAAGGGTTTAACGGCGCAGCCTGCGGCAAGACCGAGGCCTGGCCGTCCTCCCCCAAATCCTGCCGGCGGTGGGGGTGGATGGGGGGGTGGGGTGCCGACCCTCCGGCCGCCCCGCTGTCCACCACCACCCCGGGATCCGGGGGCGGCCATCTGCCCCGCCGCCACCCTCCCCAAACCGCCTTCGCCCCGCAGGGCGGGCAGGCGGGCACCTGCCGCCGGCCCCCCCCACCCCCACCCCGGGCCCCTCACCTCCTTCAGCTGCTCCATCTCGGTGCGGATGGTCTCGTATTCCAGCTCCAGCTCCTCGTACTGCTGCTTCAGCTGCTGCTTCTCCTCCAGCACGGCCAGCCCGTACTCCGCCGCCTGGATCTTCTCCCGGGTGGTCTCGCCCAGCTCCTGGAAGAGCCGCTTGATCTCGCTCCGCAGCCACTCGGGCTCCGACTCCATCACCAGCCTGGCGTACTCCTCCTCCTCCATGGCCAGCGACATGTCGGCGGGGGGGCGGCCGCCGGACCCCAGAGCTGGCGAGGCGGGCGGGCGAAAGGGCGAACGCGCAGCACCGTCTGCCGCTCCTAACAGCGGCGCGGCCGGCGGGCGGCCATGGCGGAGCCGGCTCGGGCTGCCATCGACGGGCGAGGCGCCCCCGCTGCGCCGCGCCGCGCCGATCCCCTCACGCCGCCGCCGCTGCGAAACTCACCCCGAGCGCCGACCGCAGTGAAATCATTCAAAAGGAACGGCCGGCCCGGCGCCCCGCGGCACCATGGGGCCGGTAGTCCGCTCCCGCTGCCGCTACGCCCGGCGCGCCGCCCGCCGGACTACCACTCCCAGCGTGCACCGCGAGGGGCGGTGGCGGCGGAGGGCGGGGGAGAGCGGCCTCTGCCGGGCGGCGGCGGGGCGGCAGCAGGCCCGGGAGCAGGCCCGGGGGGGAGGGAGGAAAGAAGGAAGGGCCGGTGGGGCCCGCAGCCCCGCCGGTGCGGGGCCCGAGGGCCGCGGCAGAGCCGGCAGTGTCTCGTTTGTTTCTGGTGCTTCACCCCGGCAGCGCTGTGCCCGCCCCGAGCAGCGCTCCATCCGCCGAGGGGTAACGAAACCCACCATCCCCGGCCTCAGCCTGGGTGTCCTGGTTTGGGCGACGCAGGACTGACTTCTAATGCCTGGGAAAACTGCATTTTTAGAAGACTCCAGTGTCTGAACTTGTGAAAATATTTACTCTATAGCCAGCTATGGTGTGCAGGTTTCAAGGTCTCGGTGTTTTCGAGCTCCCCAGGTGCAGGGATGAGGAGGAGCGAGACCCGGGCACTTGACCCAAGCTGCCAACAGGGTTATTTCATACCACGAACGGCACATTCAATATACATTAGAAAGTTTGCCGAGGAGTTCTCTCTCTCCCGTGATGGCTGCCATCCTGAGAACTCCTTGCCCTGGTGCCGGAGCCCTGAGCCCTTCCCTTCCTCCCGAAGCCGCAGCGCTCGCAGTGTCCCACATTTGCTGTCACTGCTGGGAGCGCACAGCTTCTACGGATAGAATGGGCTGAGGATAATCTTTGCATATTCTGTATTGGTATCGGGATCAATACTGGTTCTTTAGTGCTATTAATATTAATTATCTAATCTTATTCTATTGAATCTGTTTATATTTCAATCCCTATGTTTCCTTTTTTTTCCCCAGTTCCCCTTCCCAGGTGGGGAGGCATCATTGGGGGATAGGACAGTTGTCTAAACAACAACAAATTGTTGTGGGTTTTTCAAACCATAAGACTGAGGATAAGCACATCGCAGAATCACCGAATCACGGAATTTTCAGAGTTGGAAGGGACCTCTAGGGATCA
>RSEF01000012.1:7650609-7666056 GCA_003993805.1 Himantopus leucocephalus | reverse complement strand
TCCCTTCCAGCCCAAACCATTCTATGATTCTATGATTCTATGAATTTGAATACCCAAATAGAAACCTGAGAGCTTTTCTGCCAGATGCGCTGATCCCCATCATACTGATGCAGAAGAATTGGATACCGCCATTTTAAGAAAGATTTTATAAAATGGTGAGAAGCTGAAGGCAGCCTGTGGCCCAGACCTTGGTACAAAACAGCATAAAGCTGCCAGACTGTCCACTAGATGGAAGTGTTTCCCGGTCCCTGTGCAGGGGATGTACAGGATCGTCCCTTGCACGGACAGAAATGTCACATGGGCTTGAGAGGCCGCAAAGTCCCTTAATGTCTGCCTTTCCCTGCCACCAGTGCACTCAGCCTCAGTTTGAGCAGAGCAGAGCAAGGGGGGCCCGCACTGCCCTTAAGGCCCTCGTTTGCCCATGGTTGGCACACTGCGAGGCTTTTTGTCTTGGTATTATGTTACAAGACCTGCACAGAGGCTCAGGTTGTGCCGCGTGAAGGTGAGGGCAGGGAATGACAACAGTCAGCGAAAACCAAAGAGAAGACAATATTTTTTTCAGCTTTTCCTGCAACAGTCATCACCTGAAATCCAAAAGACAAGTTTTTTCCATTTTGTCTGTCTCTGCCATCCTCTCCCCAGTTATTTCTTTATTCCTGCCCTCTTTTTTTCTTGTCTTTCAAAAGAACAAGGACTGCATAAACATTGTCTTCATCATTACAGCCACCGCTGGGAACAGCAGCTCCTTCTGTCATAACTGTCCTGCGCTCTCCTGGAGTGTTCTGCATTCCCATACTTAAATTATTTTTCCTTTTTGATCATCCTTCCAGAAAAGCTCATCTCTTTGAGCAATTGCTCTTACTTTTGTCTCCTTGTTAATAATCTCCACACCCTCTTTTTCCTGTGCTGTTGTCTCAGGTCTGATCATGCTTACCTGCAATTGGAAATGCCCTGAGGCTAAGGAGTATATGTAATTATGAAAGGGATGATTAAATCTCATTACTCTGAAGAAATTACAGTTAATAATGTTCTTAAGCCAGGCGAATGTGGATTGAATCAATGATGCTATAGGGAGAGGGAAGAATTTTTAGAAAAAACAAAACGAAAAAGTCTCTGCTGGTGGCAAGCTGCTGCATCACAGTCTTTACTATGGAAAAACTGCTAAAACTGTGCTTGAAAGAATAAAACATAAGCATCATGACTGGAGAAAAATGCTAGGATCAAGAGCCATACCCATGTACAATTGACACCATCATCGTTCTAAGGCAGCCTTCTTGTTATCGCCACCAGCTATTAGCGGAACAGATGCAACTATCTGAGAGAGGAGCATTATGCAATAGGTCAAAAATGTTAGCAAAACCCTTTGAAGGCTCACAATGTAAAGGTAAAAAAGGCTTGTCCTCATCACAGTTGGTAAGGATTAACTTCAGTGACTTTTCTCTGAAGTACCTTGCACCCACAAACTTTTTTTCCTTGCATTTCTTTTTTTTAATAACTAAGTATTTGGAGGAATCATTTGGCAGTTAAACATATGATTAAACGCATTTACAGTGATGCAAGACCTACTGGCTTTCAACAAAGTAGGTGTGGAGGCACCTTGGTTCCAACACAGCTGTTGCTCACCAGTCAGGTCCTCCCACTTCCACGCTGCTCTGCTGAGCCCTGTCTTTTCACCTGCGTTCCCTCTGTGATGACAGGTCTTCCCAGGCAGCTGCAGCTTCCCTCTCGGAGCGTGTGACACCAGGGTTCTGTCCTCTCTGATGTCTGCTTTCTCACCTTCTAGTACTTTGGATTACCCAGCAGCTTCAGGGAGACCTGTCCTGGCAGCTGGGGCGGGCTGCTCTCAGGGAGACCAGAACCACCGTCGCTCTATGCTTGTCTCCAAACAGACATCATGATCATAGAATCATAGAATGGTTGGAAGGGACCTTGAAGATCATTGAGTTCCACCCCCCCGCCATAGGCAGGGACACCTCCCACTAGATCAGGTAATAAATGGTAAATACAAGATAGTGGGCGAGTGGGCCTTAGCTGGAATAACAGTGAAACAAAGAAGCTCTGGCACTGGCAACAAGAATATTAACAACAGCAAAAGGGGTTTAGGAGCATGTGCAAGGTACCCAGTTACTACAGGAAATGGGTGAGATGCCACCAACAGCTACTGCATTTTGTAGATTTCCTAATTACTGCCCAAATTCTTGGGCCACCCAATTTGCATAAAAATTGTTGTCTTCTCTCTCTTTTTTCTCATTTTCCCTACTGTAACATCAGCACAATCAAAAGAGGGGACAGAGAGCAGAGTGGGAAATGGCTGCCGGGTCCCAAGGAGAGATGATCCAGCTCCCAGGAGTGCAGAAGCTTTGAAAACATGACTTTGTCCACATGCACAAGTCCAAAAGGTCTGACTGCATATAGCACAAGGTAGAAATCCTCCCCTGTGCTGCCCAAGCAAAGCACTGAGGCTATATTTCAAAATCTCACTGTGCTGTGTGGCTGCGGTGATCCCGCAGGAAAGTGAGCCAGGGCGGGTGAGCCATGCTTGCTCAGCCACTCCTGCTGATCCAGTGACAGGCAGACAGAAAACGTGCAAAAAATAAGCATGCCCTGAGATATTTATACAGCCTAGGCATGGTAACAAAGCAGGGGTCATGTAGTGAAGCGTTTGAAGTGGGAATACGAGGAATGTAACCATGCAGGAGAAAGAATTACGGCAGCAGTTGAACTAAAGGCTTTGATGACAAAGCTCTAGTAAAGGAGGTTGTAGTCAGCTGCAAGTGTTTAATCTAAAGGTGGGGTTGGGCCTTTTAAAGGTTTACTGGACAGGCAAGCAGCATGAGGGACTGGCAGAAAAAAAAACCAAACCCAAACCTGAATAGAAGAGAAATTCAACACCACAAGTATAGCTGCACAGGATCAGTCTCACTGGAAACATCATCTATCTGCCAGAGTGGAGGTGGAAAGGGCAACCTCAGCATCTGTTTCTCAAAACACTCTGGTTCCACTCATTCTTAGTTTACGTAGGCTGTCAATAGTTTAGTAGAGTACAAACTCTTGAAGTAGGGGAACAAGGAGGCCACGATACAAAGTGTCACTGAGGTGTCTCCAAGGGTACCTCACAAATCTCAGTTTTCTAATTGACTTTCTTAGTTCTCACTCTCACCTTGGTTCTTCTCATTGGGAAATTACACTGTAACCAGAGCCTCCTGCAGAACTAGGTGGAAAAGCTGGGGAAAATCATCCCTTTCTTTCGATCCCTTTTGTGGCGATCAGCGACAAGTGGTGTTCCTCAGAGGTTGGTACAGGGACAGGTGCTGTTTAACATCTTTGTTGGCGACATGGATGTTGGGATGGAGTGTATCCTCAGCAAGTTTGCCAATGACACCAAGCTGTGTGGAGTGGTTGACATGCTGCAGGAGAGGGATGCCACCCAGAGGGACCTGGACAGGCTTGAGAGGTGGGCCTGTGCAAACCTCATGAAGTTCATCAATGCCAGGTGCAAGGTCCTACACATGGGTGTAGAACAGATTGAGAGCAACCCTGAGGAGAAGGACTTGGGGGTGTTGGTGGATGAGAAGCTGAACATGAGCTGGCAATGTGCTCTCACAGCCCAGGCGGCCAACTGTATCCTGGGCTTCAAAAGAAGCGTGGCCAGCGTGGCAAGGGAGGTGATTCTGCCCCTCTACTCTGCTCTCGTGAGAGCACACCCAGAATATTGTGTCCAGCTCTGCAGCCCTCAACAGAAGAAGGACATGGACCTGTTAGAGTGGGTCCAGAGGAGAGCCACGAAGGTGATCAGAGGGCTGGAGCATCTCTACTATAAGGACAAGCTGAGAGAGTTGGGGGTGTTCAGAGAAGAGAAGTCTCCGTGGAGACCTTAGAACAGCTTTCCAGTATCTGAAGGGGGCCTGCAAGAAAGCTGGAGAGGGACTTTTTACAAGGGCATGTAGTGATAGGACGAGGGGGAATGGCTTCAAACTGGAAGAGGGGAGATTCAGATTAGATATTAGGAATAATTTTTACACTCTGAAGGTGGTGAGGCACTGGAACAAATTGCCCAGGGAAGTTGTGGAGGCCCCACCCCAGAGGTGTTCAAGGCCAGGTTGGAAGGGGCTTTGAGCAACCTGGTCTAGTGGGAGGTGTCCCTGCCCATGGCAGAGGGGTTGGAACTCGATGATCTTTAAGGTCCCTTCCAATCTAAGCCATTCTATGATTCTGTGATGTTTATTTTGTCAGTATTTGGGTAAATGTGGAAGTTTCAGTTCTGTCCAAGCTGAATCACTGGCATAGAAAAATCTGTAAGTGTGATGTGCAGACATAGCTGTCTATAGCCAGCACGTATACCCTAGGGAGCCTGGAGTTAACAGTGCATTTGCTTGTTTACAGAAGCAGTGAAACCAAACAGACTCTTCATTTCACCCCACAAATGTTTTATTTGTGTGGAGAATTTGGCCCATGGTTAGTGTTCAGACCATGTAATAAATACAGCTTATGTTCCTATTTTTATATTTTACTCTAACTTTGCATATAAAAGCCATGGGGTTTATATTTTCTCAATCAATTTGTTTCCTTCTACCTTCTCTATTTCCTTCTCTATTTCCTTCAGAGCAACATTGGTTCCCAGGCTAAAGAGGTTCATGATTCCATCATCTCGGGACTAAAGGGAATAAATGCAAGCATCTCTATGCAAATTGCAACCTTCTGGTCGGTATCTTCTAAGTCAGCAGAAGACTCAAGATACCTAATTACAGATCCTGTATATGCCAGTTTCTTAAAAATGCGTATGAATCTTCTAAAAGTAGGAATCCTCCTGGTTTTGTCTTATCTTCCAAGACTTGGGTGGGGAATCCATTCTCCTTTCTCCTTCCCACACTGCAACTTCAGTATTTCCTTTTCGTTTGCTTGTGCTGCAGCATCAGGGTAACAGCCACAGCCACGTGAGTAATTCAGTTAGGGGATATCCGGGCTTTATTCTGCTGGAAAGAAGCTGTGGAGAACATGATAAAGAAAATATATGTGCCAGGCTCAGGATAATTCTCTTTCCTCTCTTTGCCCTTTCCTGTCAGGTCAACAGGCAGTGGAGTTGGCTGGCAAGAGCTGTTGAAGCAACGTCAGCTGTGAGCCTCCAGCGTGGCGTGCCTCATCGCTGATGGCCTGAGCTCATGTTGTGCCCGGGGGTAGATTTGCTGACCTGAGGGGCCGGTTTGGGGTGGTGGGGTGGCAGGTTTTTACACAGCGCTCAGGGTGCCTTTAACAGGGATGTAGATGATCTGTAATCACAGTTGGGCAATTGGTAGAGAGGCCATTGCATGCTAGCAATTCTGCCTAAACCGGGGCGAAGCAGCAAAGTGGGAGATGTTACCCAGAGAGTCTGGGAGTAGCTGACCCAAGCTATGGGAGACCTGATCTCCCAGTGGGATGTTGGACTCTCTCCCCCCAGGTGCATCATTCCAACCTGCCCTTCCGTGACGCAGGGCTGGGTGCAGATCTTGTGCCGGCAGGAGAGGCTAGAGGGGCAGCCTGCGCCCCAGAGACCCTCTGTCTGTCCAAGTCCTCTATCCCTGGACCAGTTAGTCTCCTCCAGCCTCTTCAGATATCTTTGTGCACAGCCATTTGGCACGAGTTTTTCAATCAGTGTTACTCAGGGAGGAATAATCCTTCTCCCAGGACAGAGCATACACACTGGTTACATGTAAAGCTCTGTGCGAAGCCATAAAACTGATGTGGTGTATGGGGAATTGAGGCAGCAGTTAGCCTCGGTGGGTAGTGACTGTGCTGGCCCTTTTCTTCTTTCTGTTGTACTTATATATTTAGTTCCTGCTCCTGCTGCTGCAATCCATTAACTGCCTTCCATTTCACAGCTGGGTGTTATTTTCCTCAGGGAAAGTGCTGCAATAAACATGCTTCGAATAATGAAAGCTCTCTACCCCATTAATGGCTTTTTGAGTTATGCCTTGAGGGAGAGATTTTCAAAGGTACTGCACGAGGTCCCATTTCTCCCTCTACTTTTGAAACCTTTCTCTCTTACCGTACAGGCTCCAGGGGCATCTGGGTCACCCAATACAAATAACAGCACAGTCTTGGCTTTGGCCAGCTTTCCCTCAGATGGGGCTTTCCCGGGCTGCAGTGCCTGAGTGCGGGGGTTGTTGGTGAGCACCACCTTGAGTTACCGCTTGACCAGACCAAAAACGTAGTAGGTAAAAAATCTTCGTGCATGGGGAATGCGTTGTGCTGTAGAGAAGGGGAAGGAGGTATTTTTCCTTCTCCAGGAAGCAGCCACCCAACTGCTAGAGATGGTGTGGGATACATTATTTGAAGTGCTCAATGAAATTAAATTTTAGTCTTGTCTTTGAAACAAGTCACAATTTTTATATATATATATAATACATTTATTGATGAGAAGAGTATCCTAGAGATTAGAATAGGAAATTGTGATTTTCTTGGATCTCCTCCTATCTGATGGTGTTGTGACTACCTGCACTTCTGAACATCCAGAGCTGAAGTGGAAATTCAAAACACAAAGCACCTAGAATCCAGAGCCATTCCCAGAAATGAATATATACTTCCATGTGAAAGGTGTTATACATCATAGTTGTTACATGGCTATCCATACATATATCCAGCTATATCAATAGTACTTATGTATATCAAACATTCAAATAATCATTATGTAGTTTTGTGGGCCTTATCTGAAGACTGTCACTCAAATGCAAAGCATACCTTTCAGCAGGTCATTTGCTTTCAGGGCTTTTTTACTGGCAGTTTGTATTTCATGGATCTGACTCACTTTTTCCACAAAAGACAGAATGTACTTACCAGCCACTCTCAACCTCAAATTTCCTATGTGGTAAGAGGGACTCTTTCATGCTCTTAAAGAAGAATAACGCCTCCCCTATATAAGTGCCTTATATGAAAACAGAATGTACAGAACATGCTATGAAGCACACAAGAATTAGCATCCAAACAATAAAAAGTCAGTTCTGCAGTGACATTTCATTTGGGTGTGCAATGTAATGAAGGAAGGTACACTGAGTGATACAATTTCCCTTAGGCTGGTTTAGTTTTAAGTTAAATGCCATGATATATGTCAAGTTAATGTGCTTTTATCTGGTTATGTCGAATTGGGAGACGGTAGCCCCTTACTCACTGGACTAGCAATAGTTAAGGATCAAAATAAAACACTTCTCCAGCCCTCCTGGCTCCTGCACGATCACGCAGACACTTAGGTAAGGAATTTTACTCATGTCAATAAGATCTTTGAAGTTACCCAAATACAGAACTGTTTGCAGAAGTTGGCCTGTGGTTTGCCTAAGCAGTGTTGCAATTTGAGACAGATACTTCTGGTCAAAACTCTTGCTTTCTTTGGTCCTAGCTTAGGCCTAATTTCTGACATCTCCTTATTCTTAAATCCATGTTCAAAGCCCAACTTGATGATTCCAGTTGGTTTATTTAATTTTCCTTAATGTTTATTTCTTTGCACTGAATTATACTGTCAAGGGCTGGAACAGGCTGCCCAGGGAAGTGGTTGAGTCCCCATCCCTGGAGGTATTTAAAAGACGTGTAGACGTGGCGCTGAGGGACATGGTTTAGTGGTGGACTTGGCAGTGGTAGATTTATGGTTGGACTTGATGGTCTTAAGGGTCTTTTCCAACCTAACTGATTCTGTGATTCTATACTTAGAATAAATTGCCATTTTAAAGATGTTACATAGCAGTACGTAATCAGCTGGCCAAGTAAAATATTTGGTTTACTCATCTCTCCATAAGAATGTCTTCAGGAAGCGATGTGACATTGCTTGCCCATCTGCAGAATGTCTACAGCAGTAGGACTTTAATATTCAGTGCTAACAGGTAAAGATGAGGCTGATGGATTCAGAAATGTTGTGAGTGGCACTGCACTATGCCGGGGACCGTGCACCTTTGGGACAAAGAGGAGCTTTCCAGGTGACTGAAACCTGGCAGCTTGCACTGAGCTGAGCAGGGGAACACGGGAAGCAAGAAGAGCTCGGGAAGATCTGCATCTTTGGATGTGGGTTCACATCAGGCTATCTCTGGCTTTTCCCCTCCAACTACAAGTCTTTTTCTAGATATGGTGATGAGAGATGAAGCTTATGCTTTGGCCTGCCTGTAGTCTTTCCTAACAGAAGAAGAAAGCAAAAGTCTAATTCTATTTTTGTTCGTATTTTTGCCTACAGCTTGCTTCTTTATGTGTTATTGACAGCCCACCATCATACTGGGAGCCACCAAAAGAAATGGGGCATGTGCTAAGAAGAAAGCTCATCTCTTCCCTGGCACAGTCCAAGTGGCCAGTCTGGTGGGCTGACACTATGGGTGGAGGCATCTAGTCCTGCAGCCATTGCTTAGGAAAAGCTGTGGCATGTCTGCTTTATCTTTCTGTGGAATTAACTATGTTTATAGCAGCAAAGAATTTGGCTGCTGGGTACAAGCATGTGCTTCTGAAGTGCTGCGCCTCTGCTTTTTTATCAGTGTAAATGTAGGCTCGTTCTTCCTTTTTAACCAAGTGTCTCTGCAGAAGGGGCCTGACTCCTGCTGTGCACTGATAGTATCTCCAGTAAAGACAGTACAGCCATAGCTGTCTGTAACTGGTGTGAATGGACGCCTGCCACACAGCCTGTGAGCACCCACCCTGCACCGATGCACGTCCACCTCTGCTTTGCAGATACCCAAAAGCCGCTTTGGAAAATAATTCGGGCATATAAAACTGCAGTAAGTACAGACGGTACCCCATTAAGGTCTAGTTGTTTAAATGGTTACATTTAACAAGGTGCAATTAACTTGGCGCTCTGTTTCCTTGTTTTAGGGAACCCTCCCGTGGGGGCTCTGAACTGAGCGGTGAGGCATTTTATTATCTTTTAATTGTGGATTTTATAACACACAGTGAAAAAGCTGCCCATATCAACACATTAGTGTTATCCCTTTTTAAATGTCTGATTTTTTTTAGTCACCTGGGGTTGCCTTCTTTTGGATTTTGGGGTTTGGTTGTGGGGCAGTTTTTTTTGATAGCAGGTGTTTTTAATCAGTTCTGGCAAGGCAGCATTATCTGAAGGCCAGAGCAGAGGGACAGACATCAAAGGACAAAGACTAAGGTATAAGTCTATTTATTTCTAACCAGATGTATAAAACAGGAACCTACTGTTACAATCTTAAAATGACACAGTAATATTTTCAAGTGCTCAAGATGAGCCCTGCCTCCTTGACCAGCTGCTGGCATTGACCACAATGATACATTTTGCTTTCATAAAACTTTTTGACTAGGAATAATAGGAATTTAATAGGAATTCAAGTTATTAGTAATTAATACAGGAATTATAGCAGATGTCAGTGAAATCTGTGAATTCCTGAAACACGTAAGTGGAAATAACACGCTCCAACACCCAGTACCTTTCTGCTCCGTAACTCGATTAGCTCAGCACTAAAAGCACAGACTAACTCAGCCGGGTTCTGCCCTCACACCCTGTTTCCTTCACAATACCGCTGCCAGTGAGCTGGCTGGCAGGCAGCTTTATCCCTGCACCCTGTCACCTCTCTGTGTGCTTCTACCTCTTTCCAAAATGCAATAACATTGCTTTGCTGCCAGCCTCCGCAGCTTCACCAGCCTTCTGATTTTTCTTTATTTAAACCTGATGCTCTTGGCATTGAGGGCCCTTATATTGATATAACAGAGGAAAACAACATTTAGCTCAGACCTACTGTGAATTATTTAGCTTTTAAATTAATGAAATAAATGCCACAGTTAGGTTTTGGGAGTTTGGGTTGTTTGGGTTTTTTTTTTCCTTACTCTAATTAGACAATTGGCACTGAAGAATACTATGCTTAGAACAGGGCAAAATATGTTGAGAAGGACTAACAACCATTTCTCACCTTGTTGAGCTACTTAACAGCGCAATGGGTATGTGAATGAATCAGGAAGAGATGTAATTTAGAGTTTGGCTTCCCCGATGTGGGTAAAATGCTCTATTTTAAACTTATGCATCATCTATTGAGTGACATTAAGTCATTCAAAATAGATCAAATTCTGGCCCAGACGTGAGGTGCCACAGAAGTGCGTTTCTTTGGAAGTAGAGAGAAACCTTTGAAAGTGACTTTTACACGAGCCTTGTCTGGAATCCAAAGCAGATCTGATGCACTTCCCAGAGGCTCGCTTTATATTAGGAAAACTGGCCCTGCCAGGAAGATATTCTAGCAGTGAGAAAATCATCTGACTGCAGAAATGCTGCCTCGCTGTTTCTCACAGATTCGCTCTTCAGCGAAAATGCTGAAGGAGAGCGTGCCAGCAGCATCGTGGGTCTCTGGCACGTTGCAGGGTGTTGCAGACATGCTCTTCAAAGGCCCCAAAGCTGCTGTGTCCCATTGGTGTTATGAGAGCATCCTCTCTGCAGCCAAAATTCTGCCCCACTGATTTTACCCGCATCACATCAACTTGGAGTAATTCAACTTATTTCAGTGAAATTCCAGCTGCATGTAACAGTGAACCAAAAGCAGGCTCTGGCTACGCCTGACTCCCTTCAGAGCTCAGGAGAAGAGGGAAAATATACGAACTTCTTTTCTCACACTGGTGGAAGTAAGTAGAATTGTTTCTTACTTGTACAGAGAAAAGCAAAATCTGTCCCTGTCAAAGTACACGCTGCATTTCTGTGTGTCTGCATAACTATATTACTCCGCTGTAGGAGACCGTGTCACCTGGGACCCTTTTGAGTTATAATAGCAAAATGAAGATGTGGGGCAGGGGGGGCACGGGGAGAGGGAGAAATAGCATTGCAATGATCCGCTTGGTTATACTGGTACACCCCGCTGTGCGGGCTCTTGTTTTGCTTCGGTTTAAACATGTGCCTAAATGATTTATCTGAAATGAAATGTGCTTGGTTTAAATCCAAATAAGGGTGTGTTTACCTCATCAAAAGAGAGTGCATAATGGCAGCTCATTTACTGCTCGTCAATCAGATTTGCAAAGATGATTTAAAAGGGAACTTTTTCAGCAGCGTGAAGCATAAACATGGTCCTTTCCTGCAGTTCACTTGAAGAGGTCAGCCACTTGGGATGACTTAGACCTTTCTGCAGACCTACAGGAAAGGCTTCCTCAGGTGAATGAGACCAAGGAAGGAAAATGTGGAAAAGCACAAGGGCACAGCATGGTCTAGGGAAGCTGTAGGTGGCTCTGAGGGAGGTGCTGGGCTTGCAGTGCAGGGGGGAGGAGGAGAAAGCAGGGAGATGTTTGAAGGGGGGGGGGGGGATCCTCCCTNTTCCTCTCTGGCTTGTTCCCTCCTGGCAGAGCAAGGAGGTATCCTGAGCATCTGCTCCCTGCTTTCGCCTAGCAGATGGTGTGCCGGACATGCCGTTATTTGGACCCTCCAGCCATGCCGTCTTTGCAGCTCCTGGCAGCGGGCCAAGTGCTTATCAGGCTGTCTGTCCAACCACTCAAGGTGAAATCCCCACGTTGTTGTACGCTCCCAAATCCAGCCCAGGCACTTCATCAAACGTCCAAAGTTAAGTCGCCTCTTTCTCCTGATGCTTAGACACCTTAAGAATTCGGTTTCATGACAAACAGCCCTTAATTCCTCCGCTCATTTCTTGCATGCAGATGTTACCTCCAGCAGCTTTCTGCCAGGAATGTGCCAAACTCTTGAAAATAAGTATTTTCAAGCCACCTGAGCCTTTCAGGTTCTTATTTGAAGCACGTACAGTCATTGCTATACCTTACCCAACATCTAGCCAGTAAAGTTTTTTTTTTTTTTCTTAAATAGAAAACAAGAGTAGGAATTGGGGACTGCTCATCAGGGTTTCTTATGACTGTTTCACAGCCAGTTTAAATAATTTTTTGTTCTGATGTTTGTTATAGCTGGGCTGTACACAAATGCAGTGGATAAAAGGAGAATGAAAAAATAATGTGCTGTACCAGCTTATTTTGGTGCACTTGAGCTCATCCAAAGTAAGATATAAAAACAAAGGCATTTTTAAAGAATCTTGTGTCTGCAGTCATCCCAATTTTAGGCACGGGTTAGGTTGGCTTTCCATATTCATTCAGCAAGGATTATTAGAAAATTCAGCCTGTTCAAAGCTGGTCGTGCCTACAGATACCTGAACATTTTGCAGCATTGGATGAGAGTGCCTACATGCTTTGGGGTTTGGACTCAGGTTAAATAAAACTAATAATAATACTAATAGTTAATAAAACTAGCATTGTAGGACTTTGCCTTTGCTGTGATTTTTTCCACGGCAGAAAAATTTTTATAAATTTTTTTTCCTAAATTTTTCTGAACTCCCATAAGAAGAAAGGCTCTCCAACTTTATTTTAGTATTCAAGATGGTTCCCCTGCAATTCTACTGCCTTGTGCACAGTGGTTAGCTTTAAAATCTCAGCAGGAAAAAAAGACCGACAGTCCACCTTCTCCATCTACTGTGTAAGGCTTATAGCACCGTAAATGCACTTGGCTGTGACACCTTCAGTCAGTGGGGTAGCAGCTAAGCCTTTGCATTAATGGCGTTTGGGGATGGTGAACAGTGCCTGAATGGGCAGTGGCCCCTGGCTGTCCTCAGGAGGAGGCGATGGGCACAGGCCAGGCTGCGCTCCTGCACTCATTACAAGCTTTTATTATGCTGCATCGTTACCTTGAATGATGATGGGAACCTTAGCTTTGACAAGCCGCTCCAGTTTTCTAAAACTGTGTGGAAATGCTTTTGAAATAGCTATTGCTGTATTTATAATTGCTGATGGATATTTGCCTTTGCATCTTGGGCAGTTTATCGAAATAACAGTGTGTGAAACCTAGCAACAGATCTTAGTTCTAAGAATGACCTAGAAAACAAATAATTACCCAATGAAGTCACTCACATTATGATGAGTTGATCAGCTCATCTCTATTAATCCCTAAAACTGGTCGGGTCTCACAATTTACTTCTAAGCTCAGGATGTGAACTGAAGCTCCGTGTCCTGAGAGCAAGTAATTACGTGCAGATTTCTGTTTCGGAAAGGGAGGAGCACTGAAGGGCAGCTACTTTATTCAAGCCCAGGGTTGCAGAGAAAAACCTGAGCACAATGAAGGCTCAGAAAGTATGAGGCGAAAGAAAACAAGCCAGTATTTATAATTAAACATATCTTATTGATGAATGAGTTGTGAATGTGTGGGATTAGCAATGCTACCTAGCAGGGGCAGACAACAGAAAAACATAAAAGGCAACAGGTTTGAGAAGAAATCCTAATACTTAAAAACACAGTGTGGAGGAGAATCTGGGAGACAATGTTTTTATTTTCCTCACTTGGGTTTAAAAAAAAGAGTCGGGAAGTTTAAACCCCCTAAAAACATTCTAGGTCGCACACGGTTGTGGCAGTACAGCAGCATAAATCCAGTGCAAGGGAGTGGAGATGCCTTTACATGAGGATTCATCTTTGTGGAAATAGCATTAAACTTTTGTTTTCACATTCATTTCATCTGAAAATGGTGACTTGCAGCTACTGCCATTTTTAATGTGGGCATTTCTTGATAAATCCATCGGGGAGGCACTGTTTTGAAGGCCACCAGAACTTTAGCAGACAGGAGCAGGGGACGGCTTTACCACCTCAGCTGAGCGTGCCTGGGGCAGGATTTTAGGGAGTGACGTCCAATGAAGGTCCCCTCCCAGGCTGGTGGCGACCTCTGCATCACTGACCCTCCTGATGGGTTTCAAGGTACTCTGAGCTGGGGCAAGATTCCCACCACAGAGCTGTAGTATGGTTTGAGTTGGCAGAAGAGGATTTTGTTAATTTACGCCTCATAAATGATATATTTTTCTGCCTTCCTAGCGTGTTGGCTACAGCACGTTAACTCCCAGGGACATCTGAGTTGAGGGATTAAATCAACTCTGAGGAAGTATTACTGACTTTAAGTAACCCTCAGCGACACACTGCCTGTCCCTTTACTTCATCAGATGCACCTTCTCCCACTGAGGACACCTGTCAGAGGCACCTCTCAGTATCCCAATCCAAACCTGCACAATTCGTGATGAAGTAACTACCTGGATTTTAATGAACCCTTTGGGGTGTAATACTAGAATTTGCCAATGCAGCACGTTCCTTGAAAAAAAAAACAGCTGAAGTCTCGGGTTTCAGATAGAAGTTAGAAGGGAAAGCAGATGTGGCAGTTGCGCCCGCCAGCCACCCCTCTTCTCCATCAGTCCGTGGCTGGGCCAGCATGAGGCAGAGATACTCTTCTCTGTGTCCTTAGCTGCTGCCAGCCTACCAGGTCTCTTAGGGGGTAATGGAGGAGAAGCATATTCCAGTAGTTTCACGTGAAATGGGTTTGCCTGGAGGTTTTGAAGTTCTGTGGCTCTGTGGTCCAAATCTACTAAGGGCAATGGTGTGTTTTGGACTAGTTGAAAATGATGTAAGATCACAGGCAGGCCCAGGTAGTGCCTAAAAGTAACAGATGAGGATTTTAAATGAGCTTTGGCATGTGCAGCCGACATGGCTTCAGAGGAACATAAAAACCTGACACCATAACGATGCCAACATATTCATTACAGAGTGGGTACGTGAGTATTTTCAGGCTTAGGCCAAGCAGATACTGGTTTGTTATTAGACAAAGAACTTCCCTGAGGAATTCTGAAAATAAAAAGCTAAAGGAATTTGACACACACGCTGTAGGCTGAGGACAGCGACTTGCTGCTTCTTAGACGCAGGTGACTGAGTGTCGCATCGGTGCTCAGGGGACAAATACATCCCTGCACGTGAGGCACAGCGAGCGCCAGGCAGCGTCAGGGCCCTGAAGAAATATTGGCTGAGGCAGTTTCATGACGAAGAGGCAGTATTCAGCCATTATACAGTTTATTAAAGGGATAAGGGTTTATACACACCAGGACAGAGCATGATGAACACAGGCAGAAGTTGAAAGTAGTTTGAAAAAACCCTGCAGCCGTGAGCAAATGCGTTGCTTGATGTTCTAGACCTTGTGGAGTGCTCAAACATGTAATTGTTTTTATTATGTTTGGCATTTGCTTACCAGTTCATTACCAACGATTATTTTTGACACTGGAAGAAACCCTGAGCAGCGTGTGCTGCACTAAAGGAGGGGGAAGCAGCAGGGGAGCCAGGTGAGCTCTCCTGCTAATGGGGGGTGAAGCGGTCATCTCCCCCATGCACACTGCCTTTCTGCAGCTGCTTAGCAATTACAATGGTTCAACTAAGAGAGGCGTTCGGCTCTGTTCAGCCTTCATTATGTTTTAGAAATCAATTCTACCTGATCCGTGCCTTTGCCACCACACTTGCCCAATGGTGTAACCTGTAGCAACAGCGCGGCATGATAGACTTGCCCAAGTGTTACTGTCCCACAATTATTTATGCCAGCTGAACTTGCTGCGACATTTCCCTCCTTCTATCGGGCAGTCTGGCGGTGCGTGAGCATCTTATCCCGTCGATGCAGTTCTGAGGAGAAGGATCTGGGGGTCCTGGTAGATAGTA
>RSEF01000012.1:7627007-7641925 GCA_003993805.1 Himantopus leucocephalus | reverse complement strand
GGGAGTGGCTCCCGGGGGGACACCGGGGGGACGGGGGGGGGCGGGGGGGCGGGGTCTGCCCCGAGGGCTCCGCCCCCAGAGGCGGGCTGGGCTGAGCGGGGCTGGACTGGGCTGAACTGGGCTAAACTGGGCTGGACTCGGATGAATTGGGCTAAAGTGGGGTTGAACTGGGACTGAGCTGGGGCTGAACTGGGCTGAACTGGGCTGAATTGGGGCTGAACTAGCCTGAATGGAGCTGGACTGTGCTGAATTGGGCTAAACTGGGGTTGAACTGGGCCTGAGCTGGGGCTGAATTGGGGCTGAACTGGGCTGAGCTGGGGCTGAACTGGAGCTGGACTGGGGTGAGCTGGAGCTGAACTGGAGCTGGACTGGGGTGAACTGGGGCTGAACTCAGCTGAGCTGGGCTGGACTGGGGCTGAACTGGGCTGAGCTGGGCCTAACTGGGCCTGAGCTGGGCCTGAGCTGGGCCTGAACTGGGGCTGAACTGGGGCTGGACTGGGCTGGGGCACAGGGAGGTCTGTGGCCACGTGTGCCCATGCGCTGCGTGTGCGCGTGCCACACATCTGTCACCACAGGGTGACACAGGCGCTGCCACCGAGACCCCGGTGCTGGGCACCCGCCGCTCTCGGCACCGTGCCGGCGTCCCCGCGGTTGGCCGCGGCTTCCCTGGCGGGAGGGGGGCTGCCGGTGGGACCGGCTCGGTGATGCCCCCCCCCCTTGGGTGCAGCCGCGTCCCTCCTGTGCCGTTGGCGGGAAGCACCCGCAGTGTTTGGCGGCGCTTTGGCGGCCTCGGCGTCCCGGTCGGGGTGCGGCATGAAGCTCCTTCCCGCCGGCGGCCTGTGCCAAAGCTGCGGGCGGCAGCGGGCTCTGGGCCCCCGGCTGGCAGGGGGGGCCTCCCCCGCCGTGGCGCTGGGTGCCGGCAGCCATTGGGTGCCGGCGGCCGTCGTGGCAGCACCCGTTTCCTGCCCGCAGGCAGCTGGTGCCGGCAGGGGAGTGCCTGTCGCGGTGCCGGCTCTGGTGCAGGGGAAGGGGGGGTCTGTGGGGGGTCAGCTCCGTCGGACCCCGTGTGCCGGCGCTCGGGGGGTCCCCGGGTGCTCTGGCAGAGCCCCTTGTTGTCCCGGCGCCCACCGAGGGCGGTACCGACGTGGCGGTGCCGGCGGTGCCGGTGCGCTCTGGGAGCGGGAGGTTTGGCGGGGGCCGCCTGCGGTCCTGCCGCTGGGATGGGCGCCGAGGGCAGCCGGCGCCGGTGGGTGCCACAGCCCCGAGCAGGCCGGGGAGATGCCGTGGGAGGGTGCTGAGCCGGCCCGGTGGGTGCCGAAGGCTGAGGCAGCTCCGGCTCGTCCGGCCCGGCCGGGCTGGCAGCCGCCTGTGCTGGGAGCCGTGCCTGTGCCAGCGGCTGTGCCGGGCCTTCTGCCGTGTCAGATCTTCTGAGCGCCCACGCCGTGCCGAAGCCTGCCACGTCCCCGGTGCCTCCTGCCTGCGGCGGCGGCAGTGTGGTGAGGAGCNTGGCAGCAATGTGGTGAGGAGCCTGTGTCCCCATGCCAAGCGTGGTGGCCGTCCCTGGGACACCAGCTGGGGTCTGGCAACTGGGACGGCTGTGCCGGGGTGCGCAAGTGAGGCCGGTGCAAGGCTGCAGGGCTGTCACCGGCATGGGGACGTGGGTGCCGGGGCTGTGGGCCGCGGCGTGCGGCAGTGGGGGGGACGCTGGTGACCGAGCGTGGGCAGGGGGTCCCCCCCGGTGCCTCACCCTGGGAAGCTCTGGCTGTGCCGGCGCTGGTGCCGGTGGTGCCTCCTGTCTGGGCCTCGCCGGCCGCCGGTGCCGCTCGGGTCTCCTTGCTGTGCCGCCATGCGGTGCCCGGGCTGCCGGTGTTGTGCTGGAGGGGACCGTGGTGGGAGCGGTGCCGGTAACCATCGTGGCCGTCGGGGTTCACCCGCGGTGGTGAGAGCTCTCAGCCGCGCCGTGCAGATCCCTCCGGAGCCAGCACTGGTGTGGCACATCCAAGAGGTGCCACCGGCTCGGCACGGTGCCGCCCTGCCTCGCCGCCCCGGGTGTGCCATCGCCCCTTGTCCCGCTGCCCATGTGCTGGCCGCGGCGCGGTGAGCCGTAGCTCTGGTATGTCCCTGCCCTCTGACGCGCGTTGGCGTCAGCCGGGCTCCCGCCGCCGCGGCGGCTCCTCGCGCCAGATGTGCTCTGCGCCAGATGTGCTTTTGGCAGAAAAATGTGCGTGCGGAGCCCGGTGCCGCCCGCATTCCTCGGCGGCCGCCCTGGCGCCGACCCAGCGGGCAGCGGGCCGGCAGAGCCGTGCTGTGCCGCGCCGGGCTGCCTCCTCCCCGGTAGCTGCTGCCCACACCCCAAACCATGCCGGCACCCCACGCCTGCCGGCGCTCCGGCCCCGTGCCCTGCTCCCGCTCGCTGCGGCACGGCTGAGTGCCGGGCAGGGCTGAGCCCCCGCTGCCGGCAGAGGTGGGTGCTGGATGGGTGCTCCCCGCGGCGCCCCTCGCCGTGCCGGAGCCGCGGGCAGGGCGCGCCGGCGGGGCCGTGAGTCACGGTGGGAGCATGCTCCGGCCCCCGTGTCCCTTGGACTCCATGCAAGGGTCGGGCTGCGCCCGCCGGCGTCACCGCGTGTGCGGGACATGGGCGATGGCCTCTGTGCCGGGACGTGCCGCGCTGGCAGCGCCCAGGGCGCCTGCGGCTGCGCTTTCCCTCTGATGGGTGACATGGGCGCTGCGGGGGGCACACGTGGGGCTGCCGGCCCCGTGCCACCCCCATGTCCCTGTGCCACCCTGATGTCCCCATGCCATACCGAGGTCCCTATGCCATACTGACGTCCCTGTGCCACCCCGAGATCCCCATGTCACTCCAGTGTCCCCATGCCACCCTGATGTCCCCATGCCACCCTGAGGTCTTCGTGGCCAAGGTCCCTGTGCCACCCTGAGGTCCCTGTGCCACCCCAAGGTCCCCGTGCCACCCTGATGTCCCCGTGCCACCCTGAGGTTCCACATGCCGTCCCAACGTCCCTGTGCCACCCTGAGGTCCTCATGTCACTCCAGTGTCTCCGTGCCCCCCTGAGGTTCCCCATGTCACCCCAAGGTCCCCGTGCCCCCCCGAGGTCCCCAAGCACGGAGCAGAACAGCCGTGGGCTCCCACCCTGTGCCTCCCCCCAACTCGGGGGTCCCCGGGGCCGGACTCCCCACGGAGGGACGCGCGGCCGTGGGTCCCAGGTGGGACGCGGCACCTGGTGGGGGCGCACACCCCGAATCCCTCCGGCGGTCCCCAGGGCTGGCAGTGTCACCGGTCACCATGGCGCGCGCCCGTGGGTGCTGCGCAGTGTGTCCCTGGGGAGGGGGACGGCACGCCGTGACGGTGTTGCTGGTGCCCCCGTGCCGTGCGAGCGCCGTGCCGTGGGGGCGCAGGGGTGGGGGTCTCGGGGGCTCTGCCGGGAGCGGACCCCGCTGGCGGGAGCCGTGGGCCTGGCCGTGGTGAAGGCGGCACAGGAGCGCCCGGAATGCGTCGCCGCCAGCCGGGGCGGAGGAGCCTGGCGTGGATCCCCAAACCGGCGTGGGCGCGGTGACGGCACCGCCCTGCCCGGGGGGTCCTGCACCCCCGGGGATGGGGAACCCCAACCTCCCCCCCCCCGGGAGGGGCTCTGAGCCCCCTCTGAGTGTGGGACCCGGGACCCTGGGGGGTCCTGAGCCCCCCGGGCTGTGGGGACTGTGGGTCCTACGGCACCGCGGCGTGGGGCTGGGGGGTCCCGAGGACCCCGGTGGTGCCGAGGCCGCCGGGGATGGGGTCTGGGGGCTCTCGGAGGTCCCAGCGGGGGCTTGGGGACTGGGGGGGCTGTGGCCCCTGAGCGTGGGGACGGGGGTGTCCTGAGCTTGTGAGACTGCGGGTCCTGAGCCCCCCCCGGGCTTGGAATCCCGGGGGTCCCGAGGCCTCGGGGTGTGGGGACGATGGCTCTGGCGGCTCCGGGCTGTGGGGCTGGGGGTTTCCGAGTACCCCGAGCATCAGGGCAGGGGGTCCCAACCCCCCCGGGCTTGCAGACCTGGGGGTCCCGAGGCCGCGGGGTGTGGGGCCGGGGGGTGCGGGGTCCCCCCTGTGCGGGAGCGGGGAGGTCCCTGCCCCACACCCGCCGCTCCCAGGGCCCGGGGAAGAAGGGGTTAAGCGCAGCCGTGGGCTCGGGCTCGGGAGGTTTCCTGTGGGCAGGATCGGTGCCCGGGCGTGGGGCGGGAGGGAGGGGAACCCCAGTCTCCTCCCTGGGGCCGCCCCACACCTCCGAGGGGGGACAGCGGCAGCCGGGGCAGAGCGGGAGGCGAAGCGAGCTGCGTCGGTGCTCAGCGCGGGAGGCGAAGCGAGCTGCGTCGGTGCTCAGCGCGGGCAGCGGTGGCCACCATGTCCCGGCAGCGGCGGTGCAGCCAGGAGGAGGGTCTGTCCGTGGGGCAGAGGACGGGCTCGGAGGACAACCTCTACCTGGCGGTGCTGAGGGCCTCCGAGGGCAAGAAAGGTAGCGGCACCCCGCGGCGGTGGGGACGGCGTGGGGGCGCGGTGGCCGCTCTTCCCGGGACCACCCCGCCGGCGCATCGGCGTGCGCCACGTCCCGCGGCACGGGGGGGGCTGGGCCCTGCACCCCACACCGGGGCAGACCCCCATGACGGGGGTGTCCCCCCTGCGCAGCCTACGGGGCAGACCCCCATGCTGGGGCGGTGTCCCCGAGTGCGCTGTGGGGCAGACCCCCACACTGGGGGTGTCCCCCCTGGGGCAGCCTATGGGGCAAACCCACTATCGGGGCGGTGTCCCCAAGGGGGCTATGGCGCAGACCACGCACCGGGGCGGTGTCCCCCCCCGGGGCAGGCTATGGGGCAGACCCCCATGCTGGGGCGGTGTCCCCCCCAAGGTGGGCTATGGGGCAGCACCGTGGGGCCGGTGCTGGTCACCGGGGCCGGTACCAGCAGTCGGGGCGCGGTGTCCCCGTGTCCCACACCGGCTCCTGTCACCATCCACACCATGTCAGCGCCGGGCGCTGCCGCCATCCCGGCCCGCGGTGGGCGCGGTCACTTCCTCCCACGCCCTGTCCGCTCATGGCCACCGCCACCGCCACGGCCCGGTGCGTGCCGGGTGCCGCCGGCCGGGGCTCACCTGGGTGTCGAGGGCTGTTGGGGTGCGGGTGCTGCCGGGGCGCGCGGCGTGGGAGCTCTCTCCCCCTCTTCGCTGCGCACGTACCCGCCGGGCGAGCGTGCCCCACGCTTCCTTCCTTCCTCCCGCGCCGCCGCCGCCACTGCCGCGCCCCGGCCCCACTGCCGAACCGCCCGTGGGTGCCCGGTGTCGCTGGTGCCGGAGTGCTCGGCCGGGAAGGGTGGGTGTGGGATGGGCGCCGGCCATGGGGCACTGTGTGGGCAGATCCCGGCACGCTCCGGTGCGGCGAGACCCGGCACGCACCACCTTGGCCTTGCCGGATCGCCGCAGCATGGGTGGGGGGGGTGTTGTGGAGGGGCGACCGTGGGGCCGGTGGCATCGCCCCACGCACCTGGAGTGTCCCCTCCTGCCACCAAACCCTCCTTGGCGCTGGGCTGGGTCCGGCACCGGCCGTCCCCGGCTCTGCGGCGATGGTCGGGGCCTGGGGGGGAGCGGGGCGAGGAGGAGCGGGGCTGGGTGGGGTGGGTGCTCGTTAGCGGGGTGCAGGGGGTGGGTGCTCGTTAGTGCCAGCTGAGTGCGTCAGCCATCCCCTAATGACAGGGCAGCGGGCAGGGAGTGCCTGTGAGTCACGGCCGTGCCCGCGGGGGACACCCTGCCCGGGGACGGGGACGGGGATCCCCGCGGGTGCCGGGCCTGTGCCGGGGCAGACACCCCCGTGGGCTCTCGCCCCCATCCCGCTCGGGGCGACCACGCCGTGCCGGGGGCTGTGCTGGCGCGGGCTCTCCGTGGGCTCATCCTGATCCCGCACTTGTGTGTCTTGGGGTGAACGTGCCGCCGTGCCGGCGGCTGTGCCGGGGCGGCTCATCCCCACCCCGACACTTCCCGCTGAGGGTGTGCACCCAGCGCCGGCGGCTGTGCCGGTGCAGACACCCCGTGGGCTCGTCCTGGTCCCATACACATCCCAGGCCGTGCACCCAGCACCGGCGGCTGTGCTGGGGCGGTGGCTGTGCCGGGGCGGCTCCCCGAGGGCTCGGCACCCCCCGTGCCCCCCTCAGACATTGCTCCTGTCTCGGCACTGCCGGTTGCGGTGGTGGTGCGGGCAGGCAGAGCCCGATCCCCGTTAGCCGTTTCCTTCCCCTCGCCCGCCCCGTGACTCACCGCCGCTCCCCGGAGCGGTTGGGTTGGCTCATCACTTCCTCCGCTGGCGCTGCCGCCAGCCCTGCCACCGGCGATGCCCGCGCCGTGCCGGGACCCCCCGTGCCCCCCACTCACCCTCCGCTCTCCTCTCTTGCAGATGAGCGAGACCGGGTCCAGAAGAAAACCTTCACCAAATGGGTCAACAAACACCTCATCAAGGTATGGTGCGCGCCGCCGCCCGCAGAGCCCCAGCCGTCCCGGCGGAAAGTCCCGGCTGTGCCAGTGGCAGCACCGCAACATCCCCAACCACGTCCCCGCCGTGCCGGCACGGCAGAGCACTGCGGGACGTGGGCAGCGGAGGCCCCCGGCAGCACTGTGCCGGCACAGCCTTTCCTGGCTGCCTGTGCCGGCAGCGGTCGATGCCGCTCGGCCGCTTTCATGGCAGTGCTCTGCTCCGGCCTGCCCTGCCGCACTGTTCCCCGGCTGTGCCGGGGGTCTGTGCTGTCCCATGGCCGTGCCGGGCGCCGGGCCAGGCGGGAGCTGCTGGCCGCCCCCTCCCACGCGCGCCGGGACGGGGATGGTGCCCTGGCCCCGGGCACAAGGGGACCTTTCGCTGGCTTTGATGCCGCGGAGCCTGGCAGCTCTGCTGGGCACCCTGCCTGCGCCCGCCCCGGCAGCACCGCGGCTCCCTTTGGGGTGTCCGCGGCCTCCCTGCCTGTGCCGGGGAGAGCCATGGCTGCCGTGCTGCCTGCCCCCCCGCCCCCTCCTGCTCTCCCTGCTCCATCCCGGTGCCGCCTGCGCCACGCGCTCGGCCGATCCCCGCCGGCGTGCCGGTGCCTGTCCCCGCCGCGCGGCCGGCAGAGCCCCACGTCAGTGCCTGGCACACGCCGAGACGTCTCCCCAGCCCCCGTGCCGCGACGTGTCCCCGCACGCCGGGTGCCCGGCCCTGCCGCACCGGTGCCGGTGTCGGGTGCCGCTGGCCGGGTGCGGGTCCCGGCCGCCCCCTGCCCACCCCGGGGCTGTCTCCTCTCCGCTGCCTCTCCTAACTGTGCTCTTCTCTCTGCCTCTCCCCGCGCAGCACTGGCGAGCAGAGGTAGGTCTCTCGGTCTCTCCCTCTCCGGCTGCCCCCACTACGCTCTTTCTCTTCTCGCACCTTCCCCTTCCCGCGCCGGGGCCGGACCCGGCGGCTGCGGCATGGTGGGCACCGTGTCCGACCCCCTCCATGGCTGTGGCATGGTGGGCACCGGGTCCCCGCGCATGGCGGAGCGATGCCGGATCTGGCATCACCGGGGGGAGCTGCCGGTGTGTGCTGGTGGGGGGGACACGGGGTTGGGGGCACCGGGCTGCGCTTGGGGACGTGTGTGAGCACCCGCTGCACGTTGTGGGGGGTCACTGGGGTCGCACCCGGCCGCCCCGTGGCTGACGTGGGGCGGGAGATGGGGGGCGGTGGGGCGGTGCAGGGCTCGGCAGCGCCCCCGGCACGCCGGTAACACCATTCCCGTCCCCGCAGGCGCAGCGTCACGTCAACGACCTGTACGAGGACCTGCGGGATGGACACAACCTCATCTCGCTGCTGGAGGTGCTCTCGGGGGACACCCTGGTAGGTGCCGCGCCGACACCGCCGCCGCACCGCTGCTGCCCCGCTCCCCCGCCCCGGCTCCGCGCGCCGGGACACTCCGGCTGCCGGCCGTCCCCTCCTCTGCTTCCCGCGTCTTCCACCCCTCTCCTGCTTGGCCGTCTGTCCCGTCCGTCCCGTCCGTCCGTCTGTCCATCCCGGAGAGCTGCCCGGCACCGTGCCGCAGCGCCCCGAGCCCCGCCGGCGCGGCCGTTCCCCCTTTCATCCCGCATCCCCCCTGGCTCCACCGCGGCCTCTAATGCCCGGACGTCTCTTTGCTTTGGTGAACTCTCTGCTTCTCCGCGCTGGGCTCCTGCCGGCGGCTCTGCCCCGACCGTCCCCCTCCGGCCTTTGCCGCCTTCCTCTCCTGGCTCTGGCCGGGCAGCCGAGGGAGCGCGACGTGATCCGGAACTTGCGGTTGGTGAGTGGTTCTGCCCTTTGCTCTCCGCATGGCACCGCATGGCAAGCGCCCGCCGCCGACACCGGGAGAGGTTCTGCCGCCGGCGCGGCCGTACCGTCCCATCCCGCCGCGGGCGCGGAGGAGAGGCGTCACCGCGGGTTGTGCCGGGGGGAGGCGCGTCGGCACCTTGGGGTTCTCCAGCAGCGGGGTCAGCCGGGGCGGGTTTCCCTGGGCCTGGCCTTGCCTGCGGCGCTGAGATAGGAGCGTGGTATCACCGCGAACTGTGCCGTGGGGCTGGGACTCCCGGCTCGGCTGCGGCTCCTGGCACTGCGGCAAGATGTGCCACCCGCCCCCTCCCCATCTCCTCGGGGCTGCCGGAGGGTCCAGGGTATCCGGCAAGGGGTATGGCCCCATGGCCACCGACCCCCCGGCTCTCCCGGTGGGACCGGACCGGCTGCGTTTCCCTCGGGCAGAAGAGACGCCAGTCCGGCACTGAGCGGCACGTGGGGGGTTCAGGGGTCCCCGGCACTTCCGGCAGCCGGTCGGGCACAGCCGCTGCCGCTGGAGAATTGGGCATCGCCGCGGGGCTGGCGGGTGCCGGGGGGTCTGTCCAGGCAGGAGCTGCCCAGGGGACCCCCCCGGGGTGGGGAGATCGCTGCCGGGGGGTCGCCCACCATGGTGGTGCCCGATCCCTGCCGCAGGCCGTGTGCCGCCTCCAGCACGGCCCTGCCGTGTCCGCACCGGCTGCGAGGAGCAGGGCGAGCGGTGCCACCGCAGCGCCGCGGGCAGGGGCAGAGCAGGGCTGGGTTGTGCCTGTGCGGTGGGGCCGGTGCTGCCGCATGGCCGAGGAGGTGCGGGTGCAGGATCCGGCGGCGAGGCCGGCCACGCTCGCCATTGTTGGGTCCAGCAGTGCATCCTGGCCGCAGCACCGCGCCGCAGCAGAGGATTTCCTGGTGGGGGCGCGCTGCCCAGGCAGGGACGCGGTGACATGGAATGCGGTGGCATGGGATGTGGTGGCACCATGGCCGGCACCGGCTCGGCAGAGCTGCCCCGGGCAGCGGCTGCGATGCCCACGCGCGGTGCCGGGGGCTCAGGCCCCGGTTGCAGCACCGGCTCCCCGTGGCGATGGGGTGCCCGCTGCCTGCGCTCCTCCTGCCTGTCCTGCCTGCGCAGGCAGCTGCCGCCTGTCGGGCAGGGGCTGGTGCTCGGCGGGGCGGCCCGAGGGGGGACGGACGCCGTGGGGAGCAGCTGGCACTGCTCTGGCACCGCGCCTGGCGCTTGGCTTCCTGTGGCGCGGCAGCCAGTGGCGCCGGCTTTGCGTGGGGAGAGGTGGGGAACGTCCCCTCCCCGGCTGGGGACAAAGTGCGGAGGGTGTGTGGCATCGGCATGTGCGGCGCCGGGAGCGGCCGGGATGGTGCATGGGGTGGGGGGGGACACCGCCGCGGTGCCGAGCATCCCTGGGGTGAGCCGGGGGCGGCGTGCTGGCGTGGCGGGGAGGCAGTGCCCGGTGGGTCGCCGCTCACAGCCGCCGCTCTCCCCACAGCCCCGCGAGAAGGGCAGAATGCGCTTCCACAAGCTGCAGAACGTCCAGATCGCCCTCAACTACCTGAGGCATCGCCAGGTAAGGGGGGGTCACGGGGCTGCCGGGACCCCCGGGCTGGGGAGCGCGTCGCCCTGTCCCTGACCGCCCCCCGTCTTCCCCGGCCTCGCAGGTGAAACTCGTCAACATCCGCAATGATGACATCGCTGACGGCAACCCCAAACTCACGCTGGGGCTCATCTGGACCATCATCCTCCACTTCCAGGTGGGCCCAGAGCATCGGGGCCCGGCACGGGCACGCGCTGTGCCACGGACTGGGGGGGACGTGGTGGTGCCGGTGGTGCCAGCGGTGGCGGCAGGCTGGGGCTCCGCAGCGCTGGTGCCACCAATTTGGTCCCCACGTGGGGCAGTGGTGGGGCTGTGGCATCGCCGGCAGAGGCGGCGGTGGAGAAGGCAGTGAGCGCGGCAGGAGCCGGTGGAGGGTTTGGCGTAACGCCCCCTCCCTGTGCCGGCAGATCTCGGACATCCAGGTGACGGGGCAGTCGGAGGACATGACGGCCAAGGAGAAGCTGCTGCTCTGGTCGCAGCGGATGGTGGAGGATTACCAGGGTCTGCGCTGCGACAACTTCACCACCAGCTGGCGGGACGGGCGCCTCTTCAACGCCATCATCCACCGGCACAAGTAGGTGGAGAGAAGCCCGCTTTGCTCCTCGCCGCCGCGTGCCGGGCCGGCCGGGGCTGGCACTGCCGGCACCGCCTGCAGGCACAGAGCTCCCGTCTCCCTGGCAGGGACCTGGCACCCCCAGCCCCTCGCCGCAGTGCCGAGCCTCCCTTGGCACAACCGGCCCCTGCCTCGGGGGCCCACGGTGGGGAAGAGCATCCCCGGGGGCTGCGGTGCTGGCAGGATTTGGCTCCTTGCAGCAGCCGGTGGTGCACGGTGATGCCGTGCACGGCGCAGACGTGTGCTCGCTGGCACCAGCCGCCGGCACAGCCAGCTGTGCCGAACCCACTTTGGGGCGCCGCAGGCATGTGCCTCCCGACAAGTCCCGGCCCATCGGCCCGTGCCGGCAGCACCGTGAGCCGCACGGCTCAGCCACCGTCCCACGCTCCCGCTTGCCGTGCCGACCAGCCCCAGGCGGTGGGCGCCGTGCCCGCTGCGGCGTGCCGGGGCGCGGGCAGGCAGGATCCCACACCTTCGGGGAGCGCGAGTACGTGCTGCCATGCCGCACCCGTGCAGGGTGGGGGGAGGCAGCCGCGCTGCACCGCACTCCGCACTGAGCCGCCGCCGCGGCAGGAGTGTGCGTGACCGCCGCACCGAGCTTGGTGCTGCCATGGAGTGGAGCGGGCGGCATCGGGCCAGGAAGCAGCCGCGGTGGCGCGGCGCGGGGAGCTCGCCGTGGGCGCTGCCGGGGGCGGAGGTGGTGATGGTCTGCGAGGACATTCCCGAGCAGCCGGCAGCCGCCGGCATCAGCGGCTCCATCTACTCCATCCGGCACAGCCTGCGGCTCCGGGAGCTGTAGGGACCCCTGCCGGGCTGGGGGCTGGGGCTGCCGCGGGGGACGTGGGGACATGGGGACACTGCTTCACCCTTGGGGACATGGGGACACTGCCCGACCCGTGGGGACATGGGGACACTGCGCTGCTCGGGGCCGTCGGGGTGTCCCTGGCTCCGGGTGCCCGTGGGGCTCGGGGGGGTCTGCGGCACGCTTTGGCAGTGGTGCGGGCAGCCCCTGGGGGGGAACGCGCTGTCCCAAACACCCGGTGCCGCCGTGTGCTGCAAACCTGCGCCACAGAGCCGGGCGGGCGCTGCCGGCGGTGCCCGTCTCTGCCGTCTGGGGGGGGTTCCCCGTCGGGCCCCCCCTGACCCGTCCCTGCTGCCCACAGGCCTGCGCTGATCGACATGAACCGGGTGTATCGCCAGAGCAACCTGGAGAACCTGGACCAGGCCTTCACCGTGGCCGAGCGGGACCTGGGGGTGACGCGGCTGCTGGACCCCGAAGGTAGGGGCGGGGGGACGGCGTGCTGGGGGGNTGTCCCTCTGCATCCCCCCGACCGACCGCTCTCCCTCCCCCTGCGCAGACGTGGACGTGCCGCAGCCGGACGAGAAGTCCATCATCACCTACGTCTCCTCGCTGTACGACGCCATGCCCCGCGTGCCCGAGGTGCAGGACGGCGTCAGGGCCAACGTGAGTCTGGGGGACGGCGGCTGTCGGCGGCGTTGTGTGTGTGCCCCCCGCCACCGCCGCCACCGCGTCACCCGGTGCTGCGCGTCCCCCTCCGCAGGAGCTGCAGCTGCGGTGGCAGGAGTACTACGAGGTGGTGACGCTGCTGCTGCAGTGGGTCCGGCAGCACACCCTCCTCTTCGAGGAGCGCCGCTTCCCCGCCAGCTACGAGGAGATCGAGGTGAGCGAGCCGGCGCGGTGCCGCCAGCACAAAGCCGTGCCGGTGCCCCAGGAAGGCATGTGGCGGTGGCCCAGCTGGCCGGTGGCCGCAGCCCGTGGGCTGGGCTCGTGCCGCGGGCGAGTCCTCCTGGTGCGGGCAACCCTGGTGACCACGCACCGCGCCGACCTCGGGGCTCCGCGGGGAATGGGGACACCCGGCACCGGCCGTGGCACTGCCGCGGTGTCAGCCCCGGCTGGGTCACCGCAGCCTGGCCGTGGGGGGGGCTGCGGGGCAGGGGGGCTCTGTTGCTGGTGCCAGGGAGCGGGTGGCTGTGCCGCGGCGCAGGCGGGATGCCCGGGCAGGGGGGGCCCCTCTGACTCAGACGTTCCGTGTGAGTCACCGGTGGCAAACCCCGACTCCCGCCCGGCCCCTTCCTTCCCGCCGGCATCGCACGCATGGAAAAATGGGGGGGTCGGGGCGGGAGTTGTTGCCGGAGCAGGGGGTGGCGGCGCCCGGGGGTCCGCGCTGCCCACCTTACCCCCCCCGACCCCCCGGCAGATCCTCTGGCGGCAGTTCCTGAAGTTCAAGGAGACGGAGCTCCCGGCCAAGGAGGCCGACAAGAACCGCTCCAAAGCCATCTTCCAGTCCCTGGAGGTGCGCGGCACCCGCCACCGCGGGGATGGGGGGCCCGGGGGGGTGGGGGGTCCCGAGGGGCCTGGGATCCTGAGGGGATGGGAATTCCCGGGGGTCTGGGGGTCCTGGGGCATGGGGTCCCAGGGGGGCTGGGGGTCCTGAGGGGCTGGGAAGCCCCAGGGGGGTGGGGGACCCATGAAAGCAGGGGGTCCTGAGGGACCAGGGGGTCCCAAGTGGTGGGGTGTCCCGGGTAGGTGGGGTGTCCTGCGGGTCCCAGAGGGGGTCTGTGGGTCCCAGAGGGGTGGAGGGGCCTGGGTGGCTGCGAGTCCTGGGGGGGCTGGGGGTCCTGGGGGTCCCACGGCAGCCCTCGTGCACCCCTCCATGTCCCCCCGGGGCCGAGGCCGTCCCACGCCTCTCCCGTCGTGGCACCGCGGCCCTCCCCTCCCCTCGCCCCGCTCCGCCGCTGCCGGGGGTGCCATGGCCGCAGCTCTGATGCGGTGGGGGGCGCAGGGCGCGGTGCAGGCCGGGCAGCTGAAGGTGCCCCCCGGGTACCACCCGCTGGACGTGGAGAAGGAATGGGGGAAGCTGCACGTGGCCGTGCTGGAGCGGGAGAAGCTGCTGCGCGCCGAGTTCGAGAGGCGAGTGCCGCGGGCGGCGGTGGCGAGGGGGGGTCTGGCAGCCGCTCTCTGCCACGCAGCCAAACCACCGGGCTGGGCCGGGCTGGGGTGGGGTGTCCCGGCTCCCCCCGTCCCGCTGCGGTGGAACCACACGGTGCATGAGTCATTGCCCGCCTCCGGGAAGCCAGCGCGGCCGCCGGCCTCGAGCGCGGCACGGCACGGCACAGCACGGCACGGCACAGCCGGGCACTGGAGGCTGTGCCGCGGGCTGGGCTCCACCGTGCCGCCAGCTCTTGCACCCTGTCCCACCGCGGGGGCTGCCAGCGCGGCACGGGGAGACGGAGCCTCACCGTGGGGGGGGCAGCGCAGGCAGGAGAGGGCGGCGCGGCAGGGAGGGGCTGGAGCCCTGCCAGGGGGCGGGATGGGATGGGGATGGGAATAGGGATGGGATGGGGGTGGGAATGGGGATGGGATGGGATGAGGATGGGGATGGGATGGGGATGGAGGTGCGATGGGATGGCGATAGGGAGCGGGATGGGATGGGATGGGGATGGAGGGGCGATGGGATGGCGATAGGGAGCGGGATGGGATGGGGAGCGGGACGGGCTCCTCTCCCGCACAGGGACGGGAGCTGTGTCTGCAGGGAGGGAGAGGGGGGCTGGGCCGGCGGAGGGTCCCCGTCGGCGCGGGGGGACGGATCCGCACTGTGTGATGGTGGGATCCGCGCCATGAGCCTGCGGGGTCCGTGCCGTCGGGGCAGCACCCGGGNGTGATGGTGGGATCCGCGCCATGAGCCTGCGGGGTCCGTGCCGTCGGGGCAGCACCCGGGCTGTGCAGGGACGCGACCGGTGCCCCGTGGGCAGGACCCGTGCCATGCGTGGCCGGGGTGGGTGCCGCCTGCCAACACCAGCCCCGCCGTCTCCCCCGCGCAGGCTGGAGCGGCTGCAGCGCGTCGTCACCAAACTGCAGATGGAGTCGGGGCTCTGCGAGGAGCAGCTCAACCAGGCTGACACTCTGCTCCAGTCGGTGAGTGCCGGCTCCGGCGGCGCGGCGGGGGGGCCTGGCCGTGCCCCTGCCCGTGGCCCTGACTGTGCCCCATCCCCAGGACGTGCGGCTGCTGAACGCGGGGAAACCACCGCAGAAGGCGGCCGAGGTGGAGCGGGACCTGGACAAGGCGGACGCCATGATCCGGCTGCTCTTCAACGACGTGCAGAGCCTCAAGGACGGACGGCACCCGCAGGGGGAGCAGATGTACCGCCGGTACGGCCGTGCTGGGGATGGGACGCCGCGGCGTGACCCATGCGGGGTGACCCACACAGGGCGCCGTGGCGCTCGCCTGGCTGCAGGATCGGCCCACGACCTGTACCTGCAATGTCCCCCTCTGCCCCCTGTGTCGCCAGTGCCCCCCGTGTCCCCTCTGCCCCCCATGTCCCTTGTGACCCCATGTCCCCTGTGCCCCCCAT
>RSEF01000012.1:7613896-7626997 GCA_003993805.1 Himantopus leucocephalus | reverse complement strand
GGGGGTGGAACTGGATGGTCTTTAAGGTCCCTTCCAACCTAAAGCATTTGATGATCCTGTGATCTACAAACACATTGGTGCAGCCTCGGACAAGGGGAATTTAGGAAAGTAATACAGAACACAACAGAAACAAGTGTTATGCCAGGTTATAAATTAGTAGGTCTCACTGGTGGGTCGTTGTCTGTAGTTTTGGTTCTGCTTTGTCCCTCTGCCTTCCCAAACCAGGGAAGAAGAGAGGCTGTCGAAGATGAGGAGGACGCCGTGAATGCTACCTCTGGACCAAGCCGTGGAAGAAATTATCTAGCAGACACTATTTAAGGGAAGCGACATGAGCTCAGGCTTAGGAGAGACACAAGCTGCAGTTTGCTGGAGGAGGGAAGAGGTATCACCATGTCTTTGCTCAGTTATACTCTGGGTGACTGTTAGTGGCCATGGTGGGATGTAGGTACCAGGCTGGATGTATCTTTGGTGCGACTCAAGGTGTCTGGTCTTTCGTTATGAGCAACTTTTTTTTTCTGAACTGAGTTTCCTTGCCAGTGCAGAAACTGTGAAATCATGTCACTGAGAACTTACAGCTGCTCTTCCAGGAAAGCAAAAGCAAAGTTGTTCTTCAAAGCCGAGAGCGCGGCTGCTCTGCAGAAAGGCTGCGAGGAGGTTTCTCGCCTTGTTCCCGTGATCCTGAGATGCGGCTCAGTTTTTAGGCTGGGGAAGAAAACATTAATCCCAAATCTCCACTTCCACAGGACAGAACGTGACACGACTTGGAATATACGGGCTTGTAATTTCTTCAGAATTATTTCTCCTCCCTTTTTCTCCCATGAGATCAAAGTGAAACCTTTTATTGAATAAGGTGAAAAAAAGTGACAGCTGCAGAATTTCAGCTAATTGGTTTTATCTCCTGTACTGCAAGATGCTAATCTTAGTGGTTACGCGTTTGCACCAGGTATTGTTACTGCTTTGAGGAGACGATTTTTGTGCTTGTCATAAAAACTCTAGAATGGTACAAAATAGAGAGGGAAAAGAGTTATTAGGTCTTCTGGCACAGTCCTCCATGGTGCAAGATTGCTCCCTATGGTATTCTCCAATACTTTGTCAGACCTACTCTTAAATTACCTAGGTTATAGAGATGAATTATGTCTAGACTTCTGAATTTCAGCTAGGGAATTAAGTGAGCTGAATGTTTCGCACCCAAAACATGGATGTTTCAAAAATCAGAAGCCAGCCTCAATACACAGAAACAAAACCACCCAAATGACAGAAGATAATCCATCGCTTTCTGGGTTTGCTGTGACCCGAAACGTGGTCCATTTTGAAGGGCCCAAACACTGCTGATTTGGCTGTTCCCGCCGTGGCAGAGCCGTGAGGTTTTTGGACTCCCGTGAGAAAGCGCAGCCTCCCAACACACGTCTGCGGCGCTGCACTAAAGAAAACTTTAACTGTGCTGAAATTAGCCCTGCTTAGCTTATTTAGTCACGATTGGCACTGACTTTTTACAGGCCCGGCACTACAGAATCTTGCCTTCAGTGATTTGACGGGGACAAACCAGCATGTAGGATGCGTTTAGGCGTTTTATTGACACGCTGTCTTTCAAATGCAGTCGCAGATAAGCAAGCGTGTCATTCTGAGGAGCAGTTTTGACTAGCTCGGTGCATCCAAAGATTGACAGAGAGATGATTTTGCAGTCTTGGTGGAAGTCTGCCTCTCCCGCGTTTTGTTTTGTTTTAAGATGACAGTGAGAAATGCAGAAGTTGCAGAATGAGCAGCCACGCACCAAAATAAATCAATTCCTGTATCCCTTGGGGGTCTCGGAGATGGGGTTGAGCTGGTGCCTGGTTTATGTACAAGCTTTTGCCAGCAGATCCGAGCCCCTCTGGCAGGGGCAGAGATGCTGGCCCAATAGCCCCGGGCTGCTCGGGGAGGCACCGGCACGGCTGCGTCAGCCCCAACTGGAGCAGCGGCGGCTGGTAGAAACACTCCTCGGGGAAGAGGATGGGTTAACTGCTTGCTGTTCCCTCTAACAGAGCTGGAAGCGATTATTAAGTTGTTATTTCTGTGTTGAAATAAAGCCAAACACGATGCTGCTGAGGGTCTTTGATTGGGAATGACTTTGAGGAAGGGTGAAGATGGGGCCAGGAGCCGGGTTAGGGGGAGGGAAGGGGTGATGTACGAACACCTGAGAGCATGCGTGGGCTGGGAACCAGCGTTGGGGATGCTGGTTTGGGCTGGGGCGGCCGAAGGAGGTGCAAGGGGGGAATTTTGTCATTTGATTTCTCCTGCTCAGGAGAGCAGAAATCTGTGCCTTCATGTAAAAGAGCAGAATTACATCCGGGGGAGTTTCTGCTCAGAACTGCAGTAATCTCCGCGACCATGACCTTCGCTCGCGGGTTGGGTCCAAAGAGACACCTGGACTGGGCGCACAGGTTTCCCTTTGCTCTGAAAGAGGTGCCCCACGGAGCCAGTGGCAGTTATGCACAGGCAAGAGAGAGCTCTGGTGTTTGGCCCGTTATCGTTAACAAATACAGAAATATAGATCGGGACTAAGTTTTTCACTCATTTTAAATATGAGTCAGAGACTGTCCTTACCCTGTATCCTGGCCATCCTAAAGCTGCCAGTGGTTTAGCTCCGTTACCTGACACAGATCTTAGTTTCTTAGACATGTGCGGTACAAGAAAGGGAAGGGCATGGGGCTGCTGTCCTTCGATCTGCTCGCTTAAGCTACTTGTCATTCTGCGCATAACTGACCTGCAATCATTGACTTTTTTAATGGGAAAAAGTCAACGCAATGGACCGGTTCCCTGTCCTTACACTGGCAGCCCCGTCGGTCTTCACACCATCTTTCACCGACTCCTGTGGCTGGGGGGGGGGGGGCAAAAGCAGATGTGCTCGTTGACTCGTGCAGTTAATCATTGCCGCGCTTGGGTGGTTTCTGGCGGGATGCTGCGGGACTTTCACACGTTGCAGTTTTGCAGCTTGCTTTTGCGTCCGTGGCCTGGCTCCTGGCGGCGTGCCCCTCTGCTCTCATGGGTGAAGCCCAGGAACAGGAAAACCAAACCCAGCAGCATTTAGGGGTGGGGGGAAGGAGAGAAGAAACATAAAAAGAGATAAAACCGCAGAGAAGGTTTTTTAATCTGGCTGTTCGTTTCTCAGTCTGTGAATGATTTCTATCACCATAATAAATTGCATGCTATTGCTAACTCTTTCAGACGGGTGTCTAAAAAAATCAATTATTCACAGAAATTCTTGCTGACAGTTGTGAATGCCGGGTCACAGCTCTGCGGTGTGCATTTAGCAGCTTAACACAGCAAACCAAGTACAGGAACTGCTTCAGTTTGCTATTGGGAAGGAAAAAGGACTTGCAGAAGCCAAAACGGCCCAGCCAGGGGGAGCAAACACAGGCAAGGTCTCTAGCACTCAGGCTGGTTTTGCTTAACAAGATGGTTGGAAATTCCCCTAGAAAACCAACAAACCTGTATTCAATAGTCTGTTTTAAAACAAGAAAGTCATTTCAAAGAGAAAAGGTTGAGAAGTTTGTATATTCGTTACAAATAAGTGCTTGGTGCAAATGCAATTCCTATGTTTTGGAGCTTTTTGGCCAAAAATGAGCGTGTAACCATCAAGTAGCAAGCATTTCTGGTCCACCTAAAATCTCATGTTGGGGGTGAATTTTCTAATGCCTGAAGCAGGTTTTGGCCAGCTCTGGACCCTCCCCACTCCGGCACTTTTCGGTCAAGGCAGTGTCGGTGCAGTGCTCGCCTCCTGCCCTGCCATTGGCAGGGATTTCTGCCATCCATGGACGGAGCTTGTGCCCAGCCTGGCAAATGTCACACAGAAGCAAGAGGCCACCGGCCGCATCATCGCGGGACATCTGCTCTTATCGGCGACGTTCATTACCCCGAGCGTGTTTGCACGCCGCTGTAGACAAAGCAGCCCAGACAGTTGGTGCTGGCAGATAACCCGGAGCCGTCGCTGGCTGTACAGGGCCAAACGCACAGCCAGGGTGAGCTCCATTTCTGCGAGGTGCCCGGGTTAGTGGTGAGGAGCAGGAGTGTGTCAGGATGCAGGCGACGGATGCGCAGGGATGCTGCCCTTCGTCCAGGGTCACGTTGCCGGAGGGCTCTGCGGGACAAGCAGCAACCTCTGTCCCGTCCAGCTCTCTGGTAGGGCATCCCTCATCCTTCCTCCATCTAACGGTTCCTAACAGAAACATGCTTTCCCTGGGAAAAAAGGTTTGAGGTTTTCTTTTGGCTCCTCCGGTGGTTGACTTTTCAGTGAAGCCCTGCCTATTGCAAATTAAATAGACTGTTGAAAACCTTACAAATCTTACAAGCAAGAGATGCCTGATGTGGCCAGGGCATCGTATCCAGGCTAATTTTTCCATCAGGTGTGTTCAGATAATCATTTTCTGTCCTGTACCCTTTAAATCCTGAGATTCTTCGCTTAGCTCTGCCCCGCTCTCCTGGTGGGGGTCACCAGAAGCACCGGTGGTTTATATATTGAATCTGTACATCCAGAGCTTAATGGATAACATTGCATTTACTTTCCTCATCTGCAAGAAGCAGTAAAATCTGAATCTTGCTCAGTTTACCAAAGATCTATTGAAACATTTAATTTTGGTGGCAAAACTTCGATAATTATTAAGGGAAGCCAGAAAATGTCGGATTTGTTACCAGCTGGCTTTTGGGGCAAATATAAAATTGATCCACTTAGGTGTTAAAAAAAAAAGTCTGCTCAGCAGAGAAAAAGGCAAAGGGTTTTGCACAGCTCCTTAGAGGTGCTAAATCATTTTGTAGGTGAAAAAGCCACAGAGCTGACGCTTTTCTGACAGCGAGCCCTTTTCTTGGGCCCATTGATAGGATGAGTACTGATAAAGTGTTTGTATTAGAACTGCCCAGAAAAGGTGGTTTTGACATTTTTCTTGTTTCTGCATTTTAAAGGGAAGAAAAGCAAGAGAGAGGATTCCCTCAGAGCATCCCCTTTCAGACAAAAGGGTCACGTTTTCCAATTCAGGTTCCTACAAGTGAGTGCCCGCAGCCTTCTGCAGACCCCAGAAATGCCCATCACCATCTCCGTGCGAAGGGACGTTGCTGAAACAGTTTTGCCCTCGTAAGCAGTTGTTGATTCTCGCTCACGTCAGGCTCCCGTACGAGCATGGAGAAGGGCTCGCCGAAGACAGACTGATAGTACAACTCATCTGTTCTCCTCTTGATTCCTGATCCTTGTTAGCAAGGTGCTAAATATCGGGTTGCATGCTGAAATGTGGATTTCCCAAAATCATTGGCCTTCTGTAGTGTGTTTGTTTAACTTTTAGTTAGTTTGTGGTGATTGTTTTCTTGCGGTTATTGTGATGATGAAAAAGGCTTTCAGCCTTGGTCCAAGATAATCTGTTATCTCAACTATGGATGAGGGGAAATTTTAACATTTCTGGTCATCATAGTTTCCATTGGAAAATATACAGGGTGTGCTTCATGGAGCCCACGTATCGCTTTGCTCCGTCTGCAGAAATGTTACAGTCGGCTGCACAGGTTTAACGAATGAGAGATTATTCATGAGCACTGGGGGAAAATAATGATGAAAGGTGAAAATCTAAACCGACAGACTTCACCAGCCTGATGTTTCACAAAGGACGCTTCCAGCAGCGAGGATGTGCCTCTCAAAGCCTGGCTGAGGACAGAGAGGGACCTGGTGGCAGAGGGAAGGTGCGGGGATGCTCCTAGCCTTTGTTATTCCCTGAAGAGGAGGAAAACGCTACAGAAACAGCTTCCTGACCTGCAAATTTCAAGTTCAGAGTAGAGCTGATGGATTCATTTGTCTTGCTTTACATTTCTCACGTCCCTGATTCTGTTTGGCTTTCCCTAAAGATGGGGTGACAGATCCCGGGGTAACGCTCACATCTTGCTTTGCATTTGAACCTCTCCAGAGAATGCGGATGCAGAGATGCACGGGGGAGGCTCAGGACCATCTGTGGTATTGTGTAACTGGTTACTTCTGTTCTCCTTCTTGTAAATACCAATGCTTATTACGCAAGGAGCGGCGCTAACAGCCTTCGGAGGCAAGCAGAGCGGAGGGCTGGACGCCTCACCGCCTGGTGGGGACGGCGTGCTGGGACTCAGCTCTCCGGAGTGACGGGTTTTGGTTGCATCCCGGTGAGATCACCTGCCCATCGGGTCCGTCTGCTCCAGGACCTTTGGTACGTTCAGGGTCTCAGCTGAAGTGCAGGTGAAAAGCTCATTTCAAGTTATTCTTCTTAATTTTATTCTCTTTAGGATCTTTGGTTTAGAATCTGGGCCACAAACTCTGCACTGTGCAAATATGTAATTTATCTGTTATCTGCTTTAGAATGACAAAGAAAGGAGACCATCAGCAATATTAACTCCATTCACTAAACAATCAGTCACAAAAGCAACTGTTGGCATCACTTCCACGGGTAATTTTTAATTGGGAACAGTTTAAATTAAGGCATAATCCTGGTGCGCTCCATAGTGGAGATACACATATAAAATTACTTTTTTTTTTTTTTATATGGAAGTAATGGTGAAGAGATAAATAGATGAAAGCTTCTAATTGGCTTTAGGTTTAACAGATCCTTCCTGTTCTCGAAAGTTGCACTATTACTAACTGTTCAGAAGTGTCATAACCTATTTTTGCAATTCTGTTGGTAAACAGACTAATAAAGCACAGAAAACCCATCTGTTCTTGCTTTACTGGGGACTTCATCAAATACCTCATTTTTCATTTAGCTCTTATTTCTCATTTAATTGCTCCCATAAGAAGAGAAATATTCAGTATTGCCCTCCTTGCTAGACCAAGAATAAAATCTACAGATGAGAATAACCTGACTTTGATGTAAATTGGCAAAAAAAATCAATCATGGAGATGGCAGTACGGTGGCCGGAACAAATCCTCTCTTAACAGAGTAATATAAAAGACATGAATAAGAATTGTTTTGCACCAATCCTACACATTGTTTGTGTTTGAAATAGGAGTGGATTGCACGTTGTCATCAAACCCTAATCTAGCACTTGGGTTCTACGTAGCTTGGGTTTTACATGGATTAAAATTGCTTGCAGCCCTCTGCTATTTCAGAGTAGAGTTGGGAAGTGTTTAGCGCTGACTCCTAAATCTTGCTGCATCTTGTTCACTACAGTGAGCGGCTCAAAAGCCGGGTGAAAAATGCTGGGAGAGAGAAAAGAAAAAGGCTCAGTGTCGCGAAAAGAGATGAACCGAATTTGTCTGCTTCAGATTTGGATTTCAGATTTTGCAGCGGCGTAGCGCAAGGGTTTCTTTCAGAGATGGAAGCTAAGAATTTGCTGCTATCTGATGATTTTTACTACCTTAGCAGGCGTGAAAAGACCCTGAAGTAAGCTTTACCGTCCTTCATCCACCAAAGGGCACCCTGAGTTGTCAAGGACCGCGCAGTGGTCAGTATGTTCCTATGTATTTTTCCATCTTGCTGTAGGGGACGGCAGCTCCATAGGGGGTGGCAGCTCTACAGGGTGAGTAACCGGCAGCCCCGTGGGAAGTGAGTGCAGCCATCCGGGGGCCAGCACCAGTGCCTGCTCCACCTCAGCCCTGTTGACGAGGTGATTTAATGCCTTGCTCACGACTTCTCTCCACCTTCGCACTGGCTTTGTCCAGTTGGGGGACGAGGCTCAGGAGGATCAGATTGCCCAGCATCCAACAGCGGTTGGGTCTGGACTGCTGCTCGTTTGCCTGACAAGGTCACGTTGGTGAGCGCTCCTGCCCCTCTCACGTTTCTGAGCTGCTTGGCATTTGACGCTGTGCCATTTCTTTGTTTCCTCTGGATGCATTCTCTTCTCTCTTCTTCTGTACACGCACCCTTCCCCGCTCCAAGCCAGGAAGGATCCTGCTCTGTCCACTGCCCAAACGCTGCCCTGGCTGAACTGAAATCGCAGGAGTGCTCCCAATGGAAAGCAGCAGTGCACGAGGAAGCACGCGGGATGCTGAGATGTGCGCACTTGTCTTGGGGTCTCCTGCCTCACCAGTGACCCTGGACAGGTCGGCGTGAGAAGGAGAGCAACGCTGCCCAAAACTCAACCGATGAGGCTCAGCCTGGGGTGGAGCTCCCAGCACCCCGTCACGCTGCAGAGCTGTTGTGTGTTGTTAATTACATTGCAAACAGTGTGTTGAAAAATCAGTTTTACCTGCAAAACAGACAACAGAAAAAAAAAAAAAAGAGGGAAGTTGGTAGGAGCAAGCCTCAGGTATCTGCTATAACACTGGCGTGAGCAGAGAGCTCCTCCGAGTATGGATGTGTAAGCACAGAAAGAGACTCGCTTCAAATACCTGCTTTCTCTCCTTCCCTCCTCCTTTCTTCATTACATGGAAATTCCTGTTCAATGGGAGAATGAGCTTTTTTTTGAAAAAGCATGTCCATGAGTGTGCAATGGTGGCCTCTGAGAATGATCAGAAATGGGGTTCCCTCTTTCATAATTCTAAAATTAATTTTTCAGTAGAAACCCAGAATGTTTTACAGAGAGTATTTTCATTTGGCGATGCTGAAATCAGGCAGATGTCAGACCCATGTATCGTTAACAAGTGGCATTTCTTTTTTTTGGACTACGTGCTCTGACAGATGTCTTCTGGTGGTACCTTCATATTCCACTGTCTGAAGTTGTCCAGATGGTTCCTCCATGGGACTGGCCCGAGGGAAGAGCCACCTGCGTGGCTGCTGTTGCAGTTCTTCCAGGTCTCCATCAGCCTGCAGAGAGTGAAGGTCCCCCGGGCAGCGGTGCACCAGCCTGGCCCTGCCTGACGGAGGTGGTCGTTACAGTCCCCTGTGTGCAGAGGGCTGGAGTTTGGTGCAACGTGGTTTGTGCCACACCTGGACCTCCCGCACCTCCCCCAGGGGAATAACTTTGCGGGGCCATGCCCGTGTGATGGAAGGCAGACAGGTCTATAACAGCTTTCCAGCGTCTCGGCTTTATAGTGACTCTCAGAAACCAGTGAAATAGGTAGGAAAGGTCAAATCATGCCATTGCTGACCTGTGCTTTTGTTAGGAGAGGTGGAAGCAGGTCATTACCTGGTGCCACCAAGCAGCAGGAAGTCTCCATCGCATGCTGCCCGGTGGCTGCAGCACGGCTGGGGACCTCGTTCAAGAGCCGGGACCTCGGCCCCTCTCTTTTACTGCTGGTTTGGTGTTATGTTTAATACTAATTTCTTAAAAAGCCATGCCAGTGTCTGAATTTTCTAGTGGGAGGAGGAGCGCTCCTGGTAGCCATTCGTTGTCGCAGCACTTTGTGCCATGAAGAGCCCGGCCCCGGCAGGACTCATGGGCAGCTCTGCGAGGGACCGGAGGGACGGTCGCGAGGGGACCCATGCTGGGGCCAGGCGGTTTCACTCTCACAAGATGCTTTACTACATCTGCTTTATTTCATATTGCACTTCTAGCTGCTTTTCTTTTGCTTTTTGACATCGCGAGCTCTTCCAAGAGCTCTTCTGCGAGGCTGCTGCGGATGTTCAACATTATGCCTGTGACTTCAGGGACATTAATTTCTAAGGCGTGCTTCTGTAGGAAAATAGACTTGCAGAAATAATATCAGCATGTTTATTTTCTGCAGGGTTTATAGAACCAAATGTTCTGTCTCTTTCTGGCATCTGGTTATTCCAGCGTGTTTTAGTTGCATTAAATAGTCAACAATAAGCAACACAAAGGCTTGAGTTACATGTGTATGGGAATAATGAGGCGAAGCCATGGATTGCTCCCTTTCTGCACAAACCGCGAGTGGCAGTCTTGATAACATGCTTTCAGGTAATTATTGCTGTGGTTTAGATCATTTTGGTGTATACTTATGTGATGCATTTGATTTTTAGTCTCTGTTTCACTATGGAAGGAGCACAGGAAATGTTTAACGGGCAAGTGTGCATAGGTTGCTCTCTCATTTCTGTTTTCTTATCAGCAAAACATAAATCCGCAGCTTGTTGACAATGAAACCATATGGTAACTCTTTCTGACAAATCGATTTTGCAGTACAGATGATCCTGGCTGTGCATGAGAAGAGATATTTTGGATTATTTTGTCTTAATTCTTGCATTACTCTCTGTTTTTCAGTGCCTGGAAATGATGTATGTGGCTAGTTCTGAACACAGTGGTTTGGGTGAATTAAGAATATGGGGAGTATGCTAGACTTTAGTGTCTTTACTTTGAGGACAGTTATTGAAATATGAAATAATCTGGTTATTTGTTATCGCCAATGCCCTTCTTCTGTGCTGGCAGACAGTCGCAGCAGATTCAGATACTTTTTGTACATTGGGTATTCCTCTTAGTGTGAAGCCAGGCTAAGAAATGCATTTGTATAAATCAGCTTTTCCTTTACAAGAAGCTGCAGGGACTCGAAGGTGTTCAGCTCTTTGTGCCCTGAAGGGAACTGGCCAGCTGATGGCTGATGGTCATCTCGGTTCGCCAGAGCTGATGCTGTGTGGTGGCATGGTACGCAGGGTGGGCAAGAAAGGTTTGTTAATCCTTTTCAATGGGTGAAATCAACAAGCGAGAGTCCTCACAACTTCTGTTGGACTTCACAATAAGTAAAAAACCTAATATTTCCAGCCTTTGCTTCATAGGGATGTGTCAGCAAGTGAGTTTTCTTCTGGAGCTTGGAAGTAGTAGCCAGAATCTGGAAGTGTAAGCAGAGCGCGAGCCTGGGCATGGAGAACATCAGGGAGGAGTAGTGGGAACTGGGCGCTGGAGACACGTATCAAGTCTAGGAACGGTGCCATGAAGCTACTCACAACTAAACAACACATCATGAATTTTCATGTTTACTATAAACTATGTAGACACGGCCGATCGGCTGTTAATGCCTCAAGCGTTCCTCCTAGCTTTAGGTGCTGGCTGTCAGGCATGAATCTGTGGGGTTTGAGATGCAGCTATTGCACTCTATGGGAACCGTAATTCAGGGGTTTATTCCATTTTACATTTCTGGGTGCTAACAGTTACTGCAACCCAAGACCTGAACATAGTATCTTCTAGATAGTTAGAAAATAAATATAAATCAAGATGTAAATCTGGTCAGCGCAAATGTTTACGCAGTATTTGTGTTTTACTTCAGGATGCAGTGCAGCCTCAGACACCAGCCTTGGCTGAAAACAAAAATATAAATACATAAATATAAATATTTACAATAATAATAATAATAAAATTCTTGATTGTAGTAGATTTAGTCAGATAAACATGCCTGAAGAGTATTCAAAGGATAAATCTATATGGAACATCTGCTTATATAAATACAAGGATGGAAGCTTACTTAAACAATGATTTTCTGGAGGTAGAAGGGTAAAATGAACCCAGCAGAACAGTGAATGCAGCAAGTAACCACCAAAACATGATAGATCATTAACAGCAAAGGATGCTAGAGCTTACAGGACGAGTTTTACAAATGAGTTACTAGAAGACCATTGCTGATGAAAACTAGGGCAAACTTTATCCAGAGATACTAAATCCAAACTTGGAGAAAATTCACAAAGTCATACCAGCAAAAATCCATCTATGCATTTCAATAAAAGCGTTTGTAAAAAGCAAAAATTGGTGACACATAGAATGTTTTGACTTTGGTGGGAAGAAATTGTGTTGAAAAGCTCTTAGAAGAAGAAATGGTATTTCTACTCTGGCCAAATGCAGATACGTGAAATGCAGTTGATGAGCTTTCAGCTCAGCAGCTGTGTAAAGGCGGGTATGGAAGCTTTCAAAAGCTTCGCTCTCGTTAGCTGTCGTTAAGGCGAGCCTCTGGGGTCCCTGCCCCAATTACATTCACACGGGAGCGATCCCCTGCGGATGACACGGCCCTGGCTAAGGCGAGGAAATAGCCCATACCCATGGGCTGTGGGCCGTTAGAAATCGTCATAGTGGTCAAGTGAAGAAAAAATTTGAAGTCCATGGCTGAGGAATAATGCTGAAAAGGTCCCTAAGATCCAGAGGTTTTAATCCCTCAGCATATACCATCCTGGGCGAGGATGGAGCAGGAGAGGGTCAAGAGCACCTGAACCAGCTACAGCTGCACGTGTTACTCAGGATGGTCAATGCTGGATTAAATGAAGTACATCTTGAAAGAAAGGATCCAATGCCAAATGATGTATTCTTTGGAGAACAGAAGCTGAATAACAAGTCCAGGTAAACTGGCAAGTCTGCTGGAAGCGTGTAGTGAGGGTGGCTATGGTGGCTGAGCAGATGTACTTTGAATCGAATTTGGCTCTGAATTACTTTCCGCATCTCATGCAGCTGGAATTGTCACCGATGCGAACTCTATGTGATCCGGTATCAATGCAAAAAGGTAGATATTTTGCAGCTTAGGACAGTGGTTTTTAACAGTAAGTCTCTGAGTGATTAAGGCAAAAAGAAAAGCCCCAACTTGTAACGCTCACCTGACGTGAGGAGGCAGTTTGTCCAGTGCACACATCCCGTGTGTTCCAGTAACGGGATGTTGGAGGGAAGGACAAGAGATGAAGGGAAAAGACCCTCAAGATAATATTTGCTCTCACTGAGGCAAATTGCTGCCATAGTAAGAGACTGAAAGAAGTGGCAAAACAAACAGAAATAATGTGCATGGCATTAAAAGAGGCATGTTTTTAAAAGCTAGTCCTCAGTACATATTTACTGAGTAGATTAGACCAGTAATTGTCACTGTGGCTTTTGTTTGGGCTTTTGCTGAGATTTTTTGGGGTTTCTGATCCAGAGGACTGGGGTTTTTAAGAGCGTAAATTGAAGACAGGTAGTAAGCTGGTCTGCTGCGGTTTGATTGTAGAAGCTTAACGTTAATTAAGGACCAGTGGGAGTTTTAGTATTAAAAATAAAACAGATTTGATACCAACATGTCATTCCGTCAAGATGTTCTCAAGGAGGCTATTAAAACTCTACATTTCTTTTTGCTTGTGAGTGGGGGAAGTGTATTTTCCCCCTTGTAATTTTTGTGCGTGTTATCCTAGTGCTCACGACTCTGCTCTCGCAACTGCAGCGCAGTTGCCTCTCAGTCTGCTGAAGTCATTTGGAAATCCAGTGAAAGATGGGGAACTCAGACTCCGATGCAGAAGCAGTGCTGGTATATATATGATACTAAGCTAGGTGGGCGTGTTGATCTGCTTGAGGGTA
>RSEF01000012.1:7598439-7613886 GCA_003993805.1 Himantopus leucocephalus | reverse complement strand
CACCCCCAAGTCCTTCTCCTCAGGGCTGCTCTCCAGCCATTCCTATAGAAGCTTGTCACACCAGAATGAGTAACGCATCCCTGCAGGAAACTTGCCCGACCCGCAGCCCGTGCTGCAGCGCGCCAGATGTGGTGCTGGCAGCATCCAAGGCCACAAGTGCGTGCGGGTCTGCAGGTAGGGAAGATCTCTTTTGTGAGGTCAGTTGATGTAGCTGGAAAATGTGGATTGACTTTCGGATGCACAAAGCTTTCACCTGAAGAGAAGCTGCAGGCTTGATAACCTAATACAAAATGAGAATACGTGGTAGGGAATTAGTTAACTAAGTGTCGCAGACCATCGCTGAAGGGAAAGGTAGTCAGTACCTGTGGGGTAGGGAGGATGTCCTCATCTTGCCTTGTGCTTTGAAGTCTGCCTGTTTACTTTTCTTCGGCTCTTTTAGTTGGTCTGCTAGAAGGGATCACCTCTCCCTGCAAACCTGTCTTCTAAGGTATCTGTTTGATGATCTTTGAAGTGCCATCTTGTTTTTTTATCCCTGCGTTTGGAGAGCAAAAGGTCAAAGGCTGCTGAAAATCCCCACGGAATTTAGCCTCCTTACAGACCTTGTCCCTCTGCATGAGCGTAGCTGCCGTTTTCTTCGGTAGGAGCAGGATGCATCCTGAGAGGACAGAAATGACACCAAAATCAGCATTGCCAACCTTCACAATCTAATCTTGTCCCATCGGCTAGTGTGAATGTCTGTGATTATGTGAATCTTAGACTTCTTTTAAAAACAAGAAAAGAAATCGGGATTTTTTTTTTTTTTTGCCCCAGAGTTGTAGAGAGCAGCATGAAAAGCGCCTTGAGGCACAATCCTGAAGGCAACCGAATAAGCCCTGCTCTCAACAAAGGCAACATTACCTGTCTCCTCCATTTTTAAGTCAATTCATCTTTGCAACCTGCCTGGTGATTTTGGAACCCTTAGGAATGGCAGCGCTGCAAAAATTCACAGAAGATACTTTTTTTTCTTTTCCTGAAATAATTTATTCCACAAAATGCGGATAGTCTGTAGTCTTTTCGCGTAGAACAGGATCTGGCCTGACGTGGTGTCACCGATGAAGGTCCATGAGAACGCTGACACAACATCATGCCTTACGTGACTTTTCCTATTAGCTGTAGTCTCAAAATCCACTGAACCAAACTGACATAATCGTTGGCGTTTTGTTCCTTTGAACTCTCCATAGGTGCTCAGAATGATATTTATGCTATTTAAGAACTCCCTGCCTTAAGGTATTTAAGCAGGTCTCTGGAAATTTGGCTTACACTTAAAGTTCAGCATGTGTTTAAGTGCTGTCTTCAGTAAACCTGGATTTAGATTTAAACTCTAGAGAGTCGGGGCTGTGGTCAGATAAAAGCTGAGATATACCGCCGTTTATCACAGTATCATATTTTACCCCTTGCTTTATTCACAGAGATATGCAGCTGTGGTACCAGCTCAGAACTGAAGAACTAGAGCACATGCAAGCTGCTTACTTTGGTTTTAAGGGAAGAAACAATAACAACAACAATAAGAAACTCAGGAATAAATCTGTATTTGATGATGTGACTAACATGGCATATGATAACCAAGGCTTCTATAGGTAAGGCTATTAATATACAGTGGCTTTGAATGAGTTTGTTGAGCAAATTTTAGAAAGAGGATTCCTTGAAAATGCATTTTAAAGGGATGCCCCTGAAGGGGCCAGTGGATTGTCAGAGCTCATCCTTGAACTTGCCCGTCCTGTGGGGAATTAACATTGCCGAAAGGTGAGACAGCGGAGAAGCTGAGCGTGACCTCCCTCCTTACAGCTTCTTTCCTCTGTCCCCAGTAGTGCTCGGTTAAGCCCGGTCTGCAGGGGAGGTCGCACCAGATTAACCGGGGAGAGGTTTTTAATTGGCTTTGTTAAACTGATGCTAAACTGCAGCAGGAAAGTCAGTGCCCCTATTGGGTAGTGGTGTCAAGGTGCCAGCTTGCCTAAGAGCCTTAGGAGAGGAGCCAGGCGGGGACACCTGGGGCTGCCGTACGGCTCAAGGTGAGCACCCAGTGTTACCGTTTATCCCTCGGTGACCGCGAAAACCCTCTTGAGAAATACCGTTTGGTTGTCAGGGCGTGCAGGGCAAACCCAAGGGCATCCTCGTCCGCTGGGCAGCGTGAATGCCCACGGCGTGGGAACCCTGACCCCGGGGCGGGCCGAAGAAATGCCCACGCTGAACTGAAGCGCATCACATGCCGTGGGTGGTGGGCATAGGTATTTTTTTGTGACAGTTCAAAATCATGTCTGAAAGCATCCAGATGCGTTACGCTGGCTGTGTTGTTGCCAACAAAAGAAAAACAGAAAAAGGAATACATGTTAAATTCTAACCGCTGTTTTGCTATTACCATTCATGCAAACACACGTCATTGTGTCTTTTACATCCTTCGGGTTCTGTTTTGTCGTCATGTACGGTACTATATAGCACAATCGTTGTTTGCTTTTAATTCACTGCTCACTTGTACGGCTTTTATGTACAGCAGTGTCTGTGATTTGTAGTGGTTACCTGCAGAAAACGATTTTCTGCAGATTATAAACCTACTTCCATGTCACAGTGCAGCTGGAAATTATAGTCAAATGGGGCTCTTGCACAAAAGTCTGATGGCTGCTTAATCAATTCCTAGCTTTGGGTGATTTCAGAAAGATGTATAAAGCTAATTAAGTGCTGATTATAACCCAAACAGTTTTTAGAAGACTCAGGATGCAATGTTTAATTTTGGGCAGCTTCAATCTGCTACAATGTTAATGTTTCGTATAAGTGTAATCTGCTTTTAAAATAACATGGATAAATTTATAAAGGGCTGTAAACAGAGGTTCGTGCTCTGCTGGAGCCTTGAGCTCCTTTGCGTTCTTATCTGCACCACTCCACGAAGCAGAAGCTGCTGTATTATGTTTACCAAATTCTGTACACTTTTTCTTAACTGAAAATAGCAGGGAATATGCAGTTCTTCTGGATAAGCAGCTTCTCGGGGGCCAGAAATCAACAAGTTTATTATTTCTTTAGAAAATGGGAACAAGTGTAAACTTCAGTGGGGAGCTGCAGAGGGCAGGAGGGGGAAAGCCTGTGAGCTCTTTTTTTCCTGCGTAGAACAACGCACACGCTATGTTAGATACTGGTGCACGTGACCACCTCCTGACACGTGAGGTCCGCTATTCATCAAGGTCTGCTTTATTTCCAGCCTGCAGAGGTGATGTGATCCTGGCTCATCATGAGCCAGGGCAAAAATCAGCTTGGGGAGCAGGTGTATTGGCCTGTGCGCCCCGGAGCCAAAAGTCGAGCCGTTCCTCACATGGAGAACAGGCGGCACTTCTATTCGGAGATGGAAACGGCATTGAAGCAGTGACAGACTCTGAATACATCTGTCTTGGAATTGCTGTAGGAACAGGCGTGACCCTTTATCAGTTTGTACCTGGTTCCCTTTCTTCACTCAAATAGGATCTATTTAATCAAGGTTAGTAAGAGGTGCTAATTTCCACTGGTTAGTTCTGTTAAATGGATACATGCACAGGATGAGATGTGGGAATTCTGCTAACGTATTTCATGCCAGCTCTTGAAGACAACAAATGATCTGCCAGCTTTGTGTTTCACTTGCAAGACTTTTGCGTGTAGTGAATTAGGCTTCGTTTCATCGTCCTCTGCTCATCCAGCTTACTGAGAACAGCCGGACAGTGTATGCAAATCCCTGGGGAGGTGCAAACAAGAAGCTGGCTTATGCTGGGAAGACCATCGTGAAGGGACATGTTCACTACCTGGGTTATGTCTGCGGTACCTTTCTTTGTTTAACGTGAAGTGGATATGTTGGCAGCCCATCCTTAGAAGAGATCTCTATCTACGTGGGGTGTTGCTGTAGTGGTGGAGCTGCTATAGCGTTGATTGTCCAAGGGAATAAATAAAGGCACGCGGCATGGTTGGACAAAAGCAGCGAAACTGAGGACAAGCAACCCCAAAAGAAAGCTTCTGTGTATTGCTGCGTGCATGTGAACCGAAGCGTACGTCCATGGGCGCAAACAAGCCAAAAGATAATTTAACCAAGGCTCCTCAAGGAAGGTTCAGACTGGACACGAGGACGCATTTCTTTACCAAGAGGGTGGTCAAACCCTGGAAGAGGCTTCCTGGAGAGCTCATCGATGCCCCAAGCCCGTCAGTGGTCAAGAAGAGGCATTTGGACAGTGTCCAAGAAGAGGCATTTGGACAGTGTCCTTAATAATATGCTTTCATTTTTGGTCAGGCAGTTGGACTATATGATCCTTTAGGGTCCCTTCCAACTGAAATATCCTATCCTATCCTGTACTGTCCTGTCCTGTCCTGTTGTGGTGTTAACGTTGCAGACATTTGAAGGAATTTGTGTACTGCATCGCTAGACCTCTATGCAAATCAGAAATCCCGCTGTGTTTTTCTAATAAGGAGCTGCCCTGCGCAGCACGGGAGGCTGATCGTTTTCTCCCCGCCTTTCTCAGGGCTGCGGCACGCGTTGCTCTCTGCGGTACAGCCATGGGAAGTGGCTCTGCGACCCACTTAGGAGGGGAAGGCTGAGAGCTGAGTGGTGCCCTTGTCTGAGAAAGGAGTGGGTGGAGGCTTGGCAATTTATGTTGGTTTTACGACAGCATTTCCTTTTCTTAAAGAAAACTGTTCTGCTGCTTCTTCACGTAACCTATGAAGTATCTGGAAGAGTGAGAACTCCTCCACCCTTGAAGAAGACCCTCTTGAGTATATCTTAGCCTATTTTTGACTAGAAACGAATGTAGGTCAGGCTGCTGTTCAGACTTAATTGAAATAGATTTAGAGATTAACTAGGGATTAACATTTTGATTCACCACTTTAAAGATCAAAAATACTATAAGAACAAATAAAATAAAAAGCCAGTTCTTTCAGGTAAACCAATATAAAATAAAAAGCCAATTATTTCAGACCGGTAAGATATTTGTTGTGGTTTACGGAGCAATTTAGGATTAAAAAACTATCACCTGTTAAAGTGGCGCCTTAGTTTGCCGATGAGATAATTTTGACTGTAACGAGGTGACATAATGCGCATGCAGAATGCTGATGTATAGAAGTTATAAATAATGTAGAAGCGCAGCTGTTGGACAGTAGAGGCTCCAGTGTGCTGTTCTGGACCTGTCTGCCACAAAATGAGATCTTTTTCCCCTCATGTTTGAAGCATGGAACAAATGTGATGAATACAGAGTTTTCCGGGGAAATGTTGAATTTTAATGGCAACTACTCTAATTATAATGAGCCCCATTCTGGCTTCTTGGCTGCTTGAACAAATTGCTTTAAAATGCTGAGAAATATGTCTACAAATACCTGGGATCATTAACTGCAGAGTGCAGTCACTGTTGATGCCACCTCTTTCATTTGGATGTAAGGAATCATAATGAGGATAAAAATACCTGTTTTTAGCAGAAAGTCTTATATGCAGGTACTGCAAGCATTTACCACGTATTTGCTCTTTTATGACATTTGAAGAGCTAACTAATGTTGAGCAGGGAAAGCCAAGTTACAAGGCACAGGGCCGCTGGGAGGGACAGTTTTTCCCCAGCATTGCTTCTCAGCAGTTAAGAGCATAGAGCAGAGATAGCAGATCGCTGCGGGACGCAGAGGTTTGAGACAGATTAGCTGAAGAAGAGGGTCTGTCATCTATGGGAGGGAGATTAGCCACGGCTCTGGACCACGTAGTTAGGGGAGAACAATGTGCATGAACCTCCAAAGCAGCCCCTCGGGAGGATTGCTCAGCAGAGGCAGGGCTTGTCAACATGGGGATGTATTGGGAATAGCTCTCCCAGCCTGACTGCAGCGTGTGTCAGGAGAAGAGCCTACAGTCGGTAAATTATATTTCACTCTCTTTAACATTTTAAGATTTAAAAGTCTTCCCAGTTCTGCATGAGAATGAAACCAGGACTGTTGGCATCGTTCATGCCAAGCGAGAGACCTTCCTCAAAGCAGCAGAGAGCACCACACCTGCCTGGGGTTGGACTGGCACCGTGGGTCTCACTGGGGAGAGCCCTGAGCACCAGGGACGTTTGGTGTTTCAGAGGAACTAGCGCTTGAAACGCCGTGCTGGGTTTAAGAGGTTTTTTGAGGTGGGTGTGTTCGAGAGCAGGATATGCTATTTTTGAGTCAGTTGTTTTCTTACAAAAAATAAGACCTGACCCTGCAGGAATCTTTCTCTGGAATAATTGTTTGGGCAACCACCACCCGAGATGAACATCTTCCATCCCCAGCAAACGCCCACATGGGGGAGCTCGGACTTAGTTGGCTGCCTGAGCAGGCAGGTTGTCCTCTGCCCCATGACTGGCGTGGGGTAAAATACCAGTAAAGAGAAGTTTAGTGTCAGCTGTCCTTCCTTTGTGCCAGCTACTGGTAACGGTGGGCTGAGGCCACTTTGGCTTTGAGATCTTCTGCCTGGACCAAGGTGGAGAAACTTGCTTGTGACTCCCAAACTGAAATAGCAGTCTGCTCTTTTCCATTAAGTAGTCCTAGCCGTGCCTCTAGGAGAAGTCAGAAAAATATGCCCAATCTAGCATAACCATTGTGAGAGCAAACAGCAAACCCTTTTTGATGTGCAAAGACATTAAAAAACCGGGCACTCCACTATTTGAGCCGTAGCACATTTAGACATAAGCACGCGCAGCAAGGTAGCTGTCTCAGGAGAAATACAGATAGCTAGTAATGAGAAAAAGCTGAGAGAGCTTGTTTCGGTTTGCATCAGCTTCTTAATTACGGTAAGAAATAGCCACACCTAGGGAAGACTCAGTTTGCTTTGCTTTTGCAGCACAACAGTCCTGTAACCTGTGCTGGAATAGATACTCCCTTGACTCAGGGATGTGCTGTTATTTTGCAAGGGAGAGTTGGTGGTCCACTGTTTTCCACACTGGAAGAACTGACTTTAGCTGTAGGCTAACTCCTTTTCATCCTCTGTCAGCGAAGGCGACAACCAGAAAGAAACTAGTCCATTTCAAAAGTACATCTAAAGAGCAGCAAAGAAATTTGGTGATTTTTTTCTCCCCGGTGTGGAAGCATTTGGAAGAAGTTGTGCATTCCAAATTTGGCCTGTTCTGAGGTGAATGATTTTACACAGCTCTAGGCCAAGTTATAAAACATTCTCTATGAAGTAGCTGATCTGACTGCAAGAGTGAGTCAAATGGAAAAGCCCGTGTCTCGGTAGGTTTAAAGTCGTCCTTTCAGATATCCACTACAGCTGGAGCATATTACCAAGAAGGAAAAATCTCTTCTGGAGAGAAACAGGCTAGTGTATTCTCCCACAGAAGATATTTTTAGTACCTGAGATTTTTATACCAGAGCCCTTTCTGACTACCAGGTGCATTACCAGCGTACCTGGCAAAAAGCAGATAAGGACAATCCAAAAAGAAAGATGTCCAAGTGAAAAGGTTTTGCAAAAAAATTCCAAAGCCGACACGCTCTTAGGAGAGGCAACTCGGCGTTTTCAGTCAGTCCAAGAAGTTGTGTGCAAGGTTGGTAAAATTAGCTCATAGCTTTGGCCTCCACAGTAAAGCAGAATGTGTTCTCTTTTCCTCTTTGATTTAGTGGCTACAATGGTTGAAGTTTTCCACTACCTTCTGTAAGGGGTTGCAAGGAAGGCGTGAATTAGAAACTCGTGTTGCTCTAAAAAATACTCACCTCTGCCCAGACTTGCTGAGGAGCATGGCTGTAAGCCAAAGGACCTTCTAGAAGTACGGACAAGATGGGATATGGGACACTTGGGCATGTTCCTACCTTGCCTTCTGCCCCCTCAAGGGCACTTTCCCAGCTGCTTTTCCCTTCTGAACACCTAAGAAGAAGACATTAAAAAGATGAAGGATCTGATGCCCTTCTACTAGCAGGATAGTGTGGTGGAGATTTACCACAGTGAAAGGAGTCAACACTTGAAGAAATACCCAGGTTGAGAGACAGGCTGCTGCAAAGCTCGATGGAAAACCCAAGTAGAACAAGAAAAACCCACCAGGACACCTAAAATGGCTGTCAGGAGGTGCATCAGTGGGAGAATTAAGGGGGCAAAGCATCTACAACAGTGACTTAATGCAAGACTGTTAGAGGTCCTGGGGAAAACGATTTATCTGGGTGCTTTTGAAGGTCAGCAGTCTCACGGAAGGTCAGCAGTCTCACGAGAAAGCTGGACCCTTCACTCCCTCCGAAAGATCCATGCGTTTTCTTTTATGCTCAGCCTCGGTGTCCAAAATTACTCTCATTTGTCTGTAAGCTCAGGCACGCGGACCTCAGCCCTGCTGGCTCCGGCCGCCCGAGGCGGCTGTAGGTATGCTGGATTGTTGGCACAGCGTCCTGGAGTGTGAATGTGCCCCCCCCGGCGCAGCTACGAGGCTTAAATTGCAGAGAGGCACCAGTGGGCTGCGCCCAAGGCTGCAGGAAGAGATGCAGGACCGATCATCACCATGGTGTTGAATACTGCGCTACCTAAAGTGAAACGGCTGCAAAGAGCAAATGACCTATTTCGCACAATTGTACGTGATTAATAATACAGTTCCCTACACATGCGATGTTTGATTGTGTGGCACTTAGGGCTGGGGAGGAGAAGACCCAGCACTGGAGAGGGGCAGATTTCCTTTTTAAGCTTTTACATTGATTGTCCCACACTGTGAGTTATCCCACCTTGAGCTTCTCCATTCATGGAGGGGCTTTTTTTTTCCCCCTCTCGTTTAGTTGTTACTCTGCTCTGTGTTCCCCACTGCCACCTTTGAGAGACTAAAATCTTCCCGTACCGCTGGACACGCGTATTTCAAAGAAAGATCAGGCAGGGGAAGTGAGCTGTGGTTTCATTTCGGGGCCCTGTCACAAAGGGTAGGATAGCTGGCTGCTAAATTATACCGATTCCTGAATTTCGATCTTAATTGTCATCACAACGAGGAGGGTGTGTCCACAGCAACATGTGCTTTCAATAAAGCTGCTATTACTGTTTTCGTAATGCTTCCATGATTACCCCAGGGTCTTGTACAAAGTCACCAGGCATACAGCAACAAAAAAAATACCCTCCCGTCCTCCAGTATGAAAATCTCTTTTCAGAGCCAGTGCCAGCACCGGGCAGCATTGTGGCGGCCCCGCTGCTCTGAGTTCTCACACTCCTCGGATGTCCTGTTAACAGCACTTTTCCCTCCAGCTAGGAACAGCTCTCAAGTCACACAAAGCAAAATTCTTGTGAATCCTCTAAAACCCATTGACAAATGCTATGGTGGCTGTTGTTCTCCCCAGATGGGAGCTCTGACTTTATCTGTCACATGAAGTCTCTCCTTGTCCAACATATCGTGCATCTAGCTGGGCTGTTCAGCACCTAGCATCCTTGGGTGGCTTTGCGTTTCCAGATAAGAGTACACAGGGAGGTCTTCTGATCCTCTTACCACGATGTTTTGAAGTAGCCCAGCTGGAAACTGGAGTTAAGGAAAGATGAAGCGCTTGAAAAAAAGTCACACTTCTTCAGGATAAAGTACAGAGCTCACGAGGATGAAAGTGTGAACTGGAGGCCGCCTCGGACTGATAACCGTGCGTGCAGAGGAGGCCCCACTGCGTGCACATCTATCTGTCCCTTCTCAGCGCTGCAACCCTAATAGCTCTTCTCATCCTCCGCTTAGGTGGAACTGCACTGACTTGACTGTCCCTCTGATATCCACGGCGTTAGATGTATAGTGGTGAACGGAGGGTGCCTACTGTCACCTCCTCCTGGACTTATTTCAGTCACTGGAAGCTTACTAGTTCCCGAAATGGCAGGGAGAGGTTGCATAGCCAGGAGTATAGTTGTCCTCCAAGTACAGTTTTAGCCAGTTTGGCTTTCTGAGATGGTGGTGGACGGTGATTAATTGCGGAGTTTCACAATGCAGAGCTTTTTAGGAGAAAACGTCAGAATGGGATGAGTTCTGCCCAGGTAAACTATATTGCACAATAACCAGAATACCTAGATTTGAACTATAATCCTGTTTGCAAAGGCTGTGGCTACCCCATGCAAAACTTTATCCCAGTTCTTGTCCCTGGACACGCTCTTTTGATTTGATTTTTATATTGTGTCTACTGACTACCGCCTCAAGGAGACGGAACTGAGTTCCTCATACCGTAAAAAAAAATGCACAGTAGCAAGTATCTCGGAAGATTTTCCTTAGAGCAGTAAGATCTGCAGCATTACTCCTGTTCCCCGATGGCAAGCCACAGGGTACTCAGATAGGTGTTCTGGTGTCCAACACAAAGATACTTCAGGGCTTGCTGATGCACCAAGATTAAAAGGCACAGTGAAAACAGTACAGGTCAGTACAAAGTGGGTAAAGCTACCAGGCTGTTTTTTGAGAAACAGATGAGTTTGGCATTGTCCATATTACAGGTGGGTAAATTCTGCTCATCTGAGCACCTCCTTGATGAGTATATTCTGACTGCGCTGATAGAGCGCCTTCTCGCACCAGATGCAGAGGTGGTGTAAGATGCCTTTACACTCTCTGACTGCAGCTCGTGCCCCAAAGTTTTGTAATACAGCTTTCCAGTGAAGAGTGAGATTTATTCTCATTTACCGGAAAGATGTACCTGCAGTATACCTACTCTGTACCAGAACAGCAAGACCTTGCTTATTTGGCTCTATTTTCTGTTATTCCCCTGTGGTTCCTACACGTGTGCACGTTTCGTGTATGAGCATTTCTGCTGGCTTTCTGCAACTGATCATTGCAGAACGCGGCTTCTGTTTCCTGACCAGCTTTTCAGGTACGAAAGGGTAAGACCACCACACTGTCTGGGATGTGGGCGAGCAGGCTGCTGCCTTCAGTGGCCAGCACGGATGGCGCCAGAGGAGCCAGCAGAGCTAGCTCACCTGCAGTGAATCTGGGGCAAGCGACCTCAGCATCTGCCCTGCATGCGAGTGGCTGCCGTGGAATAACGGATGTGGCAGAAGCCACAATGCGACTGGGCTGCACAGGCATCGCTAGCAGTTCTGCAAATAACACCTCAGATCCCACTGAGCACAACGGGCTCTGTGCTCCCGACAGCACTCCGCTAACCAAGCAAGGGCTTCCCTTCTGCACCGCTCAGCGTTCAAGCGTTCTTAGTAAGATTCTCCAGATAGTGGAGCATTAAATTGAAGCTGGGGACTCGTTTGATGGAAAACAAACAAATAACATCTGCCCCAACCCCAGATAAAACCAGCCTCACAAGTCTTTTCAAGGTCTGCATCAGCTTTTACAGAGACACAATTATTTGCCCCACTGCTGCCAACTGGTTTTAGCGCTAGGAGAAGTGAGTCCATATGCTGCAGCACAAGTTGTTTGCAAAATGCCTGACGTGCAAGTAAAATGGAGCGGAAATTTCTGTATCCTCACCAGAGCAAATGAAACAGAAATAACTCTTTCCTTCATGCTTACAGGTTCCGGGAGGAGCGGACTCGGGACATCGTAGCTCCTGGGTGTCACAAAGACAACGATCGTCTGCCTAAGTTAACCAAAAGCAGTAGTGCACCCGTGAAACAAGCTGCACCAGGACACAGCACTGCGGTACAGACAGTGAACGCAATACATGTCGTTGAAGTCTATGGACGTGAGGATAGTTATAAGCAACCGAGCTGTTGGATACCTGGATAGCTGGTGGCTGACATCCAATTGCTCCTCTGGACCAAAATGAAATTTGGATAGAAATATGTGCCTTAAAGACAACATAGAAAGTTAATTATTCATATGAATTCAAAAGTTTTCTATATTCCACGGTGGTTATTCAACAGAGATGCTTCAAGGTCTCATACAAATAAAAAAAATGAATGTTGAGGCTGGCAGTCCGTAGGCGTTCTCTACGGTGTGCTGTGTGTTTTGACCATGGCAAAAGCATAGTATCATTCTTCTGTACATCTAGAGAGAAGTGGTAGCCAGTTTGTACGTTTGCTTCATACAAAGTCACTGATGGTAATTACACATTCGTAAGATTGTGACCTTCTTTTAACCAGTGTTTTTTGTAAGCATTTCAGAATGAAAAACCCCCCATATTTTTACACAGTAGTATGATAGAACTACAATAAAATTTTCTTTTTAATTAAAAGCCCCCGTTGTTTTGTATGAGGAAGGCCTTTTCGTTCCATTCACCTGCTCCACACTGAGAGCCCGCGTGAGGCTGGGTGCAGTGGAAGCACGGCTCCACATCTGTCGATGAGCGGAGAGCGTCCGAAGGGGTGTGCTGCCTTTACCGTGGCACACTTTGCCCCGCTGGGGACCATACCCATAGCCGGTGCACGGGCTGGCGGGAGGGGAAGGCAGACTTTCTGGGGCAGCGGGGCTCGGGTGGTGGCTGCAGCATCCCTGTGAGAGCACTCTAAGTGAAGGGGCAATGTAGGGGTTTTTTGTTTGGAAACCTATTAGTAATCTGTTCACTGTGTGAGGAAACAAGGTGGGTTTTTTTCTTGTTTTGTCCATTTTGAAAAGTAACCGATACGGCTCTTGTTCTGCTGTTTATGTGCACATACATATATGTCTTACAGTTACACATTATAGTTATTTTTGTTCACGTTGAAGCCTTATTTAGTCTCTTGTCATCAGCTGTCTAATGGGTATTGACACGTTCCTGTCACGACGGAAATACGATCTTACAGCAAGCCCCAGTAATTGTTTTATTATATGTCCCGTTTGTTATGAATTAGGTGTCCTCTTAAGGCCTTCAGGCCTGAAGTTTCAGTTTTGAAATTCAATGTATTGTAGCTTGCGGGCAGGCCTAGAAATGCCCTGTTCCATCCTGGCCATACTGGGCAGAGGTCAAAACCACGTGCTTGAACTTCAGCTACGTGGAAGCCACAGCAAAGGAGCTTTGGTTGTGTTCCTAATAAGCTCAGTTCTACTCTATGTTACAACAGGCTGCACCCCGGCGATGCGCTTCTTCATACGTGCTGTGAAAAGAAGAGTGGATATACTTCTCAACACTTGTTCCAATCAAGTAATCTGTTCATTAAATTAATATTAGCCAATGTTTATCAAGACATATTTGTGCTGTGAACCATTTTTTTCTGCAGTTTTTCGGTACCCTGCCAGACCCAGCCAGCATCTGTACCCAGCTGCGCTCTTGCATCCCATGTGCAGCATTAGCTTCTGGCTGCCTGCGGGGCTGGCAACAGCTCCGTTGCCTGTCCCATCAGCTGCGGGCACCGCCAGCCCAGCGGCAGCCGCGCCAGGTAGCTCGCAGGGTCGCTGGCGATGTTTGGGAGGATGCAAAGGGGTCAGAAAGTTCTTGAGAAGACGCATTAAGTCTCAGCGCGAGCAGCCCCTAGGAGGGGCCAGCTGGAGGCCCTAGCAGGGTGCCCTCAAGTGGAAAATGAGATGCAAGGATGCGAAATCTCAGCACAAAGCTCTGCACTCCAGCTGTCACAGCGGCAGCTCTTCCTCACTGCTTGGCGTGGGGCTTTCTGGCAGGACAGCTGGGAATGGCTGGGCTCCATCCTCATTCCAGAGGAAAGCTCTCCTGGGTCCTGTTTGAGAGCGAAGGCTTGAATAGAATCAACGGTGAAAGTCCGCAGGTGGATGAAACTAAAAACAAAATGTGTGAAAGGAGCATAGAGAGAAACAAAGGCTGGGAAAACCAGCCAAACATCTGAGATGCTCTTATACAAATGGCTGGAACATTAGAATTAAATGCAAAAAGAAGTTAAAGACTTTCCACATAATAAAAGGTACAACTTAGTAAGAATTAGAAGTGCTTGTGGGACAAATGATAGGACTAGGATCTTGGCATGGTAAATGATAGCTTGTTCCAGGTACGGCACACGAGAAGAAAGGTCTATACATTCTCCTGAAGTTCAGCATGAGGTGAAATACTTGTTAATCAATGTCTGTGGTTGGAAAACGAAGGGTGAAGGAGCACGGAGCGTGGGCTGGGGGTTGTTCGGCACTGACTCTGCAGTTACGAGGAGGAGCTGGAAGAAGTTTACTTGGGGAAATAACAGAACCATCTTTAATATTGGGTGACTTTATTTGTCTAATTCTCTGCTGGAAAAGCGTACAACCATCAGGAGTTCGCATGTATGTCTTGGTGACCGCTTTATTTCTGCAGGCGGTGGGAAGTGGGGTGGCAGTTGCTGCTGACTATAGCAGGGAAAAACTTGCTAAAAATCAAAAGAGACACTTGGATGAATGTGAAAATAAGTGACATCACATTTTTAAGAAAAGGAGGAAGAGCAGCAGAGTATGGAAAATGGACTTCAAAAAGGCAAATTTTGACATACAGAAAGAACAGGTACAAAGGATCTACGCAGAAACAATCTGGTAGATGGAGCGCAGGAGAGCTGGCAGTCACTAGCAGAGGCTGTTTAAAGGCATGTCAGACAAACCGATGCAGAGGACAGCAAAAATCTGAAACAGCTGCCTCAGAAACTCTGAGGGCATGAAAATCAGAGCGGGAAAACCTCAGAAAAAATGGGAATGTGGCAGATGACTGAGGAGCAGCACAAAAAGAGGTGAGCGGAGCTGTTCAGAAAGGTAAGAGGGAATGTGAGTTACAGCAAGCAAGGGAAATGAAAGAAGAGAAAAATACAGTGGAAGAAACAGAGGGTAAAACTACAGATAAGGTAGTTCTTGGGAAAAGCAAAAATGGACGCAGAGATGAAAACCACTGAATGTCTACTTTGGAGCAGGCATCGCTGAAAAGTTAATGCAATGAATTTTAAGACGGGACTAGGACTGCAGCCTCGAATAAGGCAAGAAAAAGATCACAAGTATTAAGATAGATTTGTTCCGTGATGAAATTCATTCTACAGCACTAAGGAATTAGCTAAGTGATACTTGAACCATCATTGATACAGCTTCAGGAAACCGTGAAGGGACAATGGGATGGGAATGGGCAAATCTGACTTTAATAAGGGGAGAGCAGAGAACCTCCAGAAGTACCAGAACGAAGGTGCTTCTCTGATACCCAGAAAGAGGGTAGGAGTGGCACATCTCAACCTAGGTTTAAACAGAGCTGTAGGCACAGGAGGGAACTGAGGAGAAGACTTGGGGTGTTGGTGGATGAGAAGCTCAACGTGAGCCAGCACTGTGTGCTCACAGCCCAGAAAGCCAACTCTGTCTGGGGCTGCATCAAAATCAGCATGGCCAGCAGGTCGAGGGAAGGGATTCTCCCCCTCTGCTCCGCTCTCATGAGACCCCACCTGCAATATTGCATCCAGCTCTGCAGCCCTCAACAGAAGAAGGACATGGACCTGCTGGAGCAGGTCCAGAGAAGGCCACGAAGATGATCAGAGAGTTAANCCACCTGCAATATTGCATCCAGCTCTGCAGCCCTCAACAGAAGAGGGACATGGACCTGCTGGAGCAGGTCCAGAGAAGGCCATGAAGATGATCAGAGAGTTAAAGCACCTCTCCTATGAGGACAGGCTGAGGGAGTTGGGGACTTTCAGCCTGGAGAAGAGAGGGCTCCGGGGTGACCTTAGAGCAG
>RSEF01000012.1:7544765-7578008 GCA_003993805.1 Himantopus leucocephalus | reverse complement strand
AAAAAAAAAAACAAAAAAAAACAAAAAAAAAAACACAAACACCCAAAACAAACAACAAAAAAAAGGCATGTCTGTTCCTAGTGGTAGTAAGCATGTAGTACTGATAAAAATGAAATAAAATCTGTCACAGTACTGTATTTTTAAATGGTTTGGTTTAACTTTTGTTTCCTCTTCAGCCTTCTACATTTTCTGATATTGGTAGAAAGGAAGAGCTCCTCCATACAGCCAGAGTTTGTTAGGATTGTTGAAAATTAGTGAGTATCAGTGAGTATATTTCTTACCTACAGAAAAGGATTTTTTTCCTTATTCGGGGTTTGGGTTTGCTTTGTTGTTTTTTTTTTTCACGTTGGTGTAATAAATCATGTACCTGAAGTCCACGGTGCTAAAAATTAGAAGCCACATATTTAATTAGCTACTGGTAAAATTTCACGAGACTTGCATCTTCCCTCTCTTCCCTACCCCTCCTCCAGTCAGTTGGCATGAAAAAGATTTCCTGCAGAGTAATTTTTATCATATAGTTCATGGAAAGGGATTCATTTCTCTGCGTGTTATTTCCTCCCCCAAGCTTCCCTGAAAATGAAATGATGTAGAATGCTGGCCTTGAAAATTTACTCATTTTGTAATATTTCTGGGTTGGGGTGGTTTTTTTTAAGTTTTTCCTTTGTTGCTCCACTTGCTTCATTCTGTGGAAGGGAGAATGGTAAACCGAAACAAAATGAATGCATCTTAATACATCTTTCATTTTCTATTGAGAATATGATCCTGCGAGATGAATCTTTCAAAGCATCTGAATGCACATCTTTTTAAGAATACGGGCAATAATCACTTCAGGCTTCCTTGAATCCTGGTTAAGTCACGTATCCTGCCACATCAAGGAAATAAGCTGCTCTTTTCTTTTTTTCTTTTTGAACTTATGAACGTAAAAGGCGGCACCTAAGATGGCGGCGATCTAGATCACACGATGATAAACAAGCATGCCAAAATCGCAGTCAGCTGAGCCAAGGAGGGGTCCCTGAGCTTCCCAAATCTGCATTCTCCCCATTTAGTTTTTTAGCTGTGCGCTCAAATTCTAAACCTCCCTTGGTCCCTGGCTTGCAAATTGATAGGGCTTGGGAGTGCTCTGAGGAGAGCATCAGTAAAGGCTTCCTCTCATCACACGATGCTCTTCCCTGGGCACGCAGGTTTGATTACTGTGAGTCACGGGGTGGTATATGAAGCTGTAGTCAGCCTCGTTCTTCTTTTCTGTCGATGAAACTAGAATATTTTGTTTAAATGATCCATTGAGAAGCACACGGTGTTGGTCAGCGGGATGAGGGAGATGGCGATCAGTCTTTAGTGCTGGAAAGCAAAAGAACCTGCAAAGACAGACGGGTACACTTAACGTGGTGGAATATCACCATTGCTGTCCATAGAACAAGGCAAAGCATGTGTAAAAACCTACGCAGTGCGGGGACTGGGGTAAGAAACAATTCAAAAAGCCTTTACAGGCATTTGGCTATAAAGAGCTAGCTTCTCAGTTTTAACCGTTACTTTTTCTACCGTCATTTCTGTCTGTAATATTGTACAGATCTATTAGATGTGTACTTACTCCCACAAATAATTGCATATGCAATAGAGGGGAAATTTTTTGGTGTTTTAGCTATTGTATTCATATAGAACAGACGGATATAGTACAGAAACCTCCCAACACTTTCTCCGGTCATTGCATGGGTTTTTTTGTTGGATTTGCATTGTTTTTAAAAATAACATGTCGGTTCATACCAACCATACAAATGCGTTTTTCATGAACCCCGAGGTGTATCTGGCATGTTTGTCTCTGAGAGCCACAAGAAATCTAAAGAAAGGTTTCTTATGTCTACGAAGTTTTGTGGCTCCAGTTGTCGTTCCAGTAAATCAAATGGCTCAATCATATGTAACTGAGTCGCTTGGAGAAGAGCGATACAAATGTCAGGATTTTTTGGGACTGGTTTAGGAAAGAAGGTCATCTCTTGCTTCTCATGGAGGACACTGGATTTTGGGTGTTAATGGGAAAGAACTTACATCAAATGATAAAGGTAACAGTGTTATTTTATTCTGAAAGAACTGTGTTGTATTGGTTTTGATCCAGCTCTGAAATTGTAATAGAGTATCTTTCTTCATTTATTTGGTTTGTTCAAAAAAAAGACAATCAAGCCCTCAGTTTAACAGGCATTTATCAAAGCACAAAGTGAGCCCCAAGACACGAAGAGGTAAATATTGCCTTTTAGTAGATCTTATTCAGACGAAAGGCAGCAATGCTGGTTTCTTGTTCTTTGGGATGAGGTAACAAACGATTAGGGGTTTTCTTGCCTATTTTGCATCCTAGCATAGTTTCCCAGAAGCAGCTGCCCGGCAGTACTGAAACTGTAGATGAAAGTTGGTGGTTAACCTATCTGACGGCCGCTTCACTTCCCTCCTTGTCTTTCACCAGCAGCATGGAACATTGAGCTGCTAAATATAAATGACTGCATATCCTGTAAACAAGCACCTTCCTTTTTTACGTACCTACCATTTCTCTTTTTCTGTTCTTCAATCCGTACGGGGCATGGCAAGGTTTTTCATTTGCCTTGCGCTTTTGTCGGGGTTCTCACTTGGCCGGGCACTCTGCAGGCCCCGGGAAGCTTGACGGAGTTGAGTGATTGCATTTTGCTGTGAAATGAAATAGTGATAAAACAGGGCTTTTCAGAAAGCGGTTGCTGGCTGTCCTCGCAGATACATTGTGATCTGTGATCACAGGAGATTAGACTAGAGGAAGAATTCTGTTTGGAGTCTCTGAAATGGAGTTTTGGGAGCTGTAACCAGCTTATGTGGATGACTTGCTCAAACGCAGCAAAATGACCGTAGCCTTCTTAGGTGCTGCTAGCATCAACAGTGTAAAAGACTGACTTCGGCACGTCTTATCGAAGTGGTTCAAAATTCAGACAACAAATCCTCACCTGGAATAAATTATATTATCTTCACCGATGCATTTAAATGAACCTGGAATCCGGCCTGCAATGTTGGTTTGTTGGGGTTTTTTTTCCCAAAGAAGCCTTCCCTCTTCCCAGTACTTTTGCCCCCCTACACTCTCCACGCTGTCCTGCCCCAAAGAAAGCTTATTTAAAACTTAATTTCAGACGGGTGCAGTGACCAATGACGTTCAGCTTGATAAGGAGACGAATGGAAACTCCAACCATCTAAAGAGCCTCCGTGTTGCTGTGTCTAGGCTACATGTGCTGCGTTGGAAAGCTCTGATTTCCGAGTTCCAAAATCTCTTTGTCGGGTGGACCTGTTTTCCTTGCAAATGTCGAATAACTTTCCTGTGTTTCGGGAAGATGCTCTGCAGATGTGGGAGTTTCTTAGTTCCCTGGTCAGATCGAAGAGGTTTCATGTGGTACATAGCTAGTGTATTTAATCTGAAAAGGAATCATCTGTTCGCCCAGTATCTCATAATGGGCAAGAATCTGTCGAGACTTTTTCACTGCGTTACAAGAATTAGCCACTTGCTCCATAAGGTCTTTTGCCTTCTTGCAAGAAGAGGTTAAACTGGAAAATACAATGTTGTCCCACTTCTGGTCCTGAAGAAGATGCTTTCAAGTTCCAGGCTGAAGATGGCAATGTTTGGTGTGAAACTACTGACAGCAAGTACCAGCTGACGTCTGAATTGGGTAAGAATAATTAAACACTGTGTATTGGCCTTGTGCACCCATTATTAATTTCACTCTCCACATAGGGCAGCACGTTTTTGCTTTGATAAAAGGCCCACTATTGGCTCAGCTTGTCCTGAAGCTCTAAAAGGATCCCAGGACATTTTAATTTTCAACACTTCGAGGTTGCCTGTGGTGTTAATTTATAGTAGGCTGGGTGCTTTGGGCAAACCTGGAAGCATTGGGATGTTTCCACGGACAGCCATGGGTAGGAAGGTGTCTAAGGAACTCCAGCGCCATTGCGCTGTTCACAGGGTGGACAGCCCATTTAATTTTTTCACAAATGAAATTGTACGTTGGGTTTTTGGAAGTCCTTTTTAATTGCGGTAACTGCTGTTGAAACTACATCATGGAGAAAGGGACAGAATTAAAATAGGAAAACAACGTGAAAGGGAAATAGGCTCATTGCGTGTGTCATACAACTCTGGAGCTTGGTAGGACTTCAGGGGTGGTGTATCAACAGCTGTGGAGAGGGACCAATAATGTACTAGTTTTGGTAATTCAATTGTGTATTACAGAAGAGAGAAAATCTGAAGCCTGTTCCTTAGGCTGTGCCAGAGACGCCCATTGCTAAAGTAACGATGGGTCCTGCGCGTGTACAATTCACCTGGGAAGAGCTAGTCCTATTTCCAGAACTTGAGCGCCCAGAGAGAGGGTATGGACCACGTATGGACCATCAATTCATGGCAGGAAATCCCTTTTGATAATCAAGCCCCAAATCCCTCTGTTAACCAGTGTCAAGAAGCATCAGATTCTTGGAGCTGGGTGGCAAAAGGTCTCCTTGAAGTCGTGTTAAGTGACGGTGTGAGATTGGATTGATTTGATCAGCCATAACAGGGGTGTCTGTTTGGGTTTGGCAGTAGTGCGTGACACAGTGCTGTGGCCACGTGTGCTGTTGTGTGTCAATAGGAAGGGGACTTGCCGTACTGCTGCTGTTCATAAAAGCAAAGTTTAAAGGGAAGGGGATGGTGCTCTCCTGTGAGCGAGGGGGGTGGCGTTTCGTACAAAAGCAGTCTGCGTTGCCTCTGTTAATGGCTTCTGGCCAAAGGGAGATAGGGCATACCTGTAATCATCTTACGGTCTTTGCCCAGCATGAGACGGTAGAGAATAACTTCCTCCGCTACGTGGATGTGAATCCTCCCTGGAGCAGCGTTATCCTGTGCTCTGAATACCTATCACAGTACTTGCAGAGAAGGGGATCAAATTAAACATCTACAGACGATGGATGCTCTGAACACGTCTTCCGTTTCTTAAGTCTTCCGTCTTGCCGTGTAATGTTTTTCAAGTAATGTTGGGAGAGGGGAAGAGGGTTGAATGGTTTTTGCTTAAAAAGGCAATTTCATTTAAAAAAAAAAAAAAAGTATTGTCTTGCTCCCACTTTGGTTATCCAAAGAATTGCAACAGCGAAGATTTCTGCCATAAGCTAATAAATGGAATTATTCTAGGATGTTATCAAATGAATTACAGGTAGGGATTTGAGAGAGGGGAGTGGTGCGGGTGGTTTTGCTGAATTAATGGTCATGTACTGGTGCATGGCTCTGGAACCACGGGGTGGTCAGGCACTGGTGACACCGCCTACGGAGGAATTCCCCGGTTCGTGCCTGCGCGGGACCATAGCTGCAATTCACAGGGCACAAGCAGGAGCAGGGTTGCTTTGATAACTCGGTGCTAGCCATCCTCCATCTCCTGTCCTTACTTTTCCCAGCTGTCATGCTGAGTCTGGAGCTATTGCAGTAGCTGGTGACCTTGTAGATGGACAACCAGGAGGGAAGAGCCCTTGTGGAGCCGTTGTGTCCGTATTCAGGGCTTAAGGCAGTCAAAGGTGAGAGAGTGCTGGAGCTGGTCTGAGCCCCCAGATACCCGTTTTAGCATAACACTGGGCAATATATTGCGAGGTAAGAAACCACAGCGGGACTGTGTTGTTTCCTATAGTCTGGTGATCATCTGCAATTACTAGAAGCTTGTGTGATTTTTGAAGAAGCAAGCCCCAGGGGATGTGAAAGGAAGGTCAATAAATAATACACACGGAGAGAAATGGCTAAGGAAGAACTGAGTTATGTTAAACGAGGGAAAAAAAAAAAAAAAAGAGGTCCTGAGGACAGATGCTTACTGAAAAAAAAAAAAAGTATGTATTTGCCCTGTGAAGAAGCTTTTCGCCTTTGTTCCAGACTTTGCAAAGAGCCACTTGAGCCTGGTCGTGCCCTGCGGGCAGATGGGCAAGTCTGTCCCCAAGCCAGTTGTAAATCCCAGAGCAATCTCCTAAGAAGGTGTGTTTTCCTAGCTGTTTTCACGTGGGGGGCACTAAGGTGGTGGGCACCAATTAGTGCAGTTGAAGGTTAATTAGACATACAAAACCATTTAGAGGAACATGGCAATTCCTGAAGAATTTCTGTTTTCCTGCCACCTCCTTTCCTGTTCTATCCTTTGGATGTACCTAATAGCTTTTGTGTTTTTCAAGCTCATCCTTTCTCTGATGTCTGTGGATCACCTTTCCTCCCTTCGAAATTCTACTTTAAAGGAAATATGTTTACTACCCTTATTTGCACGTTTGGTTGAAGGGAAAAACACCAGCTGGAAGTGGGAGCAGGACATACTTGCTCTGAGCTGGGGCTGAAATGAAGTCTTCAGCAGCGTACCACGTTAAAACGCTCAATTTCTTACAAAGTAGCGGCGTTGCAACGGGTGTTCGATGTGCAGTGGGTACACAGAGCCATGTGAAAACGTGCCCAGACTCTGCGAGCGCAGGAGAGCAGGGAGAGGCAACCTGTCTTCTAGTGGAGCAGCACAGTTTTAATCACCTCCTTAAATTGTCCCAGGGGTGTTTTGCAGCCGGTCCTCCCATCTGTTTGATCCTAGGGACCGACTTTCAGGGACCAGTGCTCACTGGGTTCCTCAAAAACACCCCCTGATCTTCCTCCTCCTTCACCTTTCCCCATCTGCCTTTTCTTGTTTATCCTTTGCTGCTGTTGCTCAAATAGAGGCCACATGTGGTGCTGGTGACTGACTTTTAAATATCTTTCTAAATATAAAAAGCAGACAAAAGAGGAAGATGGCGCCTTGCTGAGCTAAGAGCTGGAGCCCTCTCTTCAAAGGGATAGATTTTCTGTGCAGGGACTGATAAAACTGTGGTGCTCCCCGAGGCACAACTTGGTTCCTTTAAAAATAAGTCAGTCACAGCAATCCGAACAAATATAAAAAAATGTAAATTTGGTGATGAGACAAATCTGGAAACAAAAATGATGAGAAAGGTCTCTAAAAAACACCACATTCTTGCTGGGCTGCCAAGGGGGAAGAAAATGTCATTCTAACAACAAAACAGTGGAGAAGATAAGCAGGAGCACACACAAACAGAAGAATGCTTCCATCCCCTTTGGGCCACCCTCTTTTCTTCCCTTTTATTTTCCCCTCTGCTTTGTCTTAGTTCTTTCCCCCACTGCTGCAAACGGTTTACTCCCCAAATCTCCTTCCTTGCCCTTTGCCCTCTCCCTGTCTGTGAGTTGCCCGTGGACCGCTCCTGCGCTTGCCAACAAGTGAATGTCCTCTCAGGTCTTCCAAAGCTCCCTTCCAGCAGGCAGTGATTGCTCCTCAGGTTGAGGGATTCAAAGGATGAAGTGCTATGTGGAGCTGGTTTAGTCTTTAATAATGAGCCCCTGTTCATTAATCACGCTCTGTCATTGCTAATGAACACCTTGGTGACAAATACCTGGTGCTGCTCCCTGCCTCGTGCCAATCCAAGCACGGAACCGTGTTGTGAAATGGAACTCTTCCTGCTGAAAAATAACTTTGTTCTCTTTTAACCTGGGTTACTTTATGCCTGATGCTGCCACCAAGTCTTCTCCTGTTTACTCCTACTCTCCCAGCAGCACGAAGAAGGGAAGAGGAAGGTATGGCCGAGTTCAGCAGGGTGTTAATATTTCATGGGCTATAGTCAGCCGAGCTTTTGTGGATCATAGTGCCGTGTCTTAAAGTCTTACTTTCCAGCAGAGGACTGTGAACCGCCTTGCAGCCACGGTGATGCAAAAGCCAGTAGTTCAGATCAAACCTGTGCCCATCTGCTCCAGCTGAGCCACCGCGCTTTGTAGACACCGGCTGAAAAGAGGGCAGAATGGTTTGGGGGAGGTATTTTGGGGCTTTTTTCGCTACTACCTCGAATAGGCTGTGGAGTTGGTAACCTTCCACTGCGATGGGCAGTGACTGGCTGCAACCATGCGCATCTGCCTGAGGTCTAACTCTCCAGAGCCTTAAATTCAATGCCAGTTCCCTTCCCACATCTTTTGTGTCTACACCTGCAAATTGCTTGCAAATTGATAGGAGCTCGCTAATTGAGCTCGCCCTGGAAGGCTGAGCTGAAGGAATAGCCTCGACAGTGCTGTGACTCCAGTACCTGTGGACAAAGCAAGATGTGCTCCTAAAGCTGGAAGCTTCTGACTGGTGCGAACTGGTGCTCCCCGATCCAGTACTGCAATATTCACACCCGTAATTACAATAACTCTGAAGCATTTCCACTGGATGCCTAGAAGTCATTTATTATTCAGCAGTGTCATCCTTGAAAATGAGTAGTTGCTGGATTTTTGGGTTTGTGTTTTGACAGTGGATTTATTCTTTCAAATTTATGGATTTATCCTACTTTGATCTAGTGGGAACCGACAACACGCTGTTTGGATATTAATCACAACCATCCCACCGTGCAAACTGTGACAGGCTGTTTAAGCTCAATCTCTTTTATTTTTATGTTTCAATCACCGACGCCTATAAAAATATATCAGAGGCGTGCCGTTGCTGCACAGTAAAGCTGAAAGGAACCCGCGGCTGTTCAGCCAGTTACTAAACCCTGCTGGGGGCTGAAGGGACCATGAACGGGGAGGAAAGGAGAAGCCCTGGCTGCAGCTGGGAACGGTGTGGGAGGCAGTGGGACACGTAGGGGTGAGTGTGTGTGACTCCTTCCGTCTGCCTGGCGCATTTCCTATGGCTCCCGCAGACCCACGAGCCCCGTCGGGGACATTTACCCAAACACTGTTCATATACCCCCACTCACCTCCGCTGACCTCCTAAAACTGTATCCAGTTTGGTCCGCTAATTAAGCCTGCATTTGATGCAGCCGCTGATGCTGTCGCTGGGTACCGAGGGCGCCGCCGGCTGGCAGAGGTGGCACTGCCGTCCTTGCCTTGTCCCTCGGCCACCACCCCTAGCCCGCTGGCTACAGAGGGTGCTCCCTCCCGGGGGGTGTCGTAACGCTCACCTTCGGCGTGCTGTTCTAGGAAAAGGAGAATCATCACAAAAATGAATAATAAATGAGAAAATGTAAGATTTCCCGCCTGTTACTCATTTATGAGTCATAAAGTTGTTTCAGGTGCTAGTATTTTCTTCGTTTTGCACCAGACCATGTTCTTGAACATTGCTGCCTTACGAGCTCCCCCATAATGATATCTCAGTACAGGAACTGCCAATAATCCAAACGGTGATTTCTAGTAACTGTCAACAATCTTTAGGTTTAATTACCGCCATTAGCGCTTTCTTTAACGGCAATCTTAGTAGAGAGTTCTGCACAAGCATCAGATACATTGAAAAAAAAAAAAAAGAAAAGAAAAGGAGCTGGCAGTGGAAGGATAATAGCTATAATTAAAAAGTGTGAAGCTTTGTTTTCCATTCTCTTTCTAAGAGAGTTTTCTGTATACACTGTACATAATGAAACACTAATTTAGAATGCAATTTAGGCTGACTTTATTTTCAGTGCAGTAGAAGAAATGAATGCCATCACTTCATAAACAGAGTCCGTAGTTTGGCCTCGCCAGTTTTGTAGCGTTTTTGCATTTACGCAAAGAACATGCTAATCCTGTCCACGCTAAGTCCTTGAATTCGGCACTCCAGCGGCTCTGTTCAAGCTTCCCTTTGTGTGTCAAGGTTGTTGCAGGGAGTTTTTTGGTTTGGCTGGATTAGTTCACAGCTACAGCAAAGTTCGAATAAGATCTATAAAGGTTGCTTTGATCACAAACAATCTATATCCTTCCGGAGAGTGCTGCAAGCACTATGTTTAATAACATTTTTAATAGACCCAATTGCCCATTATTAAGCAATGCATCAATATAATGCTGCTTTTGGTTCATGCAGAGAGTTGTGCAGGCTGCTCACAGTGATAACAAACGGGAGAGGAAACAGTTCTTCTGAACCCCGTGGTTCAGGTTAAAATAATGGCTTTGTTTTCTGAAATAGGGGAAACTGAGGTATTTCCCGTTCTTATGTTTTCGCAGTTTGAAACGATATCCTGGCTGCTTAGAAATCCAGTGGTAAAGTTCCCATTGACCTCTCTTTAGACTTATTTTTCCTTTGCCAAATATATTTTTTTTTTTTCTCCCGAGATTTATAGGGGTTTGGGGGGGGGGGGNGGGGTTTGGGGGGGGGGGGGCATATTATTCATTGCACCTTTTGAATTCCCCAGCCCAGCAAAGTGGGTGCTTAACTGTAAGGATGATTGTTCTCAGTCAGTAGGATTACTAACCTGCATGGGGTTAAACGCGCCCTTCAGAGCATCTGTGAGCAAGCCCTAAGAGCAGCCCGAACCGCTCTCGGCCCTTTTCAATCCCTCATTCAACTTTGGACTAAATTCCGTGTTTCCTGGCGAGCCCAGTGAATTGGTGTGGGGAGAGGGAAATGAGGGTGCTGCCCCCCCCCAGCTGCTCCTGCCACCCTCCCCAGGGAGCGAGGGGAGAGTCTGCGAGGGGATGGTCGGAGCCAGCTGGAGGAGCGAACTGTGGTTTCAGTAAATCCAGAAACCTCCAAATAGTTCTCCCTCTCCTTCATTGCCAAATTTCTGTTCTGATGAGTTAAGCTGGGAACACTTTCTTTTTTTTTTTTTTTTTCTTTTAAAAAGATAAAAATGCCACCTCACTTACCAAGTTCTGGTGGTTTTTCCCCCCACTGGGGAAAATAAAAGCATAAAATAAAAGCCAGTAGATTTTTTCCCAGGCAGTCTTTCGGAGCCTGAAGAGAAGTGTACAGCCAGCCATCTACTCAGCTGGTTGCCTGCAACTCTGGAAAATTCACAGTTGCAGTAAGAGCAGCCCAAATAAATAATCCTGCAAATTCTGGACGTGCCTGTAATAACGTGCGAGGTGTATGAAGTTCAGTCGGAGGTTGAAGCTGAGCTCCTTGGACAATTTGTCTTTCAGGTTCCTTTCACATGTAAAGCAAGAGCCCTGATCTGAGCATTGCACATGCCACGGATTTACACCACCCTTAGGGCCTGAATTTATTACCAGTTCAAACAAAAATATAGAAACAAAACCGCAGACATAGTCTCTCTCCGGTGTCTATCTAGCAGCCCCTCCAGGAGACCCCCAACCCACCCTTTCCCTCGTATCTCCACTAGGAAGCTCGCGGGGCATTGGCAGGAGCCAGGGAGTTACGGGAGCCGAGCGGACCCGGCGCAGTCCCCGCAGTCACCACGTAGGGAAGAACCCGACAGGCGTCCTTCCACCCCTTCGTCTGGGGCATGCAGCTTGGGTTTGGGTCCCCAGCCTTTGTGGGCACGCGGCCTGCCAAGCGTGCTGCTGAGTTGCTCGGGAAGGAAGGAAATCTTTTTTTTTTTCTTGTTGTTTTTCCCTGGGAAATAAGAGTTTATTTTACTGAAGAAGCCCAAGGGGGAGCATATGATCAAAAGGGGAAAAAATGCTGGTGGGTAAATGAAATCTTCATTGTTTTACAGAGATGCTTCTGTGCAACTCTGGACCTAAAACTCTGTGAAATGACCATCTCCAGCATCTTTCAGTAAGCAGGTGGGTTTTATGGTTTTTCAGTTTTATTTCTAATTCTCTGCAATACTTAAACGGGCATTTCGTCACCTCCTCACCAGCACTCGCAGCAGACATTTGCTGGCCAGGTTTGTTCGAATGATAATGCCAGGCTTTTTCAGGAGCAAAGTGGGTCAGCCAGATCTAGAAAAACGCAGGGAAATAAATCTTGTCCGCTTTCCACCTCTCTGTGTCTCACACAAGAGCCCTCTGTCAGAAATCCCCGCCTTACCCTGTTCCGCAGCGTCATCCCCGCATGGAGGTGCAGGAAGCTCTAGGAATTTCCCACCAGAGGTTGCCCCTGGTGTGTGTAATTTGGCTCATCCCCTATGAACTTTGTTCTTCAAGTGCCTCTGGTGGGGTCTTTGAGGTTCCTCACACCTGCCCAGGTGGCAAGTTACAGAGCCCCACGCCACGATCTCTGCCTGGATTCAGCCTTTCTGGTCCAACCAAGCCATAGAAACGGTCCTTCCTCATCCAGCGTCGGTGGCAAACCCGCCTTGATGACCAAGTTGATGAACTCATCACCTGGCTCAGATCTTCAGTAGCTGAGCAGATGTCGCAGTGGAGGGCACAACGAAAGCTGGGCTCTTTGTCCTGTCACTTTTCTTTCCTTGGCAGGGCAGCTGTGCTCTGAGAAATGACCTCAGTAAGTCTGCTCCCCGTCTGTGTTCAGAACCCAAACTTGGGGCTTTAGCAACTCAAATATGATTTTAACACATTTACTCCTCATTCCCTCTCCTCAGCAGAGCTGCTGGTGCAGCATGGGCCGGGGGGGCAGCTGCACAGCAGAACTTGGGCGGCCCAGTTCTTCCACCTGGGCACACCGCTGGGGAATGTGCACGCTCTCTCTCTCTCTTTGTATTCATAGAATCATAGAATGGTTTAGGTTGGAAGGGACCTTAAAGAACATCTAGTTCCAACCCCCCTGCCCTGGGCAGGGACACCTCCCACCAGCCCAGGTTGCTCCAAGCCCCATCCAACCTGGCCTTGAGCACCTCCAGGGATGGGGCAGCCACAGCTTCTCGGGGCAACCTGCGCCAGGGTCTCACCGCCCTCAGAGTCAAGAATTTTTTCCTAGTATCTAATCTAATAGATAATCGAATATCTAATATCTAATCTAATCCCCTCTTCCAGTTTGAAGCCATTCCCCCTCATCCTATCACCACATGCCCTTGTAAAAAGTCCCTCTCCAGCTTTCTTGTAGTCCCCCTTCAGGTATTGGAAAGCTGCTCTAAGGTCTCCCCGGAGCCTTCTCTTCTCCAGGCTGAACGTCCCCAACTCTCTCAGCCTGTCTTCACAGCAGAGGGGCTCCAGCCCTTGGTCATCTTCGTGGCTTCCTCTGGACCCGCTCCAACAGGTCCGTGTCTTCCTCATGTTGAGGGCTCCAGAGCTGGATGCAATATTCCAGGTGTGGTCTCATGAGAGTGGAGCAAAAGGGCAGAACCACCTCCCTGTGATTAATTTTTGGTTCAACACCACTGCAGGAGGAAGAAGATCTTTCTCTGTCCTCTAATCAAGCAAAGACCGGTTCCTCCTAATGGCACCTGCTACATTTATACACGCAGGAAAATCCAGTTTAATCGACTGCGTGCACATGTGGATGACTGTGAAGGGATTACAGTAGGACAAATATGATAGGAACAATATTGGTGAGGTTTTCTTCACATAAACACAAGTTCTAGACTGCAGAACTCTTACATGTCATTCTTTATTTGTATTTTTTATGACTGTTTTGTTTTTATAGCTGGCTCTAAGTAGACATCTACATTTAAAATTACTGGATTAAAGCAATTCTTTTCTTTGGGGTAAACTTGAACTGAAGCGATGCATTCATTTTTAAAATAAATACTAAATATTCAGAACCTTGTGGCAAACTGTTAGACAAGAGATTTGGTTTCCCTTATGTTATTATCTTCACCGCTGTTAATAATGCCTCTTCTTATCTCTTCTCAAAGCCATGCTGTTGAAATTGGACTGTATCGCCAAATATATCTCATGTCAGCATGAGCCAAGCTCGGAAGCACAGACGGTACCTTTTTCATTAAGCTTTCCTACAATCTACTACGTTGTTGGGTCTTTTTTTTGTAGGTGTATCTTTTCAGAAAACTACTCCCAACAAAAGCAGATGAGTTTCGCAGATGAGTTGACCAAGGTAGAGCATCTGTTTGTGCTGCTTTGCTGATACAGAAAACCCATTCATTTTATAATTACAAGCTGGAAGAAAAATCTTTTTTGATATGAAGATTTTTCAGTTATTCCGAGTATTCAGAGCATTTTGGAGAGGGGAAGTGCTTGATTATGCGTTAACTTGGTTTTAGGCAATGTCTCGGGAAACAAAATATTCTGGTAACAGCAGAAAGGCTTAAGGCTGGTCTAAGCAAGTCTTGCTTGAGTGAGGGGTTGGCATGGTGCGGTGGACTAGGTTGGAGGAAGAGGCCAGAAAGCACCAAGTTCTCCCCTTGTTTCCAGCCTCCTCGGTGACTTGTGACAACTCTTCTAGTCTTTACTTATGCTTCCTCTGTTCACCTCTTTGTTTTTGAATGCAGCCTCTCCGGTTTGCCTCTGTCTCTAGGTTGTCCACCCTTATGTGCCTCAACAGCACCAAGCATGAAAGTTCTAGGGTCTTGGTTGGAGTTTTTTGGTGCATATAATTTCAAGTCTAGCCACAAATCCAAGTCAGGTCATTAATGTAGGAGATGTGCAATACACTAAATTTCTCGTTAAGAGTGCTGACAGTCCGTTTAAAGGTGGGAGAAGAGCTTTGCTCTGTCTTTATAGATATGCAGGAAGACTGAACCTTGTCTGCTTGTCTCATTGAAGAACTGTGCAAACCACATCAGTTCGCTCTGAAATTATCCAGACAAACCTTGCTTTACAAAAACCTTTTATGACTTCTTTTTTTTTTTTCTCATCTTATAATGAAGAGTACCAGTCGCTTACTAGTAGGCAAAATCTATTTCCTCGCCATGAGGTTTCCTTGCTTAGCATTGCTGTTCTTGCAACCACATGCAGCAGGAGACCTGGATCTCATTTTACTGTGACTTCATTAATATAAATCCTTCGGGGATGTGCATTCTAAACAAATCAAGAGAAATACGCTTAATGAAAATGAACACATTAACAAAGCAACATACAATAATGCAGTAGCAAAGCGCCCACAGAGGAAGGACGTGTGCTACAAAATGCTTTTTGTGGTAGAGTCTATCTCGGTCTCACTGGTTTCCTGTACCAAAGAAACCAGCGCGAGGGGCCCAGAGCACGGTGCTGCCTTTCTCTGAGAATGTCACTGCAGTTCTCTGGGGGCTTGTCTTAAACCTACAGGAGCATCTAATTTGGTCCAGATAAAAAGGTGTAGGGTCAGGACCTTTCTTTCATTCTCTTTCTTCATCTTCTGTTATTTGGAAGGAAGCGGGAGCTTCCAAAGCTAAAGAAATGGGAGTCACTGGCAGTATTTGTCATAAAAGCTGTAAGCTTAAGGCTTTCCTTTGTCCTAAAATCTGTTCTTCTGAGTACTGCTTGCTTCTGTGCAGAGGGCCAGCACAGGGATTAAGCATCACGTAAGTCCCACTTATACCTTCATATTAGTGCATAAATAAGATTTAAGCTGCTAATAGTCCCTTTCTAGCTCTCTGCATAGAGCTAAATTTTATATGCCAGCCATGATAAGAATAGAGAAAAAAATATAGTTGCGGCAACAGCAGTCAAGTTTAAACCGGGGACTGAGGTGAAGCGGGGACTAAAAGTGCTGCAGATGTCCTGTGACGTCAAGCATGTTTCAGAAATTATGCCAAAACCAGGCAATAAGTCAACAACCTTCTCTGTGCATGAGGTATGTGGTCTGTTGAGCGGCACCAGCAAAACATGTCCATTTTGCTGGTTGCAACCGTGAAGTGAAATACATTAGGTCTTTGTGATAGCTGCTGACTATCAGGCCCTACCTGCCCCAGAGTCACAAAATACCTTTTCTGAGGGTGGTCAGCGCAGAATGAAACGAAGCTGTGGTGTTCTGAGCTCTCGGGTACTGCAGGATCCCAAAATACTGCTGCGCCTGGGAGCTAAACCTCGTGGATTTGTTACGCCTTGCTCGGTTCTTCCCAGCAGCGGTTAGGTGAGGCTCTCCTTTGATTAGCTGCTTGCCCAGGAGCCGCTGTCTCTTTTGGAGGTGCCCATCATCGCCCTTCTGCACTTAATGAAATTGAGGTCTGCCATTTCTTTCTCTTTTTTTAAAAATTGAGAATCACAGATTAAGGGGTTGAACAAAGCTGGTTTTGTTTCAGGAGGCATTCATTAACAAATCAATTAGGTGTAGTTAATATCATTCCAGCGCAATTTTCAGTCTGAGTGCTTTTCTATTAATTTCCCTATTCTGCTAAAATGTAGTGTTATGCCGGCAGAAAGAAGAGTTGGCAAAGGCAAAAACACAAACAAGGGAGCTGCCAAGTGCCAGGGCAAAAGCAAGTGACAATGCGAGGAGACGTGGCGAGTCTTCCGTGACTTATTCTCTTCCTTAGATGCGGGCTGGCCTTTGGCAGGTGTCTAATTTGGGAGATGAGAAGAGTAACATGCACTCACAGCTCAGAGAGTCACAGCGTTCCAGGAATGAGGGGGCTCCAGTTGGAATCTCTCTTCTCCTCCTGCATTCGGGCCTCTGGTACTGTGGTAACTGAGCTCTCTGTACCTGCGCTGTGATCTCTGCAGCTTGGACAAGACCCGCTGTCAGCACCGAGACTGCAGAAAATCAAACCGGTCACCGCAGAGTTTTTTTTTCCAAATCGCTGTCACCATTGGAAATGATGAAGAGGGAATGAGAAATGGTCAGGGTAGAAGTTATGTTTTTGCTAAATGATGTGTCATCTTTTAATACCTCTGGCCCCAAATTACTTGGGGGTATCCACGCCATCGGATATATTGTGAGAAACGGGAAACAGTAAGATGGATGGTCCTTGTCTACTCTGCCCGCTGGGGACCATTGGCCCAGGGTAATCTGGCCCAGGTTTTGATAGAGGCAAATGGGACTCGTCCATTCAGTTGGATTATTTAGTATTCACCTTCATCTTTTATAAAACCTCTTGATTTCAGTGTGTTTGTTTGGTTTATTCATCCTCCAGCCTCCATGCTGCCTACTAGGGCGCACACACTGTTCATTTGGCTTTTTCTACAAAGAGAAGGACAAATCTGAGGTTTTAGGAGAACAAGTGCCACCATTTCAGAGCTTCATTGTGAGCCAGTGAGGCCTTCTGCTAAACCTGAGCAACAGGAGGCCACACGAGGTGAGCACAGTCACGTAACTGCGATAGCCCCTCTCTGTAAAACCCCTTCCAAAGGCGGCCTGAGGCAGGGGGGGATGTGGGTCCCAAATCTTCTCCTGTGCTCGTGGGTTGCCTCGGTACTGATGGATGCTTATGGCTGCTTCAGAAGACAACAAAGCTCTAAATTTCTGGTTTAGAGAGAGGAAATATAGTAAAGCAGTGAAAATGAGGAATGTGTCTTCATTATAAATATCTTTACAGATGGAACAAAGTAATTACTGCGCTGGAGCACATTGGTGCTGTATTTGTGCCAGTCCCCCTTCTCTAACAGTGACATGGAGATGCGTCCGATGGATTTGAGAGGCCATCACCACTACCAGCCCAGGGCACAGAGCACAGCCAGGTGAGGAACCCGTCTCCAGCCGTGGCCAAGAGCAGATGTGAAGGACCATCTAGGGATGCGCTCTAGCGCGACTGCCAGCCGCTTGATGCTCAAAGATATTCCAGGCTAGAGGTAGTACCTGGCCTTTACTAGCCCCTTAGAGGACTTTTGTCCTAGCACTTAGCTGATGGGTTTTTTTTCACCGTGTGTGTATATATATATATTTTTTTTTTTTAACGTATCCACAATATCCTGTGCCAAAGAATCCTATAACTAAACTCCACTTTAGGTAGAAAGTACCTTCCTTGGTTTTGAGGCTGCCGCACTGCCACCTGCCAGGTCTTGCCTGGGGAGCAGCCCTAACACCCCCCCCTACCCTTCCCCAGCCCCCAAGGCTGTCCAGCGCTCTGCCGCATCTTCCCAGGTGTCTCTTTTTGGGGCTGAAGAGTCCGGCCTGCTTACGCGTCCCTTGCTTGGAAGCTCTGATGATATTTGCTTCCCCTCTGTGAATCTCCTTTCTTTGAAGGTGCCCCAGTTCAATAATGGTATTTTTGGAACCCCCCCAGGGCAGATGCAGGTTTTGTGGATGGCTCATCGCTGGTTTACACTGGGCCATAATGCCCGTTCCTGGTTTGTTGTCGCCCCCTTTCCAGGTGATTTCTTGTAACCTATTTGTAAATATAACCTCCCCGATATCTGTTAACATTTCCAGTCTGACCTCGGTTACTCCATTTACAGCCATGGCGGTGATTGACAGGGGGATGGAAGGGTAAATGGTCATGCCTTCGTGACCCCTGCAGGCAGTGTGCTGACTGAGAGCTGGAGGGGTACAACAGCCTCTTGATAGGAGGAAAGGGAGTAAAAAAATGGCTCCTTTTGATGTTCTGCAGTGTGCAAAGTGTAGAAGTGCTTTGGAAGTCTTCAATATTTCCGGTGGCCTGGGTGGCTTTCTGTTTTTACATTTCTGTCCCAAACTGCTTGTGTCTGGGGCAAAGATATTTTTCCCCTTCAGTATCTCATGCCATTTTGACTCTCTTGATCAACAATGATGCGTCAGCGCTTTGCTGGTTGGCATTATATCCTTTGTTCAGTCCCTTTAACAAGCTAGCAGAAGACATACTAACAAATATCAGCTTCAGGCTTTTTAGAAGTTGATACTAGACTTGTGCTTGCACATCCTTCAAGCACTGCCCTTTGCTAAATGAACAAATTGATGATGCTGCAGAGCATCTGTGCAATTATATTTGAATACACCACTTAGAGGCTGTGACAAACCCATTGCATGAAGTGAAAAGGGCAAAAGGTTAAAATAAAAATGGCTTAATAAAATGAATCATTGCAATAAGCCATTTAAAGCTGCACAAGGGGAAACGCAGCACTGTGAAAAACACTGAGCATTCACCATGAAAAAAATATCTTTATTTGTAAAAATGGACAGTGGGCAGCTCCTTGGCTGGTGCAAATAGATGGATTTAGTTACAACTACATCTGTTAGATTAACTGAGGATCTGACCATATACCTTTGTTTCATCTTTAAGCATGAGATAATTTCTGCCGTCTGCCAAGCCTTAGATAATCGGGGATTTACCTCCCAGCTTTTGCTGTCCCTACACGTAGAGGAGACTTGTGCAGTTGTTCAGTTTCATGGCACTGTTTCCTTCTTACAGCAAAGCTTATGAGGCTTTATAATTTCAGATTTATTTTCTTCCCCCACTCTGAAAGCAAATGTGAAACTTTCTGCCGGGAGAGGCTGGGGGTGATGTGGTAAGAGCAGCTGAGAGCAGGGACCGCGTCTGGGGACCTTCATAGCTGGAGTCAATGAGCATGCGTGGTTTGAAGCAGCGGTTCCTCCGCTCCTGCGCGAGCTCCGAGTTGGGCAGTCGCGTTCGCTCCAGCTCCAGCTAAAACACACCTGCTGCATGCGGTGAGACCAATTATTGCCGTGACTTACAGGCCTGACACGAACAGCCTGCCTGCTGTAGGTGCGGCTGCATTCAAGAGAAGCAGTCAGCTGCATGAACAGCACGGTTTATTATTTTTTTTTATGCAACATATGCAGATTCTGTGAGATTGCCGGTGATAAATGCACTAAACTGCAGCATAGCTATATAGTTTTAAAGACAGGATTGCAACCGCAAGCTTGATTTCCCGGGTAAGCACTCGATGAGGTCGCAAGTCTTACCAAAAGGTGTCCCTTTGGCGGTGGATGAGGAGGACAAACCCACCTCTCTGCCTCTACGATTTGATGTTGAATTCTCATCCCTCCCTTAGGTGCGAAATCAGGGTAGTATTTGTATTCCTACTGTACAAAGTGAGTGGGTGGGACTGCGGTCAGGCCATTGTTCCTTGTGGTTGCACCGTTAGCCGTTGCACAAAACATTTCTCGCAGAAAGTGGAAGAACGGGACCCCACGGCCTCCACCCTGCTTCTCGTTCCTCCTCGGCGCTGTGGCAACGCAAACCACTGGCTCTTTGCCCAGTTTTCCTGTCTGCTCGGGGCACCAGGCGTTTATAGCTTTGATCCTGTTTTGTGCTTCCGACGGCACCCCGCTCTAGTCGTGCTGTGGCTGTGGCTCAGTGTCCCCAGAACCTGAGCACTGTCCTTTGGTTTGCTGTGGCTTCCAGTAGCCCAGAGAGGGGGTGAGCTGGCTCCAAGGTGGGCAGGGTGCGCAGTGGCTTGCTGCTGAGATCAGCCTTGGCATGGACTAAAGGGAATGGGGGGGGTGGGATGCACTGCCTGGGTTTGTCTTCTCAGCCCCCAGGCTAAGCTGGGGGGGTCTTCAAAGTCTTCAAAGAAAAAAAAAACCAGACAAAATCTGTCTATGTTGCCAAATGCAGCTACCAACATTGAAGGCTTCCAAGCCAGGGCTCAAAAATTTGTCTTTGTTTTTTATTCGCAAGCATCTGCGCAGTGGCAGTGACAAACCACTCCGGCAACGGCCCACAGAGGATGGGGGGCTGAGCCAGCCCACGGACGGCATGGAAATCGGAGAAGGAAGTCTTCAAAAAGAAAAAAATAACTATGTAATCGAATAGAAATTGCTAGCTGATAGTTTTGCATTATTTGGTCTATACGGATGTTGGTTTTATCCTGCTGAAACTTGTGTCAGTCTGCCAAATTATCATAAGGCAAAGGAGGATGGCATTCCGTACCCTGTCCAGTGAAAGTATGGCTCTTTGCACTTCACTGCTTGGGTTGAGTGTAACCGTGTGCTGAGTAAAGCTGTGGGGGGAAGCGATAGTACCTTGTTATGAATAAAAATATATTTTAAAACATTATTACTTCATTAAACTTTTTTTTCCCTAAGGTTAGTGATTGAATTGTGGTATTTGTGGCATTCCTATCAGAAAGCTGTAGTTAAAAAAGAAACGATGCTCTGGTTGTCAGGTCATTAGATACCGGTAAAGGCTCACGATAGCTGCCTTGCTGTGGCTGAGTGTGGATGCGAATTAAACTATTCACAGAATGTGCAGTCCAGGAACATGGCAAAAAATGTTGCGAAGAAAAGTAATATTTTAGTTCGCATTGGCACCCGGAAGTCATTATTTCGCTTCAGGTAAGTTTGAAGACTCCCAGATTGAAAAACTGAGGCAGCTTAAGGATCTGTCACCAATTTCAGATAAAAGTGTGTTAGGGATGGGGTTACCCACAGGAGGATGTCATTCAGCCATCAGATTGAGTCCTTGGAAGCGGAGCTTTGGGGACTAAACTGAGCTGAAACTGTGCTGCAATGTGATTGTAGGGCTGCGTGAATTTCGTAGTTGCAGCAACAAAAAAAGCCAGCCTTGTGATTGAATTGCTCTCCGTCTTCTCAAAGAGAGCTTTAGTTTTAAATTGGGAATAATAATTGAAAGGAAAATGTACTTGTAGCCCACCGGGTTTTCATCGGGTGGGTGACTTCAGCTGTGCCTTACTCTCCGAACGGGAGAAGGCGCGCAGGGGCTGGACGTGGAGGTGCCCCTCAGGAGCAGGCGTCCCCCTCTTCCCCTCCTCCTTAGTGCAGGGGGTGACTTCCAGCAGCCCCCAGCTGCCCCTCGGGAAGGGGGATGCCCACCCACCACAGACTCATTTGGAGACCAGCTCTCATCAGATTTCCATTGGTCTTTGTCTGCAAAAAGCTCTTCAGTGAATTTTCTCCCTCTTCAGTGAATTTCCCCCAGTTTCCACCAGCACAGAGACAAACAGACACTAAAGTATTATTGCAATAGCTGTTTGGTTTTTTTTTTATGTCAAACCCGTGGCATATTAGCACTCCCTCCCTTATTTCCAAAGTAAGCACTAGGCTTAGGATAAGAATGCATTACTTTAAGTCTGTAATGGAGCCATCGCTTAGGAAGAGTATGCTAATGCTTTACTATATTTCTTAGAGATTACTTCCTGTTGCTGTTTTGAAGGGATAAAGCAAATCCAATGTGCATCTCGTGAAAGTTTCTAAAACAGGCGCTGGTATCACATGGGGTCAATCCTCTTCCAAGTTACGCAGATCAAAATCCCCGGGACTCGTTCGCCCAAGGGACTTGGCAGTTGTGTGTGTGTGCCAGCTCTGTTACACAAACGCTACCCCGGCACCGTGGCTTGGACAGAGATGCAGCAGGTTCCACGAAGCCAATGGCATTTCTTTGAAATCAGGACGACGTACTTGATATTGGAGTGAGTTGCTCATGTGTCACTTTTGGCTCTCCCAAAAACCTCCCCAAAACACGAGTAAGATTTGTAAAAAAATAATGATTCTTACTAAAAAGACATTACATAAAAAAAAAAAAAAACAAGTTTCTGCATCCTAACAGTGGAACAATACTTTGGTTAAGAATTTCTGAGAAAATTAAGACTAGTTTTCACCTGGAGGTGAAAACTTTTGCCAGACACTAGAGCTGGTCATGTTTTAGGCAGATAAAACCAGAATCTAATAACAGCAAGGGCCAGGGCCAGTGCCTTTGCCTGCGAGAGCCACAACGTTGACTCAGGCAGTGAATGCCGTGGCTCTGGTGGCTCTTCCAAAGTAAGATGCTCTGAAGTTTTTTCCAGAAGTATGAACAAGGTATGGTGACCCTTGGAGTCTTTCACTGGCCCAGGCCGAGAACGAGCTTAGTGGGAGCAAAGTTGAAATGTCAGCATGTGGATGCAATACGGCACTGTCATAAATTCAGTGCTTTTTCTCCTTACGGACAATCCATCATATTGTTGTTTGTAGAAACTCTGGCTGGGTACAAAATTTTAAGTCTATTGGTCCAAGACACCAGATAGCTGATCCATTCTAAAAATATAAAAGTAATAATAAAAAAAATTGACATTTCTTGTCAGCCAGTGTCAGAATGGTTTATAAAGTGATGGACTGCGGCTCTTGAGATGACAAGATGACAGCTTTCTTATATATTACCATTATAAAGGCGCTCTGCAACTGAATTTCAGTGGAAGACTGAGGTTGCTTGAAGTTATCTGCATTTCTTTTTAGAAATACACTATCATTTTAAAGGGTGCCTGCATTAATACAAAGAACTGCATTTATGGAGCAGAATTTCGTCACCTCACTGTTAAGGGTTCATGGTGTCCTCATTCCTTATTCAAGGCAACATAAAAAGCTGTTTTCAATTTTAGTAGCAAACATGTATGAAAACTGACATTAAGGCTTTTAAAGTGGTACTCAAAGCCCATAGAAATTGGAATCTAGAAAAGCAAGCAATGAATAATATGGTTTAGCAAGGTTCAAGTGACCTATGTCACGTCACTGCAGGACTATAGCAGCAGGCAACTGTAAATATCTTAGCTGGGGTATGAGCACCCCAGCCCAGTCAGCGCAGGGCAGGATCGATATTCCCAATAAAATGAGCTGAGCAAAAGAGAGAAGCGATTATTTTAGCAGTAAAACTGTAACACCCGGGTGACAATTTGTGTAATTATTCTCCTGGACTGTGTTTAAAACCGCAAGTCTCTGGCTCTTTCAGTGCCAGCACCGTGGTCACAATGTGAAAATACGGAGGGTTTTAAACAGGGAAGCGCAGAAGCATGGTCTCCCAGATTTGTAAGGCTGGAAGGGAGTATTATGGTCATCTGCTTAGGCACACACGAATATCACTAGACTTCCCTTAGTTGATGTCTTTGAGGAAAACATCCACTGCCGATGCAAAGATTGCTAGGGGCTGCAAAGTCACAGCCACGACGGGCAAATCCCTGCTTGATGGTCCCCATCACCGAGGGCACGTGTGCAGGCTTTCTAGCACCCCTCCCCGGCAGCACAGCTTGGGCCGTGCTGTCACGTAGTTCGTTAGAGCAGCGAGCCAAATAAATGTTTTGCCCTTAACTTTAGGTATTTATAGCCATCCCTGAAGTAATCCCCTTACTCTTCCCTCCAGCAAATCTATGAGATCTTATTTTTTTCTGGTATTTCTGGCATGTTTCCCCGAGTCCTTCCCAAACCAGCGGTCTGCCTCTCACATTGACACCAGCACTAGGCACAGTACTTCAGAAGCTGGTGAACTTGGGCCAGTTACACAAATAACAGGCTTTTTCCAGCTGTTTCTCAGTATTTCTGTCTCTCCAGTCAGAGGCGGTGTTCATCTTTCAGGCCCCACGCAGTGCTGGGAGTCCAAGGTCAGGCGGTTCTCTATTTGGACGCCCCAGCTGCCGTTAGCCACATCTTTCTGAAGTCCCCATCCTGTGATGCTCTTCAGTCACAGAGCTGACAATCCATGTTTTGCTGTTAAAACGCCTGTTGTTAGCCTACATCCAGCTTACCTAACAAACTGGCTTTCCCTGTGCCAGTTACCCATTTTCTTCTTTGTGCCATTAGCAAACTTCATCCACGAGGAGTTTATATTTTGTCATCAGTAAAAACATTAAATGGTTGCGAGGCTGGCACGGTGGGGATGCTCTGGGAATCATGACGTGACACCAATGATCCCCCAGTTGCAGTTGCATTTCGAAGGCTGTCAGTCTGCCAGTCGTTAATCCGTGTTAATCCTCCTGAAAGGAGGATTGTGGTTCAGGAGTACGGCTCGCTCTGAGAGGGCTCACATGGGAATTCAGCGTGCTTTAACTTCTGCACGCTGCCTTCATGTCTTTTATGGGTTTGTCTTCGTTTTCCGAGCGTCCCTGCAGGAGTAGACTCCTCCGTGAGCCATCCTCTTTCTGGGGCGGCTGTGATAGACAGGGTCTACGAGAGGCTAAACCTGCCAGGGAATGGATGAAGCTGAACAGGAGAAGGGTGTTTGGATAAACTTTTGCTTTTGCCTTTGTTTCTGTTTAGCTAGTGAAGCGCTGGATTAACTCTGAAGGATTAATTTTCCAGAAAAATTAAGCTTATAAAAAATTAACTGTACTTTCCAGAAGTACCGTTACCTCTGCTTCGCAGGCGGAAGGGTGTAAAGCTCAAATATTCAAGCCCAGATTTGTGGAGGTGTTTATATATGTTGCTCCTATGTAAGAAGTATTACATACATAAATAAGAATAAGGCACCCAAATACTTTTGTAGAGAAGGAAGGCTTCAGAATGATAAAAAGTCAAACCTGTGTGTTCCCTTATCCCAAGCTGTTATCCCGATCATTCGATCTATGCCGTGGATGCTTTAGGGTCAGACTGTTACAGGTATTACAGTGGGCCACTGTCACACTGGTGGACAGCAAGACCCCAAGGGGTTTAAAACTAAAAACTAAAAAAATAAGGGGGGAAAAAATGTCTATAATCAACAAATCTTTCTGATCTTTAAAAATAAACCCTAGAACAGCATCCTGTAGCAAGTTAGAAAAGAGCAAGGAATGGATGTGTCTTTTTTTTTTTTCATTTAGTGTTGGGTTTTGCATAATCACGAACTCCAGGAGCCATTACGTGTTCATGTTGACTTCCGTGGAGTTTAGGCGCTACTCAGTTCTCTGTCCTGGGGTACCAGCTGTAGCACGGCACAATTCCTTGATTTCTAACTTCTTCACTTGACCGGAAATCTAAGTTTTGTTTGAGGTGAAGCATAAAACTTTAATATTTGGACAATATACCAACGCTTGAGTGCTTCTGTGGCACCCACCATCTCAAACATTGTCCTGAAAGATCTCTGCCTCAGTGAAATATTTAGTATGTGTTATTGATGTTGTCCACTGCCCACCCATTTGCCCAAGTTAACTGAAATAATTGTTTCAGCCTGCACCAAAAGTATTGCTTCCTCACAAGGGAAAAACAAAAGTGCATATGTGTATGTGTGTATATATATTAAAAAGTAATATATATGCACATAAATATATATACAGATATACACACATAAAAATATATACATATATATGTATGTGTCTGGTGCTCTGTGTGTTTGTGCATATATATTATATAAAAATTATATATTTTTATATAGGTAAAAAAATATATAAAATATATATATATGCACAAACACACAGAGCACCGATAGAGCTGATGCGCTAAAGTGTTTTTTCAAGATTAGCAAGCTCTAATGTCCAATATAAATCAACCCTGTGCTGAGCAGATGCAGCCATCTAGAAAAAAAAAAGAGGGGAGTTAAATTGTTCAGTGTCTGTTGGGAGGGAAGGGAATCTGAAAGGTTCCGGCTCTTATCTGAACTCCCTTGTGTTCTCCAAGTGCAAGGAGGATGGGGATTTGCAAAATGGAAACTGGTTTTAAAATGCACTTACGAGGTGGTTCTGAGCCCTATTCTGAATTCCTGCGTTAAAAACACAGAGGCAAAAGTCAACAACCCCCACGATGACACGTTGTATAATACAAATGTACGAGGGAAGCCTCCGCAGGCATGCGTTAGGGTCCCGTTGCATTAAGCAGTGTGTGGGACTGAGGAGTCTGTGCCAGGAAGGGTTTGTATTCTACACAGAGAAGATAGCAAATGAGAAGCCAAATGGGGACAAAAGGAGGCACATAAGTCTTTGTCTCTGCCATTTCCCCGATATTATCATGTTATTTAGGGACTGGAAGCCTGAGGAGCAACTGAAGGGTCTGTAGCTCCATGTGACTGGTACTTTACCGAGGGATCCTGCTGCTTGCAGCTCTGAGGGCAACGCACCTCTTCGGCTTAGACGGGGCTGAGTCAGACGTGTCTTGAGAAGGACATTTTTCTTCTATCCCAGGTAAAAACCTGGAGTTTGAGGCAGGTGAAAATGTAAATCACAACAGTACATTTATGCACACTATGGCTATATAAACTCTGATTTTTCTTCTGTTTTTTTCTTAAAGTTTTTTTTCTTTTTTTAAAAGAAAGCTCCCCAAACGAAGCATTGTTTGAGACGCATGCAGGCTGCTCCTTAGCTGAATGATCTCGTTGCTCTGGTGTTGCCTTGTCCCTTGTGTTTGGCACAGGCTGCACCCTTATCTGAAAGCATTGCATGTTGTGTTCTCTATTAGAGGAGATAAGACAAGCTGCACCTGAGCACTTCTTCTCCTCTAATATTCAATCTATTAATGGAAGAGTGGACTTTGTAACTCCTGCCACCCATCAGGGGCGCAGGGAAGGGGTCTGGTTTCCAAGCCTCCCTCACAAGGACCTTGAAGCGTGCCTGGCATGGGGAGGGGGATCCAGGGGGGCATCTGCTGCCTGAACATCCCCAGCGTGAGGCTCCTGGGAGCTTCCCCTGGGTTCTTGCTCTTCCCTGGGGGACACAGGAAAGGCAGAGCCATCCCTAAGGAGAACAGAGCGGGTGGATCAGAGGAGATGATGACAGGACACTTTTATTTATAGTTTAGCTAAAGCGGTGAGAAGGAGCTGTTTGGCATGTGAAAGGGGAGTGAAATCACACTCCCCCTCCTCGGTCCCTTGGTGCAGCACAGTTTGTAGCTCGGGTTTGGCTCTGCAGAGCTCACCTTAACCGTTCCTGATTGCCTCGGGAGATGGTTCCTACAGTTCTTCCAAGGAAAACACATAGCCAAGCCCCGTGTCTTGCTTCGAAAGTGCAATTTGGCTCCTTCAGCCTGCTACTTGTACCATTTTTTTTTATATTATTATTCTCATCCTCACCCTGCCTGCCAATTGTGTTTTATTGCAGCAATTTGGAAATGGACTCCTTAATTTTTCACATTGTTAAGAGAATGATGGTAACTTCACTTCCCACTTCATAGAGAGCAAGAGGAAAATGGTTACTGCACTATAATGTGATACTTGCTAAATAAGGACCAGCTCAAACCCCTGACAGCTAGAATTTCTCCTCTTGAGCTGAGGGCGTTGGGGAGCCTCAGACATTCTCAGCTGCTTTGTTACTTTCTGGTAAGATTGCTAATATCTAAAACCATCACTGGTAAAACGCTCCAAGTAAAAACCATCGATTATGACTGCTATTCATAAAGTGATGGAGTATTCAGAACAACCGGCGCTTCTCTAGGCATAAAGAAAACCTGTATCTGCCGGTGGACTATGCAGAGCTCCTGAAGAAAAGTGGCATGAAATTTAAATAATTGGATCCACTGTAATTCAGATGTATCAGTTGCTGGAGTGATGACATATCCAGTTGTAAGGAAAGGTAGTGATTTTGTAAGATACAAGCAAAATGCCCTCAGTTACTTCTTCTCTCCGCCTCCAACTTAATCTACTGCCAATTGAGACTCCTGACCTGGAATATCTGGGATAGGTTCCCAGATAACTGTCTCTGGTAGTAGGGGAATAGAGATGAATCTTAACCAACCAATAAGGGCAAATAACATGTTTAGGAAGAAACTTTGTCATTAGTGTCTTCATCCCACGTGGCTGGAAGTAGCTGAGTCCATCCTGATGCTCTTGGGGATATTGTTCTCTCTGGGAGGCGGTCAGACCCCTGCCTTCAGTAATTTCTTTTGTTGGCGTCTCAGGGATCCGCTGGAGCACATAAGCACCTCCATAATGTGCTTTCAGATTCATTAGCAGAATTAAAACAAGGCTGCCTTTTAAGGCACAGATGAGGTGCATGACTGTGCGAGACCAGGAAAAGAGTAGGACTGTTTACACCAGTCGTGAGCACTCCGGCCGTGGGATATATTGGTTAAATGGTACTGGGTTTTAGTAGCTGTCGCTGATATTTAAGGTTTACGTTTGGTTACATTTCTCCTGGCTTCTGTGTGTCCTTGTCCTTTTCTTAGTTTTCTGTAGCACTTCATCCAGGTTTGGATGAAGGGAGTATGAGGGACATGCTGATGAACTGGAGCAAATCCATCAGAGGACACACAAAATAGTAAGAAAATTAGAAGGGGCAGCCAAGGGAACTGGACTTGCTTAGAGGGGACCTGATATCCACTTTCTGGCATCAGTGAGGAAGAGCCAGGCTCTTTACTGAGGTGCGCAGCAGAAGGGTAACAGACAGTGAACATAAATTGAGGCAAAGGACCAGAGATAAGGAAAAATATTTTTCGTTTAGAGGATAATTCATCACAAGAACAGAAGCCCACAGCACTCCAAAGACATCACTGACCTTGGAGTTCTTCAGCTCCCATCTGGCTAAAGCGCTGAGGAGCACAGACTGAAACCAGTGTCCACCCTGCTCTGAAAGCAGGAGGACTGGAGGCTCAAGGCTCCTCACAAGCTGAAAGAGTCGCTGGTTCTACAACGGTTTATATTTAATCTTGGTTCTGTTCAGCATCATTCAGGTTTAATTAGGACTGGGATCAAACTTAGAGCAGAAGGGAAGGCAGAATAACAAATGCCGCTTCTTGCTGGATCTCCTAGGGCTTGGGCTGTTCAGTACAGGCTGTTTGTTGATGCTAATATCATGTGTCTGCCAAAATAAGACAACTTAGCACACTCAGGCCACTTAGCTTTAAAAACCTTCTGTGGGAGAGTGGGAGCTGAGGTTCCTGCATCAGAATTGTCATCTTTGTTTTGCTGATGGGTGACTGAAATGGCAGGATGGAAACATCATTGCCGACTGTGCAAGCAAAGGTGTCTATAAAATTCAGAATCAAGGTAACAGACTCTGGGAGGAGCAGGGTTGGTCCAGCAAGTTGCCTTTGTAGAATTTATCTGAATGTCTCAATGGGAGTAAAGAAGCTGGGAAAGTTTACCTGCAGCAATTTGGACAGAAGACCTACTCCTGCCCTTGTGACCATTTTGCTGGGAGGCTTGGTTTATCCCCGCAGAGCCACGCTGCCAGCATCAGCACCTGGAACACGCAGAAACCAGCTATAATTTGGGACTTCATCTTTTATTCACTTTCTTCTCCAAGGGTGAGAGTCTCTTTCCCATGAACTCAGAGGAACGGACGTACAGGAGTCATCTTCAAAGAACAAACCTACCGGGAAGCAAGTTTTCCTTCTCATTGATTTAAATAAGGAACGAGAAACAGAAGGTCCTCTATGTAGCTAGAGCTCAGATCTCTTCTCTCGCGCACTGCACTACGTACCCCATTAATATTACGTATGTGAAAGTTTGATTCTAAAATATCAGATCTGGAAGAGATTTTATGACCACAAAAGCTGGAGGTGACTGTAGTCAACAGGGAAGTGTATGCTTATGCCGGAAAATACTGCTGGAAAATTCTCAAACTTTGCGATATGGCAGGGAATGTTTCCTGCAGGACTAAATCCGTATCTGTGTAGAATAGAGTGCTGCGGGATACTGCTCCGAGCAAATCCTCTGCAAAAAGCCCTCTAGAGCAGTATCGTATGGAGTCTCCTTTAAATCCCACTTCTTTTAATTTTTCAGCTAAATACAGTAAACAAGTGCTGCGGGGCTGCATTGGTGTGTGCAGAGGGCCTGCAGTGCTCTTCCCTCCCGTGAGCAAGAAAAATGATTCTAAATATCCTGTTTTGTTCTTGCATCTTCCAGATGTGCTATCCTGCCATTCCCGGGGCTCCAGAGAAACTCTGCCAGATACAAAAAGCTCCCACAGAACTCGCTTTATCCTGCTTCTCCTTTGTTTTACTGCAGCAGATTAGTTAAAATCAAGAGAGCTCTTCTGGGGGAAATACTCATTTTATGTTCTATTTGGTTTTAAAATAAAACATGAAATGATCTCTTAGTTCTCTCCAGTTTATTGTTTCTTACAGGTATAGAATGGCGTCTTACACAACATTCATGCCAGAAAGAGGGAATTTGCTTTTATGCTATTTAAAAACCTATTGAGCACAAACTGCCACCACACTTCCACACTTAATCTAGGTGTGAGGTTTGTATACGATGATGCTGTGTGAATATGCATTCGTACCCATGTGTGTGTCTGTCTGTCTTTATAGAAAATTAATACTTATACATTTATAATTTTAGTGTTTCAAGCATATAGGGGTGAAACGGGTAGAAGAGCTAAAAATTACAAAAAAAGAAAGTGTCTGCTTAGATTTGGGATCTAGATTGAACCTCCCGGTCTAGGGAGACTTTGCTGATAAAGGCTCTGGTTTTGCTGTTGTGGCAGCAACGTGATTTCTAGGCTGATGGTCTGGTACAGCGAGCAAAGACTCTCTATTTCTGTCTATAATGAGAACCCTAAGGTTTGTAATTTGGACATTTTTACTGCACTAAATATTATGCCAAATATTGAATACAGAGGCTAAAACTACTGCAGAAACTCCTAGGGACAGCATTATTGTGAGACAGAAGGAGACAGACCGGCTGCAGCCTGGTTCTGTCGAAACGTTTGCGAAGTCAATCTCCTGTTTGTGCTCAGTACTCAAGCGATTGCAGACGGTGGTAAAGCCATATCAGCTTGAAGGTTAAATGCTTCACCAGCCAATAAAACATCAATATTTCCAGAGTTCATTTACATCCATTGATCGTTTCTATAATCATCTCAGACATTAAGATCCTTGGGTGGCAGCAAGGGGTGACAAATGCATCTGTACATTACAAGAAAATGAATATATTCTTGTGTTTTCTTGGGAATACTGTCACTCCCTTCTGTACCTTATTTTGGCTATCATTAGCCACAAAGGCAGACCTCCCTGACTTCGGATTGGCACTGTTCAGGGCCCTTTTTTCCCAGCTGCCTGTTGGCATTCTACTCCCCAGTGCTGCCAGCCCTGACCCTCCGGCGCTGGGGAGCTGAGGACTTTGGTGACGGCTCAGCACAAACCAGGGCTGTTAAGGGCTGCGTCCACTGAAGTGGCTGAAGTTTCCTTCTGTTACAGCTGAAAGAGCTCTTTCAGAGAAAGCAATGACAACAAAAGAAGAAATATTTGTCCAAGGGCAAATAAATGAATTAAGGTCTCTTCCATCACTATTCCAATACAAGGTGGAGAGATGCTCTGGAAATCCTCTGTGGACTTTCTCATTTGGTGAAATGTTGCCTTCCCTGAATCTTTTCATTTTATCATATGTACCATTTCTATTTTTAAGTTATGTTTTACTTTCATTACTCTGCAGATTCCCATCTTTTCTTTTCCTAAATTGGACGGCTAATTTAAAAGAATGAGACATCGTTAAACTCCCTTGGGTCTAGAATTCTGGTCAAGTCATTTTGGATTTGTAGGGAATTATGTTTTCAGCTTTCACTTTCTAAGTTCAATGGCAGCAACAAGTCAAACACTTCTCACAACTCCTTTCATATTATGTTTATTCCCTTTTATGCAGTTATTTTAAAGATAAGCTGATTTACAAGACAGGGCTCTCAGCCTGCAATCATAATCCATCCATGAAGCCACCATGACAGTCAGTAGTTCTTTCCCTTCCAGTTCCCGTTGAGCCAACACCTGAGCAGATAACGTACGGTAGCATCAGTTACCATCTATTTTGTTGGCTAAAGAATACATGGGGTTTTTTTCTATGTCCAGCAGCTAAAACAGAATTTTCCTTCCAGCTGCGCTGATCATGTAATTGTGGTACACGAGGTGATGGAGCTATGATGGAACACCACGGTGAACTAACTCCTACACAGATCACTGCGCATGGGGGTAATTTGTAGCAGAACATAACACACAGTACAATGCAACTTAGTCAACAGATGAAGAAATAAGAAAGTGCAGTTTGGGTTCTCAAAGTTTTGTGATCTTGGCATCTGCAATTTTAAGACAGTATTGTTTTGGATTTGAGTTCTCATTCTTTGCTAATGTGGAAACAGGTTTCTGAATTCCAGCAAGCTTGATTATTTATAAATTTTTTTCCAGCTTATTGCTTGCTAGATTCCTGATTTAGGACAACGTCGTGGTTTGTCCTCAAAGCAGGACAGAGAATAATGGTTCACCTGTGTGAATCCAAATGATTAATTTGTAGGAAAGTATGGAAAAACGTACGGTTTTTCCACATACTCCACTGCCATAATGGCTCAGTCTATAGACAAGTACTTGATGACAAGAAACTCTGGCTATGACATGAGTTGTGCTGTTGCCTATACAGAGTGCAGGATCTCAGTACATAAAATTGCAGCTTTGTCATTCATGTGTCTGCCGAACCAAAGAAAGAGGAATGTGCTACTTCAACTGGACAGGGCTTTCAAAGGGAAAGTTCATCATTTTGACTGCATAGCCTGAAATGTGTCCAGTTCATGGTATTTTTAGGACATATTCATTCACCGCTCGGCTGTGAACGCAGTCACCAAAGATGTGACACCGTTGTACTGCTTTTTCACTTAATGCTAGTTATTAAATGCTAAAGCAAAACAGACAACCAAGAAATGATGTGTTCTAGTAACCAGATAGCTGACTGTGTTTAGAAAGCTCCCTTGCAATTTTAATACATTACAGAGTGAAAGCAATTTGTAATTAGTTTTAACCGATGTACGTAATTTCCATTAATTGTACGTGGGCATGTTTCTCTCCCTTTCTCATATTTTTCTCCCTCATTTCAATAGCTGCTAGAGCTAGTCTCATTATTAGTTGCTTATAAGATACCTTTCTTGTGAGTTAAGCTGCAATGACTGTTAATGGCATACTCTGGATTACAGTTTTCACTGGAAAAGCTTTTGTACAACTTCAAGAACTCTGCACATATCTACAGATACCTTCACAAAGCTTTGCTGCCTGGGGAAACCCTCACCTGCAGGAGCACGAGCATTCTGCATCCTTCAGCCAGCTGAACTCTGCACTCTTCACATTCAGAAATATATTGTTATATTTGTTTGTGTACTTTGCTACTCAACCAGCTGCAGCTGGCACTGACCTCTAGAGTGGAGCGTGCTTGGCCTGAACCCCAGCCTAGGAAATGAAATGGCAAACCGTGCATAATTTCACACCTTTAGAATCATCATAGAACCATAGAATGGTTTAAGTTGGAAGGGACCTTAAA
>RSEF01000012.1:7534093-7544665 GCA_003993805.1 Himantopus leucocephalus | reverse complement strand
TATGATTCTGTGAAGTTGCAACTTGTGTTTGCACTGCACAGCAGATGCCATTGAGGTTTCTTGAGTGGATGTTTACAAATTATGTGTATTGTTATGGAGGATGTCAGAGAGGCATGTTGGGTTTTGTGTCTGTTGTATTTAAATTTATCTGCTTGCAACGATCCTGTCTGTTTGCTTGGTAAATTGAAGGAGGCTTTTAAGGGAAAAACAAACAAACGATGAAACCATAATAAAGATACAGTGGTGTCAGAGACGGTATCAAGAGTCCTTACGTAAATATTGGTGGAGTTGTTAATTGGAAAGCTCTATCTGCCTGACTTTAAGGTGGTTGGCAGCATTTATGCTCCCAGGGCCCAAGCATGGATGAGAGCAGTTATGTGTCACAGCATTGTGAGGAGGGGCTGATCCCAGCCTACGAATTTGAAATGCAGCTGGGGGTATTTGAAAGATGGGTAGATGTGGTGCGTAGGGACATGGTGTAGTGGTGGGTTTTGGCAGTGTTAGGTTGATGGTTGGACTCGATGATCTTAAAGGTCCCTTCCAACCTAGACGATTGTATGATTTTATTGTTATTCATTTACTGTGATAAACATGAAGTGGCAGTGNCCAGTGGCAGGTCCCTAGGGGCAGGTGGCAGTGAAAGTAGATCGTAGAGGAGCATATGTGGGGCGGCTGTGAGAGACAAAATCCTATTTGATATTCCTTGTACAGAAAACANGCGGTGGCAGGTCCCTAAGGGCAGGTGGCAGTGAAAGTAGATCGTAGAGGAGCATATGTTGGGCGGATGTGAGAGACAAAATCCTATTTGATATTCCTTGTACAGAAAACAACACGGGGTCTTTTATGTTAAGAATAATTAAGCAGAATCAAAACTACAGAGGGGTTTTTGACAGCCACTATAACCTGAAAGTTATGTGTTGTGTTCTCAGTGCGTTGTGCCAGTGGCTAGTGACACCTTCCAGGGACCAGACACCTCACCACATGCGTGTGGAGCAAAAGTGCCAATGCCACAGCACTTGTCTGACGTCCTGGCTGCTGCCAGGGTCTGGCATGCCGATGCATAGGTTAGGAGTTGTCTCTGAAAAACTCTCTGTGAACACACTCTGCTATTAAATTAGGAAAAGCTTTAGGAAGGGCGGCTCTGTCACCCTTCACATTTTTCCTGCAGGTGCCGTAGAAGATAGTCTGGCACATTACGGTAGCATACAATCAGATTTTTTTATGAGCCTTGTTACTTGGAAGAGCAGAACATATTTCAGCAGCCTTAAAATGCCAGCACTTAGTGTAATGTCTGGGTCATTCTGCAGCTATTGCCAGAAGCCTAATTGCCCGTTTGGAAGGAAGAATAGAGATGTGTCATTTTATGAAGGGTTGCAATGGGGGTGATTTTTACCTGCAGGTGAAAAATGATGAGTGTGTTGCTTTGTTACTGTCATTTACTGCTTGCACATTTATTGTCACTGATTTGATGTATTTTATTCTCCGCTTGAGGAGCTGCTGGCTACAAATAACTGGGAGTCTCTTGCTTTTCTCTGGTATCTCTTAATTATACATGTACTTCCTTTCCCTCCATGTGTGTGGTCAGGTGCAGGCTGTGTATGTTAGCGTGGCACGCATATGCTGTATGCCAGAGGCCTTTTGTGCTTTGGGTAAGAGAAAAAAGCGGTCGTGTATGATGTACCATTATAGTCATTAGAAGTCCATAACATGAAATTGTTAGTCATGTTTTCTTCTCAGCTGTCAAAGACAGTTCCTGAGTTTCCTGTCTGTCTCTTTGACAAGTTTACATTTCCTCTGTGTAAGGAAAATACCAACCTGTTTTTTAAGCAACCTTTTGGTCAGCTTGAGCGATGTGGTGTTCAATCTCAGCTGTATTTGCTGCCTCTCTTCAGTGAGGCTGAGCTCGGTCCACAGCCATGTCGAAGCCTGCAGGCTCCTCCGCTGCAGCTGCATGCCTGAGCAAACCTGCGGCTGGGTCCAGAGCCTGTGGACAGGTTTAAGCCTAGTTAGACTAATGTTCTAGTGGAGGAGAAGGTGTAATTGCAGTAATTTGGAGTTAGATGCCATCCTCGGGCAGCCTGAGGGTGCTGAAACACCTGGCAATGCCACGCCAGTGCTGGAAGCCATGGCTAATCGACCTGGTCTCCCGATTTTGCTGCTCTGAGCTTTCTAGGTAAGTACTGGCTAACAGCACGACTCTCCTTTTAATGCTGGGGTGACAAAGTCTTCTGAGCATAAAGATTTTAAATTTTCCTTGCAATAACTATCATCTCTTTGAGGTAGTGATATAAAAGGTGGATATGAAAAATATCCCAAACAACTGCTTCCTAAATTCTTAAGACCTGACAGTACATCAGTGGCCTTGCTGCAGTTGTGAGGTCACCTGGTTTGGGCTTGTCGTGGATGGAAATATTTGACACGGTTATGATTTAGCAATGATTCAAAGTTTATTAATGATTTGAGGTAGACCAAGAGGTTGAATTTTAGCAACACTTAATCATTACCTGATTTAAAGATTTACAAAGTGATTTAACAAAACAATTGAACAGCAACTTAATTACAGATTTGAAGATGACAAGATTCACACTAACTTAGTATAAGGTATCCCAAATCAATACAAANCGGTGTCCCAAATCGATACAAAAACATACGAGTGAAAGCACAGATCTCAAAGTAATGCATATACATATAAGCAAAGCGTATAAGCATGTGTGCGCACACACACCCACCCCACCCAGTCTATAACCACTGAGATCAAAGATCCCTTAGTATCGCATGACTAACGAGCCGGCGTGTGTGCCTTCTAACTCCTACGCGTGCACGGACAAACGGAAGAACATCCACATCCATAAAGCTAATGTATATTTATCATAAACATGTAAGTGGAGAGGTGGATGAAAAAGAGACTAGTCTATAGTTAAAATTTCCCTTTTAGAGTAAATACTCACGATGCATCGGCATTCCTCAATGGGTAGTAGTTGAGACTTGAGAGGGGTTGTCTTGTGCTGGCCTTCTAGTCCTCAAGGTGTCTGCCTGAGCGGCATCCCGGAGGTCCTGGCCACAGCCCGCTGCCATCCAGAAGAGCTCAAAAGGTCTTTACTAGAATTGCTGGTTATAGGATTGGAGATAATTGACATTCATCAGGTGCTTTTCCACTCTGGCCCAGCTCGGACGATTCCAGTACTTTCCACTGGTTATGCAAGCCCAGGACTTGCTAGATCTTGAGGTCCTGGTATCCCCCCACTCTGTGGCCACAATCTGTGTGTTGTCAGGAGTGATTGATGATAGTTATTATTTTCAAACAGTAGGAGCCATGGGAGCCAGGCACGCTAAGGGGTTGCCATAGTGTTCTGGTCCATTGCTGTCTACCTTTTCTTTCTTTCATGTTGGACCATTACGTATCGTTCTGGTCTGTTGTAGTATTATGTGGCCCAGGTGGGAGGAAATCGCGCCAAGTACCGAGAGGCCTAAAGGGGGGGTGTTGCACCATCACAGGGGTTCTGTTATTTTAAAATGTAAATAACGGGTGTGTTCAATATTCAAAAGCGGCTGTTTGTGAACAGGGATTATAAAACTTCATAGCATGGTCATGTTTGTACACCCATAACTGGGCCAAGACTGGCAGGGCATGGGAGCAAGTCAACGCCATAATAAAGTTGATGGAGCTTCTGGGGCAAGCTGGGCCCAGGAGCATCTCGCGTGGTGCCTTCAAACACACACGTGTGCTTTCCAGAGAACCTTATCGCTCCAAAGCAGGGTGCCATGTTCCAGCCGCTAGGATTGGTGGGGCTTTTTTTGTTGGTTTTCTTTAAATTTAGTAGCCAGAGCACAATTCTGCACTGGGGGGCGGTGTCTGTGGGGAGTTTCACTTCTCTGGTCTACCAGAAGCCTGAAGGCAGTTCTGTCTGTGGTTTGGGCAGAGATTTCTCAGAGTTGGAGGAGAGACGAAAGATTTCAGAAGAGAGTGGTGAGATAGCGGGAGTTACTTCTGCTCTGCTTTTATTGAGCTAGTGTTGAGCTCAATAACTGCGCTTCAGAAAATTTTAAACCTTGCACCCCATCCTAAATACTGAAGTAAATTTGGAGGAGGTGAAGGTGCAGGCAGGTGAAATGTCTCTGTGGGAATGGACAGGAAACAGACTGCTTCATGGGTGCTTCTTCCAAATGGAGCATCCCATAGGACGGGAGAAGGCTCAGATGCCTGAGCCAGGCGTAAGACCTGTCNGCATCCGATAGGATGGGAGAAGGCTCAGATGCCTGAGCCAGGCGTAAGACCTGTCCTTGTCAGGCACGGTTTAGCAGTGGGCAGAGAGGCCAAGAGCATCATCTCAGTCTCTTCTCCTGCCTTTTNCATAGGACGGGAGAAGGCTCAGATGCCTGAGCCAGGCGTAAGACCTGTCTGTCAGGCACGGTTTAGCAGTGGCCAGAGAGGCCAAGAGCATCATCTCAGTCTCTTCTCCTGCCTTTTGGCTTAGATGGGAAGAAAACATAGCTACCCCTGAAATCCCAGAGAGGCTTATGCCCTGGAATATAATGTACGGTGCACCGGCACAAAGGTTTCAGATGGCAGTGAAAAGCCCTCGGTAAGATTGGTGGTGGTTTAACGAGCGTGTGTAAATGAAAAGTTCTGTGAGGACATGGAGTGCTCCTGACTGCTCAGAAAATGGTCTTGGCTTAAACGCGGTCTTCAGCTGGTCACAGTTAACTTCACTGGTGTAATTGCTGCTGATATACTTCTGCATGCTGCCTGTGCAGGGATCGGTAATGACAAGGCAGCAACAGAGCAAGAAGCAGCAAAGGAGATGATACTTTGAGCCTGCTTTTATTTTACTTTATATACTCATTGTGTCGGATCCTTGTCATGCTTTTAGCACTTGCTGTGGTTCGTTGTTTGAATGTCACAGTGCTATTTGAAGTTTAATTGCTCTGCTAGGTGTAAGACCCTGGTTGAATGCATGTTTTTTGTAAGTTTGCGGAAGGTACAGAGTTGTCGGTGACACTGAGAGTCACTACAAATCATGTAGCTGAGGCAGAAGAAGGAGGAGGGAGCTGCACTGTGGCACTTCATTCCCTTAAAAGTATTTGCATGAACAGACACAACTTCACAGTCTCCTGGTCCTCGCTTCAGCCTTTTGTGCATGCCAATGAGTTGATCTGAAGAGAAGTTTGATCTCAGTCGTGAATCAGATAACGTGGAACTTATTGCACAGAAAGTATGTCAGGGCAGTACGTTTCTGACAGTACACTAAAAAGCTGCCTTGAGAGTGAGCTGTGGAAAAGCCAGGCGTTAGAAACACGTGGAAATAATACGGTGTTGGTATAAAAAGCTGAAGTGTAACTGAAGTGCTGTTGTGCCTGTAGAATCGCAGCGCTCTATGCAGTATCAACAGCTGTGTGTTCTTTTTTGAATAGGAATGACACTGGCACTGGAGAAGTTATTAGTGCGTGATGGTCACACTGGGAGGTTTTGCTGAACCCTTTCTTGTAAATGCTGTTAGTGCCACACAGATGCAGAAAAAGGACATGGTACAGAAGAGCTGTGCCTCGGTGTAGCGCATTGTGCCAAAGTTTTCTGGCTCTTTTCCTTCCGTCTCTTGTTTATCTTCTCTAAATTGAAGGGCACAAAGGGCTGATGCTTATGTATTTTCTGATAGCCAAAATACCATAAAAACTGTGCATTTGCTTTAAATGGGGAATGTGCTGGGGGTATGGTGGGGGTGGCGGTGTTTTGTTTTTGTTTTCTGTGCTGCTTGGTTATAAAGTGCTGTACTGACATTTTAATTTATTTCAGACACGCTCATAGACATTCTCTTTCTAAATCTGATAAGGGCAGAGTAACCCGTGAAACCAGTCTGCCTGTATCTTGATCTAGGGACTGTAGACAAGCAGCTATTGGGAAAGCTATGCTCCTGCAAAATCCATTGCTGTCAAATTGGAAGTGGTGCCTAAAACAACAGCAGCTCTGGATCTGTGTATTTGCAGAGGCTTGGGTTAATAGGAGAAGGTGGTTTTTATTTGTATGGGTATTTGAGTATACTTCCATGGTAAAAATGTATTGCTTTTTGAATGTGCTTTCTCTCCACTCCCACTTGAAGTGAAGGTACAAGTCCTTCCCTAAAAAATTCATGGCTCTTTGGCAGAGATGCAGTTCCTGATGTTCCAGTTCTGTTTCAGTCTGGGCAGTTGCTGCTGGGCAAGTTGCTGAAGTCTCCTGGTAGACAAAAGGCAGCAATAAACTCTTGGAGGGTTGGGTGATGTTAGGGCCAATCCCTCATCCCCTCCTATCCCACCCCACACTCTGCTGCAGTCCTCGGGTGCTAAGCAGCAGGCAAATAGCAGCCCTGTGCTGGATACCGGTATCAGTAATGTACATAATTTGAAGCCAAATTTATGTCCTTTTACTGTTCTACATCAGAGAGGACCTCTCTCTGTGAAATACACATTTACATCAAAAAAATTTATAAAACACATCAGTTTTAAACTCCACAATCTGACTTCATAAATGATAGAAAATTTATCTTCAGTGATTTAACAACTTTAGGACTGTATTTGTTTAAATATCCATCAGTTCTTGACATCTAAATAATTTAGAACCTTCTCCCTTTGGAAAGAGAGAGACAGCACGAGTGACCAGCCAGGAGTTCAGATGTGTGTAATTTTAAGTGGATGGGTCTTTGAAAGCACGTGGCTGTGTTGTGTTTCCCTAGCAGGTAGTTCAACTTTCTAAAATTACATGACGGTGGTAATTTTATCTTAGCTGTTTAACCACTCTTAGGAAAATGAAATTTACAGAATTTAAAAATGGCTTGCTGATTAACTGCTGTGCTTTGTTCTTTGTATTATTTTATCTCTAGATCAGTCGTATTGTCACCGGCTGCAACACGACATGTATTTTCTTACAAGCAATAGCCGACTGAATGAGCAAGTGGTTGATAAAATTATTCTTCAGCTTAACAGAGTCTACCCCCAAATTCTTACCAATGCAGAAGCAGAAAAGGTAATTTGATGAATTTTACTATATCTCTGAATGTTGCATTGTTTTTGTGGGTCAGAGGCTCAGCTTCCCTCTTCCCGACTTGACTCTTGGTGCCACATGCAGCCGATCTTCCTCACCTCTTACTTGCTGACCATTTGTACCTGGGATCTCATATCAGCGGAGAAGTCACAGGGCTGGCACGTTCCCTGTGCCAAGCAGTTATGAGAAAGGGCACTCTCTTCAGCAGCAGCCCAATGCCACGGTCCCTGCCATGACGCCTGATGCCGTGCCTGCAGAAGCACGCTATCTTATAACCACTCCGTGAGCAGGACTGCACCCAGCGTGTGACCAAATGCCCTGCGTGCCTCCCTCCTCACATGAGTCGGTGTGGAGTGTCATGTCAGATGATCTGTGCTGCATCCAGCTGTGTCCGCAACGTCATCTATATTAGCTTAATCAGTTTTAGTCGCTGGTTAATGTGATTAATAACTTTGAGGATCAGGAGAGAAGGGGGGTGTTAGTCCCACCTATAAGCGTGGGAGCTGTGGGAAGTGGATGGAGTTAGTAACATCTTCCCGTGGTATGGAGGAAGGCTGCCCTCCCTGCCATGAAGCTTTCAAAAATGGGTATCTATTTTTAGGGAGAAACTTGTGTGGAGTGAAAGTTAAATTCAGTTAAAAGTTTCCCAGATCCTACTTATAACAGTTTGTACTTGCCCTCTGCTGACTTCACTGTCTGCACAAGGCTCGGGGGTTTGGCATATCAGTATTTTAACATGAGGAAAAATAGGTCTAATTCCGCCATAATCAGACTCCATGGGGACAAATAGTGCTTTGGTGGTGTAGAGCGGTGCTAGATTGTCAGCTGAGCCAGTCTAGCAACTCAGTTATGCTAAACAGTGTGACATGCACAATTAAAGATCGTCTCATTCCCTTAAGGGCTTCAAAATAAATGCATAAAGAATCAGTGAAACATAGTTCATTGACTTCTGCATTTAGCAGACAGAAATGAACTGCTTTCTCATAGGTCCAGGCAAGTTTCTTTCAACTCTACTGAGTGTTTAGAAAGCTTACAATCTCAGCTGTATCCAGTAGACCTAGTGGGAATTTTATCAGAAAAAGGGGTGTTGTATAAGGTGTGGTGCATTCCTGTCCCCCTAGCGCAGGAATTGATCCTAACCAAGTGTACTACAGATGTACTGGTGTGAAATGTAATGCTCTGCTGAGAATGGCTTTGGACATTTTCCAAATGAGCTGAAATCAGTTTGATTTGTGTAAGGCGAGGTACGTGCTTTCATTCTCTTTGTAAGGTCTCCTAATACTCATCACATTTTGGACTATAGAAAAAAGTGCTTTCTTCTGCAACTGCTTGCCCTGTTGTCTGAGTGACGAGAATTTGTGCATGTTGCACTGGGTATGCAGCAGTTAATTGTGCTGGAAACAATGAAGCATGTAATGTTGGGATGATGAACACTCCAATATGGGGACTAATACAAGCAGTACAAAGTACCTTTTTGGGTGACCATTACTAGGCAACTAAGGGAAAACTTGAAAACGTAAAAGTGTATTATAAGATTTGTTGGTATTTTCTATCAGTAGCTGTCAGAATCAAATTGCAGAATAGCAAGTACCATGTTAGTTTGAAAGCAGAGAAAAGATCAAACGCAGAGTAGCTGTCACTTTGTCAGGACAGCAAAAAGAATAAGGGGAAGCGCAGGCAATATGCTCTCCATCAAACAGTGCTGACCAGATGGAGCTCAGTGTCTTGAAGGCTGCTGTGCAATGCGTGTCCTTTTTAGGTTCGCCTTATTTTTTCGGCCCATTCTTTTAGCAAATGTAAAACAAGCTCCGTATCTCCACTCCCTGGCATACTGTGAAGTGATGCAAAATTGATCCCCAGCTGTTGTAATCTCTCTTCTCATGAGCGCTTTTCTCTTACAGTTCAGGAATCCAAAGGCATCACTCCATACCAGACTTTCAGATCTGATAAAGCACCTTCAAAAGAAAGGAGACAGACACTGTCAAGAGTTTTACAGGGCTCTACAGATCAATGCTGAAGAGCTGTATAATGACCTGCCAAGCAGGAAAATCTTGAGTAAGTTGATTTGTAAGTTGATTGAGTTGTGGATTTCCTGATCAGTGTATTACAAAACATCATTCAGATGAGGTTTAGGGTATTTAAATAACCTGTTTACATTATTTAAATAATTTTGGGGGTATACGTTAATTCCTTTTGACTGCAATTTTCCAAAAGCCGTAAGGGGATTTGACTGCGTAGTTCTTGTTGACTAGTGTGGGCAGTCTAAAACTCTTTGTTTTGAAATATGAAATATGTCTTTAAAACAGTTTAAGTGCCACATGTAAGACAGCGATGTAACTTGTATGAAGTACCATTTCTCTTTTCATAACCATTTTTTTCCTCTACCTAACGAACTGGAGAAAAGAACAGTGTTCCAAATGGATGGGAAATACATTCAGGCATCCTGCATACTGAAATGACTTGAGGGAAAGCTTCCACATTTAAGTTAACGAAGCTGCAATGGGACTGCAGTTTAAGAAATTCTTATAAAGTATCTAACAGCACCAATGCTTCACCAGTCAATTGTTTTCTAGTTGCAAGGAACTCCACAGTTAGGTGCCAGGGGAAATTTTAGACATGTGGGTCAAACTCCAGTGAGATTCAAACCATTACACCAAAAGTCCATAGGCTTGAAAAAAACAGTTAGACCTCTTTTATTTCTGGAGTGAAAATGCCAGGTAAAATTGTAATTACCTTTGAAGATACTGCATTATCTAGCTTCGTTTTGCCTTTTGTTTTGAAGGAAAAGGTTTTTATCTACCCAGCACAAATACATATCGGTGGAAGACTGCACCATTTTCCTGCCTGCACAGGGAGGCTGCAAAGTTACCCCAGGTCTCCACATCCAAACCGGAGCCCTCTTGAACTGGGAAAGTCTGGGCCCATCCCTGCCTCAGAATCTCAGAGGAGCACAAATCCCAATTGATTCAGCCTCGGAGCACCTTTAAGGCACTGCTTTTGATCTGATATTCACCTGCCCTTTGAGGGAAAAGGCTCCTAAATCAAATAGTCTTGGCTCTATTGTTTTTACTTAGGTAGAACTCAAGAGCAACAGGTTTTTCTACCAGGCTGACTAGAAGGCAGCAGACAGCCTTTATTAATTAAGAGCAACTTAAGAAGTCTTAGTGTAGTCACTAAGAATAAAATTTCAAGACTGTGTTGATGGTTTAAGGGTTTGAGCTCTGTTAATGTTCAGTAATGCCTTCTACAAGTCATTTCTGAAAATGTATCTTAACATACGTGTGTACCGTAGCCAAGGCCTGACTACATCCCGTATAGATGGTCTGAATTCAGCTGGGTACTAGAAATAGCACAGCTGTGACCAACTTCATCCATACCTGTAAAGCTCATATTGGAAGTTCTGCAGGTATTGTGAAGATGAACTCTTACACTGCCCCGTGACTGGTAGGGGTTGGAAGAGACCCCTGGAGATCACCTGCCAAAGCAGGGTCACCTAGAATGGACAGGGAATCTCTCCAGAGAAGATGACTCCACAGCCTCTCTGGGCAGCCTGTGCC
>RSEF01000012.1:7520974-7533093 GCA_003993805.1 Himantopus leucocephalus | reverse complement strand
GGCAGGGGGGTGGGACTGGATGGTCTTTAAGGTCCCTTCCAACATAAAGCATTCTATGATTCTGTGCTACCAAGAACACGTTTGTGTAGTAACGGGTGGGTGATTATGCAATCTGTATGGAGAACGCTGTGGAGTGCTTCAAGTCTGTTTTAAAGAAATTAAGTAAAAACTATTCTTTGTTTATCATTGTTGCATCAATTCTGAACAACATTTATTCAGTTTTTCCATCAACCTACTACAATTTTGCATGTATTTCCTCTCAGAGGATACATATTTAAGGGTCAGAATGAACACAAAGCAGAGTGTTTAATTGTGTGAATGGAAAAATGGAAGGACTGGTTTAACTAGAAGATCTTAAACATACTGAAATGTTAATTACACTTATAGGTCTAAGACAGTGAGATGAATAATTGCTCATGAAAGCTATTCACCTGTTCTAATGAGCTCAATTTAAACAAAAAAGGGGGGGGGGGGGAAANTCCCTGAGCCAGGGTTTATGTTTATGCTTTTTTATGTTTATGCTTTTTTTTTCCTCAATAAGCACTATATTCAGTCTGTGTTTTAAGCATGCTATATATTTTGAAGTGTAATAACATTCCCAGAGCAGCAGCTTTTATTCTTGGCTCTGCCCAAAATTTCCATGCAAATTTACCTGGTTTTAAAATAATTCCTTGCACTGATAGCGGTGTGATGATCGCAGGTCTCAAGAGTGTTATTTCTCTTGCAAGATTAAAGTGAACAAACAATTATTTTTTTAATTGAAGAGAGATAACGAAAGCAACTATACACAGTATTCAGCAGTGGCAATATGTAAGCCTGTACCAGACCTGTAATTTCCTTGAAGGAAAACATAATGCAATCAGCGTATTTGTGAATATATTTATTTTTACAACATAGCTGGAGAGTCAGTGGTTCAGTTGATTGCCTTCTCCTTAACCCTAGACGTGGAGGTGAAAATATATGCTCGAATGCTTCTCTTGCTTTTCAGAAAAAAAATCCAGTAATTCTCCCTTTCTTTAAGAAACCATTTTAAGGAACATTATACCTGCTCTGTGGGTTCATTTGGTAGTGTTAAGCCTTGTTAAATAACTGACATGCGATATAGCTGGTAACAACACTGCAAGTGGAGCGGGGAACTCATTAAGTAATGGTGGTGGTGTGGTTTGATTTAGATTCCTTTGCTCTCACTTGTTGAGTTGGTGGTCGGTGGTTTACTTTCATATTCATGGCAAATGTTTACTGTGTGCTTGGTCTTATTGCGTAGCCATAAGATGGATACAAGAGTTTTTTTGAAAAAACTCCACCAACGTGCAATAGCAATCATAATAAGGAGGATAAAATGTTTGTACAGGTGAGATAAATACGAGAATCTAAAATTGTCGGTCCTCCTAAATTTAGCAACTATTAAATAAGATCATTGCAATGAGTATTTTTCTTTGTTGCAAGACTCTTTGAAGTATGCGGGTTTTTAAAATTTATTGTGGTATGTGGCACTCTTAATTGTAGTGGTGCAGAATATATCATGTACTTCTGGTAGGCAAGGCATGCCTGAACGATTTAAAAACAAAATAAAAATAAAAAAATCTTCTTTAGTTTATGAATTCTCATGTGCTGTCTTTAGAAAGTACCTGGAGGGGTTTAGGTAGACAGAGTTCTGCCTAAGCCTCACTTTTACAATTATTTTAACTGTTTCTTTACACTGCAACTGATACATCAACTTTCTCGTGAATACAGTGTGTAAGATGGTGCTGATCACGTCCTACCGTAGGGTGAGATGCTAGAAAGTTGAGAAATTTCATCTTGAAAATGAAATTGCGACTCCAAGGAAGGCTGTGCTAAAACTTTTGTTTCATTGCCTTCAATAAATTGTTCTTAGAATTTCTAATTTTGAAAACTTCTGAAAACCAAGCTTTAGCGTATTTTAAGTAGATCACTTTGACTCACAAGTTTCTCTTTGATCCTAAAAATGCTCTGGTGGTTTTGTATGGGATGATAATCCATATCTAGATTTTGATGTTTTATTGTTATTACTTTTATTTATGATATTCAAACCCATTGATTTCTCTGGAAATTGGGTGAATCTGCTGGCAAGACTAATCCAGCCTCCTTCTGCAAGAAGTCCTTTGCTGAATACTTCCGAGCAACCTTTCTTGAAGGTAACTAGTATTTAACTGCAGCTACTTGGAATCTCTTGGAGCTCCAACTTGTACATTTTTAGTCTTTAATTAGTCTTTTAGACTGAAAATTAGTCTTTCAGACTAAAAATACATCTTTTAGAAAAAGAATGATACTCGCAGTAAATCTTTTTTTTTTTTTTTGAGTGTTAATGTAAAATGAGTGGTCTTTGAAAACTTTCTCCTCTAGAGCATGATGAAAACCAAGCTTTTCTCAAAATAAAAGGCTTGGCGTAGTGTGTTGATAGTAATTAATTCTTGAGGAGGCTGCCCACCGCTCTGTTTCTTTGCGTTGCGGCGGCGAACTGCCACAGGTTATTTCTGTAATCAGGTTACTTGAAAAGAGCGGGAAGGGGGTAAGGAGAAATTTTTTGGATTTAATGTCATAGTTGAGGGAAAGAGCGGGAAGGGCTGATCTGGCACATGCTGTGCCGTGCCGCTGTCCCCAGTAGGAAACACGTGTTGTGCCTTGGCAGCCGGCAGCTTGTAACGTGTGCTGGGATGCTCATGCCTGAAATGCTTTTTTAATAACATACATTTTACATGTGTATTAATAGAGGGGCAATGAATGGCTTTTTCCCCATGGAAAAATGTCTTGGGAGAAAGGGGTGTGATGAGAAAAATTTCCTTAGCCAGCCTCGTCTCGGTTTTCAGGGAGAAAATTCCCAGACTCTTCTGCTTGACTTTCTCCTGCTCTAGAAAAGGCTACGTGAATTTAAATCCAGTTAAGAAATTACCTTAGAACTGTGGGTTTGGTGTTTTGGTTTTTTTTCCTTTTATAGTTGAGTAGGTAAGGACGTTTTATTTCCTATGCCTGTATTTTCTGGTTCCTTTCAGAAGCTGCCGATGAGGGCTAGTCTTTTCCCATGGCAGCCTCAGTAGGCGAAAGTCAGGAATATTAAACCTAATTCCAGGCTGAGCCTGCCAGGCTTTTTGAAAAAGTTTGGTTGTGTGCGTTCCGGTTGCTAAATCTTATCTCCATGCAAAATGCCTTAATATTCTGGTGCGTGGACTTCAGTGCTTGTTTCTTTTTGTCTAATTGCTGTCTCGCCTGCTGGTGCTGAAAGCTCGCGGAGGGCTTCAGGTCTGTCTCAGCAGGACCAGGGGCTGCCCTTGGTCATCTGTAGGGTGGAAAGCTGGGAGATTCATGAACTGAATCTGTTGGCCAAACCTCTAGTGACGTATTTATTTCCTATCCTATTTTTGGCTCTTGCATTTGAAACCATTTTTATTCAGAGTAATGTTCTGGAGGACCTAATGTAGTTAATAGACTTTAAAAAAAATAAAAAAACAAACCAACAACCAAAACCAAACCACCCTATTGGGAATGAAAGGTCATCGCAGAGCTTTTAATTTGAAGTCCAACCAAACAGATGTGGTATTTAATCCATCTTTCCTTGGAACAGCAGCCAACGTATAAAAGCCATAATAAGAAAATTATTAGTTACATCCTCTTCTCAGTCTAACTGAACGTCCCCTAAACTAATACCTACGCGCCTGTGGTGGCTTCCTTGAAANTGTATAAAAGCCATAATAAGAAAATTATTAGTTGCATCCTCTTCTCAGTCTAACTGAACATCCCCTAAACTAATACCTACGCGCCTGTGGTGGCTTCCTTGAAATGTGGCGCTTTTTTTGTTGTTCTTTTAGGTTTCCAGTAAATAATGAGAGGCTGTCCTGGCTTACCCAGGATAACTAGCTGTGCTTCATCAGTTTATTTCCAGCTAGTTATTCTTCCAGATGGGTATCCCTGTTGTAAAGGCATCCCAATTTAGTAGTGTCAACAGAAAATATTTGCATTATATTACCTGAATTCTGAAAAGACCTATTCCTCTAATTTCTTCCAAGTCTTATTTCAAGCTAGTTAAGCTTTGTTGAGTTATTTAAATTGAGATTTTTTTTTTATTCTGGATTTAAGTGCACACTTTTTTAATATATTTTTTTAAGAGATCATATGTATTCTCTGCATCTGTTTTTCATGTCTTTTTTAGACTGAAATGCTCCTGAATTTCTTTCTCAAGAGCCTGCAAATTTAATTGGGTGAGGAAATCCTTTCCTCACTGTACATAATTCAGATTATTATGTCTCAAATAATAATTCAAAGACGTTATCATGTCTCAAATCAAACTTTTACTATAAAGAAAGCAAAGCACATAATACTACTTGGCTGTGGGGTATAATGCTCTACTGTTAATGAAAAATCTTCCATATGGAAGTTAAAAATATGCAAAAAAAACCCCAACCCCCGAGTAGATTCTTCTACGATAAAAGAACAATGATGTTTCTCAGTTGTTGCAAATGGAGAGAGATGGGCTAAAATGTGCCTGGGTCGGGAAGGCACGCCCGGCACACAAAGCGAGGGGAATGTGTTTATTCCAGCCTTTCTTTGTTTGATTGATCCCCAAATGTTGGCGTAATATTCACGACTCGCTCTTTAGGCGCAGCAGAGGGGAAAATGCAATTCAGGAAGGAGTTAATTAAGGTCTGTAGATGAGCGAGCCCTGCGAGTGGCACTGCTGTGGGCACAGTGAGGGCTTTCTACCCTGCTGGCTCTCCCATGGGTGGTGGGTCACCCTCGTGGGCCAGACCTTCAACCTGATACACCCCCAGCCAGTGTTAGGGTGAATTTGGCCGCTGTTGGAAATCATGTTGCACCGATTTGGTTTTTGGCTTTGTTTTTTCCCCGGGAGTTAAGGAGGGAATAACAGAATGTCAGTGCAGCAGAAGATTGAGAAGGTGCTCCAAGGGTCTTCCACAGGAAGATAAACGGTATGAATGGAGGGTTGCAAGAGGGGTGGCTCAGGGTTTCAGCAGGGCACGGGGCATTTTTTCCCTCTGGCTAACATTTTGGCTGAAATTACTCTTTCTTGTCGCCTCTGTGTTACAATTGCAGTCGCTCGTGGCAAAGCTCTGAGCCCTCTTCTGCGCCTTCGTGGCATGGCACGAGATCTGTGCCGCTCTTCAGCTCTTTTTCTGAGCAGCACCTTTTCTGTCTGACTCGTCCTGCCTGGTGGCGGTGGGTGCTGGAAGCAGGCATCCCATGCGCAAAGCAGCAGTGCTGGGGGGCGAAATGCAAACGCGGGAGCTTGAGCTTGCCCAGACCGTACAGCTGTGAGCACAGGCACTGGAAAAGGAGGATGCCCTGATGAGAACGAGCAGCGCAGTCCTCTCTGAGGTGTTGGTTTAGGAGGGCATCTAATTGGGATGTATGAGCCTCTTCAAACCTTCCTGAAAAGCTGTTTCTGTTTAAAGATTAATATCCCACGTACTGCAGTGCCTACAGGCTTTCCTGGATTTTTCCTCTAATTAAGGTGCCTTGTACCATGGTTGTAAGGCAGAGCGAATGCACCGACATACCTGAGAGGTTTTCCAAAAAATGGATTTGGAGCAGTATTGTGTTCCAGATCCCACAGGTAAACTGAATCAACAGCATCAAGTTTGAACAGTTGTATTAACCTCAGCTGACTGCTGACCACTGAAGTGCTGCCTGTTTGTCAGATTTAACATCAATTAAGAATCTGTGAAACACCTGCTGTGTCTCTGCTCTTCCCAAAAGTGGGGTTATAGTCCCCAATCTCCCAATCTTAATATACAAAATGTTGGACAATTCCCTTGTCCCTAACTAATAGCGGGCTGTGCGGTGCCAACCACTTCATCTATCTCACTTCCAGAAAAATGGGGACTTGTCAGCCAGAATCATAGAATCATAGGATGGTTTGAGTTGGAAGGGACCTTAAAGATCATTTCGTTTCAACCCCCCTGCCCTGGGCAGGGACATCTCCCACCAGCCCAGGTTGCTCCAAGCCCCGTCCAACCTGGCCTTGAGCACCTCCAGGGATTGGGCAGCCTGAGCCAGGGGCTCACCGCCCAGCGAGAATCCAGCATCTGGTTACAATGGTAGGCAGAGATCTTGGGTACGTGGCTGGTAGTGAGAGATGGTTTGTCCAGCCTGGGGATGAGTTGACTGAGATAAAGATATTGAAGATAAAGATATTTGAAGAATAGTATCTAGGGGGGAAAAAAAGCGCCAAACAAACAAAAAAACCAACCAACCAAACAAAAAAAACCCACAAAACCCAAAAGCCTATGTAAAGTAGGAGTTGAATAAGTGATTCTTCACACCCACTATGTAGAGGCAAATAATTCATGGGCTTAAATTGAAACTGGGGAGATGTAGGTTGGACAAAAGGGAGAACTTTCCAACTAAGAGCAGTGAGAGGCTCACTGGAGCTGGTATACAGGTCCGTCAGGAAGAATTTATAAATCAGTGCTCCTGACTTAGAGCAAGGGAGTAGACTAGTGAGGTTTTCCAGTGACTACCAGACCCACTTGCCGCGATTCTCCTCTTCTGTGCTATGGCATTGGTCACTTATTCAGGTTTACAAGATCTGCATTTGTATTTATTTGCAGAGTCCTGAGAGCACTGTTATTTCAATCAGCGCATGGTTCATGTAAGTTTTGTTTAGTTTGGTAAGGAGCCAAACTAAACTGAAGGGTCATAAGTCATGTTTAAGTTGAGCTGTTGGCAAATTATATTTGCATTTATTTCATTAAGAGTGCCTTGAACTGGTTTCAGATAGTGCCAGGGTTATGGTGCAGCTTCAAATAATAGCCCAGCCAACAAAAATCAGCCCCATTTGACATACGGAGGACTCAAGCACCAAAAAGAAGCATTGACTTGTCTGGATTCAGAGACCACCTTTACAGTTGTGGTCACTGTCCTCGAGAAGGAAGAACATGTCATGTAGAGCCACCAGAGTGACAAGTGAGTGGAGAACCTTGCTTATAAAGCAAGGCTAAACTTTAGCTCAATTAGCCTGGCAAACCCCGAGGGGATGGAATAGCTTTGTAAAACGGCAATGGGAGGGAAAGCTCACCAGAAGGAAGGGAGCCATGAAGGCGAAGAGGTGGAGTTGACTGGAGCAGCAGTGTGTCTCAACTGACCTCGAGTAAATGAAACAAAGAGGAGTAACAAGGTTTTAGCACAGCTTTGCTTTAGGAATGGCATGACAAGAATTCTAATTGTTTTAAGATGAAGATTGCTGAATTTATGAACAAGATTATTGGGCATGTGCTGCAGCTGACCTCAGAAGTTCTTATGTAGGAGGCTTCCAGAAGAAGAAACTCCTCCTGCTAAGAGCTTGAGCTGTTGCTTCCCTTTTTGTCCAAAAATCAGGAGCCTTATTATCAAATTTCTCAGGTTTCATCCAACACCTAGTGCAACATACTAGTGCAAAATGGAAGCTCCAGCAAGAGGAACATTAAAAAAAGAAAACCTTTAATTTGGAAGTCTTTTTTTTAAAGTGCCCATATTGCTTCTGCATTGCTGTTTTGGGGGTTTATTTTTAAAGGTCTGTTGTATCCTGAAGGTAGGTCAGGTTTGCTACTGCACAAATCATTGGGTTTTGAACATACCTGTAAAAATAAACTTTTCCAGATAGTGCTTCTTATTTAAAAAAAAACAGCAAGAAAGGCCCTCAGTCAGTCCATGAGCCATGATGCCTCTCAGGTTATGTATTTACATTTTTGTTTATAAATATGATTTTTGTTGGAGTTATTGTCAACAGCTGGAGGCTGAGCGTCAGAAAACTAACCCAAGTTGGAAAAAAGTTTCCAGTCAGTGTTTCTACGACTTAATTTGAAAGGATAACTGCATGTTGTACGGCAGGCCCGCAGAGCGAAGGAGCCTTTTCTTGGTACTTTCTGGAAACGCTGCATTTGTGAGCATTTGCCAACGTCACTGTTTGTAAGGACGCGATCTTCCTGGGGCTGGTGTATCAAGCGTCTTGCTAGATTCTGCTCAGCGTAATCTGGAAACCTAGAGCTGGTGACTCTACCCCTCAGAACGTACCGGGTAGGTTTTGGTCGTAGTAGAGGGAAAATGCAATGCTTAAATCTCAAAAGCAGCGAAGCGTTGATGTGTAATTTTTGGCTGCGGCTACAACATTGAGGTTGAAGCTTGGTTTTCCACAAAGCCTCATCTCTGGAGACCAGGTCCTGCTGGCTGGGCGCATATTTAGTGAAGCAACCAAGTAAATAGACTAGAAGAAATCATTGGTTATTAACTTAAGGTTGGTTAAGAGAGACAGTAGTAATAACAAAAGAGAAACTAATCTGATTTGTTATAGTGGTAAATCAGCTCTGAATTGGTTACTGCAGTATCTTGAAGGGGTTTTTTTGTGAAATAATAACACTTTATTGGAAAGATTATTGCTGTTTTTAACTAGGCATCGTTTTAACACACAGTTATTGTTTCTATAAGGACGCAAAATGAGTGTGCATTTGCCCTTCTCCCTTCCTGTCTTTCTGTCAAAGGTATACGATTGCTTTTGTTCCTTCTAAAGCCTTGAGATGGTGCAAGAATTGAATGGAAATGGTGTTCCTGTTGTGGCAGAGGTTTATGTTTGTGAGCCATCTCATCAATCACACCTGCTTTCCTTCTAATGCTTCCCGTGGCAAGAACATCTGTTTAGGAGAATACCACCGATCCCTATGGGATGATTTTCCATATGCCGCTGTTTCAGGATGAAATTAAACCAACGGACCTTGACAGTGTTTTCTTAACCAAAAGTTGGTCCTTGTGCTTCTGTTAACAGAACACGAACGGTATTATTTAATAATGGTATGAATCACTTCCACTGGTGCTCTTCTGGAGAGTAACACAGCGCCTATGTGACTTGAACCGTTCTTTCGCCTGCGAAGGCAGATGGTGTTAAACAAGTCAGATAAGCGTCATATGTCCAATCTGGTGCTGCCTGGCATGCTAACCGGGTGATGATTTATAGGACTGAGAGCTTGGAGGTCTGGTTACCACCAGAAGGAAGAAAACAGAGCTCCTGTACGCTTTCCCGCCAGACGAGTAGTGCCCAAGTGTTCTTGGCTGTCTCCCTTTTCTAAGTCCATAAATTTTTGTGTGGGAAACGGAGGACTCGACCACACGATGCCCAGGGATGTGAGGCAAGTGGCCAGCCTGTGATCAGACCAACTCTCGAATGGGTGGGTGTTAGTCGGGCTGTAGATGCGTGATAAATCCAACATATTCTGGATGACCAGGCTTGCAAGGGTGGGCTCTGGCCAGTTGCTGCGTGGGTATGGGGATGGTCCTGTATGCGTGGAAAAGCTCAGCCCAAATGAGTTCAGGCTGGCTGGGATTTCTCCCTGGATCTGTCTCAACCTGCAGAGTTGTGACCTGGCAAAATTAGCCTCTGTGAAACACTTTGTGGTCCTTGTGTGGCTGAGAAACGAACACTAATGCGCTGCACGGTATTTATAATAAAGCTTTCAGTTGGAAACCAGTATGAAGGCTCAGAAATCCCTCGCAGCTTTCATGAGGGTGGAGCCCGTTGATAGAGAGCTGTGTGTGCATATGGAGATAAACAGCTGCCAAATTGCACAGTGACTTTAATGTTATTTCTTTATGTGTTTTCCGAACTCTTTTTGTACCTCTCACTCATACGTGTCAGTGTGAGCTGAAAATAAAAGCGCAAGCCTCTGGTTTGGACTTCAGTTGCGTGGACTGAAACTGCGGCGTATGCTTTGAAATTGTGTACCGTCAATTGTTAATGAGTGTTGTGGCCTGGGATTTTAACGTGCCGCTGAGTTTTACAGACAGCCCTGCCCTCTTATGTAAGCTTTTAAGGTATTTTCATGCCTTATTTGTGCTGTTTATCATGGCATCTTACCTGAATTTACTATGCAATTATACATAAAGGATATGTTGGGAGGAACTGGGTGAGTTACTAGGTAAGAACTGATGACAAGACATTTCTGATCACCCTACTGATGAGTTGAATTATACTCATGGACTTAAATTCGTTCATCCTCTCTCAATCCGCTGTACCTTGCATTAATCCAGGTTCTGCTGAAATCTCTATAGAAAATGTGTAAAGAAATAAACTATAAAAGAATTAAGTCAAACATAAAGCGGGATTTTCAATACTTCATTTAAAGGGATGAAAATATTAAAGTTGAGACCCGTGAATGCACATGCAGAGACTCTGAAATCTCTTCTTAGTGCTGTTTCACAGAGGAGAGAGTGTATCCCTTCAGAAATCCTGAGCAAAAGCATTTTATGCAAAACCATGTACCTCGCCGCTTTCTTTGATTTCCCCAGGAAACTTAAAATCTTTTTTGGTGACAGTTTGCCATCCTCAGCGGACGCCCCGTTTGCTGGCATCGTTAGCCGTTCATGACCTGCTCTTCCAGGTGAGCACGGTGGCTCCGTGGGCCGAGGGACCGAGGTGCAGTGGCGCGCTGGTGGGCGTCGAGGCTGCCTGGTGCCGGCTGAGCGGGTGTTCTGGGAGCGGTGCAATACAGAAACAATGATTTTGTTGAGAAAGAGGTAAATAGAATCATTTGAGAATCTGTTTTGCTTTTAGTTTCAGTAGAGATCTTGAACGTTTCCCTGCAAGGATATATCCTACAACGTTTCTTTGTCCCAGGGTAGGGCAGTTACCAGTAATGTCCTGTGGTACATGGTTAAATACTGCATTTTTTTTAATTTTTTTTTTTAGTCTACTCTACAGACATCTGTGCTTTCATTTTTCTGTATGGATACTATTTTCCCCACGACTGAACAATAACTTGTTGACTGATGGAGCCCTTCTGTGTACTCACCTGTCACTTATCCTGAGGACTGTGGGAAACACAGTTCCAGGATTTACATTCTTTACGGTGCGCATCCATTACTGCTGGTGATCTAAAAAATGCCTTACTCGAATTGCTGGTTCTTCTTCACGAGTAATTAAGCTGTTGTTTCATACCAGGGAAAAGCTTTCATGCCATGCAGGCCACAGGGACTTCAGAGAGACCAGCATTTGCAGTCTTAAAACGGCATATTTATTGGTCTTTAATAATAGGAAAATCTTTAAGGAGAGATGATATACCTGAATTTTGGAGAGTTTAAAGAATAACTACAAAGCATTTTTAAAATCATGTGAAAACTAGGCAGAGTTCCCAGGTCATTTTTCTTAACATCTAGTCAAGCTTTTCACTATGTTGTATTTTGTGTTTTATAGGCGGTCAGCTTTTACTGAGCAAAGAGATCCATCTTTGGAAAAAAAAAATACTATTTTTTACGACTCCTTAATGAAAGCATTTAGCAGTAGTGTTATTCATCTATTGAATATGTGACCATTTTGTTTAATATGCATTGAGCCAAATGGATCTAAGTTTTGAATGAATCCTAAGTTTTGCAGGCAATGCAATTTGTCTTTAAAAAAAAATCCCGACCCCAAGCAATCAAACCAGGTGGTGTCACTCAAACTAATATGATATTTGTATGCACTATTGGTTTTTTTCTTCAGCTGTTTCATTCAAAGATATTTTAGTCTTTTTATCTACTGAAATNATATGCACTATTGGTTTTTTTCTTTAGCTGTTTCATTCAAAGATATTTTAGTCTTTTTATCTACTGAAATTAATAGAGGAGGGCAAACACTTCTGTTGGGTTACTTCTCTGTGGGTGGGTTCTACAGTTCTGTAGTGCCTTGAAGTCAAACACTGGCCAAATTGAAAAGAGTTTTTATTTGCTTTGCGTAGGTACACATCATCACAGAGCGTGCAAGATAGCCAAGAACAGCGTCATCTCCCTTCTTAAGGGAGTTTGTAGAGTAAAGCCGACTTTTGCATTTTTTTCCTGTTTGCAGAACAGTTTGGGGGAGGGAGAGAGAACAGAGAGAAGGTTACTGTATGTTTTTCTAACTAGTATTGGGTTTTACGAATGTGGGAAATAATATGCGATTAAACAAACAACAAGCCTTTTGGCAAATCTCTCTGTCGAGAGTATCTTCTTCTGGCACTGCTCAATGAAATCTGAGTGTGAAGCCCAAATTACCGGGCCATTCTTTTCCATAACCTAATTTTCCCATTTGAAAGTCTTTTAAGTATTCTTAAGCCACCGGCATCCTGTGCTGCATCCCCAGCAGCGTGGCCAGCAGGGTGAGG
>RSEF01000012.1:7509355-7520964 GCA_003993805.1 Himantopus leucocephalus | reverse complement strand
TACACTTGCCCTTGTTGAACTTCATTAGGTTCCTCTCCATCCACCACTCTAGCCTGTCCAGGTCTCACTGGGTGGTGGCACAGCCTTTTGGTGTGTCACCCACTGCTCCCATTTTGTGTCATCAGCAAACTTGCTGAGGGTACACACTGTCCCCTCATCCAGGTTGTAGATGAATAAATATGTTGAACAAGACTGGTCCCAGCACAGAGCCCTGAGGAACACCGCTAGTTAAAGACTGCCAGCTGGACTCTGCACCACTGATCACAAGCCTCTGAGCTCTGCTGTTCAGCCAGTTCTCCATCCACCTCACTGCCCAGTCATCTAACCCACGCTTCCTAAGCTTACCTATGAGGCTGTTATAGGAGACAGCGTCAAAAGCCTTGCTGAAAGAAAACTTGTGTAGGGTGTCGGCAAGATGGTTTCACTTTCAGCTAGGGCATAAACGTGCTCATTATTGTACCTGATTTACGTGGTTGCTTCTGAGAGCTTTTACTCAGGTAGCCACGTGAGTAGGCAGGGTTAGGGCTTCTCATGTTCAAACTGCGCGTGACAAGTACATGTGCTAGAAGTGCTTCACAGAAAAAGATAGAGCTGTTTGTGGTGCCCCAAAGCTGTTTTGCTGCTGTTGCCTTATGCAAAGGTTCTCCAGTAACCATCATAAGTCATTAAATTCTCTGTATCTTGGTGTGCTCTCTTGTGTTGCCATCCTTAGAACAGTGAGAATAATTTAAATAACTGAGTTAAAGTACTACTACATGCTGAGGTTCTGCGGTTTCCTTATATTGATCTGAAAAGGAAATAATTAGATGATTGTGTTAATATTTTTGCTGCTTCTTATGAGTTCTGTAACTAAACCATATGTCTGCATTCTGGTTGATAAACATCTGTGCAGCATTTTAAGCTAAAACTGCAAACAATTTTATTCTTCAGGAAAAGCTCCCTTTTCAATATGAAGTGTTATTTCTCATTTAAATGAACGTTTTGAATATTAAAGGCGTTATCCTTCCAACCTCTAATATGTACAATTTTTATGTTGCTTAAATGGTACTCATAGCAGTAGTTGTTAAATTTGTCAAATTCAGCACAGAGCATTTACAGAATTGACACTGGAATTTGTAAATGTGAAGAAAAAAGGAAATCCCTAACATGGGGATTTTGTTCTCAGTGCAGATTGAACTGAAACAAGCAGCGTTATAAACACCTGGAGGAATTATTGGTGAGGACACGGATGAACAGTGGCCAGGACAGAGTTCCGTAATAGATTACGTGCAGCTGTACACATGAAAAACGTTTTCTACAGAGAAAATAATTTCAAAGATTTCTTTTTCATTTTTAAAACAACTTTAAAATTTGTGCTAGGAGAAAATTTCTCTGCCTCAAGTGTAATACTGCAAGTGAAACGTTTAGTAATGTCTCAGAATTCCCACTAGAGGGTGGGTAAGGCACACGGCATGGGCAACTTCAGAGCTATTGAAGACAAACGGGATCTTCCAAGTGACTCGGAAAATTGTTTTTATTTCTCTCAGTGCTGACACAGACTAGAAAGATAAAGGATCAGATCAGCCCAACACAGCGATAGCCTGACAAAAGCTCAGAGATTTGGCTGCCCTGCCTGGTGAAGCGCAAGGATTTCTTAGCTAGAGCACACAGGGAAGGACATCCCTCGAGACGGGCAGGCTGCGTGAGGTTGCTGTCGATACAGCGTGTGCCGTGCAGGCTCTGCGGCAACCCTTTCTGCTTTGGTGACTCAAGCTTTGCAGCAGAGTGCTTCAGATGTTTGTGTTGTGCTTGAACGTTATGCCCTGTCACCCCACCGAGAGGGACGTATTTAGCGCGGGAGAGGGATGTTCACCGTCTCACATTGGCTGACGGCGGGTCCCCTTTGCTGAGCTGGTGGGCAGTGCGGTTTCCCAGGGCACCTCACCTAGCTCCAGGTTGGCATGTAGAAGGAGGAAATCACCTGAAACCAGAGAGTCTCAAATTCGTCCCTGTTGAGCTCTCACTTTTTTTCTTTTTTTTTTCCTGTTTGGTTTTTTAACCCTCCTGACCACAAAGAGATTTGGCTAAAAAAGTTGTTTTGCAGATTCATGATGCATTAAAGGAAAGTAATTCCTCTGCCTTTATGGTGGCAGTGGTCTTCCTTGGTGTTGCCCGCAAGTTCTGCAGACGATGTTATCTCCACATCTGTATGGCAAAGGCACCTCTAAAAGAGCTGCGGGTCTTTCTGCCTGAAGCAGAACCCGCTTTATTGCTGCTAACTACTGAACACCTTAAGGTCCACCTCCTTTTCAATAAGAATTTGCAGAAAGATAGAGGCAGAAATTATTTGCGCCAAGTGTTAGCACGCAGTACCTGCAGATTTTCAAAGAAGCTGTACATGTCTTTAGCTGAGAACAGAATTTAGGTAAAAAGTCTGTGCCAAGCACTTTGTTCCAAGTTCTTCATCTGCCAGGTACATTAATGCCCAGAGATTTACTCAAGAACAGAAAGGATGGCGATGCATTACATTATATGGGTGTTTTCAGATTAGCATATATATTAACAAATAGTTTGTATTTATTACAATGAAAATTTCTGGCATTATGGAAGGATTAGCTCCTGCTTTCCTCACTTGGGAAACAAGTGTAATGTTACTGCTGTGGTTAGTGCTTATCCAGATCAGAGGTGTTGCTCCAGCTATTAATAGTTGCATTCCAACGACTATGTGCCTATGTCTTTTGATCGACGTATATCCAGATTTAACTATAGCCATGATTTACCTTTGGAGGGGTTAATATTTTATGTCAGAATTGGATATTTTTCTGAAATGTGTTGTTTTGCACAATTTTGCATGTGCTGATTGTGTTTGTTCGTTTGCTTGAGCTGAGTACTAACTTTTCATGTGTTGCTTTTATTTCTAGAAACCACAGATTCCACAGAGATAGACACTGACAAGGAGAAATATATGCTAAATGACAGGGGTAAATAAATGCATACAGTGTCACCGGATGGAATGGCTTTTCAGATTATGATGCAATTTATTTTATCATGTAATTTGCATTTCATGTAACAAATAGTTTGTTTTATGATGTCTTTACTGTCACAAGTTAAGTGGAATTAATGGAGGGAAGCATACTGAGCTGCTGTTGAGGAAACCAGTGCCAGGAAATTCAAGAGACTGTAGAGTTTAATCAATATTTACAACAGTATTTTTACTTACACTGTTAGAGCTAAACTCTTCATTTCCTATGAGTTCTTCAATGCTTGAACAGTAAGGTCTATTCAGCTGCTGCTGATGTCATTTTGCATAAGGCCATCAATAATTCTGTTGCTTTCAAAATTTTTCATTTCTTTTAAGCTTTTAATTTAAGTAAAATCATTTGAAAACAAAGACAGAAAGGAAGGTGAGCCAGGGTGAACTTAAATGTATTTTCCTTAGGAAAACATGTTAATTTTTTTCCCCTTCCTCTGTTCATTGCACAGATTACAGAGGCAAATATTTTATTGACTGAAAGATATTTTGAAAAAGGAATTGAAGATCTGAAAGAAAGCTGAAGAATTTTCAAAATTTATAATGAGCTGTGTTATCATTTCAGTTTATTTGATATTTTATTTAGAAATCTGGATACAATTATGAGAGAATAAAAGCAGCTTCTCTGAGCTTTGCCTTTTTGGCAGTTTTTCCCTGAGAGAAAATGGAAACGAGGGGCAGAAACACAGCTTAACTCGATGTATATTTTTACCTGTGTTGTTGTTACTTCGAATATTGAATCAAATTGCTATTCAAGTTTTTCACATGGCTATCGCTGACTGCAGCAGAACAGCACAGGAAGAACAGAGAAAGGGCTTGGAAATGAGAAAATTAAATAATTTCTATTCTAACTCGTGCTGGCGAAAGAGCTGGCCTCAGACTGGAGGTTGTCCGGCTGCTGGCCACCCTTGCTGGGAGATTACAATCAAGTCCTTGCTCCACTGCGCTTTCTCCGGGTCGTTGTCCGCATGGTCAGCCCTGCTAATTTGTTAGTCTGCAGTCCATTTGTCCTTAAATTGACAGGTGCAGTTTAATTGTAGCTATATTCATAGTGAAGTAGTAAATACAAATGGAATATTAGATGATAATGAAGCAGATATAAATCTTTATGAGGTTTTGTCTGCGGATAAATATGAATTAGAAAGGTTTTACTGAACGTCAATACTGAACATCAGCATTAAACTGGTTGTAACTCCAGGCAGGCACGTGAAGGAAACGCTTCCAGTGGGAGATTTGTTCTAGGTGTGCGTGGCTGTGCATTTCAGCTTCCAGCAGAACTGTAAACAGCCAGAAGAATATTTGCTTTTGTCATGAAAGCGGAATTTTTGGAACATCGGTGGGGAAAAAAAGAAAACCCTAAAAATCTGCTTCTAAGGGAGTGCAGGCTCATACGATGTACTCTTACCCACAGGCAGTGCATTGGCCCGCTGGGGGCTATTTATGGAGTAAAATGCTGCAGTGTGTGGTGCAGTCCCAGTAGTCTGGTTAGTATTTTGTTGTAGTGTTTAAAGGGGGTTTTTGCACAAAGTTTTAGAGTAAGAAAACATCTAAGGAAGTTTTCACTTCAATTTAATAGGATGTAGCTAGATGAACAGAGGCGAACAGTGAATGGTGTCAAAGGAACTGTAGCAAAAATTAATTACAGTATAGTAAATGTGCTTCATAGTACATTAGCTACAGAACATAATTGTGAATGCGTTAGCTTCATTTGAATACACTTAATTATGCATATTAATAGCAATTGATGATTTATGAACTGAGCTAAACTTCCACTGCTCTGTTCCGTCTGAATGTGTTTCCTTTTTCGTTTTCTTTAGGTCCGGTGTTCTTCCTCGCTTGTTTTAGCGTTGCTGCAGGATTTGCATTCTTTTGGTATTGCTGTAACTCAGGTAATCTACTCCGGTATTTTTTCCCTTGGTTGCTTTACTTTAGCACGTGATGGGAGAGCAGTGCACCTGCTTGATCTAACATGGCTTAGTTAATAGAGCGGGTCAAGGTGTCATCATTCATTAATGAGGTTAGGATACAAATTGCGCTTCAGACACGCTGAGGTATAAATAATGGATAGTTTGCCTACAGAGGATGCCACAAATAGGGGCTCTTTTTAAAAGACAGTAGTCATGTGAGCTCCTGTTGCTATAGCAATGGGTCGTGATTCCCAGCAGTCACGAGGCAGGAAAACACCCAAACCTTCTGGCTTCCACATCCCTTGGGAGCTGGAATGACCAGTGCCAGGGCCGGAGGATGCTGGCTGGATTTGCTGAGCCCAAGCAGCTACAACCATTGCCCCTGTTGCTGGCTGCAGGTGTTAGTTAACTCTCCCTTCACAGCAGCCAGCAGAGCGGAGCTCCTGCTCCTCTCCACAGCCCTACCTTCCACTCGCCCAGCATTGCCGTGAGAGCAGCAGCTCTTAGCGGAAAGTGCGTCGACGTGTCCGCTTAGATGAACTTGAGCGAAGCAGTGAGGCAGGGCTAGGGGGAGAGACCCAGGGGCTGAGAGCAGCTGATTCAGAGGTGTCACTTGCTCTTGAGTCTTCACAGGGTGCTGTGGGAAAGTGCCAGTCTTCACATGGTAGATGGGGAGCAGAATCCAAACTCCATTTTGGTTTAGTGCCTTCTGCTCCTTATGCCCCGGTCACAGCAGTTACAGGTGGATATTGTTATTGACTGTTTTTTTCCCAGAGCAGTGGGTTACAGTAGCACCAGTTCATGGACATTTCAGGTGACACGGGGGTTTGGGCTGTGTTACCCTTCATTCCCAGTCCCTCAGCTGGACTCTCCGTGGAGTCAAGGTTAAGGCTAAAAGGGAACCATGAGACCATCGAGGCTTACCCATGTGTTTCCTTAGCTGCCATCACTTCCCTTCATCAGGTTCAGTCACGAGCATTTAACAGAAGCATTTTCAGAAAAGCATTCAGGGACTGATACCAAAAAGCCATCATTTCCCTTGATCCCAGTTAATTGGCCTTAGCGTTAGAAGTGTGTGTCCTATTCTCAATTTGAACTGGTTTCAGCTCCAGCCTGGCATTTTTGTTAAGCCTTTCTCTACCAGGTTGCAGAGCCCCTCAGCCCCTTGTTTCTGTGCCAGCTGCCATTTCATATTTTCTCCCTGTGGAGGTCCTTGTGCCTCAAGCCATCTCTCAGCCTTTATTTTTGCTAAAATTACCAACCAAAGCTCTCCAAGTCTTTTGTTCCAAGGCTTCTTTTTTTCCAGTTTTTGATGCTCTTTCCTGTACTTACGCAGTGTCTCAATGCTCCACGTGTCACAGGGCTGCCAGACCTGGCTGTGGTGTTCCAGGCTTGCACCACGTGGTGCCATGCTCAGGTGTAAAGCTGCCCCCCCTTACCTAACTCAGTAATCGCCTCCTCGTGTGTCTGAAATTGCAGCGATGAATCCTAAGAGAGCCATCATTACCCTGTCTTGGCAGTTGGTGTATACAATATTGAAGGAAACGGGCTTTCCTGTAGAGTAATTTTTTTAATTGATTTTCTGTTTTTTGTAGATGCTGCTTACTAGCTAGAATGAAACTTCACTGTGTTCACTTTCTCTTTTTTCCTCCCATTTTCGTTTCTGTTTTAGATACGAAAGTCATAGGAAGAGCCAGGAGAATCTTGGGCTTTTCTCCTATTATCATAGGAAGACACGTTAGAAATATTTGTATGTTGTATTTGGAAGACGTGTCAAGAAATTAAGGAAAAGCTGCCTCTTCACTTGTCTGTACAGTATACCTGCCAAGGGAAGACAACGGTGCATGAATATTAATGTACTATACCCTCATACCAAAGATATTATTAACTAGCTTCGTCAATAATTGCATTGCCTCAAGATGTATTCAGAGTTTCAGCTATATATGTCCTTCCTTATGGGAATGGACCATTTATTTTTGTAAATGCTTATTTTAAAATATTTATCATTTGGATAAAAAAATATTTTTAATACAAACTTTAAAATGATATCCTAAGTGATCATGGCTCTTCAGCTATGTTTGCGTATGTGTTTTATACTGGAATGAAGGATCACAACTGTTTAAAGAATGCTAGCCTGTCTTTTGTGATAATTAACTTAAGAAAAGCACTTAAAAAAACTGCACGCACTCAAAGCCTTACCAAGAAATGGATCTCCGTCTCAGGATTGTCTGTTTTGTCTAGATCCTTTATACTTACTGTCTGAGCTCAGGTGGGCACCGGCACCTACGAAGTTTATCAGCGCCAGTTACCTTTGTGCATGCCCAGTACTTGCCGTGTTTTCTCATTCTCCTGTTCACGCCTCATCCCAGCCCGCCTTGTCCGTGTTCACGCTCCGCTTTTGGCTGTAGTTTGAATGTGCTGGAGCTGGCGCAGACTGGTTCCCAGCCCGCGGAGGGTCCCCGGCACTGGAATGTCTGATCTGAAGCACTTCAAACTGCCAAGAAGATTTTTCAGATTTATTTAGCTTTCCCTTTCCCAGTGAAGTGTTTTGCAGTCTGTGTATCTAAGAAACTGAAGTAATCCAAGATACTTTGCAGGGACTTAAGTGCCATGACATGGGGCTTTTTTGTTAGCCAAAAATATCTATACATACTTGAAGAGCCTGAGGCTGTTCATTTGATAATGTTATGTTTTTCTTCTGGAGTTGAAACCGGAAAAACTCGCAGAAACCATTGGAAGACTAAAATTCTTGAGGGAAATGCAGGGAGTCAGGGCTGCAAGTGAAGCAGCTTGGGGTTTCTTAGCTTGCTGCTGCCTAGCTCGGTACCAACGGCTTTCCTCCTCCAGCTGGGAGGTGCGGTAGTGCTGAACCGCCTGTGAGAAGTGACATTTTCAGTGGGTGGTTCTTCAGTTACCCGCTCAAGAGCGTAAGGAGCTTGGGGAGACCATGTCCCTGTACTCGGGGAGAAAGATGCTTTATGACTCTTCATTCACTGACTGAACAAAGACATTTCCAGATCAGTGTAAATGTCACCCGAATAAAAGTTGCAGCTACATCTCAAGTTACCATGCACTGGAGGATCCCATGCAACATTTTCAGTCACTTGGAGTGGTTTTCTCAAAACAGTCGGCCTGAAAATTGTATTCCAGCTTTAAACTTCATTCATGCTATAAAAATGCCATCATCTTCTCCAGAGCAGGTCGTCTTGGAATAACTGTATTTCCTTCCAGGACAACCCTCACCCGATAAGGTATCAAGTAGATAGTCCAGAGGAGGAATTGGGTGCAGGGCCAAATTTTCCAATAAAAGACCCAAAGAGTATTTGCAGGAAACGTCTTGAGAGATGAAAAGGGGCTCAGAGGACGCTGATTTTACTGTTCTGCTAACATGTTTTTACCTCCGACATTGGAGCGCAGTTGGGCCGCGAGCCAGCCCCACGTAGGGGTAGCTACAGTCTTCGCTAGGTCAGATCTCAAGAGCAGACGGCGGTTCTTCGTGGCCGTTGCTGCTGTGGGTGCAGCTCGTCCCGGAACACCCAGGTGAAATCAAACGGGCTACGTGGATAACGCTAGAGCCGCGTTGTAAGTCAGCACAAGCTGTGTGCTTCAGTCTTTATTCTGGCTCCGGGAAGCCGAGCTCCCGGTCGCTGGCTTCACGCTGGGAGCGGTGCCTCCACCAGCCCCGTTAAAGCTGGCTTGGCTATTTTCACACAGCCGCAGCCGCTCCTTTGACTGCGGAGCCAGTGTTTCCCGAACTGCTCCCCCGGTGTAACTGTGCAGCACTCAGCAGAAGGGTTTTCTGTGCAGACAGGCAGACCTACCCCGGGACCAGCAGTGGGCCAAGGGATGTTATGAACAACAGCCTGATTGCTGCAGTGTAAAACGTGGAATGAGACAAATGCCGCGCGAACAAAACATCACCCAGCAGAGCAGCTGATTTAGACTTTGTTTCCCCTGCCTCCACCCCACCGGCGCTTGCGTCTCTTCGATCTAATCTCCACGGGGACTCTTATTAGGGAGAAAAAGGTGACAGAGCTGAGCGGGTTTCCTGCAGAATTGGCTAACCGCGAGGCTCTGCTGCCCTTGTTACACAACGATCTGCTGTTGTGCTGCCTTCCATCTTGGGACGTGCTTTAATTATATTTCCTTGTGTTCTCTCTGCCTTGCCTTGTGTTTAAGCTGACAACAGGTTGGGGTTTTCCTCCAGCAAACCAGCTCTAAATTATAATATTTGAAAGGAAACGTTTCTTTCCTCGCTACTGCTTAACTCCTGTAGCAGCTCCTTTTTAAGGGACTAGAAAAAATATCTCTGAAATTTAATGGAGTTTTGAAGCCAACTTGAAGCCAACTTTGAAACCTCATTAGAGGAACGGCATTCGGTTTTACACAAAAAAAAATGTTATTCAAAGTAATTGCAGTGGTCGCATCTCATTTTAAAGCAGAAACGGAGGCCTTATTGCTGCTGGGCAGATTCTTTCCGTTTAGATTATCCACCGTGTCGCCCTTTGAATACCAGGTTGCAAATTGTTGTGAGCTGTTACTGAAACCTACGGAAGTCACCGGCGCCTTATTTAATCTGAAGGTGAGAATCTGCTGTACTTGCTGGCTCGAGGATGCCTTGCAGTGCTGGGAGCCCTCTCGGGTCGATTAAACCGCCCCAGCGGCACACCGGCTGTGCAGCAGGACATGATCCTCCCAGTTCCTTAAACCAAGTGGCTTTCTTGAGCCTTGAAAAGCGTATGGAACAGGAAAGTTTAGTAAAGGGCTACGGCTGTATTTCTTCCCTTTCTGAGGTTGCTTGAGGTGAGGATGCCTCTCAGGGAAAAAAAAAACAACCAAAAATCCAGGATGAGGTATTCCCAGGGTCAGACCTGGGAGCAGAGAAGGAAAAGGAGTCTTGGTTCATCCCGGTGGTGTTAGTTAAAGGATCTGAGCGCAAAGAATAGAAAATAATCTGTTCCTTTATTAGTGGTAGCTATTAATTTAATAAGTAAAAGTGAGGCTAGGTATAAAATTGGTGTGGGCATAGGTTGGGGGACATTCTTTTTTTCTTGGAAGGTTTTTCTTTCAGGAGCAAATACCAAAGTTTAACATACTTCTCTGCAAGCGCATCTATGCAGCACATGCAAACAGCAGGTGAAGTGATAATTCCATCATCGGTTCCTGGTGGAAGCCTGTATGTACCTGCGTGGGAGTCAGGTCCTTCTCGGCAAGCAGGGATATTTACTGGGAAATAAACCAAGTAGGGTCTTGGATGAGCCTGTCTGGCTGCAGAACTGCAGCTTCCCTGTGGAGTCCGGAATAGCTTGGCATGTGCTGCTGAAACTGTACTGGTGTTTAGGAACGTGCTTTACTTGATGTGCAGGGAAGTTGTCCTGGCTGTGTAAAACGCAGGAGGTAGTTACACGTGCAGAGGCCATTCTCTCTCACCTTGTGCAAGTCTCGTTGAAGAAGGGAGATGTTCGCTTTTCCCTGGCAGCGTAAGCAGCATTGTGCCTTTAGTGCCATTACGGGCCAAGGAGCCAACCGGCGGTCGCATGGGCGATGCTCTGCTGGAGGGCTGAGCGTGGCTCTTGGGAAGGAGCGGCGCAGGGAGAAGCTGTGGTCTCTGGAGGGTGGGAGCGCGCAGGTTACCGCGCAGGTGGCTCCCCTGCCAGCTTGGCCTGTGCTCTGCCGCAGCTCCCACCAGGGACTGTCCCCTTCGTTGCTCTGCGACTTGTGCGCCAGCCTCGAGGGGAGGGGAGGGCGATGAGCTGCACGCTCCTCAGCCTGGAGGCCTCCTGATACCTGGCCAAAAATCGTCTTCCTTCCCTGCTTTTTTCTTATGAATGGGCTTCTTGATTTAAAGTAAAGCTGAACCGCCTCCCATTGTCTTGGTGGCAACACCGGGGCTGTCTAGATTCAAGGAGGGGCATCAGCCGGTGTGATAACCCCCTCAGTGGAGCGCACAGGCGGCTGGCCCAGCCCTGTAAATAGTTAAGGGGCCGCCTGCATGCGGCGAGCGCTGGGAAGCAAAGTGACAGATTGTACAATGAATTTGCACAATTCCATTTAAAGACAGACTGCTATTTAAAGTGCTTCGGTGCGGTATGATGCGCCTGCAAGCCAGAGCTGGCACAAAGTGATGATTCATTCTGGGACATCCTGGGCTACGCCGTAGCCGCTGGCTGGAGTTTGCAAAGCTGCCGACGCAAAGTTACTCTTTTTGTTTCTTTCGCTTGTGATTTTTATTTTTTTTTTCTTCTCATACTGTAACAAATTGAAAAGATACTTGGTCAAAATTTGCAGTTGTGGATGCTTTTCCCTGCTGTTCTGTACGCACAAATGTTATTGCAGAGAGACGCCATGCCTTAGCTGTGTAAGCAGCGTTGCCGTTGCACTAAGAAATGCAAACAGTTTGCTGTATTCACAGGTCCTGTGTCTTGTAATAATTTCTCCTAATGTACGTCTTCTTGACTTCTGTAGAAATTAATGGAAATTTTTTTTTTAATGGGGTGAAGCTGACAATTAAATTGAAATAAAATCTGTACTGAGAAAGAAATGCCGCTGGTTTTCTTGTAGTTAATGCTTCCTTCCAGAAGCGCCCATCAGCGTGTTGCCCTCCTGTGGCCGCTCTCTGCTGACCTGCTCCCTCCTGGTCTCTGCTCTGGGATGCTTAAATTTTTTCTTTGGGGGGGGGGTGGTGGTGGTGG
>RSEF01000012.1:7489595-7506117 GCA_003993805.1 Himantopus leucocephalus | reverse complement strand
GTGATTCTATGACTTATCATTGCTGCTTTTCGCAGCTCTGGAAGAACTCCATCCTGCCAGGAGGTAGAAAGATGGTGTACAGCAGGTAGGAACCAAATTAAAAGTCCAGGTATAACAGGTAAAATGATAGCAGAAAATAATAATTAGCACTACTAATAATAATTTGGATAGGAGTTTTCCATGAAAGAGCTGCAAAGGCGTCTTTCAGGGTATTCCCAGGCAGGGAGCACTGTGGGGCACAGGCGAAACTTGTCTTGTCTCGCACGGAGTTGTTATGAAAACAAACAAGTAGGAAGGAAATTCCCCATTTGGAGCTGGAGGAAATTCAGCCCTGGATGAGTCTAGGCTGGTCCTGACTCTGGGAACATGCTCAAGAAGACTCGTTATTCCATCACACCCTGTCTCTGCAAGTGAAGGGGACACACAAATTAAACCAAATAGTGGCGGTGACATCAGGTTTAAAGATGTCTATTTGATATCCTTATTTGACAGGGATATCCCTATTTGATCTCTCTCTTTGATAACCGTGGTCCCTTCGAGATGTTGGGGTGAGACCTACCAGGGCGGCTGTGGGATTCAGGGGCTTTCAAACCTGTTTTTTTATCAGCACGGAGGAACAAGAGCTTTCACAGAGTGTGGAGGAGAATACTGACCACCATGGGCCACTTGTGGCTTTTTCTCACGCTGCCACATTTAGTGCACTTCGTACAGTTTGATTTTGTTAAGTCACGTTCCCAGAATTTGGATCTCCACGAGCGACGGAGAGGCCCAGGGGGGAATACAGTCATTTCTTTCCCGAGCGATGCTCTCCCTGGCGTGCCTGATGAATCATATTTTCTGACACAGGAAAAAAAAAATCCTATTTCTGGGTAAAGAGACGTGGCTGTCTCCCTCCATCGCTTCCACAAGTCCAACGCAAATGTGAAACATAAGGCCTTTCCAACGGTTTAGTTTATTTTCATCCTTGATACCAGAAAATTGGGGTAATGTTGGGTGGCGATGAAACCGGTTTATTCTCAAATATTTTTGGCACCAGAGAAAGCGGTTGGCAACGTTTCAGGAGTCCCGGTGTGGCGCTTCGTACCACGGCACCAGATTTACCACTCAACTCCCAACTAATTAAAACCCGTACCCTAAAAAGGGGATTGGGGCTGCCTCTGAGCGGGGAGATTGGAAAAGGGAGGAGGAGGAGGCGTGGAAAGCATCATGAAGGAGGCTGGAAGAAAAAGTAACTAGAGTTTTTGCCGTCTCCATTTCTGACAAAGCCCGACTTGCCTGGTGAGCAGGCATCGCAAAGCGCCTGTTCCCAGCTGGGGAGCTGTGGCACTCTCCTTGGGAAGGCAGCCAGGTTATTAAATAGTTCTCATTATGAAATAATCCAAGGGAGGAGGGGGGCACTAACCCTGAGACCAGATCTTCACTTCAACAAACTGTGGAGAAGGAGGAAAAAGAGTTCAGACTAACCCATTGCATCCAATAGCAGGGAAGGTAATTTCTTGTCACCACCCTGTTAGGAGGTTGGATAGTAATTGGTTAGATATTATTCTTGAAGAGATTGTATTCTCTGTTTTCCACTATGTCCATAACATATCCTGCAATGACACGGAGGTAACGCTCCCAATGTCACAGCCAAAGGCCGTTAGAAAAGTAGAGCCTAAAGTGCTTAGGTGTCAGGATGTGGATAAAAAATGGTGGGGACGGGGCAAAACTCTGCCCAGAGCGGACCCATTGCCCCTGCAGCGCTTGGACTTGACCCGGCCTCCGACGAAAAAATATCTGCTCAAAGAGCCCGCTGTGGACATGCAGATATTTATCTCTTCCTCATCTATTTTAATTTATTTCTTGCTCTAGTAATGTCTTGTCTTAGCTTTTGGCTCTGGTCCAGCCTTGTCGATCCCCTGCGAAGACTAAAGGGCTGCAGCAAGACCCCGACGTGACACCAGGGTGAATCAGGTCCTCTCCTGCTCCTGACACACTGCAGCTGTAAAGCAGCGACCTCTCCATTTTCCAGGGGAGAAAGAGCTCCTCAGACCCGCAGCTTTCCGAGATAAGGGCGGTGGGAATTTAGGACACCGCAAACTTTCTTCTCTTCCGCATGCTTCCAGGTGGGGAGTTAGCTCGAGCTTGGTAGTCGTCCCGAGATGGAGTTTGCCTGCTTTTCAGGACTTTTGAGCGTGCTGCCTTGTGCTGTTGGATGTGAAAGCTTCTCAAATGAAAATGAAGTGCTGAAATGTTATTTCATAAAGCTGAATACCATCTCGTTTCCCTTCACCGTGGGAGGTTTCTTCTGCGATGCACACTGTCCTCTGGGGTAGTTCCTTGGGGCAAAACCTGCGTCTGAACATGCTGCTGGTGTGGTCTTTACAATGCGTGAACTTCACTTTAAGGTCAGTAAATTTGTGTATGTTTAAGTGATGTCAGCCCTGTTCCTTTCTACTGGAAAAAAAGTCGTTTACAAATAGCTACCATCTGGTCATATCTGGGGTACCGCTTGTTTCCAGACTTATTCGAAGGGAAATTCGGTGGTATCAACGCCGTTCTTCTGCAGTATCTTTTCCTGGACATTGGCTGACTAGTGATAACACCGAATGGGTTGTCTTCAGAACTAAATGGGATGACTTCTGCTCTGCGTGATCATTTCCCTACAGACAGCACAGCAAAGCTGCTGGGAGTATTCAGTTATTATTAATTTTTAATTTCTGAATGGACGTGTAGGGTTTGTGGGGTTGGCCACGCACAGATGGGAGGCTCCACCCCTCACATTTGGCTATTCTGGTCATGCGTATAACCTGCAAATCATTTCTTTAAAAGCAGAAGACTGTCATTTAGAAGCAATGTGGCTGTTTTCTTGTATGCAAACAACTACGCAGAAGGAGAGCCTGCTTCTTTGCAGCCTCGGTGCTTCTCTATGCCCTACGCTGCCTCTAACCTTATGGGAGATTTGACGATTTATCTTCAAGGAGTGGAGTGCTTAAATGTGCAGGTTATCAAAGTTACATGTATGAAAATATATCGTCGGTTTCTTCTAAATGCTCCCACTGCTCTGCAGTAAGTAAATGCACTGTCAGTAGAGCCTGTTCTCCTGTGGTTTGACAAAACTGTATTGTAGAACAAGGACCAGCTTTTGACATTGTTTTGGGTTTTTTTTTTGAAAACAAACTGTAAAATGGTGCATAAATTGGTACCACACGTAGCATTTCCTGAATCAGACAAAACTTACAATGGCAACACCTTTGGTAAGTGAGAAAAGGAGGAGAGCTTAGCGTTTGGATTGTCACTCGTTTCTGGTAACTCTTTTGTAAATATTTGAATGATGAAGATTATCATGTTTCTTCCAGCTGTTAAAATAAAAGAGCATCCAAGCTTTTAGGGTGACACAGAGGCACAAGCCTGTGCCCTGGCCCAAGGAGATGAGCACAGGTACAGGGCAGTGCCCCCCAGTCAACCCGTACCGACACCAAAGCACGGTTGGCAGGGCTCACTGTGGCTTGCTGCAGGATGCGGCAGAAAACAGGACAATGCATTTCCTGGAATAAATTAAAAGAAGTGACCAAAACCTTCCGAATGATAGTTGAGGGGCAAACAGTAACCAGGATTACGCTTTCCAGTTCAGCCCATTTCACATAATACTCAGCTGCAGAATAAGCCTCAGCAGTGACCTGGTTTAGAAGACAAATATTTAAAAGTCAGTTCCAGTAAATACAGTTGTTGTCACCTGCTTCACTAAGTACAGCTACTCCGAAAATTTCAACCCAGGCAGTCCTAGATGCTGAAGGGACTAATGAGAGCGACCAGAGCAGCATGCGTAATTCTTACTCTGCTCAGCAGCTTACGAAACAGAAGTAAACGGGTGACCTGGCATGAACCGCTTGCTGGGACAGCCTGTAAAAATTCATCTCGCTTCATTATTGACGACCTCTTTTTAAGTGGAATGTTTGCCTACAACCAAGAACTCTGGAGAAGCACGGCAAACCAAAGAACCATTTAAACCAATGCATTTGTTTGCCGCCCCTAGGAGATACTCGCTTGGATTTTAAATAAGCACCTGACTTAAAAGAATAATAATCATGTGATTAAATTATTTATACTTGAAACCAACTTGCAGATGCTTTTGTCTGCTAAAAAATACATGATCTCTGAAGGCTTCAGAGACTTAAAACACAGATTGCGTGTCTGAGGACGTTTTACAAATCTTAACTTAATCACGATGAAAGACACGGGAATAAACCAGCATCCTTTTTATTTAAAAAAAAAAAAGACATCCAGTTGCAAGTTGAACACTGCTGTTGCCTGGAACAGTCTTGTAGTCAGACGGATGGCTTTCAGACCAGGTTCTTGTGTTTTTAGAACCAAAAGAAGAGACCAGGCTCTCTGCCATTGCAGGTATCTCTGTTGCGATGCTTCCGTCACACTTTCAGGAGGCAGAAGGGTTCACGGGGGGGTTTGTTGTTGTTCTGAGCCCGGCTCTGGCAGAGTTCAACCGAACAGACACCTACCCCCTTTACACACATCGCCACATCCAGCTCTTGGCACCCAACAAGGTGTTCAAGCTTGAAGTAATTTTTCTTTCCCTCCTGTATGTCCCAAAACCTGCATCTTGCAAAGTCCGTTGGAATCTCTAGGTGACAAGTTGCCTGGTGAGTCTTCCCTACCCTACTGCTCTGGATCCAGTTAGTTCCAGAAGCCGCTGGGAGATGGGATATACAAGCCTTGGTAGCTTCTGTTGGACAACAGCTTAGCAGTAAAGATGCTATAAGAACAACTACTATAATTTTCTGGAGAAACCTACTGTAACACCTTGTTTGCTTGAGTGACCTGAAAAATTATGGACCAATAACGAGGGGAATAAAACAGGAAAAGACCTGGTACGTCTGTACTGCAACCCCCCCGACTGCTTTCAAGTGTTTTAGAGCAAGGCAAACGCAATCATGCTCATAGGAGAGGGTCGTGGCAGTAAGTAGCAGAGGAATGGAAAGCTACATTCAAAATTGGGCCAAATCACCACTGAGTATAAACACAGTAAACACCAGTAGAGCCTGGGCATCTGTTTGCATCTGCCTTGAGGGCAGTAAGGACAAGTCAAAAAGCGTTAAGCGCCAGAAACGTATTTCTTCTTATTTTTATGTCTTGCTTAAAAAAAGTAGAAAGATGCAAATCTGGCGATGAAAAATACCCAATATTCATACCTAAGTTAAAAGTAACTATCTTTTGGATGGGTAATGTATTTAGGACAACACAAAGCGACTCCTTCAGACATCGAGCTTAGGTACAAAGTTTCCTGTACAGAAGAGCAGTAGATGCCTCCAAAGAGCCTCTCCAGCCTGAATGAGATGCACAGACGGGCAAATACTCCCGTGAGTAAAAAGGTGAAAGGTAACAAAGGTGGTACATTCAAGAATCTTATCAAAATTACTGCCGGATGTTGAGCCACAGATAAATTTCATGCTTGGAAGGGCTCTGCCTACAGACATCTATTTTCTCCAAAAGAAAGGGTTTTTTATGGTTTTCAGCACTGCTATTTGGCCGGTCAATTCACTACACTACAGCATCAAAACTGCAATAGCACAAGTATGTAGGAATAGTCCTTCAATAGTTCGCTGGTCTGTAAAAAATAAATAAGGAAAATTGTCCTGAGTACCTCGTTCAGAACTTGTTCTGAGCTACATTTCAATTAGTACAAGCACAATTGCTAGATACTGGTTAAACACGTGTTAAGTTGGAAATGAAGCAACAAAAGATGAATTAAAAAATAAAAAAGTATGCCTATTCCATTACCAATCACACAAGTTTCTGATTTGTTTTCTGTTAGTAACTCTTACAGAACATGTAAGTGAGATATGGTACATCAATGGGCCTTGAGACGTAACTAAAGAGAAATGTGATCAATAAAAATGGTAAATGAGATGACACACATGGAAGTCAAACTTCTATTAATATGTGCAAGGGAGCATTTAAAAATTAACGGTAAGGAAATGTATTAGTACAAATCTGCATCTACAAGTAAGCACACTCTAGAAACAGGATTTTTCTGATTGCAGGTGTGATACTTTGAAAATAAAATGACTGAAATGTTTTCACTGTAGAAAATTTCATAACCTACACCATTACTAGCAAGAGTGTATTTAGAAAACAAGTGTCAGTCCCTGAGCCAGCAGGTAAGAACCTAGAAGATACTTATATCTCTCTATATATATTTAAAAATAAAATTTAAAAAATTAGTGATGCTTTTAGCCACAAATTCGTAAGAGTAACAACTGCAGCAATCCATCTTGGGAAGAGAAGAGGGAAAATCAAGTTATAGAGGGATAAACTTCTTTCAGTTTGCTACTTGAATTGCTGACAGGCGCTCAGTACCAGTTTAGCAGGTAAAGTTCAGCCAGTATCCTCCAGTTTTCCAGTTTGGCCTAGAAAAGGTAGCACTTCTAACAGGGTTTCCAGAAATACATACAATGCACAGAATAAATACGGAGCACAGCAGTTCATGTTAAGAAACTATTAGCAATAAGGTTATTTGTGTGTCTGCACACAAAGGAGAAGGAAATTTTAAGCGTGGTCCAGAGATGAAGAAATATGAGCAACACTGGACGAAAGATCGCCTACTGCTGCTGTTTGTCTCATCTTCACTTTAGCTAGAGTGGAAAAAAGGAAAAAAAAAAAAGAAAACAAGGCGCAGCTGTCTTTGCACGCTGCAAAAGAAGACCACTGCTGCGCTAGGGAGTACATCGGTTTTGGTGCCAAGCGAGTGAAAAGAAAGGACAACGTGACCGTGCCAGCACTAAAGGCCTGCCGCTGCTTCCCATGCTGGAAATGACAAACTGCCGCAAAAACAAAAGGCATAGAAAATGGGAAGTCCTGTGAAGTGCCACCTCATTTGATGAGCTTACGCCACTTCTCTGAGAAAAAAAAATAAGTTTCTACAGAAATTGAAATACTTGAAATGCCAATATTCCAGAAAAACAATGTCCCTGGGTCAAAATCAACCTTTCCGTAGATGCTGAACAGTTTAAATATTAACACATTGGAAAATTTTAGGTGCACAAATGGTTGCTGGAAACTTGAGAAAGCTGTTCTGTACGTCCAGCTTCTTCAGATTATTTTTTTCCCCCACTGTGTCCAAGTGTAACTGGCTTAAGCGCAAAGGGCATCTACAGAAGAAGGAATGCTTCACGTCTCTGAAATACAAAACAAAGATATCGAGATGTTAGTGATACAGGAATTACAGTAAACGACAAATTCCCCTTAAAGGGGGAATTAAGTTTTCTTTGGAAAAGTGTGCATAATAGCAAAGGCGAAGCCAGAAAATGGCGGCTACTCACTTCTCTCGGGGTTTCGAGGAGATTGTGGCAGCAGACTGAAACAGACTTATTTTTCAAGCTCCGTTCAGATGACCAGGTGCTTTTAGCACAGGCAATATGTACAAATGAACAAGCAACAGAGGCAGTGTTGCAAAGAAATTCAAAACTCCCACATTTAACAAATCTGGAGCAAAAAGACACAGGTCCCGCATACCACATTTGGACACTTTATTAGGAAACCGCATGTGTGAGGAGCATGAAGGCAGGATCACACAGCTGCTGGTTTTGTACAGATGTAAACTTGCTTTCAACATCCTTTGGTCTTGCCTCTACCTGAGGGTACACAAAACAGCTACTGCTTCTCCTTGCACTGCAAGTTTATTGAACCGATTTCAGTGGTAGATACCAATCCTGTTTATGTATGCGGACAAATACTCTGGCTGCGCATAGCGATACGGGATATATGATATATAGCTGTAGGAGCTGGTACCAGCCACCAGGCAGAACTGTGTTTCCTGATCTCAGACAAGTTACATGCGAACTGTTTTCTCATTTAAGACCTAGCTTTCTAACCGGGGATCCCACAACTCAAATTAAGCCACAAAACCCTTTGGGCTGACAGTTCATGGAAAGCAGAAGGAATAGTAGAAGAGAAACTCCAACACAAACGCTGTGAAGAGCCTCTTCCTGCAGGCGATGCCAGCTAAGTGGTAAGACATTGCACAAAACCACTGATGTTTCCACAAAACTTAGCCACATACATGTCCAAAGGAAGGGGAAAGGAGACAAAGTCCATGGACAGGTGGGGGAAATTGGCAGGAGGATGCACTTTATGTGTTTAAAGACCTACTGCATGGCAATGTTCAGAAGCCAGGCTGGCATGTTAGTGCTGCCCATAGCTGAATTGGCTTCTAACACACAAACCACATATCCTGCAAGCTCTGTAACAGCTGCAGGGCTCTCCAAAGCACTTCAGAATTGAGTTACGCTGTACAGACATACAACAGTGGTGTTTGGGAACCGCTGCAGAAGCAGCATCTCCTAAAAGCCAGCGAGTGATCAAAAAGGGAGCAGAGCTGGCACTGGTACCGGGGACAATCAGTAAGGCACCTCGTTAGAGAATGTGGTACTAGTAGAGAAATAGCCAATGAATAGCTCACCCATCCGGTACCCTGGTAAGGCAAGGTGTGGGATACCTACCTTCTGGATATTGGCTGACTTCTCAATATACCATTACATTAAGGCACTAACTTGCTTGGGATTGGATTGCCAGCTCATCTCCCTCTCTACTCAGCATACACCACTGTGACAAGCGAAAACTGCTTCTCCTCTCTTCCCTCTTAGATTTTTTTTTTTTCACTGTATCAAAATGAGGCGTGGCGGGGATTCTGGTATGCAGCCTTGTCCGTTATTTGAATTTCTTGATGCCTATTTCAGATGCTTGTCTCTGCCTCTGTTCCTGGCTATTGTGCATGTTTTTTCCTGCGAAGACAGCTAAAATTCCAATAAACCTTCATTCAGGTCTCTTGGCTTTGCCAGTGCGATTATGTGGTTAGTGTTTCAGTATTGTTTTAATATGTACTGCTGAGATGGACGTTCTACCTATAATTCTGATAATATCTCAGATAATCTACGTGCTCTTTGCTGCTAAAATTAATTTTTTATTAGTCTATTTGTAGAGACTACGGCCAGAAAATACAACAAAGCTATCTTGTTTCACTGCCAGAATTTCACAGGTTTTCGTTAAAGCAGATGATTCCACCCACATCCTGAAATAAATGAACTTCATTCTTCATCTTCCTAGTAATTTGTTGCACTGATTTCTCCCCATGCTTTTTCAAGTCCTGATAGATTTCTGACTGGCTTCTGTCTTGTTACAGATTTCTGTTGCGCCGTTCATCTTCAGATTAGGGGTTTAAACACCTTGTATTTCCTTTTTCATGGACACAGGGTTTCATCTGGAAGTTAACTCAAACAGATGATGTTACATGTATGAGCTGGCTGCGTAATGGCCAGTGTACTGCGGCTTGCCAGGAAAGTCAAGTAATTCCTTCTTAGGCAAGTCTTCTGAACGCGGTTTGAGATTTGGAAGATAAAGAGCCAGAGCAATGTTGGCGTATGCAGACTTAGCAGTGCTATTTTAAAGGCAGATGTTGGACTATAGTGCTTGTTGGTCTACCAGCCTACAATTTAGGTTTATCTCCTCCCAAGTTATTCATCATAGATAGCTATGATGCTAGGAAGATACCCATTTTGATCCTCACAACTCCTATATTTATCCTTCTGGATAAGTAAATAACAATCAAAAGGCAGGTAGAGCAAACAGTATTGTTCTAAATGACCGCGTGTATCAAGTGAAGTGACAGTGCACATCTTTGCAGGCTGAGTCTCCCCCAAAACAAAAGCCCTGCAGCTTGGGAGGACAGAAAAGCCACACTATCTGCGCAGGAACTGAAGGGCTCCAATGATGTCTATGTTGGACTTAACAGCCCTGGTTACTTGAATAAAGATTAAGTCTTCAGTTTTCATAACAGACTGGATGCAGTATATTGCAAACCTTCCTTAAAAAAGGAACAGGCATCTGGAGGAAGCAAACCAATATGATTTCCCTTCTTGGCTAAGTCAGCAGTGAGGAAAAGGAGTGGCTAAGCCAGAAGGACAATCTTTACACTTGCTACACGTGACACATGCAAGGGGCCCCTGACAAAGTAAGATGCTGCCATCAACATTTGAACTCTACATTGACAAATACGCTGTAACAACTTAGCAGTTCCTCATAGCTTTTGCTTTTGCAGTAGTATGAAGTAAACTCCTTTATCTGCGAAGGCTAGAACTGTATGGATGTTTGTGGCGATGTTTAAAGCTATGCCCTCATGTGCGCCGCATTCGTGTATACCTTACGGTGCAGAGACCACACTCACCTTGTGCTTACTGTCTTGACGCTGACTCAGCAACTGGCTTCTGCACTCCAAAGGCAGTGATAAAAATGTTCACAACTACTATAATGAATACTAGTCCAGTTGCAAGGTTGTTGAGGAAATCCAGCTTTCCGTGTTTTGCAGGGTTGTTAAGGTCATATTTTACTTCAAAGAGAAAGGAAAAAAACACGTTTTAATTATATGTATATTTCAAAATCCAGAATAAAAGTCTTCACTACTCATGTAGTTCAAGAATTTCTCTTACACTGAGCTATTTGCATCAGTCATACTTAAAAGGGAAGTAAGATTCTGCAGTGTCAGTAAAAGTGCTAAGGGGAAGATCTTTAACCACAAGGAGCCTATTAGATTCCAGTAATTAGCATCTAATCTCTGTGGCTGCACATGGGAAGTAATGGATACACAAACATTACTAGAAATCCTCTGACTTCTTGATCTTTTGAAATCTAGTTTTGTTGCAGACTTTAAGCGTTTAAAAATTATTTCAGTCTTGAATACATGAAGCTTGAAGCCCTGACAGGATGGAATGCAGTTAAATTTCCTACAGTTAAACTGCTGCAGGTTCTTCGCAGACAGCCCAATCTCTTTGCCAGTGATGGGCTTTTTTTATACTGGTGCCCTTCCCCAGCTGTACTCCCTGCATTTGCACTGATCGTGTTTTTAGAAAGCAAGGGCGTTTTATCTGTTAAACAGAGGAAGATCTCAAAGCAGTGTAGCTGCAGTCCTTTTTACAGAGAGCATCAGCTGTGTAAACACTTTCTTTTGTTTCTTGCAGTTGTTCTTTGGTTGAACTGCTAATGGGAGTGAGGGAGGAACACACAAAAGAGATAGTACTGATTTAGTGTACGCTTTGATTCCCCGTGCCTTGGGAAAACATATAAATGAGTTACATTGGACTGATAACAGACCTGATGACAGAGTAAAGAATGTGCTTGTACGGGACAGCAAGAAGCCTGGGGGCGCTTGCCTGGCATCACGCGGAAACCCAAGATTTTCCTCTGTCTCTGTTCTCTTGCAGTAAGGGCTCTGCAACTCAGACCCTCTGCTCGATTTCTTTAATGCTGGTGGAATGAGTGCTGATGAATTCTGGAGCATGTTTTGAGAACAGTTTTTGTCTTTTAAGACTCCTAGTTCTTAAACGCATAGATCACTGGAGCTGGTGTGTGCATGTGCAGGACATGTGAGAGAAAGCCTATACCTGACAAGTTTTTACAGCAACATAAATAAAACTTTGAGCTTCTTCTGATAGGCACATCCAAAGATGTGTAGCTTATGACTCTACCGCGTGAGATAAACTTTGTTATTTGCTTTTAACATAATGACCCTGTCAACACTGCAGAACTTAACCACAGAACCAAGACTCGCTTGTTGAAGTAAGTTAAGTAGAAGTGGTGGAAAACACACTTGTGAAGTATTAAAAGCCAGGTTTCACTTGGTGTCCCTAATTAGGAAGTCTAATGCTGTTTTGGTTTCAAGGAATTCTGGGCACCCGTTCAAATCCTGTTTGCTAAAGCAATATAGTCAAACTTCACAGGCCAGTCAAAGCACTGAAGAACAGCGTGGGGGGAACTATCTGAAAAGCTCAAGCTACTGCACACCTGTGTAGGCATGAAATAATTTAAGCTCAGCAGTACTTAACACTGAAAATGAGTTTATACATGTCTGCAAAGCATCTGGAGCTACGCGGATGCTTGCATCCCAACAGTACCTGGAAGGACTCTAGTACTGCCATGTGAATGAAGCGGAATAAAGGACATGGAATAATTAATCCTGAAGTATGGAAGAAAAGCATTTCAGACAGTTGGTTTAAAAAAGAAAAGGCAATAATGGCCTAATGTGTTTTGTGAGTTAAAAGAAATCGTGCTCAAAGGAGTATTGGCGCTTTCAGAACTGTCCCTTTGTCCAAAGAAGGGTCACAGAAGACAAGTATTGCTTGTCAGTTTAGGCGGTGCTCTAAATTTTGAAGTAGAATTGCAGTAATCCTATCTTTGTGATTATAGCACTGAAGATGAGGGTGTTTGTGAAAATGTTCTTAAGAACAGTTATTCTTTAAGTATTTTATTATAGTGGGATTAGATTACTATGATTTCATGCCACTTAAACTATTTCAAGACATTCTTTGCTTTTCTTCCAAAAAGTTAAGACTACCAAATCACTTTCAAGGAGAAGTTTGCCGAACATTTTTCAAAATGTTTTTGTGAAAGGCTCTTTTGAAAGAGGAAAAGCTTTTAATCCCTAGTAGAGAACTGTGAGAACTGGTAGCTCCGGGGATAAACCTCTGTCTCAAGGAAAGAAACTTGATGGTTGCAGACTTTTGTTTGGACTTGTGAGAGCTTGTAAGAGGCACAGTTTTGTGGCTGGACAGAAAGGCAAACCGTTCCTGCAGGCCAAAACTACCAAATACACATTGTGAAAAGCAAGTTCTTCCTATGATGCCTGTATCTTTGTACCTTCATATCCTATTTCCTATCTTCAGTACTTTTGAGCTCAGCACGACAGCATCTCTCCAAGAGCATACCGCCATACGCCGAGTGCTTTGTCACCCTCCGTACGCCAAACCTACAGCTGACGGTGGAGTGCAGGCTGAACTCCTGCGGCATCTCACTGCTTTCCAAGTGGTCTAAGCTGCCTCAGCCCAGCTTTGGAGTTGGGCTGCTGGGTACTCTCTTTACTCTCAATGTGACAACGATAAAAGTTACAGAGATGGAAGCCGCTTCAGCAATGTCTGGCAGAAACAAACATTAAAAAGCAGTTTCTCAGCATATACGGAGAAATTATTGCCCAACAAAAAACAGGGAACTTGTTTACAGCCTCAAAGCCTCCTTAACTGAAACAACCACCAGGGAGATGCCTTCAACCAAGAAACATGTAAGTGTTTTGCTGACTTTTCCATCACTCTCTTCCCGCATCCTCCAGTATCATCAGGTTGCTTTTTCCAGTCCCTTTCTGGAATCTCTTCTGAGCCAGGACCTGGATTTTACTCTTGTACCAGCTCCACCAAATGCAGAGACAGCCGTATTCTGTCTCTTTCGTAAGAAAAAAAGCTATGTCAGCTGCATATCAATATTACAAGCCTTATGCATCCTGGTTTCCTAGGAACTTCCTCCTTGAACAGAAAGTTGTTTTTTTCAGTTGTACTAAAAATGAAACATTAAAACGACTAACAGCGATGCCAAAGGTGGCACCTATAGCTTAGTAAATGCCATGTGTGAACTCTGGCTATCACCTTCAAGGCTTTTCTTTCACGGTAGACTTAAGATCTGTCATATAGTACCCATTAATTTAAAGGGAAAGATTTGAAAAAAGTTATGAGAACAAATGATCACGTATCACTAGCAAAAGAAGTGATCCATGGGTGCTTCCTACCCATGAAGGCATCATTTGTTTCACTGAATAATGGGGTTCAACTGATGCTGAAACCTAAACATTTCCTCAGATTTCCACAGGTATCTTTGATCGACTCTCCAAATTTATGGTGTAGGGTTTGGGTGCTGCTAATGAATGTTGCAGGTTTGCAGCAACTTTGCAAAGTGCCACTGGATTCTTTTTGCATTTTGCCTTGCAAAAGCATGGGGGAAAATATCACAGTAGGTTACGATAGCAAAGAGAAGTACTGAAGACTTGTTTAAGGTCAAAACAGAAAACCCAGCTTTCCAGAAGAGTGCTGTCTTTCTGCTCTCTGTGGAGCTTTAGTTGGGCTTTTTTTGGTAATTCATGCTCACTTAATGATGACATTGTTTTAGAAATGAGCCTGGTTCTATAGCTACTTAGCTATATAGCTTAGATCAAAATTCTGCCTTACAGAATAAGGCAGAGGGTGTAGGACATACCTATGCTACTAATCTAGCAGTACTAACTTAAAATACCTAATTTTCAGTGATAAGTACTGGTTCTTGTGCCTCACAGCATTATACCTATTAATACTGAATAGTGGAACCTCTATTTTCGAGAACAGCAAAGATGCTGCATTGAACTTCTAGGAATGTGAAAGTCCATAATTCAACAACGAAGACATAAAGTGGAGAGGCGGGGAAGGCAGGGAGCAGGAAACTAGTCCTACAGCTGTCTCATTAAATGTGTCCAAAGCACACACTAACAAACTCCTATTTGAACTCATTATCTCAAAATGATTTCTAGCATACATTAAATATATTGCATCACATCTCTTTGGTAGAAAGTAGAAAAGGTTTCCCTAGTGATAAGCAGAATTCAAGACAATCTATTTGTAGTCCCAGGATGCTTCTCCAACTGTGTTTTCGTATTATACATAATTTCAAAATTTTTGACTGAAGTCATAGCACATGGATAATAGATGAGGTACGTTCTTACGGCGAAATCTTGCTCCAACTAGCCTATTTTTCTTTTTAGCTTTATTTTCAGTTTAACACAGGTTTGAAAATTAACAGTAACAAGTACATTTCTACCGGTCCCCACCTAGACATTTAGGATGCTTGAATAATTTCCTAAATTTAAAACTAAGGGGTTTTTTTTTCATTATTGTCAAGCCTTTGCTATCAAACCTTTGATTTGAGTGCAGAAACACAAACAAACTGAAGACAATGTACCACACCAAATGATTATGGACATTTCAACTTTCACTTCTGTTTCAGAGTTCTATGTTCACAATATATTCTTACAGTACTACTTACATGACTGATATGGAACAAATACATTTCAGTCACAAGATTAAGTAACAGGTCTTGCCAGAAACAGTATTATGAAACTAGGCAGGCTGCATGATCCTATCTAGCCTATTAATTTTTCTTTTACAGTATTTCATCATTTTCCTTCCTCCTCAGGCCTTCTGAAAAGAAAAAATGATCGTGCTCTGGGCAAATAAGTATGAGGAAGTTGATCAAAATTGAAGATTCCACATAAAACTGCCCTTACTCCTTTTGTTGCAGTATTTCTATGGTCTTGAGAGACAACTTTAATCAATTCTGAGGTAGTCTTTCAAATATAACAGCTTTTTAAAAACAAATGGGGAGTATACATTATACCATCTTATAGATTACATCCCATAAGAAAAATATATGTCAACGGTTCTTGCTGTTGCTACATACCAAGGAATATCAGGAGCACTCCCACCATAACTTGCAGTGTGAGCGACAGGCTGATAAGAATGATAAGTGGGATGTAGAAGGAAAAAGAAGGTCCTTGCTCCATCACGGCTTTCAGCTGGGATGCATTGGCCATCAGCAGGGCAATGTCCAACATGCTCTCCGCGGCGCTCTTCTTATTTGCATAGTGGTTGATATTCATCGGTCCATTTCTTTGAAACCACTGTGACGTTCTGCGCTAAAATTGGGAGAGGGGGAAAAAGGTTATTCCCATCTCTTTTAACTGGTGCAGTGAGTGAGAGATGACTTGGTCTGTCGACTGATTTCTGTAACCATACTGATAAGAGTAATAGTGGCACTGAGACTACCAGTGCATCTTTTTCACAGTTACCACTGTCCTCCATCTGATAAGAGAGCAGTAAATAGTGTCTGTACTGGACTTTGGCAGACACACTTCTTCCAGCTTGTACGATCAGTCTGAACAGTCAGTATGTTTCGACCCGGAGAAAAGGAAAGATTGTTTTTCAATCTTTCAATCTGAAAATTTTGCCCTGAGAAAACTTGGGAGGGAAAAACNGTGTCTGTACTGGACTTTGGCAGACACACTTCTTCCAGCTTGTAGGATCAGTCTGAACAGTCAGTATGTTTCGACCCGGAGAAAAAGAAAGATTGTTTTTCAATCTTTCAATCTGAAAATTTTGCCCCGAGAAAACTTGGGAGGGAAAAATCACTGTAAAACAATCCAGCNCACTGTAAAACAATCCAGCAAACAACAAATTATTGCAAGTAATTTACCCCTAAAGGCATACTTAAAAATATTTATTAAATTCACTGTCATCACACATCTACATCGTTCCTTAATTACTCATGAGTCTCATTTTGAGGATTTATGTGGAAGCTGGCCACTGTACGAGCTTTGCTTGACCTCTTTAGCCCCTGCTGCTTACTCTGCCATGCCACTGTCTGGGTCCATCCACAGTGAACTGGTTTTCCATTTAAATATCACATGTGGTTGCCAAGCACTGCCCAATTACAAGGGAAACATTTCTTTCCATTTTCACATCAGCACTTGTGTGGTTTGGTTTTTTTTTTTTGAATACCCCTACAAACAAACAGGAAAAATAAAAACCAACTGCAGGGCAAAACCAGAGCTAGTTAACCTGGTGAGATTAATGAAATGAGCGTCTCCTGATGACGACTCACATGACCCAACTTCGAATTTGACAGCTCA
>RSEF01000012.1:7476673-7488927 GCA_003993805.1 Himantopus leucocephalus | reverse complement strand
GGGGGGGGGGGGGGGGGGAATGGGAGGAATCTGTCCACACAAGTACACTAGCATAACACTAACTAGCTTGTGAGACTTCTGCAACCACATCTTGGGACAGTATGGTTGCAGGCAATTAAAAAAAAAAAAAGGAAAAAAAAAAGGAAACACTCAGCCTGTGTTTATATTTCACAGGCTCCATCCATTTTCCAGCATCTTTAAGAGCCTATACTTAAGAAGAGCCACTTTCTGTATGGAAAGACATAAAATGCAAGTATGACTACATTAAGAAAAAAAAAATAAAAGTGGTAATCATGCTGATGCCAGAGAGCTAAAAAGTTAGTATGAAAAAAGGGGAAAAGTAGAGTCATGTTAGCTCAGGGCAGAGCACTGTTTTCCTAAAGCCATACTGGTTCCAGGACCAAGTTAGAATATTTTTGTTCACTAAATAACTTAAAAATAATCAGCACACCTGATGACTAACTTTGTGAAACAAAGTAATAACTTAAACTAGTTCATACAGCTATTTAAATAGATTTCTCCTGTGCGATTTTTTTTCCTGTCTTGTGATCCCACAGCTCAATGCAGTGATTTGGTCTTACAATACCGTTTCTCACAACTGGACTGTGGGCTGCCTATTTTGTGTTGCTAAAGCACTGTTTGTTTGTTCTAGCTGCTTAATAAAAAGCAAACAAAAACTTATCACCAATAGTTTCAATATTTGGAGTATATCACAGACTCCAAATTCAATTTGAGGTAAGTAATGCCATTTCTTTCTATACGCAGTAAAATTATTTCAAGTTCCTACAAATTTGAAGTTTGTTACTTACAGTATGATGCCAAGAAATTGCCATGTCCCAAAATTACTAATGAATTAATATACAATTTTGAATACATTTTTAGTAATAACGCGACTGTAATAAAAGCCGACTATTCCAGAACTGTTCTTTTCCACTATCCAATTCTTGTTCATAGTTCTTCTTTAACTCTCTCAACTAGCATTTCCTGTTATCTTGGAAACATTAAACTAGGTTATACAGCGTGGTGAATCTAGACTGTTCCAATATGGATCATGAACAGGGAAAGGAAATAGAGGAAGACGAAAAAACAGTTACTATCTGCATTTGTATGAACAGATCCTTTGCAGAAGCGGACGGACACTTTTGCCAAGTGTAATTATCGACATTAGTCAGTGAGGTGTGCCAGACCAACCCAGTATGAGAAGCAAGGAATTTCTTACTTCTAAAAGCCTGAGAGCTGCTAAAAAAAATTATCCCAATTAATGATGGAGTTAAAATAAACCACATTAAACCTGTCACTGTGTGACCACTCATTCAGAATTACAGTGGGCCTAACTGGTCTTTTTTTAATGCGTGTGCTTCTAACAATGCCTTGAAGGTAAGAAAATTCTATCTGTGTTTCATGTCAGCTCTTCTGTAGGAGAAGGTAGCAGTCTATTGTGAAGATATACAAAAGAATCTATTTTGAGGAGAGGCAGACGCGAGGATGGGCAGTCAGCAAACCAGGGCGGTCCAAGCTGTGATGCCTGCGAGCATTCCTAAAAGCAGACACTTACACACTTTTGACTCCGATACTGAAGATTTAGGCACCTGCGGATTTGTGGTCTCTCCAGGTTTAGCTGGCTGCTGAGTTGGGGGGTTCTTTTGTTTGGGTGAATTGTGAACTTGGTCAGATTTTTTTAGTGTCTGTAAAGTTCTCTGAAGTTCTACTGTATAGGTATAATACAGTATAATATGTCTCACTGCTTATTCTTTATATGGCACTCACATAGAAATTGCAGTTTCTTCGGGAAAGATGTGACAAATTGATGATTGCTTGCAACTGAAGATGAAGTAAAACAGGAAAGTTGCAGAAAAATTCTTGAAGCGTACCAAGTTACAAAAAATAAATCCCCATGACTAGTGCTTGTGATGCAATCACAACTCTTTGTTGCTGGGAAGACAGTGGCTTAAAGGAAACCCCTTCAGGCCATCAGTTTGACGCGTGTATCCCAGCCTTGGTTCTCTTTGGGTACTTTCCAGGATTTATTAAAACCAGACTTTTTTTTTTTTCTTGGTATGATATTCCTGACTACAAGGGTTTGTCGGGAAGGGAGGGAGGAAGGACATGATCTGCTACACAATCAGTCCAGTCTGTCTGCAACCAGAAAGTTTTACTAGTGACGTAGAAGGTGGTTTAGCACAACTGTTTCTGTGTGGCAGAGACTTAGGTTGGAATAAGAGCTGCTTTTTAGAGTTTAGTCTCTTCCGAAACAACATAAAATGTGCTCTTTTACCAGTCTGGCTTTCCAGATAAGTGGCGTGCTCGGAAAACACCCTTTATGTGAAAACAGAACATGGGATGAAGTGCTTCCCAGTGAAGATCTCTGGTCATGTTTTGACTACATGGAATAGTAAAAAGCTGGGTATTTCTCGTCTTGTTTTTATTTAGATTACTGTATGGGGAAAAAAAACAAAACAAAACAAAACAAAAAACCATACAGGCCCAACTCTTCAAGTAATTCCTCCAACTTTAGTGCTCACTTATCTCCTGCGTAGGTACCCCCGAGTAACTTTCCGATCCTCTCCCAAGCCATCTGGGTGGAAGACCCCTCGCCGGCCCGCGCGGTGCCGGTTTCTGGCGGGCAGGAGACCCTTCGGGCTGACAGGAGCGGAGCTGAGGGCTCGCCCTGCCAAGGACTGACTGAAAAGGATTCTCCTTTCAGTCCTTCGCTGTCACTTGCCTATCACTGCAGGGAGACAAAACGGGGCGCTTGCAGCGGCATCCCTACACAAAAAGCGCTCCATTAATGGAAGACGTGTAAAAAAAAGAAAAGGTAAGCATCGAGTAGTCCCGGTTGCCGGGCGCGGCCAGCACGCCGTGCGCCTCCCCGCCTGGCTCAGGGGGGCTCCGGGGCACCTGCTGCAGCCGCCCCCGGCCCCCCGCGCCCGCCCACCCGCCGCCGGCCCGGCCCGCTTCCCGCCGGGCTCCGCCGCCTCCTCCCGCCACGTCCGGGCGCCGCGGCAGCCCAGCCCCGCTCCCCGCCAAGCGCCCCGGCCCCTACCCGCTCGACGACCGCCGGCTCCGCGCCCTCCGCCTGCCCGTTCAGCTCGTGGGTCTCGCTGCCGGAGTCCATGGCGGCGCGGGAGAGGCCCCAGCCCCGGCCTGCCCGCGGCGAGACCTTTAGTCCCGGCCGGGCGCGGCGCGGCGCGGCGGGTCGGGGGCTGGAAGGGCCGCTGAGGAGAACGTTTGCAGCCCGCCGGCCGCGTCCCTCCCTCTCCTCACACAGGCCGCCCCGGGGGCTGTCTCTCCGGCCCGCGAGGTGCCCGCCCTCCCCGCCGGGGAAGGCCGCGGTGCGGGGTGGGGGGCCGGCCGCCCGCCAGCCGGGCCCGGGCCGGGGCGAGCTCCCCTCAGCGGCGGGGCGGCCCGGGCAGGGGGACCCGGCGGGCGGCCTCGCAGGGGCGGCGGGGGTTTAAGACCAAACAGCTTGGTTTTAAGACCAAATTTCCAACGTTGGCCGAGAACCACGGTTTATGCCATTCTGGGGAGGAGCATAGGTAACGGGCAAGGCATGCAAATGTTTCATTTTAGCAAAAGATCCTGACAAAAATTAAAGTGGAAGGCCAGGGTTTCATTTTTAGAGCGCTCTCATCAGGGTTTTTAGGTTTTTGGCTTCATTACCCTGTTTTATTTTTTTTTCTCCCTGTGCCTCTTTTTTCCACCTGCACCGTGGCGAAGGACAGGCGTAAAAACGATTAACGCACTGGTCTGATGGTGACGGAACGTCAGAGGAGCACTGGGGTGCACGGGAACAACACACCTGGCCACGAGAGCTGCACAGGAAGCCTAAAGTATGAAAAAAAGCAAAATAATTTAAATTTTAAGATGTTATGGTTACAAGCAAGCCTTCCGCTACTTAAATTTAGCAGTGTTCAGAGTAAAAAATAAATAATAATAAAAAAATATGTCTTATATGACCGCAGGTAATCACTTTTAAGGCCAGGAATGAACTGCTCATCTGCACTGAAAGTGTTCAACAAGCCCATTCCTATGTGCGGTGTCCAAATGTGTTACTCAGGTTCACTCCTTCAAAATCTACGTTAGGAATCACTTTTCTCACTCTCTAAAGAGAATTGAAGGATATTCTGTTTACAGAATGTAAACAAGCATATAGAATATAAATGAGCATACAGAATGTAAATGCAAATAAATTAATTTTTTTTTAGAAAAGGTACAAAGGCCTTTTGCTAGACCTTGCATGAAGAGAGACGATGTAGAAGCATTCCTTTGTCACCAAGATAGGATTTTTACATAAGCTGCTCCTGTGGAGGGAGGCGCCAGTTGTATCGCTTAGTGCAACAAACACGAAGCTGTTGGACCTGCAGTAGTGAACAGGTTGCAAGAGGCCACTGCTGAAAGGAGGTCCAGGCACTTGGCTGTCCTCACTTTATAGCCATGGTGCTAGGGAATTACCCCAAGTCTTACGGGCTGTCCTGGTTTGAGCGACACAGGACTAATTTCTCTTCTAATGCCTGGGAAAACTGCACTTCTAGAAGACTCCAGTGTCTGAATTTGTGAAAATACTGACTTTATAGCCAGCTATGGTGTGTGGGTCTCAAGGTCTCGGTGTTTTTGAGCTCCCCAGGTGCAGGGATGAGGAGGAGCGAGACCCGGGCACTTGACCCAAGCTGCCAACAGGGTTATTTCATACCATCAATGTCACATTCAATATACATTAGAAAGTTTGCCGAGGAGTTCTTTCTCTCCCGTGATGGCTGCCATCCTGAGAACTCCTTGTCCCGGTGCCGGAGCCCTGAGCCCTTCCCTTCCTCCCAAAGCCGCAGCATTCACAGCGTCCCACATTTGCTGTCACTGCTGGGAGTGCACAGCTTCTATGGATAGAATGGGCTGAGGATAATCCTTGTGTATTTTATATTGTTATCAGGATCAATACTGGTTCTTTAGTGCTATTAATGTAAATTATCTAATCTATTAAATCTGTTTATATTTCAGCCTCCGGGTTTTCCTTGTTTTTTCCCGGTTCCCCTTCCCAGGTGGGGAGGGGTCATTGGGGGATAGAATGATCATCTCAATGACAGTAAACTGTTACACGTTTTTCAAACCGTAACACGGACACACACCAAGACTGTGCCCTATCTGCAGGGAGGGACTCGCAGGTCCTCCAGCTGCACTGGTCAGAAGGTCCTGGTCGGCAGTGTACCCTACAAAGTGGGTCTGCCCGAAAATGCAGACTCAGGCTTAAGGATTGTGACATATCAAATAAAAATCTCTACCATACGGCGTATCGCTGCAGCTTTTGCATGTGGCAGGTGGACACGCCTCTCCAACATGCAATAGCTACTGAGCTGCTGTGAGAGTGGAATTGTGGCAACCACCTTAACGTTTTATAAGTCTCTGTGGCTATTTAGTCCTTTGGAGTTTCTCCAGCAGGGTTTGGTGGAAATTCATATTCACCCTGGCGTTAAAATGCACTGACTTCTTGTAGCTGACTTTTGTTTTTGAGTTCACAGTGATTTCTCACTAAAGCAGACTTAATTGGTGACTGAATCCATTTTTAGAGTCCACACAGAAGCATATGAACAGCCAGATGTGGCTCAGCACAAATTAAGCACGAGTTAGGCTTCCATTTTTAATGCTAAAGGTCAGATTTCACTGTACTCAGGAATGTGTTGAATTGATCATTAACTTCTGTCTCATAATACCCCCTTGACACAGTACACACTTGCAAGTTACTGTCTCCACAAACTGCACAGCAAACATTTATTTAATTAGACTTTATAGGAAATCCTCATCTGTCTTGATTGCTAGTGGCCTTCTCTGCCTCTCTTTAATACAGTGGGCTAGAAAACACTTATTTAGAGAGTGAAACAAAGTTTTGTTATTATAGTCCATAGAAAAATAGAAGAAACAATGTATTATGAGAGCAAAGACATATTTGTAGCTCTTGTTCTTAGGCTGAGAAGAGTATACAGTAAAAGGAGAAGAATGGACGTGAGCCAAAAAAGTGTTTGTTTTATTTTGAACCAGTGCTCTGTTGAACTCTCACCTGCAATGTTTCCAGCGGATAGGAATATCATATTAATTGCTCAGGTGGTGTTACGACCGTCTGGGGTGGGCACAATTATTTTGTCGAAGGGTAAGCATAACACAAGGTAACACTGGGGCACTTTGAATTATGGCTATAAACCACATTATGTTGTCACTTCTTAACAAGTCCAAGGCTGAAAAAAGCACAATGCTTTCCTTAGTTTTTTGGGTTGGTAGTAGCCAAACTTCAGTAATGCACTCGACTGGGTTAGCCTTTATCAGACACATTACCAGATAATTTGTCATTAATCATGCTTGGACTGTAATGGCCACAGTGTTTGGACCTCGAGAAAAGCTGGTTGGAATCCTCTCTGGCAGCAAGTGTCCAGTGACATTGTCAGCGACTGTGATATTTTTCATTGCCCCTTTTTCATCTTCTGTAGCTCTTTGCAAAATGCATTTTGATAAACTTGTTTGGAAGTTGTAAAGGTTTGATTTGCTCTAGTGAAAATATTCTGCCCTTAAGCCTAAAAATAAGAGAAGGTTGCTCTCTGTAGGTGACACTTTGGCGTGATAGCACTGAGTTACTCCTTCTCTGTGCTAACTCACATTTGTCCTGCGCAGTCACATGCCAGAGACATCTGTGAGAATAGGACCTGTTGTTAATCCTGTGGGAAACAGGTGTAATTTCAGTGGAGCTGAGAAACAGCTTAGTCTGAGCTTGTGAAATGGCCCGTGAGCCAGTATTCACACACGGTCCGAAACAGTCACTTGCATCTTTATATTGTTGCTCTCGTCAGCCCAGTATCAATTTTTTAACAATAAATTTTCCTGTTATCCAGCCTTTCGGTTAGTTCTGCTGGGTGAATGTGAACATAAATAAATAAATCTGTATTTTGCTGCTTGTGAAAAGCAGCTCCCTACAGAAAAAATAGTTGCAGGCTGAAGCTGGTGGCAAGAGCAGTAATAGACTGGTGATGCGATCAGTCTGCAGCCACTTAATGAAGCAACAAGACAATACTGTGTGGTAGGTCATTCTTGTTTGTGTGCGGATTTGAGCAGAGTCATTATAAAATGAGAACTCTGCAAGTGTTATCACATGAGTCTGAGTCAGGATTTTTTGGTGAGTGTTACACCGAGGAGATATTGGAGGGTGCAGCGAGGGTCCTTGGGACCCCTGTCAGAACAGCCGCTGAAACCTGGGTGGAAATACTCAAGACAAAAAAGACCCATTGCACTGCGTCTTTGCATCTTAGCCATGAAATTAATTTGTAGTCTGTATTAGACTCTCAAGCCTTTAATCGTTATTGACTAGTTTGGGTTTTTTCCCCTCAAAATCTCTGTGACGACTCCAGAACGCTAATGAAACCTAACTAGAAAGGACAAGGTTACACATTTTCACTAAAATTTCAAAAAAAATTTTTTTGGGGGGGTTTGGGGAGGGATTTTTTGTGTGTGTGTGTTTTCTTTTTTTTTTTTTAAATCTAGGGATTCGTTTTCTCTGAGTGAATACTATTGATGTGGCCAAAGAGACAATCCGAAGAAACCTAAAATAAAAAGTACATGGTACTACCTAGCATTTGTGGTCACTACAAAAACAAGTCAGTATGCAAACTGGTACTTCCTAACTAGAGCACAAGTTTAAGTACACAAAAAGTCATTTGGTATAATTTCTCTACGGGAAAAACAGATCAGTCATTCAAAAATGTAGAGTGAGGGAAGGATCTAAGGAGGAGGGTACTGGGATGAAGAAATGGGACTGCTTGAGCTATTTAACATGGATACAGAGGCTGCAATTCCCCAGCTGGTACTCTGTGGCAGTTACAATGGCATCACCTTTTATAATCTCCTCCTACCTCCCTCAGCACATCCGACGTTTTTTTTTTTGCTGGCATCTAGATTTATATACATGAAATTTTAGTTCTTTGCCCCGGCATCTATTCTCAACAGAAAAAAAAACCCTCCTTTCTATCTACTGTAAGATATGTGTGGTTTGGTTGTTTTATTTGTTTTGGGAAGAGGTGAACATGTGTCCTATCATTGAAACTACTTGGAGTGAAAGGACATTATTTTGTGCTGTTTCTTCCTTTTTTGTTTCCTCTTATTCCTTCAAGCCTCGCATTATAGCCTGCAGAAAATCGTGTTTTAGAAATAATTGTAAAGGTAAATACTTAATCTAGGCGGTTCTTGCTCCAAATGCCTGACTGCTTTTAATGAAAATAACGTCTAAAAAAATGGCTACCTGTTAGTGTCTGATACCTTCTTAGTTCATGACTCCTGAAAGGTGTGAACTCTAGGAAAGAAACTGACTTTTTTTTCTTTGTATTTCCACCCGAATTACGCATTTAGTTGTTTTCTTGTGGTGCCCTGTCATAATTTCCTGCCTGATGCTTGCTCTTTGTGTTTATGTGAACTACTTGGGAGTTGGGAGAAGACGGACAAAAAGGACTTCCCGTGGTGCTCTCTGTGGATGACAGGACAGGATGCAGTGGAGAGATATTCTCCACCTATGGGCAAGACACCTGTCGCACTTTCTCTTCTCAAAGAAAAATTGGGTGGGTAAAAAATCAAAGCATTAATTTGGAGAAACAGCAAAGGAGATTGGAAAGGCCTGATAAACTCTAGCTTAGCGTCTTCCCTGCATCTTCCATTCATCTCTCTAAAATCAGTCTTTGCTTCATGTGCTTCTGTCTGCTAGTTCCCAGCAAGGCAACCTGTTTAAAATAACTTCATAATGTGTATGGAAATGGTGCTTTTTTCTGTTATGAATGGTGCCTGTATGGAATTACTTCTCTGCAGCTGGACATACCCAGTGATGTAACTGACACCGCAAGCTAATCTCCCGTAGTTCGTTTTGTGTCTGGGCGTCATGATACATAATTTAGATCCGACCTATTGCGTACCCTGGCTCTTTAGCAGATCTATATTTAAATGACGCTATTAATTCCATAGAGCCATAAGGTATTTTGCAATATTTATGTTAGAAAATTACTGACTTCCCACAAACTGCGACTTAGTCTGGAGCAATATAGGGCAAGTAAGGCTTGAAGATCTGGTGTGATCATGGCTATCAAGCACATACACACTGCAAAAAAGTCTAAATTGACTATCTGGACAAGACTATGCATTGGAGAGAAAGAGGAAGAAACAGACTTAAAACTTTTGCGCTATGGCTACAGCCATCTCTAATATTAGAGACAGTTGTGGATGGAGGAGCTGGTTGGACACGCTCACCGTAAGATATTTAGATGAGCTGAAACGTGTCAAAGTAAAGTTTAGATTTGAGAAGTAGTTGTAGTAGTACATCAACTATGGCCACACAATCAAAGAAGCGGGCCATTAGAATATTTTTAGGGGCTGTAACAAGTGTCTGGGGAAGAGAGGTTTACATTTGTGGGCATATAATACCAGTATGACAGAGCAGCTTTCTGCATTGTAGGCAGATAACTAATTCTCTGCTACTTCGGAAACCGTTTCATGAACAATTACCAATGCATCACACAGGGGTAAGGCGGTTTATTGAATCCACTATATGATCGCCTATTTGCATTGCAAGGGGCTGGAATTGCTCCGGAATAACTTAAATTGTGGGTCTGCCTGGCAGCGCCCAGGAATCAAGGATACATGGATGGTTATGACAACACCAAAGTTCTGAAAGTCACCTGAATATTTTGGTTTACTATGAGCTTTCATGAAAAGCCAATGATCGAGGGAAGTGACGGTGCCCTTCATTCCTAGTCAGTAGGTTCTGGAAAGACATTTTGTCTGTTCACATAGAACTGGTTGTAGGCTTAATGCATGCATCACGTAGGGAAATCTCTGGCCTCTGTTATTCAGAAGATCAGATTCAGCGATCACAATTGCCCATTTTGGATTTAAAATTTGTGAAACTAGTGACTAAGAATATTCTTTTGCTTAAGATGTGCTGGCTTGCTTGGCACACACATACTTGAAACAGACTTTTTGAGAAAGAGAAGGCTTCAAGCAGTATTGGACTCATGCCAGAAGGAAATGAGTAAGCTCCTACCTAGGAATATGCAGGAACATCTACGGAAATGGTTTAGCGTTAAAATAGGGACGTCTGGAATTTGTGAAAATTATGTGACCCAGCACATTCAATTTAACAGTACTCTTTTGGGTTAATTTTTGCTGCCTTTAGAAGTGTAAGGCTGTTCATTTTCTGAGCAAAGAGCAAGTACTACCCGTTACGTAAATGGCTCTTCCCTACTGTAGTGCTTTCCTCCCCGGGGCTTGCTGTCCTTCACGCACTGGCACATTTCTGTACAGTGCATTGTATTCACAGTACACATCAAATTAGCTGTATACTCAAATAAACCTCTTAACTACTCTATTCTGCATTGTGCAAACAGATGTTCGCATAGTATGAAGTGCTTTGTATTGTTGATTTAAGCAGCTAGCGTGACTGTAGTACAGACGTGAGCTAGACAGGATGGCTCTAGGGAGAAGGAGGCCCTGGTGGCCTTGGTTCCTCGTGGGAGGGAGGTGCCTGGGGTGCTGCGCTGCATTGACAAAGCATCCAAAAGTGGCTGGGTCTCATCTGAATGTAGAGTCCAAAGCAGCGGCATGGCTGCACATCATCTGGAACCCAGAGAAATCTGCATAGGGTTGACATCGCATGTCAGCATGCTGTCTAATTGCCAACTGCGCGTACACAGATAACTGCGCGCTCCCCTAGCCCAGCCCACAGAGCAAAAAACTGTGCTTTGTAAAAAATATTGGCATTCCTCACCGTTGATCCATTTTAAATTTTTTTTTTTTTCAGATGATGACAGCCAGCCAGATTGTCAGGTGGTTCTGCTGTTCTCTAGTTCCGCAGCACGCTTCCTGAGGAGAGCTGGCACTGCTGGCTTCAGCTTTCTGTTAACTCCATCCTGGAAAGACCGCTTCAGCGTGTGCTTACATTGCTGCAGCTGCCTGTCCTGCGAGGGGACGGTGCCCACTCTTCAAGAAGTGTTACAGCACAATGCTATCTGAGAAACTAGTTTCGGCTTTTTATTTAAAATAGGAAATGAATGTCAAGAGTATGGATAGAACAGACTCAATAGGAGGAAATAAAGCTCCTATTTTTATCCTCAGTCTTAGGCACTTCATAACTTTTACATTTTCAGGCTGAAATAGCTTAGCATAATCTATTTCTATATATTTATTTCTCCTTTTTAAAGTCCTGGTAAAATCACTGCATCTTTTTTTAACCACAGCATATATGCGTGCATGTGTATTTACACACTTCTACAATTAGAGCACACACAATTTTTATGCAAGACTTGTTGTGAAAAATTGTATAGCTGAAGTGAGATGGGATATAAAGTTGCAAGTTTGGCATTGTGAGGCTGGCCTGAAGTTCTGGTGAGCTTGGACATTGCCTTTCTTAAAACTGTTTGTGATACGTACTGTGATGTGCATTAATGATTTATCTTAGCTGGTAAAGTAGCTAGCTAAGGAAAACACGTGTTTGCATGTGTCTGAAGCTGCATAACTCAGCTGCATGCTGCAAAGCATACAAATAACATGCAGGTTTAAGAGGTGGTGCTGTGTTTTTACAGGGTATACAGGCAATTGACTTTAGAGCTGCTGAATTTACATCTAGATAATGAATGTGCCATCAGGAACCAGTTGCAGCTTAATTTCCAAACAGTGTTGCCATTATTTTATTCTAGCCAACAGAATCTTCGTTAAGTCCTTTTTATAGATTTTATTACATAAAATAGATGGAGAGTGATTTAAAAATCTCTATGTGCAAACTCTGGGAAACGATGTTTATTTTTGAAAGGTTAATTTTAAGTTTCTTCATCAAATGTATACTCAGAGATGACACATTATCAGTAAGACATTCCAGAACAATGAGTTTAAAGAAAAAGCAAGCCTAATGTATTTTCCAGATGTTGCCAGCAGAGGTGCTGCAGTGCTCTAGAAGACAGAGTGGCAGGAGGTTATCTTTAAACATGAATAAAGAATGCATCCGTTTTAAATGCCAGGTCCTTGACCAGGTTTGAATCTGAATTGTATTTCCTTACATAGCTTGTCAACAACGGGGTAAATAAGAGAAGAATCAGGTGCTAGAGCTACTATTGGCCAAGTGTGATTCAATGAAAGGAATAATCCAGTTAAATGAAAAGGCCTCTGTATATGGAATTACTCCAAAATGTAATTCACAGAACAATGCATGCCATTGAAATGTAGTTTTAAAAAAAAAAAAAAAAAAAAAA
>RSEF01000012.1:7455923-7476664 GCA_003993805.1 Himantopus leucocephalus | reverse complement strand
AAAAAAAAAAAAAAAAAGAAGAAAGGAAAAAAAAAGGGAGCTGTTTAAAGGGTTCTTTTGTATCACAGACTCATGCTTTTAGGAGTAGTTCCCAGCTCACAAGGTGTACCGGGAGTGGAGGGAGGGAGGGAGGGAGGGAGGGGGGGAGGAGAAAAGAAAATTTTCCTGCAAGGGAGAGCAGCAGCTCCACAGGTGCTGGAGCAGTGGTGAGGTTCCCGAGGTGCCCAAGCACCTCTCCTGCAATGGGCCAGAGGAAAGACATGAAGAACAGACAAGGAGACTCCATTGCCAAGGTCCAGCCCATCCCCATTCATTATGTATTTTATTAATTTTACTGTCTTTTAAAAAACAAAGTGACCCTTGCTAGATATCACCGTCTTGCAGCAGTCAGTCTAAGTTTTTCACGCTCTTGTGCTGTAATGGATCGTGACTGCGTGCGGGGCTGCACGGGCAGTAGGGCCTGAACCTCTTTGGGTTTGGTTGGACCCTCCCAAGACTGAGTTCAGGTCCCAGTGTACACTGGGATAAGTTTATGTGCATTACGTGTGCGCTTAAATACTGCAGAATAAGCTTATTAGTGTGACTAGTGTATGCAACAAGGGACACCATCTGTCTTGAGTGTGCAAGTAGTGAGGTTGTTTTCATTATCTACTAAAAATGCCTAGTTAAGGTTGTTTTTTCCAGAATTTCTGGAAGTTGTATGTTCCTGGATTCTTCAGATAATTCAGGTTGAAAGAGACATCAGGAGGTCAGCTAGTCTAACCTTTTGCTCAAAGTAGGGTCAGGTGTGAGGTCAGACCTTAGGCTTCAGAGGCTTTATCCCAGCCTGGTTTTGAAAACCTCCAAAGTTGGAGACTCTCTGGGCAACCTGTTCCATTCCTTGTCCTCATGGTCTGAATCTTTCTTGTTTCAGCTAACGTCTGTTATCTCTCGCCGTCACAGGAGGCACCACTGCAAAGAGCATGGCTCTGTCTCCTTGGTGGGCTCTTTGTAGGCATTGGGAGGCTGCTACGAGGTCCTCTCAAATCTTCATGTTGAGCAAGCCCGGTTCCCTCGGCATCTCCCTCACAGGGCAAGTGCTCCAGTCCCTTGGCCATCTTGGTGGCGCTGTGCTGACCTCACTCCAGGTTATTGACGTTTTTATTGGGAGCCCAAAACTGGATGCAGTTTTCTACTGGTGGTCTCATGAGTGCTGAGCAGTACAGGGAGACAATGCCTTCCCAGGATCTACTGGCTGCGCTGTTGTTAAGACAGCCCCAGATGGCTGTTGGCCACCCCTGCTGCCAGAGCACACTGCTGGCTCGTGCTCATCAGCAGGGGTTTTTTGGTAGTTTCTTTGTCATGATAACGTTCCGATATATAAATTTACAAATATCAATTTACATCCCTTTCACATTGTTTTATTGCCGGGTTTTTTGGAAAGCCAGGAATTTGACAGTATAATTGTTTTTTTGAGGAAACCACATGAAATCTTTAGGTCTGGATCACTTTAAAATGATACCTGCTCAATTTGATTGCTGTTCATTTCTGAGACACGGTTTAAAGTAGCAAGAGGAAATTCCACCTCAAATGTCTGTTTCAAGGCCAGAAATCACTCTTGTGATCATTTTGCTTGAATTTCACTCAGCACCACTTACAGTTTACCCAGTAGCTTGTGGTTGAACCAGAGCATATATTTTAGAAAGACAGTTGGTTTTACGTCCTTGGCGTTGCTTTTAAAACTGACCTTGAAGGTACTCAGCAGCTTTGGGATGTGGTAAACAATCAGCCTATAGACTAGACTGGACTGAAACTATTAAATGTGATACATAAGGATTTTTTTTAATCATGTTAGACCTGACAGTGCCGAGTGCCTTCAGCAGAACTTGTAGGCGCTTTCATTCCACCTGTGATTTTCATTCCCCTCTGCAGTTATGCTGAGTGTTATTGGCTGTCTGTAGAAATACAGATTTATGTCGGGTGTTTTACTGGCAGACTAGCAGAAATACATTGCAAATGTGTTTGTTTTTTTTTCTTTTGGTTCCTATCCTCCAGAATACATATATACGCAAGCCTTTTGTTCTTTAGAGACCTGTTGCCTAAAGAAAGCAGCACCATCTGGCTTTTTGTTCCTTCTATCGACTGCATGTTTGATGCAGTATATCAAAAAAATTTCCAATATAGCCAGTTTACTGGCACTGTGTTGCCATGTTTTCGCTTCATTAGGTGCTTATGCTTGCAATTATTTCTTCTTGTTGGCTTTTCTTCTTTTATTTGCTGAGTGACTTTTGTATGCCTATTAAATCTTGCTGGTTGCACTAGGTGTGAGGAACCTTCTCTGACTTAGAATATAATAATCAGGGAATTAAACGGTAAGTCATTAATTGGTGATGAAATAAAGAAAAAAGCTATCGAGAACATCATAATATTAGTTGCATACCCCACAAATATAGAAACATCTTTGTGTTTACAGGGCATTTGTTGTAATTCATTGGTATCCGCTTTTGTTGTAAGCTTTGTGAGGAGCTTACATGGAATGTGAGTTTAGGGTAACTGCCCCATTAAGATGCATCTTTTACTTTTTAAACTTTCTCTGCTGTGTCGGTTTCTGCCATCTCTGAACTGCCCTGCAAACATCACTTTGACACTCGCATTACTCATATGAAGAAGTTGAGCATCAGTCCAGTGTTACAAACTGAAATACTGAGGTATGGAGGAAATGAACCGGAACTCATAAATAGTGTTTGAAATGGGACATACATAGATGGGGTTTAGATCCAAAAAGTGTGATTTTTGTAATTTTGCTCAATGCTTACATTGAGCATCTTAATGCTGAAGCCAGACTGAAATCTAAAGGCCCTCCCTGAGGGCTCTGAGGACAGATCTCTGTTCCCCATCTACCCCAGGGCATGTGCGGTTNAATCTAAAGGCCCTCCCTGAAGGCTCTGAGGACGGATCTCTGTTCCCCATCTACCCCAGGGCATGTGCGGTTTGTATTAACATGACTGGGAGCCCTCCAGAGTGCAGGGGTGAGATGCTACTTTACTTTAAAACGTGGTCCTCAGAGGAGGCAAGTTGGTAGTTCTGGATAAAAATTTGGGGTTATGCCCAGAAGTGGGAGGTCCAAGGTCTAAGCCCAGCATGGAGCTGCTCAGTGGGTGCTTTGGGGAGCGGAGGGAAAGCCAATCTGAAATCACATTTTCCCCGATCCAGCAAATTTTTCCAGTAGTGGTGGCACGACTTCAACGTGAGAGGTGCTGCGCACCTCAACTAGCACAGTGTGAAAGCCATTGTTACGGTCTTTGGGGCACAGGTTTGAACCTCTCTTAACTGGGAAAGGACTTGAACATTGCTAAGTACTCTAACAATTGCACTGCTGTGGCTTAGAAGGGGAACACCACTGCATTCTGGTGTCTAGGCTATTGATCTTAAATGAAACTGAGTGACTTCTTACACTGCCTGAGGACAGAAGGAGGAAAAAGTTGCTATTTCAAAACATTTGCAAGCCAAGTGTACTAATGAAAGTGGGCCCCGAAAGGAAACCTAGCATGCTGGCTCCTGCGAGTCCCGTTTTGATAGACCAGCTAGGTACCAAACACAGAATCCCCGGATTTGCTTTGGGATCAGCTGCTTCAGGATGAAGTATTGCTGAATGCAAGTTCTGCACTGGATCTTGTTCCTAAGGGACCTTCGAGTGACTAAACACAGGCTACATCTGTGCTTGGAGCGGGATGCAGGTGGCCTCATCTGAAGGCCTGTGCTCTTATTCACTGCCAGCCTCCGCGGTTCCAGGGAAGGGCGTTTCTAAGGCAGGGATGCAGGCAGAATGTCGTCTTTTGGGCTAGAACTGTCTCTGTTGTAGGATTATACATGAATCGCTTCTGCAGTGCAGCTGGTTGCCAGGAGGTCTAACTGTGAAGCCCTAAATCTACCAGTCAGCGTGATGGATTGTAAAAGGGTTGCAATAAAAGGGGAAGCCATTAGTCCCTTCTGAGGATTTCCTTCTTGAGCACCACCAAATCATTTTTCTGACTTCCTAAGTAGGCAGAAGGAGTGAGATATGAATTCATCTTTCTCTCTGGCATTGCTTTTCTGCAGGATTGATATACAAACAAGAGGTAATCAATGACTGAGAGACAGGAAACGTTCTAATGCTGGGGCCAGGGCAACTGTGGTTTGAATATTGCTGCATGCTGCATTTCTAGGCACTTGGGGTTTATTTCAGAAGAGAAACCCTAATGGTAGTGTGGAAGAATAATGGATGCTCATACCAACACACTGGGCAATCTCAGAACCTTGGGGAGAGACTCTCGTTCCAGCTCTGAAGTATATGAAGGGGGCCTACAAGAAAGCTGGAGACGGACTTTTTACAAGGGCAGGTAGTGACAGGATGAGGGGGAATGACTTCAAACTGGGAGAGGGGACTTTTAGATTAGATATTAGGAAGAAATTTTTCACTGTGAGGGTGGTGAGAGACTGACCCAGGTTGCCCCGAGAAGCTGTGGCTGCCCCATCCCTGGAGGTGTTCAAGGCCAGGTTGGACGGGGCTTGGAGCAACCTGGGCTGGTGGGAGGTGTCCCTGCCCAGGACAGGGGGGTGGAACTGGATGGTCTTCAAGGTCCCTCCTAACCCAAACCATTCTGTGATTCTTTCATACTTGCAGCCTATAAAGACCGATCAGGAAGATGAGAAGGAAATCTGTATCTGGACTCCTTAGTCTGGCTGCACCATGCACTAGTCACCATGTTCTAAAGCCCTAGTTTACAGTATCACCTAAATATTTAAATTACCGTGAGCAATTATGGTTAATCACTTTCTTGATAAGCAACACTGTGAGTTTGCTCAGCAAACAAATGCTTCTGCGATGGTGCTGGCTGTATGGAAAGTGAAACATTATTTATTACTCTGAACATACACCGTCTTAAACAACTACTGCCAGGATAAATACAACATGTGAGGAATAAAACTGCTCTGATGTACTTAATTGCTACTGGTCTGTCACTTACCTGCTTAAAAATGCATTACTCTCAAACCTAGCAAACGTAGCATGGGGATGGAAAGCAAGTGCTTAAAACCGGGGCTGTTTTCCAAACCAGTTGACTGGGAATATTGTAGGAAAAGGATTCAAATTTATCCCCATTTGAAGGATGCCAGTTTCTGATTTTCTGTATGTTCCAAACATCTCTTGCCTTAGTGCATAAAAAAAGACCAGAATTCAAACTCCAGAAAGCTTCAGCTTTGAGACCTTTATGTCAGATCCCTTTGCAGTATCAAAGCCCACACGATTCAGACACCAAGATGGAATTTAACATCCTGGTTCAAAAAAGCGCTAAATTTCTAAGTGTTCTTAACTGTTTTTCAGACTAGACATATTCAAGCACTTTTTTTTTTTTTTATTTTGGTGGAGGCTTCAAAGCAGCTATATAATATGATAAAATATAAGAGGTATGTGAGTGAGCTAGCACGTGAAAAGATCCATCTTGTTCTGTTCTTCCAAAACAACAAGGTCATTAGGAAACTAAACAAGATATTTATGTCCGTTTTCACCCAGAGAGGTGGGACTGATGTGCTCTCAAAGCGGCTTTCCAGGAATTGACCATTCTTTGGTAACCTTAGGGCAAAACTTGAAGATGAGTTCACAATTTTAATCCTTCCAACACTTGCAACACCCTGCCGCCAGGTGGTATTTATCCAAGTCATAAAGAAAACAATGCAAAATAGAGATTGCCACTATTATATGTGATGAGTTATTGGAAACCAGCTTCTAGGATTTTATTACTGTTATTGAAACAGTTCCATTTTATTAAAGGAAATTTAATCCAGTAAGTATATACAAAGCTTATCTGTCAGTTTATCTGACTATCTACCCCACAATATATTTTCTCCTTTTTTTTTCTTTTTCTTTTTAATAAATCTGTCATAAGCAGAAAGGAAAGGGCATCTTTGTTCAGAGGTTTGAGTAAGTTTGTCCTGATGCTGCTCAGAATACAAAAAAACATGCTCATATTACCATGTTGTAGTAATGATCCCAAGAAATTATTACCTGTGCTTTTAAGTGCTGTACCTCACTGTAGACAGTATTACTATCCATTACGGAAATTAATTGAAAGTATAATTAAGGACAGCTACACGAGACTTGAAAATAATAGAGCCCCATGGAGCCAAACCAGCGAAACGAGCACGTTGCGGTTCCTTGACCTGTTTTGATTCTTTGAAAGGATTTGAAAATGACTGATTTGTTTAATTTATTTTTGTCACAAAGCTTTTAACAAAGCTCTCTCTTAAAGCTCTCAAGTACTTGGAGGAAAGGAGCCGAATTGCGTTGTGAATTAAACCCCGGTTAAGGAGCTGGAACCAAAGACAGTCATAAAAGTGTTTCCGTAAGTAATATGGGGTCAGTGCTGAGGTGCAGGACACGGGCAGTTTGGGGCAGGGTGTGGGGGAAGCTGCTGCCCCTCTGCCAGGAGAATGTGTCCTGCATCCCCGAGCCCTGGCGCAGAGCAGAACCGGTGGCCACAGCCCTCCGGCTTTGGGACACGGGGCGGGCGGTGCAGCACAGCCTCTCAGGCTTTCCCTTCCACTGGACCTATTGTGCCGTCGCTTCAGATGGGCTGCGGAGGACAAGGACAATAAGCTGCTTGTACACAGAAGCCATCGGATACCCTGATATTACTGCCCCTGCCGAGGAGCCTGGATCTGCACTGGAACGAGAAAGCTGCTCTCAGTGTTCCCAGCATAAGTTAGAAGCCAGAAATCAAAAGTATGGTGAAACCTGCCTTCAGAAATTACTCAAAGGATACAAAAGGCTTCTTAATAAAGGTAAACCAGGCCAGTAGACAGGACAATTTTTGAGGATCCTTTGGGTTAGTCTCTCAAGGTCTGATTGTAGCATACAATTGTGGGCTTTTGGACAGGTTTTGCTGTCACGCAACTGTCACGCAGAAGTCAGATTAAAAAAGTATTCTATCTCTATCTGTTCAGCTTTAGAGTTACAGCTTTCTCTGCTTTCGAAACTTAAGAGTATCTCCAGCCGTTCTCTTCAAACACAATTCAGTATAAATTTGCTGTGAAAAGCAGCTGCACGTTACTGGAAAGACCAACAGCCAAGCTGAGGAAAAGGTTCTGAGTTAAGTGCAGACATATTTAACTTCAATAACACTATTTCTCACTTTGCTATTTTTTCACGGTGCCACTGATTTGAGAAGCAACCAGGCACACGACTGTGTATTATCGCACCAATATATATACTGAGACATGCCAGGGAGAGAGACGTAAACTGTCTCCCCCACCCAGTATTTATATCCTAGCTAGATAATACTGTAGTACAGAAAATAGCTGGGTATTCTGGCCGCCGGACAATATTCCTGGAGCTGCTAATGCAATCCCACTGAAGCGGAGCAATCATTCTGATGCATCTTTAAAGAGACTTTTGATATTTAAAGTGAAATAACTCATGGGGAGGGAGCTGCTACCAACAGCATTTCCAAGAAGTAGATGTATGGGTGAGCGTCTTGCTTACGTTGCCCAGGTACTGTCCACCTTTTATGACAATGGGAGGAGAACCTGTGTTTTCGTGAGCTGATCCGAATCATGCTGAAGTTGAAGGAAATCCTGCAGCGAGCTTTTGCTGAGGGCATTGAACGTGAACCAAGAGTGCAGTAGAAGACATAAAATGAAAATGTTTCTTTTAAATAAATAAAAAAAGACATTTGATGCCTGCTGTGTACTTTGCATGTTTTATCTCCTTTGCCCTCTCCAGCTTTTCTAGGTCTCACTGTTTTAATTTATATAGCGTCTATAGCTGTGGGTTTCTCTTCTTAGCTGGTAGTCTTTTGTAGGAATAAAATACGCTAGCAGGAGGGAGAGCTCGGCTGCTTCCAGAATAAAAATACACTGCCTGTATCAAACGTCCCGTCTACCTTCACAGCCTGATTGGAAAAAACACCATATTTAAAGTCTGTATTGCTGTGGTTTTCTGTTTTGTTGGGGTTTTTTGTGTGTTTGGGGTTTTTTTTTCCCAAGGTGATGGTACTTTGGTGGAGTATCCATCTTGTTTCCTCCATCTCCCTCCTTGCCACTCACTATTGTGCCTGCTCCATCTTCCCATGATGTTTTCCCTGTCCCCAGTGTTTTACCTGCCCTTTAATCCTCCGGAGCATATTGAACAGTTTCTCTATGTGTGCAGAGGGAACAATCCCTTTTGTAGGCTCTGTGCAGATGTTTCCACCATGGCTCTCTGAGCACACCTGCGAGCTCACCGTGGAGGGCAGAATTCTTTATTCCTTACAAAGTACGCGCTGTTTTAAGATTAGGGAGCTGTAGTTGAAAACGAAAGTATGGTATGCATGGTATATGGTGACTGCGCTGCAGCCCTGCGTGAAGGCTTGCTTGTGTTTGGCCCATCTGCCTTGCACAGTAATATTTTTATAACTTTGTGGCACGCAGCATAACCTTTTTCATAGCAACACCAGTGATGACGTTTTTTTCTATCAACAGTCCTGTGGAAAAAAGATTCGTTGTATTGAAATAGGGGATAAAGATGGTTAGTGTGGGAAGAGCTCAAACACTGCAGCCAGCGTGTGTATCATATTCTCTCTGCAGTTAGTAATAAATCCTAATTTTAATATTCAAATGAAAAATGGAAGTGCAGAAGCACAACCTGAAGCAATATTATAGCTCTCTGCGATCTTTCCTATTTATTTATGTACAGGCTGAAACAGGAATGCGCAATGGAAGGCGCAGAGACTGTGGGTGGCAGCCGACAAATGAACGCTCCCATCTTCAGTTCTGAAACGATGATTGTAGTCTGGGGCTGGATCCGTGTTGAGATGGCTTTATCCTCCCTCTTCAATAGGCACCGGGATGCGTTATAAGATGATAACGGCCAGTTCTGTTAACTCTGCTTTTTGCCTAACAGAATGTGGTTAGGACGGTTCATGGAGATAGTGCTTCGATATGGAAATGCGCGGTCCTATGGAAATGTGAGCCCTGGGCAGCTCAGGAAGGGGTGGTGTCTGTGGAGAAGGTAAAGGCAGTTCACTGAACACCTCCAGGGCCAAATGCCTTAGCGTGTGCTCTCCTCTGCCAGTTCTTTCCTTCCCCCTTTGACAGGGGAAACCCCACAGGTTCCAACCCTAGATGCACAGCTCATGGTTGGTTGCAGCAGTGGATCTTTTTCTGATGAGACATAGGCTGGAAGAGTAAAGATCTCCTCCTTGCAGGGCTTTTCGAAACCTCACCACTGAAGGGAAAGGTCAGAGGCCACTAGTCAAGGGTTTTCTCTGTTCAGACTGGTGCTGTAGGAAGTGTTAGTGCAGGTGGGTGGTGGATTGCTGGGAGCCCTCCCCATGGGGAATGGCCACCGTCCTCCTCAGGAATTCTGATCCACCATATACAAATGAAAGGCCTTTGATTCAGACAAAGGTTAGGTGTGCTACTCATCACTAGAACTGGGGTTTGAATTAAGCTAGGTGAAACCCCCAAATGCTCATGTGAGCGCTTTTCAGCTCTGGGTGAGTGCAAGCTAGATCCAAGGAACAGCACCCTGCAAGTCCTTGGAAGAGATGAGGAAAGATCTCTTGGGGCAGATTCAGGTTGTCAATTAAAATTTAATGATAGCCTTTGGCAATATGAGAGCAAAGGTTGGGTCTAAGGCCTTTGTTCAGTCCTATAAATAAACTAAAGCCCTTAGGAGCATTGGTCATCATGTAAAAGACAGCTTTTGCCAGTAAACACAATCACATCATGTATGAGACTGTGGAATCGTGAGTACAACGGTACAATGACAGAAAATTAAAAATTGGCTTCTACTGCAAGTTTGATATGGTAAATATGTATAGTGACTGAATAAACACAAGTGAGGTGGTTGAACATAATTGGAAGTAGCCGATTACTTCCCGGTACTGGTTATTGTTCTGCGCAGGGGGTGGCGGTGGCGGCAAGGTGAGAGAGATAGGTGGTGCAGGGTTCTTTTGGGATCGCAGTGAGAAAGGCCTGACAACAAATAGCTTAATAACATAACTGCTTTAATAATATGGAATAATAATAAGAGCAGCACAGATAGCAAGTAAATCTTAGGTCGCTCTAGATGCTGGGTACCCTGTGTTCATGCAGCATCGGACAGACCCGGATTGATTTTCCCCTGGTGCACTGCGTAGGGCAGAGCAGATGCCGTCCGTGCGGCCTTTTGGTCATTTGAGCTGGTACGTAATTTCCCTACAAGAAAAAAACCTCAAACTATTCCTAGAGGGTTTTCTGACGAGAACTTCTTGCTGGACTTTCAGACAAAGGCAAGGCCAGGCGTAACCGCGGCACTGAGAGGGAGCTGCCCACAGGCTCCTCAGTTTCTCTGAGCTGGCGGAGTTTGTCCTGCAGCCAGGGGCTTGTGCGGCGTGACACAATGCCGGGAGCCACGGTACGACGCGATGCCGGGAGCCACGGTACGACACAATGCTGGGAGCCACGCCGGGCATGCAGCACCGCACAGCCCTGCGCCTGCTGGGCTCAAACTCTCCTGGGGATCGCCAACTCCTAAACGTGCAACCGTCTGGGTCAGGGTCAACGCTCCACCCCTTGATCCATGAACAGCTTACCTTTCCCAAAGATATTAGAAGCTACAGATGACATTAATAAATGGGCTTCTCAAGCCTGAACTAGCAGAGCAGACACGGCCCGCTCAGGATCGTGGACTCCCGTAATACCACGTCCTCCGCGTAGCTCCCAGTGCAGTCACAGCGTTGCACCCCAAGTGAAGAACACATCTTTTGTTTAACATCAGCCGCACAGAGCTCCATAGCCTCCCCGCCTTACCCACCATTTCATACAGAACAAGTGTGGAGAAAAACCTGAAGCAGGACTGCCTCCCCGCCCAGTAAAACAACCGGGATGTAAAGAGATGGTCTGTCTTGGTAATAAGAGCGTCACTCCCGAGAGCATCCAGCGCCAGAAGGCTTGTTGCTAGGCAAAAGCACAAAGGAGTGTGTAATAATGTTCCAAAGAGGAGTCTGTAGATTTGATTTTAAGAAAACAGCTGAATTTCAGTAGAGACATTTACATATTTAGTTTGTAGAGCTGGTGTTTGATATTAATTTTAAAAGAAGTCTATAATTTGTCTTGCTGACTATTGTGTTTTAACTGTGGCACTATTCTAATGCTTCCCATTAAATTTTTTCCCACTGCAATTAACTTATGTAAAATCAGGTTTCCGCATTTTTTTTCAAATTTTATGAAGAAAATTGCCTTGAATACGATTATTGTGCCATGGCTTTTCACAGTGCGTTTGTTCATTGTCTTACACAGTTAAACATGTGTTATTAAAATGCAATAACAGTAACATCATAGAGTTGCAATTACATTATGAAAACATTATCTTCATGGAATAATGGTACTTGAGGGACACAGTAAAGTACAGGTTTTCACAAAAGCATCTTGAGGTTATTTTACCAGCATGATGATGTCTTTCTAGGCATGTCATGAGACTTCTGCAATGCTTTTAAAGTGAATGCGTAATAACAATGAAAAATCCTGAAAAGTAGCTCTTGTTTAAACTTTGGTGACTTAATTTAAGCAATTTGACTACCTTTTCTGACTTGTTGTCAATAGCTGGAAGATTTTAACTGTTGAGAGAGTTAAGCAGTACACATCTCTATGTATGTACGCTGTATTTACATGCATATACAGATGACAGCTATGTGTATGTGGGTGCCTGTGTAAATCCAGCTGGAATACAGACCTGTTAAGCAATTGGATATCAACAGATTTTTTTTTTTTTTCACTTTCCTCAGCAGAAGAGAGACACGGTAAGATCTTAAAGTTGGCCTTACCCGTTGGCCTTGCTGGAGCTAGAATTTCAAACCAGAGATTTTAACCCTCAGGCCAAGGGAAATATAAAAAAAAAAATCCAAACATTTGGAGTGTAAATAGAACATTTTTTAAGATTTTGAGGGTTGTGTGTGTTTGTGTGTTCCAAGTCCATCCTAGTACAACAGGGTAGTAAGAAGAGGGTAAAACTTTTGCACCCTTTGTGGCAAATTTTTCTCTCTATAGGAGATGTGAAATGTAGGTGATGAGCTGAATGCTCTACAGGCACCAAGCAGTGTCTTACTCCTGGATAACGGCTGGTTCATTACTTGCTGTACTACACCTTGATATCCCATGTAAACAGGCAGAAAGAGAGACATTTCATTTAGGTAGAAAATTAGCAGCAATAATTATGAAATCAATGTACAAACTTCTTTACATAAAAAAAATTAAGCAATTGAAGACAAAATTAATGGCACATAATCACATGAGTCATATTAATTCAGATATCTCTAGGCAGTTCTATAAAGATGGCTTCAGCATTTATATTACTTACGATGTCTCAGCCAGTTCTGGCATGCAGCTAAGGAGGGAAGAGATTATTCTGCAATAAAACGAAGCTATTTGGAGTAATGCTAATATCTTCACTTATTTATAAAAAAGTGGTCATCTGTGTTTGTGTAGAACTAGCTCAAAACTGATCTCAGCTGCTAGGCAAAACAGGGCCACAGGGAAGCTCATGACAAAAGGACTTAGGAGCGAGCCCATGCCTTGCGAGCAGTTTTTGCCTGGGGACGGGGTATGTTGGGGTTGCTGCTTCTTTTTCCTGCTGTACAAGACTTCCTTGAGCGCGATTAAAGACTTGATTAGTGTCTCAGGCTGTGGTAGGCTCTTTCCACAGCTCTGCCTCCGCAGCTCGCTCCCCTCCACACGCGTTTCCTTCATCCGCCAGGTTGTCCTCAGGCATGGGCAGAGCAGCCAGGCTGCCCTGGAAGGCAATGCTGTCCCTCTGCGCACTAAGGTGCCGTAGGTAACTGCCTCCGCTTACAGCTACGGCTGCTCCTCTCTGTGTGTATTTACATGCGAATGTACATATGTGCTCTCGTATCTGGAGCGTGTTTATATGAGTGTTGTCCACAGCTGTTTACCTTGAATGAAGTTTTTTTTGTGTCTCCGGACTCTTTCAGGTGTTAAGTAAGTTTTGAAGCACCAAACTGCTGAAGGAAACATTTGATGTTTGATGGAGTTATATTTATGTGACGTGTTTGCTTGGCATCTTCGTATTTTTGCTGATAAATGAGCTTGTCAGTATATAAGCATCAATCTGCTGCATTAAGCAGCTCTAACTCATGAAAGATGATGCTAAGAAAGTGTAGTTATTTTATATTGCTATGTGATTGGCTTCTGAGGTGGAGTTTCAAACAATTATTCTATTCAAATAGATAAAGGCAGGATGGAAAATTTTCTTTTGACGTAGTCTTGGACTCTTAAAAGTATGATAAAAAATATTGGCATTAGCAAAAGAAGGAACAACTTAGAAAGGCAGGAAACAATTCACCATCTCCTAATGAAATAACTGTTCTAAAAGTGAAGCATTTATTTATTCTACAGCTCGTTTAGAAAAGCCATTCAAGGACAGAGCCTCTCATCTGTGAAAGGTGGAGATTGGGTGGGGGGGGATCCCTGACTGCTGGAGAAATGCAGGTGTTGTACATATCCTCAAAAAGGGCAAGAAGGACAATCCAGGCTAGTCAGCCTCACTTCTGCCAAGAAAAACCACAGAGCAAGTCTTCTTGGAAGGCATTTCTGGGCATGTGAAGGAGAAGGAGGTGATTTGGAATAGCCTGTTTACCAAGGGTAACTCATGCTTGAACAACTTGATTGCTTTCTGTGATGAAACGACTGGATCTGTGGACGACGGGAGAGCAACAGGTGTCGTCTATCTTGACTTTAGCGAAGCTTTTCACACAGCCTCTTGCAGCATCCTTGTATCCAAGACTTTAAGAGTTATGATCTGGATGTGTGTTAGTCTAGTTAAATTATAGTAATGCCCTAGACTAACAGGTAAGTGAAAGACTGGCTCGGTTGTTGGGTTCAAAGAACAGTTCGTGCTCAACCTGGAGACAGGTTACAAGTGGAGTTCCTTAGAGGTTTGTGCTGGGACCTCTCCAGTTTAGTATATCTATCAATGACCTGGAGGAGGAGGTGGTATGCACCTTCATCTAGTTTGCAGATGACACCAAACCAGGCAGTGCGGTTGATGTGCTTAAGGGCAGGGCCACCTCCAGAGAAACCGAGGCAGGCCAGAAGAAAGAGCCATCGGGAACTTCATGAATCCAGCAATGACAAATACAAAGTATTTGCCTCTGGGATGGACTACCCTCTGTTACAGCGCAGGCTGAGGGCTGACAGGCTGGGTAGCAGCCTCCTGAAAAAGGGTTGGGTGTTCTGACAAACAATAGGTTAAAAGTCAATCAGCATTGTAGCCTCGTACCGATGAAGACAGGCAAGTGTGGTGGCCTCTATCAACAGGACCATAGACAGTAGATCAAGGAAAGTGATTTTTTTTTTCTATGTACTTAGCACTTGTTAGACCACTTATGGAATTTTGCATACAGTTTTGGGCCCCTCTGATGTTGATAAACTTGAATGAGTTTAGTGGAGGGCCCCTAAGATGGCCAAGGAGCTGCGGCACCTGAACAATGAAGGGAGGCTGAGGGAACTGGGCTTGTTCAGCCTGGAAGAGAGAATGGAACATAACAGAAGTCTTTCCTATGGGGTGGTTACCAGGAACAACTTCCCTTAGGGGCATGATGGGAAAATGAGAGGCCGTGGTCATAAATGGGAGGTTCCAATTACATGTTAGGAAAATATTTTTCGTTGTGATTGTAATTAACACTGGAATAAGGACCCAGTGGGGTTCTATAATCTCTGTCCTTGGAGATGTCTGTGTAATGCCCACTGCAACCTCATTTGAACTCAGTGTTGACCTTGCTTTGAGCAGGAGATTGGACTAGAGACCTCCTGATGTGCCTCTCAGCCCATGGGAGTCTCTGGTTCTACAGAGCAGGGTCTTTGCTGGAGAAGACTCCAGGAGTCCCACTACAGCCCATGAAACTACAGCGTGTTATGTGACTTCCCCTTCTGTCCCTGCAATATGGAAGTAGGGAATTTTCCTGATTTCGTATCACAGTATTACCCTTTTCTGTGCCTGAGCAGGTATGTGACAACCATGAAAGAGTAAATTTGAAGCATAGCTGATAGGAAAAAGATATAATCCCAAGAAACTTCTCTGATATGATGGAACCTCACTGCATGGCTTGTAGGATAACTTTCAGGTCTTGATGTAAGTTTACAACAGATTGCATCAGACAGCGTTATGTACCAAAATAACCCCCAGCAGAAACCATCAGCAGAGATGCAAGTAATCTGGCAGCAACTGAGTCGACATGAAGTGAATGTTTGGGGTAGGCCAGCCTTGTGGGCTGGAATATTACACAGAATATAATATGTGTTCATCTCTTCTGCAATTTATAAGGAAAAGGAGTGAAGAAATTGTGGCCAAAGTTTCCAGGGAAGCAAGAGCAAACGAGGAAAGATCAATTTCTGCCATCCAACGCCATGTCAGTGGTATCGCCTTCTAGGGAACCAACCCTGCGTAAGACTTGAGTGCACTGGGTGCATGTAAACGCCCCAAAGCTTTAAGCGCTTCACAACGTGCCCTATCCAAAATCACGGCTGCACTGGGCAGGTGTAAGGCAGACTGCCTTACTTTTTGTTATGGGCCGTGTCTTTCACAAGAAGAACTTGCGCACCTTGGCAATGTGAAGCGTTTTTAGGCTGGTAGTGTTTTCTTTGGCCTGTGGCTTTATGAGCTGTGATTCAGGAACGTGCTACGCAAGAAGGGAGTACAGCATCAGGGTTCCACTTGAGAGCCGGGAGGATGTAAATTAGTTGTGCAGAAGTGTCGGTACAGGCAGAGTTTTCAGACGTCTGTTTCCTTTAGCCACAAGGCTTGCGACCTTGACATCCACCTTCCCAATACATAATGCTATTTTTTGCTCTTCTTTCCCATTGTTAGGAGCTGGGAAAAAAAAATATCTAACCTATGCTGCTGTTCTATACTCGTACTATCACTTGCATGTCTGAAAGAATGCTATTTCTCGTAATCTTTGCAACACGTAGCTGGTATCTCAGGCTAAACTCACTTCTATAGTTCAACATGTGACGTGCTATGATGTACTGAGTTGACAATGATCTCATATAGGCGCAGACAGGTGTACTGCGGTTAAAAATGGCCTTTTCAAATCTGCTTTTATTGAAAGTACCTCTGCTGACTGCTGTCTAAGATTAACAACACACCCAACGTTGCTGGGATACGAGGCTGTTCACAGGCGGCCCAGCTTGATGGATTTCATGCACCACTGAAATATAAGCCATATGTCCGACATATTCATCTTTCTCACCATCCCTTGGGTTCGCAGGTATGTTCTGTCCCAAGTCTGTATGCTCTGCAGCTGTAGCAGCAGGTTCGCAGCTGGGGTAAATCGGCACACTCTGCTACAGTGCCTGAGGATGTGGTCTTTTATTTATGTTTCTGGATGTAGGAATCAGAGGTATTTGAGGAGACAAGCCCCAGAGTGTTTGGGGTTCTTTTGTTAATTATTATTATTATCAGCTGGAAAGCTGAATATATATGTTTAAAGCGTTTTTTTAGTCTTCTCCAGTGACTCACACTTTCAGTGAAACATGGTCTGTAATTATGTTCTCCCTTGGTTTTTACAGTCCCCAAGCATTCCTATTACATTTGTCTAATGCTTGTACTATTTCTTCCGCCTCTTTTTAATTTTTATTTTAAGCCTATGACTAAGGGAAACAATTTAAAAACCCATTACAGTGTTGTCCTTGATGATGTGTTCATCAGAGAACAGCTCATAATGCTCTCCTAGAACTGAAATTATTGGGTATCTTCAAAGCTCGGCTGACAGAAAGTAACCAAGCAAGGGAATTAGCCTGATCTACGAGATAGAAGACATTCCTTTCTGTGTTTGCCAAAACATAATAGAAAGGACCATTGTTGGTGTGAGGGAAGTATCCTCCGCTAAGGCCCTGGCCAGTGGCCTGCATTGTGAAATGTGGATTATCCACCACTGGAGGTCTTTTAAGAACAGGCTGGAACAACATGTAACTTGGCAGGAGTATCACATGCTTTGACGAGCCTGCCTCAGAGCATCGGGTTGGACTAGATGACCTCTCTTAAAGTGCTTTTTTATCCCTGCTACTCCAATATAGTCGTCTTTTTTTCTTTGCTTGACAGGCAATACAAATGTAAATGTCCATGCGTAGCTAAGCAACGTCTCCAACTGGATGTGAAGTTTTGCCCCCCAAAGTCACTTTTTCCATTTTTGTCTTTGAGAAAATGCAGAACTGGAGGCTGGCTCAGACCCCAGGGGACAGCAGCAGAACTGACGAGGAGCGTGCATCTCCTGTAGGAGTACGGAGGGGAAAAAAGAGCACGTGCTGCTCTCACGAAACCGCACTCTCAAAGCCCCCAAACCCCTGTTTGAACACTTGGGCTTGAAGACTAGTTCAACAGGTCAGGCAAGAGGAATGAAGAGAATGCAAAGGGATCTTGCTGGGTTCCAGGTGGATGCTCCAAAATCTATTTAAGTTTCTTTTGAATCCGCCATTTAAAAGAGTTGATCCAGATCAGGAAAATTAACCTGGATTCAGACTTCGAGGAAAATCTTCAAATCCCTCACGTGCCTCCGTAATCTTTTGAGTTTGCACTAAAGATGGGATGTATTTGGCTTTAAAAAAACTGAGGAGAAACTTGTGTTAAAATTTGCTGTAGTTCAGTTAAGGCCTTTTGGGTTCTTAAAATGACATATCCAGCTAAAGTTGGATAGGGCCTTATTTTGCTTGGGAAATGCAACATCTGAAGTGGTTGATGTTGTGCTGTTACCGCAGCAGCTTGTTTAAATGCATTCTGACTGACTTGAAGGAACTCTATTAAGTTATCATGCATCAGGATTTATGGGGCAAAAGCCTTTTTCTTTTCCTTTTTCCTTATTTTCCCCTAATAATACAGTCCAAACAAGCATAGCTATCATCTAGAGCAAAATTAGGCATTGCCACGTTCATGGTGCAAAAACTTAGAGACAGTTAATACAGCTTGTTGTCTGTTTCTTATCTTGTCATCCAAATCTTCGCTCTGTAAGACACCTGAGGAGGACAGCCGGAATGGAGGGTCTGCCCAGCTGAGTGAGGTATCTCCAAGCAGACTGATCGGATCTTGTCCTTGGCCGGTCAGCGTGGGAATGTAGCAAAATCACTGCTCTCTTCTTCCCTTCCGAGGCAATGTAACCCCCAAAAAGGCTTTTCTCTTAAGCAATTTTCAGTTAGTAACTATACAATAGGGGTTTTATCCAGAAGAGATTACATTCTTTGATTATTTGAATCATTTGGAGTACTCTGGAAATGTCACAGCATTCAGTGAAAACCGCTGACAGCTCTTCATATCCTTAATGGGGTATCCCATTGTTGTTAAAAAAGTATTCAGTGTAAAATAATGTAATGAAAATAGGCAGAAACTCGCTCTCTCTTGATCTAGTCCAAATGTAAAAAAAAAAATCCTTGCTTAGTTTTTAATCAAGACAGCTTTGCTCTACTATCTTGTGCATACTAATACAGTCTTCTTTTAATAATAAAGAAGAGAATATTCTTAAAATTAACTTTATCAGCAGTTAGTGCCACAATACTTGGCTTGATATTATTGGTTATGAGTCTGACAAAAGACATCTTCCAGTTTTCAGCCCAAGAGTAACAGAACTGGGAAGTCACTGCCATTAAACTTTTATTTTTTACATGTTTGTATTTGGGTATTCTTTTTCTAGCATGGTTTTTAATAAGGTTTTTCAGGTCTGTCTCAGATTCTGTACAAGTAGTGCAGCTCCCAGAAAAGGCAATGGACCAGATTAACCGCTGATGCCATTTCACACGTACAGCATCCTCAGCTAACTTGCACATATGTTGTTCAGCTATTTTGTAACTTGCGTTCAGAAAATGTTGAAGGGAATATGCAGGTAGAGGAAGCACAGCTAGCGGAAATTTCCTCAAACACGACTTGCCTCGCAGCTTAGCTGTGATATATGGTAGGGATTGTTCTCTGATAATCTGGTCCATTAACTCTTGCCATTGGGTTGCTGCATGCAAGGAAGGAAGAATCCCTTTTTTTATTGCAGAAGACGGTATGAAGAAAGTTAATATGAGTTATGAACAGAGCTGCACACCAATATAAGTTATTATGAAAATATACAACAAACTGGAGAACAGCTGAAAGCAGAAGGGTGTTCAAAGTGGTGCGCTATGTACTTTATTTATGTCATTGGCATCATAAAGTGGTTTTGGATAGTGTGAATCCTTACCCAGCTCTAGCAGACAACAACAGCTCTCTGCAGTCGCACTCAGTCTCTCTCTCTTTGGTAAGGTATGTCTTGTCTAAGAGCAGAAATAATGCCCCAGTAAAAAGCTTGACCAAAGGTTTTATTCCTCCACCTGAGTGTTTCCCTGCTGGTTTTCCTTACTTTTCTGTACCTGAAGCTGTTCTTTCCTGCTGTTATGTTCATTAACTTCACCTCCAGAATGAGCAGCTGGAATCAGCCCACGGTCCCCTATACAGTGACAAGACCTGGCAGCAAGGTTGCAAGACCCTGCCGCGTCTTCCTATAGCTGCCAGTTCGTGGTAATTTTCCATGAGAGCGAGGAACAGCCCACCAGCTAGTGATCCAGGGGCTGCGTGTGCTTTAAACAGGCCAGTTCCTGCGCACCGGTGTGGTAAGGATAGGTCAGTGAAGAATATACCCACGGCGTGAGTGACACAAATCTGTATAACGTTTCGTTTCTATTGTTTCGTGGTAAGAAACTTTGCAGATTTCACAAGTGCACAGATATGACAGTGTTGGTTATCACGCTCATTTTTATTATAGCTGTTAAGGTCTTGGGTGGCTCAAAATATTATGTGCTTTAGCAAGGAGAGTGCCTCTGCTATTCTGCTGAAGGCTTGCTCCGCGCATTATGTTTCCGCCAGAGAAGATGCTTGAACCACCCAAGTGGAAAATGTAAAGAAAAACCCTCTAACAAAAAGAGAAGGCACCCTTGCAGAGCTTCAGCTGGTAGCGTGGATGGTAGGATGTGGGCAGAAGGGAATCCTGTGTCCAGCTGAGGAGGGTTTGTCCCAGGGCAAGGGGAAGGCGATGTCTGCCTGTCTGCTGCTGGAGAGAGCAGTCCACGCTGCTGCCCTGTAGAGCAGCCCGGCCTGTGAGATACGTGGGGGGATGATGCCTCTTGCACCAGATTTACTCACGAGGGTCATTCATGTTGGGGAATTCTTTACAAACCCGGTTCCAGGAGATTCTGCAACCAGAAGCCTGTTTCTATATGTTACTTTGCCAGATTGGAATCGGTCAATCCTGCATCTAAAAACGACGATGTATTTTAAAGTCACAGTAACTGAGCTAGAGGAGATGATCTTGTAAACCTTGCTAACAACAGCTAACATCTGAAAAGTGTGTAATAAGACTGCCAGATTCTAGTGCGTTACTAAAGATGTGTCTGCTTCCAATTACTTACTGCAGTAAGTCTACGCTTTTTAGAGTGCTCAATTAATTTTCATCACAGCACTCCATTCACATTTGGGGGATATATTACATCTACTAGAGATTAATTTTAGGCTGCTGTACTTGTTCTAACCAATTTTCGTAATGAAACTGCAACTTCCATTATTTTTATTTACATTGTAATTAGTGACAGCTGCATATTAGATACCACAAATTTGGTGGCCTTCTGCAACAGGGTTACAGCATTGGTGGAGAAGGGAAGAGCAACTGACATCAACTACCCGGACTTGTGCAAAGCATTTAACACTGTCCCGCATGACATCCTTGTCTCTAAATTGGAGAGAC
>RSEF01000012.1:7441652-7455823 GCA_003993805.1 Himantopus leucocephalus | reverse complement strand
TGGCAGGGGGGTTGGAACTAGATGATCTTTAAGGTCCATTCCATCTAAACCATTCTATGATTCTAGAATTCTGTGATTCTATGATTCTTGGAAAAGCTCTGAGCAAACACCTAGGGTGATATTTTGGGCAGAAATCTCCCCAGAACAAACTGCCTGCACAATTTGGAGCAAGTCCTTGACATTTCAATGGTTTAAGGAAGGCAACCTGTGTGATTATTGTTAAGTATTCCTGCTTCCACTGGAGGTGTCAAAACCATCTAGAACAAGGAACTTCCAGAAAGAATGGGAAGGAATGAATTAACTTCTTGAACTTCAGAGTACATCTTTGGGCTTTTCTGTAGGAAAGTTTAGTTGTTAATTTCTTCAGAACAATTCACCTACTTCCAGCTGTCTTAAAATGCCTTCAGAAGAAGGGGAATATTCATTCTGGCAACAATAGTACACTCCAAAACTATAAAATCTTTCAAGACTAGTTACTAATTATCCTCATCTCTGGAACAGAGGGAATTGTAGAAGCCATTAAAACAAAGAAGACAAGGAAATAAATGTGAATGTCTCGTATCTTACAGTTTTCAAGAAGAAGTTTAGTTTAAAAGATAAAACCTAAAGATTTCAGACAAACCTAACCAACCTAGGCACAAATGCAGGTATAATTCAGGCTGGATAAAAACAACCCACAAGGGAAAAGAAACTTGAAGTACCTATAAACCTTGCCAGGATGAAATTAAAGGGAAGCTGTTCGGAATGTGGCGGTGACCATCTCATAAAGTGTGAGAGGATGGATAATGATCTAGATAAATACTACTGCAAATGCAATCATGCGATACTTGAAATCCACATCGCACCCTCATCTGAAGCACAACATTCAATGCTGTTTACAAAAGGAATTTTGAAATAAAAGCTACTGAGAAAAGCAGGTAAGAGATAAGCCAGATAAATGGTAGGCAGGGAGAATATGGGTAAGAGGGGATCTAATGGTTGTGCTTAGAGAACTGAAGAGAAATCTTGCACATCCATGTACTTTTATTGCAAAAGCAAGCATTTTAAATCAAAAGGCATAAAATCTGATGTATCAAAAAGGCAATGCACAGCTTCACTGAGGGGCCACTTGTCTTGAGACACTGCCTATTTTCCAGACAAATGTATTGAACACTAGAAAAGAGGTAAAAAAAACCCCTACCTCTAAAAATTGTTTGAGCTGGCGCAAAAGATTGTCATCCTCAGAAATCTATTTCTTAAATCTAGAGCAGGCCCTGGGGAACTGCAAATGTATGAAAGGTTTTCTAGGNGCCCTGGGGAACTGCAAATGTATGAAAGGTTTTCTAGGCACCATATGGTGGTTATGAAAGGATCTAACACGGGCCTATTTTTGAGTCAGAAGAATGGAAAAGAGGAGGGCTAAATCTTGGAAAGCAGTACGTTCATGATTATGAAACGGAATGTGGTAGACAGGCTCAAGCCCTCTACACTTCACCAACACTTGCTCTATGTCTATTTATAAGCCATTTTGCTGGAGGGGCATTAATCGAGTGAGAAAATACTCTTCCGCTCCAGCTTGTGAGAGAAGAAACCGTTATGACAAAATAAAAGCAAACAGCTATTTTATGCTGTTGCAAGAGGCACTAAAGGCAGCCATATACTTTTGAAAAGGCTGGGGGATGTGCTGTTGCTGCTGTACTGTGCGGCGAGAGCAGGGTCTCCAGCCCGGCCTCTACCCCGGCACGTACCTCAGCAAAGCTTGCCTCGCAGCGTTGCTTGATAAAACACGGGCCAGTATTGCGCAACTGCCTACAAAAATGCTGGCAAAGCATTTCAGAAGATGTTGATCAAAGCAGGCTGAGTGCCTTTAGGACATCTGTGTTGCACTAGAGCATTACTGTCTCTGTTATCTTCTCCCGCCCCGTGTCAGAGACGCTGCGTTACTGTTTTGCCGGCACTGGCACTGTCCCTCTCCTTGGCATTCCCGGCACCTCAATTTCCTTTGTTGCTCTTCCAGCTCTGGGAGTCCCCACAGTTGAATGCTGCCGTGTTTGGGTAGGATGTGTTTTATCTGCTTTAACTGCCCGTATCCCTCTTAGCAGGACAGAACCTGCTGGGGCTTTTGGTTTATCGTAACAATAGAAGTGCTGCAAAGCCTCAGGTGTTTGCGTGTGACATTCCCCCGATAAGCTCATCCCCGCTCCCCAGTTCGGCAAAACCCAGCTCCTCTGGGTGTTCCCTGTAGGAAAGAAAACCTTCAGGGTTACTTCCAGGTTGGCTTTGCCTCCTTCTTACCAGCAGCGGTTTTCAAGGAGGACAGCGGGAAGAGGGCTGTCTCTGCAAGGCGATGTACAGCAGCGTACCTGCCCAGCCAGCAACTCGGCGAGCTCAGCCCAGCCGAGCTCTTCAGGCCCCCCATACCCACAGGAGAACATTGGAGGGGAAGAAGGAGTACCACTCAGTCATTTTCGCTGTCTTCTGGCAAAAAAGATATATTGGGCACCTTGGGAAACCACATTTCCAAGCAGCGGTGATTTCCTTGCTGTGGTACAGTCCTTGATGGTGTCTACTTTGTTAATTCCTTTATATCCTTGGTATAAACAAACTTAAGGACAACCAGATATATTTAAATAGGTCACACTGGAAACTGATCTTTCATTTTTCCAATGTTTCTATTTTTTAGTAGTTAAACCAAACGGATCTGCACCCAACAGCAGAGTTTGGCACTGAATAGTTAATCCTGCTGTAAAAACTGCGCCGTCAGCGGCAAGAGCTGACTTCAACCGCCAGGGTTTCAGTGCAGAGGATAAAGGTATATTTTTGTTCCCCTGTGGTTCAGATCAGGGATGTCCAATCTGCTGAACACAGATACAGTTTCAATTACTTATTGAAGTTGGACTCTATTGGTAAAACTAGAATAACATTTTAGAAAATATAAACGCTTGAAAGAAAGAGCTCGAAGAATTCCCTGCTGAGGTATTATTTTACTACTTCATATAGAGCTATTCTGCCTCACAAAATGAAATAGCAAAAGATCCAACTGTAACTGGATATTACGCAAAAGAGAGGAATGAGGATTTTGCTTTAAAAGTAAAAAGAATGAAATTATTGTTATAGCTGTTTTTCATTTAATTTTTCACCATTTTTTTCTGCAAAATTCTGAAAAAACTGTGAATACATCTGTACAACAACAGATTTGTGCAAAATATTTTATTCTTCAAGTTTGTTCAAAGTTGTAATGAAATGCAGTAAAGAATGCTCTCTGCCCCGTTGTCGAAAGCTGCCAAAAAATAATTATAGCGCCTCTCTGATGCGTGACCCGAAAGCCCCATGTTTTAACTGCTTTTCCAGCTTATAAGAAGGTCTTTGGTTTGTTTTTTTTTTTTGTGCTACACCCTTGCTTACAGCAGTATTTAAAAAATAATGACAATATTAAATAACACTGAAAATGAAGATCATCCTTTATGAAGTGCTGAGCTTTTCAGCTCCCAGTCTGTCACAGGACACCTTCACCCTCTAGAAATTATCACCCTGTTTACAGTTTATTATGTATCAATGTAATGAAAATTGCAGATTAACCTTCTCAGTGTGCACTGGAATACGCCAGCCTCTCATTAATTGCCAGTGACGTGCTCACAATTTCCTGAACCTTGAAAACATGCTGCTCAGGCGTTTAATTGTGAGCGCTACGCACTACTTCTGTGCCCCGTCTGATTCACATTCCCCTGTTGAACACAAACATGCTTTAACCGGTTTAAAAGGGGATTTTCAGGTGATGTCCGTTGTTACAGCTGAGGACTGTGTTTACAGTGCATTGTCTGCTGGTACTATCAGAAAACATTATCCCTTCCTCACTTTGGTCTCCAGTAGCAACGCAGATTTCTCCCTATCTACAGTGTTCTGACAGAAGACCTGAAAGCCTATGTATAGCTTTGAGATCAAACTCGTAGAAGTAAAACAATTCTTATAGCTGTGGAAATAGCATAGATTTTGAAGCCTTTGAAGATCTGGCATCCTTTTCAGGAGGGTAACGGAAGAAACCATGGAGTTTGTCTTAAATGCCTGAAGCCATTCTGGTGTTTGGGGAGAGAAAATACTATGCGCATCATTCAAAATAATCAATGACTCAGCAGCTTGGTTGGCCTCTCCCAGGATGATGGGCTCTCAAGCCATTGATCTACCATTCAATATGCAATTATATGTCTCCCTCTTCCACTCGTTCCCTGGGGTTGCACCCATGATTAGTATGCATTGGTTCTATACCAACGTGGAGACATGTGTTTTCCTACTTGAGGGGGATGCACACGATTTACCGAGTTTCGCAGAGCTTGGATGTTAGCCTTTAAAGGAAAGCATGTTTCGCGGGAAACGGATGCGGAGGGTCAACGTGAACAACTGAGGCTTTTCTTAATTCTACTTCATTCTCATATAATGGAATATCATTGCAACCTCCAGTGATGATGATGCTCGCAGAATTTAGCTGATAATTAGGGTGTTGGAGAAAATCTGTCTTTTAAACTGTTCTAATTTCCAAATTCACTGTTATGTGAATTAAACATTCTGTGCTACTTTTCCATGTTGATATTATCTTGGAGATGGGAGGCTATTATTGGAATTCCACTCCCTAATACAGCCATTCAATTATTTTGGTGTTGTGTACTACTCATGACCTTTTTAATATTCTGTCATTCGACTGACTGCCTATTCTTATTCTTTTTGCTATTTACAGTTTTACAGCCTCTGGGGAAGGAATAACCGCGCTGATTGTTAATGAAAATGTAGACTGCTGAAATGAGCAAAATGGATTCTCCAACTGCTACAGCGCGGTGCATTCACGAAGCTTAGGAATAACAGCAGCTTTGTCGAGATGGTAGTCCTCAGCTCTATTCCCACTGACATTTCTGAGTGATTTGCCATCGTCTCGTTAATTTGTAGAGAGCAGAAAGAGCACTAAAGAGCTGTTCCAACAAAATTTCTGACAGCATCATGTAAAATTGTAAAGAAAATGAGAAATTATGAATACAGGTGTTACTGGGTTTCTCCTCCTCAAGTTCATCACAGATTGGGGTTTTTTTAGAGCAACACAGAGTACAAGTAATAAGAAATGAAGTCTTAAGATGTGCACTTCAGAAAGAACAAGAATGTCTGCAAAAAAACCCCAAAAAACCTCAGGCTCAGGAAGTTAGGATTAAGTTTATGTGCCTGGTTAGGGAAATTGAGACCAGAAGGATACGCTTGGACTTTCAGCGCAATTTTTATGTTATGTGAGGAAGGAAAATTGGCACAGAGCTTTTTGTCCCTCTCACCCTCTGTGCCTGGCCCGTGATAGCATGAAGATGACTGTAAGCACCTAGAGCTGAACGACAACAAGCAATTATGAGTTTATGAAGTTAAAGTTTATGAAGGAATTATTTTACACCTGTCTGAATGAGACGGCGCCAATTCTTGCAGGCTTAAAGAAGCAGAAAAGGAATATGAGCTTAGAGTAGAACAGGATCCAATTTTTTCTAGCCGTTTCCTTACAGTGGCTTTGGTAAGACGGGCAGGGCAGGACTCCTGGCCCGGGGGTTGTTTTTCATTTGCTTGTTTTGCGTGTGGCACAGGATAGAAGCTGTATTAAAGAGCATGTGCAAAGTAACCAAAGAGCAGGGGAAATGTGTGCTTCAACTGAAGGGAGAAAATTATGTTGTACCATGAGCTATGTGCACCATATTTAGGCTCTTATTTTCCCCTACGCGTGCTCGCAGACTGTACTTTGTCAGGTACGTGTTCGGCTAGAAGGTTGGTTTTGCTCAATTGCAGGCTTTGTATCCCGGTAAAGATAGTGCGGTAGCCCCCAGGAGTTACTGTGTAAAATCACAGCTTGGGATTAAAAGCACGGTCTCCCAATGCTTAATTCTTTTGACGTGTTGTCTGGCATGAAGCAAATTACCCAAATTACAAATCAGATGTGACACAGCACGAGGATGAAAGAGGAGAGGCACATGCTTTTGGCTGACTCTGTAATATCATACATAAAGAGTACAGGAAGGAGTGCCGAAAGAGGGCCCCTTAACTTCTACTGGGAAATTTGTAATCAGAAATGGCATGGTTTGTATGCCTCTGTATTTCTAATCATATTGTTGTCTGATCTAATCTAAAGCCTGAAGGCTTCTTGCTCGGTGAAAATTGCACGTGGAAATAGAATCTAGATAAGATGCCTCTCATCTTAATATCCAAGCACTTGAGTCCAGGATGAAAGTGGCAGGGTTTTATTTTAGAAAAAGAAAGGCTGTCCCTTCTGTGGGATTCTGTGAACAAAGTGATTCAAAATGTCCCAAAACTGTTGGACTGCGAAAGTCAGACGGAGTCAACTGGGTTTCAAAAACATGGCCATGGCGAGGTGTAACTAAACAACTAACTATGGTGGATTCAGTATCTCACCAATATGTATTTGATAGCCATTTCTTACTATCTTCATCTCAAAAATGAAAAGCATAAAATACCTACCAACACGGTTCTCCACCAGCATTTTTGTATTTGCCCGGCGTTTATGGAGACAGTTGGCAATAACTGGTTCCAGCCATTTCTGCCACATCCCTTGGCTTTCTGGAAAAGCTGCTTAAAAATCTGCACCAAACTGAAAGTGCCTTGTTGTGAGTATTTTTAATATTGAAATAATGGCTTTTAGGTTTGCTTTCCTCATATTATTTAACACCACATCTCAGAGTATTCCAAACAACAATGAGAAAACTCATTGAGACCCCTTAATTACAAAGCCGAAGTGGAACGCTGGTGCAGCACATCGCCCGAGGAACGATGTTTAGACTACATACCTCTCTGGTTAGTCTTTAGTTTCAAGGCAAAAATAAATATATTTAGTAGCAGCTGTTTTGGGGTTGACTTTGAGGATCATTGGAGAGAGAAGAGTGATGATATGTAGGTGAAGCATATGACCGGTAAGTGAAAGATAGCAGTGCAGAAGCCTGGTTCGGGGCAAAGCTACTGCATGAGGAAAGGCGGATATCTATAAATATAGTACATAAGATGTAGAAGCTGATAAGGAGAGAGGATAGTGTGAAAAGTGTGCTCTGTAAGCCAAATGAAAACATATGGCTTGAGCTCTCGTTGGGTGCACTGCAATTATCACTGCAAAAGTTATCTGAATATTTTCCTCCCATAGTTTCCTCCCATACCAAGAACCAAAAATATCCTTTTTATCCCAGAATTAACAGAATCAAGAAAAACACAGAATCTCCAGGAGTCCTTTCACAGCCCAGTCCCCTGGGACAGGAAGGGAGAGGGTGAGACACCCCTGACATTCAGCAGAGGAATCCTAGTTATGCCTGCTCTTTGCCAAGTCCAATTCCGTCTCTCGTGAGAATGCTGCTGGATTGGCAGCATCCAGCATCCAGGACTTTGTGTTCAGAAAGCCAAAGGGTGGTGTCTGTGGGCTGATTTCAGGGGTCAAAGGGGGAGGCACAGCCTTTCTCTCCTCCACTAGTCCGCAGTGCACCAGGAGGGCCCTTTAGAGAAAGTTACTTGTGCTGCGCGTTTGTCCCAATCGAAGAAAAAGGACTTGTACCTTTATTAATCATTGGAAGAAATCCCCTTTCTGATGTAGGTGCATGAATTCTCAGAACAGTTGGAGCGGGTTCATGTATCTTCTCACAGTTTGCACGTTGGGATTTTTCTCGGCAATTTTGACGCCTCCGCAATGAGATAACGTAATACACGAATGAGGATGATTGCAGCGGTTGCCAACAAAAGCAGGTTAATATATGGAGTATATTCCATCTGTTTTATAGCTCCTGTAACGTTGGGACCACTTGCTTAGTAGACAAACCCAAAGAAGGTTTCCTACCTCTCCTAAGGCAAACGTGGCTGGCACGGTGAACGTTGGGCAACAAAGGGCAACAGAAGGGCAAGGAAGCTGGTGAGGGGTCTGGAGCACAAGTCTGATGAGGAGTGGCTGAGGGAACTGGGGGTGTTCAGCCTGGAGAAAAGGAGGCTGAGGGGAGACCTTATCGCTCTCTACAGCTCCCTGAAAGGAGGGAGTAGCGAGGGGGGGGTTTGGTCTCTTCTCCCAGGGAACAGGCGATAGGACAAGAGGAATCGTCCTCAAATGGCACCAGGGGAGGTTTAGGATGGATATTAGGAAAAAGTTCTTTGCTGGAAGGGTTGTCAAGCATTGGGACAGGCTGCCCGGGGCAGTGGTGGAGTTGCCGTCCCTGAAGGTATTTAAAAGACGGGCAGATGTGGTGCTGAGGGACATGAGTTAGTGGTGGTTTGGAAGTGTTGGGCTAATGGTTGGACTTAATAGTCTTAAAGGTCTCTTCCAACCATAACGATTCCATGATTGTATGATTCTATGGGCACCTTCATTTAATGGGATGGGCTACTGCAGTTCTTCTGTTGAAATGAAGGAACTGAGACGTATTCTGTGACATTACAGATGAATTTCTCAATGCAGGAAATAACTGAGTAAATTGAGAGTAATGTTCTTTAAAGCATCTATAACTCAGCCTTGTGGCCTTCTGATGAGGGATATATTAAAGCAAATACTGTATTACAAAAACACTGACAGTGTACCACCTCAGCTGCTTTTGCGTAAATTTGTGTTTTCACTTCACTAGTATGTTTTTACAGTAAATAAGTGAGAAAGGGATCCTAAAAGAGCTCAGATATTACTCCTGTACACTGCTCTGTAGAGCGTTCGCTAGCAGTCTGCCTCCTGGTTTAGCCTTGCAGTTAGGGGTTCCTCATAGATATTAAATGGGATTAAACCCAAGCAAAGTGCAAATTGCACAATTTCGCCTTCACACATTGTACAATTCATAATGCCTCATGTCCTCGAGTGTTCCTGGAACACTCCAGTGAAGACTGGACTTCCATCTTAAGCCCCAGACGTTCACCCTCCGGTTGCTGAGGACCAGCGGCATCTAGTTGTACGCAATCCCCTCTTCCGCAGGCTGTGTAATTTCTCCATTCCATCCCTAAACATCTCTTTCTGCCAGCATCCCTCGGTCGCACTGGAGGATCAGTACATGCTACTTTTCTTTCTAGTGTTTTTTTCTGGTTGCCAGGGAGACAGTCGTCTGTCTGCACTTTACAATCCAGGCGTTTGGGTCCGATTCCTCCAAGAAATAGTCAAGGGCGGGATTTTTTTCTTCTCAACCCGAACTAACACCCCAGAATCACCTCTCCCTACCCGTGCCCTCCCCTGTTGTTTCTCTCAGCGTTTAGAAAGCCCTGCTCGTGACAGGGGAATGGTCTGGGATGGAGAGTGTGGTGGCCCGGACGGCGGCTGCTCCTGGGAAGGAGAATAACCGTTTGTGACGGACCTGGTCTGCGCACCCAGGCACCGCAAGGCTTTCCTCAAGACCTGGTGACCTGGCACAACCCTTTCGATCGTGCTTCCCTTTCAAAGGAGCTACAGGATAACGCATGAAGACATGGTGGCGCACAACAACACAAGATGGTGTAACTACCACCATAGGGTGGATAAAGAGTGAAAACCAGACATGTAGCCAATAGCTTTTTTCGTTTTGGCTTGTCCTTGGCCATGACCAGTTTCTCTGTCGTTTCACGGTCACGAGGAAATTGCGTCCTAGGAAATGCTGTCAGTCCCACCTTCCTTTCCTTTCCTGCTTCCCCAAGCATATTAAAAATCGGGTTTGATAAGACTTTTTCTGTGTTTAGTCCTCTGCGTGCAGGACATAGCTCCTGTTGTGGAAGGTGTTCTTCCTAGCCATAAACAACGCTGGAAAACGTGGTGCTGCAGGCGAATGAGCGACGGCAGTGGTCCGGGAGCATCCTTAAGCCGTCCACAGCTTTACAAGCACAGGTGAAATAGCTCCCTGGAGTGAAGAGTGAACAGTCTGAGTAACGCAAGGTCCAGCAATATTCAGGAGACTGGTATTCAGTGAGAAAAAAAGGAGGTGCTTCCGCAGAACGATGGAGAAAGGCAGAAAAGACACGTTACTAGACAAGGGTGGGTAGGTATTGTTATGCGTAAGACCAAAGTGGGAGACGGTGGGAAGCTGAACCTAGGAAAAGACGACTGCTGTTCTGCGATACTACGGGTTGTGAAGGCAAGGATGACAACAGAGCATAGCGACTGGTTCAAACAGAGGGATAGAGACAACAGTGAAAGCATCAGCGCTTTTGGCATACATCCTAGGCTAAGAACACATGTTGCTAGGAAACTTTTATATTAAAAGGCATTCATCTTTAAACCTTGGGAACATAGTAACAGCTTTTCCTCTGTGCTAGGGAAGTTCTTTTAATGTCAATCCTGACGTTACTTAGACAAGCAATATGTGAGAGGGAGAAAAATACCTTGGATTGTCTTGGGCAAAGATTAAAATCTAACATTATTTTTAGATAGCTCGTGGGGTTTAACTGAGCTTTAGTCATTCCGGTCTGACTAATAAGGGACTGATAAACAAAGATGACCATGTTTTTTGCTTGATAAGATGTTATATGGAATAAGAATTGAAATATGTCTGGAAAAAAAGGTTTAGTTAGAAGATAACTTTGGCTTAGGGCAAGATTCCACAGGCTGCCATCCGGAGAGGAGGACAGTTAATCAAATTCCCTCCGGTTATCGCATTGTCATCCGCAGGCTTTCTGGCTTTCCGTTTCCTCATTTTATACAAGTTCTGTGTACAAGTCTCAATAGCTCATACAAACTCCTTTAAAAATCCCCAAGCATCAAATCTCTTGAGGCCGGTTTCTAATATTTTTGCTGGTGTTTAACACCCACTTCTGCAGTGGAGGAATCTTTGGAAAAGAGTGGAGCTATTTATGGGATTCTCTGCTCAAACGAGACATCCAAATCTGGTTCTAGCAGTTCCTAACCTTAATACTTTAAGATGGTATTACCTATTTTTCTCATGTGCTTTGCTCCGCATTTTGTTCAGTCTTTTTTCTTTGTTTGGTCCCCCTCCCCCCTCAGTTTTTCCTGCCTTCCCTCCCTGGTTTGAGGGGAGCTGCCATCCAAATACTATCTGACCGATGGGATTATAAGACAGCATGCCGAGATGCCGGCTGGTTGCAGTGGCAGCTCCAGCACCTCCCCTCTTGCTGCCGCCACACTCTCCATCGCACTGATTCAATCGCCCGGGGAATTGCGCGCTAAACCAAAGTTGCTGCTTTTATTCTCCCGGTGCGCTCTCTCCCCCTGTGCCCTGGGCACACTGGAGGTCTGTCTGATTTGTTTGCCAGGCTAAATTCAGAATTCAAACCATCTTATATAACATCTTACAGTCCACTTCAAAAAAAAAAACCCAAACCCACTACTGATAAGAGTGTTATGAGTACTTTTAACGGCCTTTTATTATTAATATCACCGTGTGACATGCCCCAGGGTTCTGGGAGCTTTCCTGTAGTATGTTCAGCCTCATCCTCCTCACACATGGCAACAAGAATGGAGATCTGCCTTTCTGTCTGGTTCCTCCAGAAGGCGGGAGATTCTGTGCTGGAGGAGCACGGCAGTTCTGAACGATCCACTGGGAGGGAGAAAGACCGTGTTAGGAGTGATATTAAACACGCTGTTAAATGAACCTAAAAGTAACATCCTTGGAGTTCTGTGCAATGAAGGTGTTTTGTGGTTGTTTTGTTTTTTTTTTTTTCTGGGGGAAGATGATAGCCTTTATCACATCAGCTGATACAGCCAGAAGAACTTGAAGACCTGTTCAGTAAAACCAGGGCGGAAAAGGCAATCTGAGCCTGTGGGACAGAGGAGAGGTTCTGGAGGTGTTCCTCCCTTGGGGATCAAGACTGTCAGTTGGCGGTTGTGGTGTTCTCTTGTCTTTGTCAGCTTCTCTCACGTGCTATCTACTTCTCCTAGTGTTTTCATAAAGGGGAATTTAAGGGTCGGAAACCTTTCAGGGCAGGAGCCACCGTTGTTTTCTCTGCTGGCAACACCATGCACAGCCCACCTGATACACTGCCAGAATCGAAATGAGTAACACCAGATGTTTGTGTCCCAGATGTACGCGTTCACAGAGGCACTGGTTCTGCATGTAGTTCCGCGGGAGCGTGACACTTGCACAATTAACCTCATAACCGGTGGGATGGGTGAGTGAACTTGTGCTGCAGGATCACGAGCTGAATATTATACGAACAGTAATTATATTGCAGGGCATCTTTCCCTGCTCGTTTTCCATGTATCAGCTGGAGAACAAAAGTAGCAGCATACTTAATTACGGCAGGCTAAAGGGAGATCGCAGTCGCCTTTGAAACCATTCCAATGCACGGACGTTATGGTAACACCTTCTCTCTTATGCCACTTGGTGGAGCTTAGTGAATTTGGCTATCACATGCATTGTTTTGCAAACTTACTCTTCGATTACACCATCGCTGGTCAGTATAGCTTCAAAACGCACCAAATCCTTACTAAGGAAGTAAAACCAAAAGTGTGCCGTAAGTTCTAACGAACCGGGTGCTGATTCCTACCTGGTAATGAAATTGGTAATCATCCCTTCTCCTCTTGAAAGCAATAAAATATAGTGTGTTTTAATTTTTTTTTAAGAAAGAGTTAAATTACAGGCTTAGGATCTTGGTATTTATGATATACGGGATGAGAGATGGGTAGAATCATGTCATGTTTGGTTTGCTTTTGCTTTTCGGATTTAAAATAATGTTTTCAATTTTAAATTTTAAATTTTATCTTCCCTTGCAGAGTTTCGGGAACGCATGCATGTATCTGGGTGAAAGACCTCGCCTTTGTTTGAATGTGTGTTTTTCCTCAACCAGCAAGTGAACAGTGAGCAGATAGACAGTTAAATAGGGAAATGATTATATCACACACTGGTCCTGCCTTCATTTAAATCAATAGCTAGTCAGGTCAATAAAACCAGAACTGGGACCTTGGATAATTATGTGCTCCTGGAATTCAGGATATTACACCACTTTGACTCTGTTACCATCTAAACTATCCATTTTTAGATATGAATTAGTTGCTCTACAAATCTTACTGAGTCCTAATTTTGAATGTTGACCTCATCCTTTCTTTATTCTAGATTATCGAACAAATAATATTGTCAGAGGAATGCCACCTGGTGTTCTGGGGATGCTGCATTTTGGCATCTGAATCGGAACTTCAGCTCTCGGAGTTTGGAACCCGAAGTGAGATCTGTTGCTTTTATTTTTGTAGGGAGGTTGCGACTAACAGGTGTCCATGAGTCTTCCTAAATCCTTTCTAATGCCAGATGCCTACTGTCTAAGCAGAGTCATGGGAAACAAAGGTTTGGTCTATTTTGCCCTGTTCCTTATTTTGCTCTAATCCTTCCTTTGCTCTCTTCACGTCTATTTTATTTTTGTTTCAAAGGTACTGCAGGGGTCAGAGCAGAAAATGGCACAAGAAGAGGGAGAGAGCTTTTAAAAAATACCAATGTGCTGTTTGAAGTCTTGCAACCCTCATGGCCACGCAGAAGCATTGGGAAATTAATTGGGTACTTCATTTGAGTTTATCACAGGCTCAAAGCCATCACTTCCTGGCAAATAAAAGCAGATAAATAATTAAATACAAACTTTTAAATTACGCAGTAATTCAAAAACAGGGATTAATCATCGGTCAGATTTGGGGCGGGAAAGGTGATAGCCTGCCCGTCTGTAAAAATAAAACCTCACCTTCATGCGTTGGCGTGGAGAGATGATGCTCCGTGTAAATCATACAGAAATGCAAAATAAGTGTGCGCTGCCACTTTGCTGGCTCAGCTGCCCTTCGGGGGGGCTGAACGCAGCTCCCTGGGGCAGACCTGTTTCTTGGGCAGGGGCACAGAGAACACATCTCAATACATCCATAAAGCAACGAAGATACTGTCCGTTAACTTCTTTGCAGCACCATTAAGTTTGTTTATTTTAAGGAACCTGAGAGGTAACGTCATGGCATATTGTTATGGGCTGTATAAGCTCCTCTTAAAATCTGTAGGAATTAAAAACACGGAACAGTTTTGGAGATTGTCGTGCATGTTAGAACCATCTATTGTACCAGCGTCATAGCTGAGGGCAAACAAAGATAAATGGAGTTTATCCCTTCCTGAGGTGGGCAATGCACGTCTTGCTGTCCTGGTTTGAGTGAGACAGGACGAATTTCTCTTCTAATGCCTGGGAAAACTGCACTTTTAGAAGGTTCTAGTGTCTGAACTTGTGAAAATACTGACTCTCTAGCCAGCTATGGTGTGTGGGTTTCAAGGTCTCAGTGT
>RSEF01000012.1:7426165-7441552 GCA_003993805.1 Himantopus leucocephalus | reverse complement strand
GGAATCCCTTGTCCTCTCTCAGATAAACTGTGGCCACTCAGCCGTGGGTATGCCTGGTTGTGCCGGCCTCCTGAGGTCTGGTTCAGGACCCGGCTCACCCAGGCTGGCTCTCCACCCTGCGCCGGCAGCTCCGCGTTACACGGCCCCCTGCCAGCCATGCCTTGTTGGGCAGCTTGCACCCAGCTTACACGAACATCTCCGTCTCTGTTTGGGACCTGTCATCATTTTGCTTCAACACTCTCCTCGTTCTTTGCAAAGTGTAAAATTTGTTAGTAGCAGAGTGGGCTTTTTTCACAGTTATTTGTAAAAATATAAACCACTTCATTCGAATGAAACTTAAGCCCCGCAGAACCTCTTGAAAATCATCAAGGACGTGTATTTTTATATGTGTAACTTACATTTTGTGACTGATCACTTACCCAGTTTTAAATCAATTTATGTAAATGGGTCTTTTCTGTTTCATTCTTATTCTTTCTTAATGTGAAGCAAACGCATTGCAGAATCTGAGTTTATTGTGTCAATGCTATTATCTTTATCAACCCAAACATATAATCTCATTGGAAAGTGGCCAAGATCTGTTTCTCATAAAGCTGTGTTGATGTTACCCTTTCGTGCTTTGCTGTTGAAGGGATGGGAAGTCAAATTTTCAGCTGGTAGTATGTTTTAGCTGACAAGCTAGTGTTATTCTTTTGGGCAGGGCTATAGAATGTCAAGCTTTGCAGGAGGGAAAAGAAAGAAAATGAAAAGGGAACTATTTTGTTACAAATGTGATGCTTTCAGCTTAATTCTTAACTATTATGGGAGACTTTGATTAATGTGTCCTGGCCAGGAGTGCAGTGTTTGCCTTTCGGTGTTTTCTAAAGGGTTGTCAAGTGGTGTTAGGAACGCACGAAAAGTGACAGCTCTTTTCAGCATTTAATAAGGTTCCCAAGTAAGACGTTTCCAAAGTCCAGATAAATTACTGCAGAAGCGTTCAGGAGCTGGGATACCTCAATCTACAAAGCGTCTTTGTGGCAGTGAAAGGTCCCTGTCCCTACTTTCCAAGAGTCCTGCAGGCACACTACAGGGAATGCTTGTTTCCAGTCTCTTGAGTTGTTACAGCAGAAAAGGTGGCCTCTTGGCTTTTTCCTTCATCTTTGCTCTATGTCCTTCCCACATATCTTTGCTTTTGAATCTGATTTCCAGCAGCAGCAAGCAGTTGGTCCTCGCTGGGGTGCTGTGGAGCAGGGCTGAGCAGAGCATTCCTGGGGCCACTCTGGGACTCCGGACTTCCCAGGTGCAGGAGTTTAAGTTGGGTATTTGCAATACTATGGTTCTCTGCAAGGATTTTTGTTATATTTTTTTAAAAACAGCTAGAGCAAGTCATGTTAAATTTTCCTGTATTCTCCTCCAATGAGCTCCCCCATAAGGTCCCTAGCAAAAAACCAGGAGGAAGTTGGGAGGAGGAAGAGTTCACCGTACTGCTGGTTATGGTGCTGCTTCTCCATAGCTCTGCAGGGTGTATCAAGGAACTCCTTACTGCTTTTTTGTGTCCTAGCGATGCAAAACGTGGCTATGGAAGAATTCATTGACTAGGTGTGGGTGGCTTAGCAGGCCACAATGTCAGGGAAGAACTGAAAAAGTTTCTCTCCGGGATCCATTAAGCCACTATTAGAGTTTCAATTAAGGTCTGTGCAAAGACCCGTCACTTCTCTGTTGTCTAGCTATTTTGTATTCCTTTCCCTCAATATAATTGAGTTCAGAATGTGTGTACATAGACACACATGCACTTGTTCAGTCTTCCTTGTTTTGTGAAAACAAAGATGTGAAAAGTCAGGAGATGCTGAACTTAGATTGAAGGCGGCATGGGCAAGTTTTCCTTGCTTGCCTGGCTTGTGCTCCAAGACAGCTCTTCTCCAGGACGAAAATAAAATTATGTCCAGTTTAAAGGTTGCAGTCGTTGGGGTGATAAAGGAGATAGAAGGTGCAAGTTGTTGTCCGGCACGGAGAGCTCGGGGCGGCTGCTGCATCCCTGGCCACTGAGACTGAGGGGACCTCCTGATGTTCTTGGTCCTTTGCTGATGTGTTTTAAGGTCTTCAAGTATTCTGCTTCATTGGATGGACAGGAACAAGTGAGAAATGGCTTTTAACTCTACTTTTACGTGACACGAGCTGGTTTTTGTGAGAAGAGTGATTGAATGAAAGGTATATTCATCGCTGTGTAAGAACCGTGAGTTGAAGAACTCTGAAAATATGTCTTTCTACAGGTTGTTAGTCCAGCCTGCCTGGTTTGTTAGGGAGTCTCGGGGTGTTTTGTGGTTTTGGGGTGAGTTGTTTTGGTTTGGTTTTTTTTCACTAATTTGAAAATTTTTGAGATAGTTTCCTAAAATAAATGTACTTAGTCTGCAATTGGAGACTAAGCCTGAAGGCCTGTTCGGAGGGTATCTTCTAGGACTGGTAAAGCTGCCTAACCTGTGGTTGACTACTGAATCCAACACAGTTCAAGGGCTTAATTTTGGAGGCAGAAAATATATGTTCTGACTTGAGCGGTCTCCATTACAAACGTGATAATATATTTCCTGTTACTGCATTTCTGCTTAAGTAAAAGTTCCAAAGGGAATGGTTTGTCTTAAGCCACTTTTCTAAATGAGCATATTTCACGAACGATAAAAAATAATATGAAGTGAAAACACGTAAAAATCGTTATGTAAATGGTCGGGTTTACGTTCTTCCATTTATAAGGTGACAGCAGACAGAAATGACTCTGTTTTAGTTAGTGCTCAGCTTTGCTACTGCTGCAAAGAAAGTTTTAACCATTTACAAAGTATTTTACTGAAACTGTAAAGCCGTGCAAACATTTCTGTTAGGTCTTAGCAGATATACCATTTTGACAGATTTTTCCATTCAAAACACCTGCGACACTGGAAGGTACATGTTATGCGGCTGCGCTCAGGTTACGGTGAAACTTTTATTTTTACTGAATGTTTGTGACTGTAACTGAGCATCCTATTCTCCGCTTTGGGTTTCTGGTGGATTATAATTAGTTCACTGGTAAGAATATTTCACTTTAAATGTGGTTTACAAACTGAAGTACGGAATTGCTAGGTTATAGCAGGATGGGAAATGGTAGCAATAATGGGATGAAAAAGAAATTTGCCTGGTAGAAAGGCAGGATTGAATGCTACGCGAGATGCACTCAGATTAAATTTGCCAGGGCAAAGTAAAACTTGCCTTGTTCTGCTAATTCTTCATGGTGCGTTAATTTTGGCTGGCGAAGCTTATTGGCCAAATGAGGATTAGCATTTACATGCCGAATGGCAACGTGAGGTAAATAGCGATGTTTTCAGCTCATGGAGGGAGGTGGCGGGTAGTGCTCCTGCGCTGGCATCCCCGGCGGGCCAGGGGTGGCAGCCCCTAAGACAAAGCTTCTGCTTAGCAAGCACACAGTGGAGAGAAACCAAAGGGGGTTTCATACCCACAAAATAAAGTTAATTTGAAAATTGCCTTGGAGTAAGGAGAGAAGCTGAAAGAAGAAAAAAAATGGGATGGCTTCTCTCTGCCTGCAAGCGCCTGGTCCGGAGACAGGTTTTGTCTGTCGTGTTGTACCCGCGTGATGCTGGGCAATGCCAGCCCTCCGCGGGCCGTGGCATCTCCTCTCTTCCCCCCACACCTTTTCAGTGCTCTGAAGATGGTTTTTAGGCAGCAGCACTGACATGTCCCTTTTCTACTCCTGCTGTGGCCTGGTCCAGAAGGAGCGAGCCTCCAAGGGATGGCTGGAGCCACCTCCTCTCTCTGGCTGCGTGGTATAGACGAGTCCAGCACCCACACAGGGGTAATTCATAACCACAGTGATTAAAATTGCAAAGGCATCAGCTGTTGTACTTGGAGGTATTTGTACCTTCTTTCTGAGTCTTCCAGCCTGCAACTTGTGCTCTTCCAAACCCCGTAGGAATGGGGATGGAGGTAGGAGCCCGGTGCGAGTGGGAGATGGGATGAAGATCATGGGCACATCGGCATTTGGCTTCCTCTCTTTGAGGCGTTATGTCTCTTAGTGTTAGACATCTTACGTGCCCAAATACTGTGTTTATGGATGAAATGAAGTACAGGAAGCAAAATGCTTTTTAAAAACAGAACAAACTGTTGCATAAACTTTAATGAACACTGGGTTCTGAAGCGAATCCCAGAAAATACCAAATTCTCATGACATGTCTAAAATGGTTTTTTGGTGGTTTGTTTTTTTCTTTCTGTGTGAGCAGAGCTGATCTGGCGTCATGGGGTTTGTCCAGCTTATTTCACGGTTTCCTTTGAAAAAGTCATTTTGTGAGGCAAGCCTGAACTGTTTCTGGTATTGCATCTAAAATTACAAGCTTGTGTGGAACCTGTGAAGCACTGATAATTAAGAGAGTAAATGCGGTGCTACCTGCAATTAATTCAATTGCTTGTGACATGAACTTTTTTGTTTAGCGATAGGTTATCGTAGTGCAGTTGTGTTGGGAGGTTTTCATCCGTTAAACACGGTCCTTGCCCATCGTGTTGGGTTTCTTCGGTGTTTTCACGGCTCTTGCACTGAGATTTGTGATCTGAGATGTTGATTCCTCTTCCTCCTGCACCTTGCAGGACGAGTTTTTTGAGTGCTGATGTTCAATAAAAGACGTGAATCTCATCCTTCCTCGGCCATAATTTAAAAAGCAGCAAGCTGTACTTGCGTCCAGCAAAAAAGCAAGCTCAGCCTTTTCTACGGTGCCAGATTTTAGCCATCGAGATCTGAATTCAGCTCCTAATTTTCTGTAGGTTTCTAGCAACAGCTCAGCCAAATAAGTAAATTTCTCTCAGCCTGTTCCGTAGCTCCTGTCTGTCGAATTGTGCAGATCCTTGGGCACAGGGGCTGCTTTTTATGCGTCTGGAAAATGAGTTACCGCTGGGAAACCTCACTGTGCTTCACTAATACAGCTAACAAATAGCAGGCCGTAACTTCACTGAGGGTGACTTAGTGAAGAAGAATGTTGGCTGAATGCTGATATGTAATGAAGCTTTAAAATATTTTTTTTTGCTGATTTGCAGGTTGTCTAATGGCATCTGCTGTGTGTTCACAGAAAGGGGGTTTTCTCCTTTAGGATCGCTTTAAATGATATGTGCTTATAATTGAATGTACAGGGTGTGGGAATAAGAAGTCCTGAATGCTATTAAAAATTTATAACATAGGCATAATAATAATAAAGGCATAGAGCTGGTACATGAGAGCGGCTACTTCAGTACTATCTCGAGCTCTTCACAGTCCGAACTGCTGACTCTCTGAGCCCGTGTTTGCTCTCAGTTATGTCTTTGGGATAAATCCTCTGACACTGAATTAGACCAGTCTTAATGTGAAATGCAATAGGGGATTGCACTGAATGAGTGAAGTTTTGATTTTAAATACAAAAACTGTTTTTACTTTTTCCTTCTGAAATGTGTTATTGTTCACCTTTATTTCTAAAGGCCTTTGCATTTTTAAAATTGGAAAACTTTCCCAAAATTGTGACGTTTCCCTGAAGAAGCAATAATAACAATAACAATATAGAATTTAATGACTGGTCATACGGAGGTACCAGCTAACATGTCCCAAGTTCACTGTAGGAGCAACGCGAGTTCTTGGCTTCCACTGCAGGATGTCCGGGCAGGCTGCTGTCTGTTCCCACCACGCTGAGCGTCTCACCATCGACCTTGTGACTGTAGGGCAGACCAGAACTGCACTTCTGTTCATAAATCCACAACAAACAAACAGACAGCTGCCTGGGAGAAAGCTGTCAATGGATCCCGCTGCTGATTTCGTATCTCAAGGCGATCTCTGATTAGAAGGGTAGTTGCGGTGCGTGAGCAAACGCGCAGATTTGGCACACAGATGTGAAAATGTAATGGTATGAACAGATGTTCATTCTGCTGAATTAATTATTTGATTTCTGCTGCTGTGTCAGAAGTGCCTCTTCACGTTCCTTTTCTTCACCACTGGTACGGGTAAGAGATGTTACAGCTCCTGTGTGACAGAGATGAGCCCGTCCCTCCTTTGCTGGCCTACTGCTCCCGCCTGCTTCGCCGGACAGACCTTAATCTGTTCCAAAATGAGGACGTTGTCCTGTTAGGCAAAATTAAATAACCTTCAGTAAGTACAGCTACGTGAGTTTAAGCGTTTAAAACAGCCAAAACCCAACCAACAATATTTATAGGCTAGCTGGGCACAGAAGAAGTCCTGAGGCCAAGATGTCCGGGTGAGATAGCCCAGTTGTGGGCCGGGGAAGGAGACATGCTCGTACAGGAGAGGAGAGGGCTTTCAGGTGTCCTTCGCAAGGCTGCGACACGCCATGGGGACATCTCGAACCTGTCGGGGCTGGGGAGGGCTTTGGTGAAGGAGCCGAGGGTCTTCTCAGAGAGGGAGAGAGAGGGAACTTCGGTTGGCTGTCCGAAAGCAGCAGGCCCAGGCTCGCTCGCTAGCAAGTGTGAGGTTTTTTTCTTGTTGTCACTGTAGAAGTGTTTAAAGTAGTTTATTTTATTTTTTACTGAAAATTCACGACTCTAAAAGGAGGAACTTAAAAAACCACAGTGAAACCACAAAGCAGCCCAACTTTCTAGTTTGGTAACAGCTGTGCTTCAAACCCTGCTCTTACATGGTTATAGGCATTGCTATGTAAAAAAACAATGTTTTTGTGTGGTCTTATTTTTATTTCTCTCACTTGATCCCCTTTCCTTGTGGGATGAGGATGTAGTTTATTCATAGAATCACAGTATGGTTTGGGTTGGAAGGGACCTTAAAGACCACCTCGTTCCCACCCCCCTGCCCTGGGCAGGGACACCTCCCACCAGCCCAGGTTGCTCCAAGCCCCGTCCAACCTGGCCTTGAACACCTCCAGGGATGGGGCAGCCACAGCTTCTCAGGGCAACCTGGACCAGTGCGTTCCCAAATCTGTTAGCCCCTCACAAATAAGTAGGCAAGAAACTCCACCTCAGTTGTTAATCTTTCTTAGAACGTTTCTAACGGCTCCGGTGAAGGCCACTCTCTTGCTTGTATAACTTTCAAAGTCTTAGTCAGAGCCCATATGTTACAACCTGGAGGAAATGATGCTTGGGGATGACTAACAGAACATGTTCCTGCTGTTAATTTGGGTGTCATTCCAGAAATTGAATTCGTAAGCTTTCCCTTTCCTTTTGTTAACACATTTAGTTACTAATCCCAGTCTTTGCTGGTGTTCCCCACGAAGGAACTTAATGAAGGGGTAAATTTTATATTACCAAAGACAGGTATTTGTTCGCCCTGCCTGCGATGAGCAGGGAGAAGCAGGGAGCATGCATGTGTTAGATTAGGAGAGATGTGATTTATGGATAGGAAATTCACTTTAATTCCAGCTTCCTGCTGCAAATACCGCTTTCCTCCAGTCTCTCTGAATGGGTGTGTCATTTACCAAGAGCGAGGCTGTAAAGTACTAACTGGGAATTATTCCTCCTTCCAAAAAGAAGCTACTAGCTTTCAGTGGTTTGATGCTTAAAACTGACTACGTGGTTATAATCTGATTTACAAGAGGAAAGCAAGGAAAATTGATGAAGAAAAGGCAGTTTACAATATATGACCTCTCCTTACCATTTGTTAATTATCTCTGTTAGATTGCCCTTTGTAGTGAAGGATCCACTGTATAACCCCATCCCAATTAATGCTTATTTATCTCCTGGAGAGGTGAAATCATGGAGCCAGGTGCTGCGTGTGTGATGGGCGATGCTGTGCCTGAGATGCACCGAGATCCCTGCAGAAGCACTCCATAAGCACTTAACTGCGGGAGCCCGGGGCAGCTCTAATAATAAAACGTCAAATTCTCCACGCAGGGTTAAGGCAGACGACCACGGGTCGGTGTGGCGGCGCTGGGGACCTCCTGCTTTGCGTGGCAGGGGATGCAATCCCCTGGCTGCTCTTGTGTTCTGTAGGACTTGGTGCTTTTGTTGCTGGTGGGTGTAATTCTAGCTCATGGCATCGCAGCAAAGTAACAGGCAATTGGTGTGTTTGCATTGTGTATGTATTTGCAAAGCTGATCCGTCTTTAAAGCTCTGAGGGTGAGAAAGCTCGTCGTTACTGTGTGCTCCAATTCCAGCTGTGCTGCTGACAAAGTCTGTGCTAAAGCCTTTTGAGCTGACTATTCACAGTTTCTTAAGACGGGGAAACAAGTTAAATTTACAGATTGTTTCTTAGCAGTAACACAAAGCGAGCAGCTGTCTCGCTTCTGGCTTGGTTCTGTTTAACTTCAGCTTGCCTGGAAAAGTTGAACCCACTCAGTGCGATTGCTGTGGACTTTTGAAGGTTGAAGTTTATTTTAGAAACCTTGGTGCTAAGTGGTAGGCTTGAGAAGCTTTCAATTATTTGAAATGGAGTTACGATGTCGCCTCGTGAGCCAAGACTTTGTGTCCCAGCGAGGAGGGAAAGAGCCAAGAAGTGCGAATGCCTTAAAAGGAGAGGAAGCGTGTAGATATCTGCAAACTAATATTGGTATCTCCCCGATAGGATGGAGAAGAACGTTTTCCAAGTTTTAAGTCTCGTGTCTTGAGGAAGCTCAGACTAGCAGTAATGCCATAAATGCAGTGGAGCTGACTGAGCAATGAGTTTGTTTGTCAACTGGCTGTGATGCTCGGTGTCCCTGAGCCTCCTTGTTCAGCTGTAGGATGCTGGAAATGGCTGCTGCTGCAGATAGCAGCAGGGTGGTTGAAGACTGAAGACTGGAAACTCGCTTCATACCCCCAAATTTTTATACATTTGGGTCATGCAAAGTGAGGCCTTAAATCCAGTTAAGTGGATTACCTTTCTTTGGCATGACCTTTCCAAAGAATCCTGTTCCCCGTCTTAAAATTTTGTGTCCCAAGATTGTTTCAGGCATACATCCTTACCTTCAGCATAAGGACATTTCGCCTTGTGCGGATTATACGATGGGGAATAAGTGTCTGTGACCCCAGTGAAGGTGCTTCGGGTTTGGATTAATCCCCGAGTGAGTCACGCAGTTAAACGGGTGGTTTTGCTGCTTCAGAGCAGAAAACAGTCCAACTGTTAAGCCCTTTCAGAAACAGCTTATGCTTTGGCCAACGGCTCGTGTCAGGTTCAGCCTGGAGGAATTTAGGAAAGGTTGTTTGTGCCGTTACAGCGCCGGAGACCCGTCCCGTGGTGGGGAGCGTGGCACCGCCCTGCCTTCCCTGCTGTTGCCTCCTCTCCAGTGCTAGTGCTGGAGCCAGGCTTGCTCCTGAGAAAGATGCTCAGCTATCATTCTCATGAAAAAAAACAAACAAACCGAGGTTCTTTCTGCTGTAGTTATAGATAAAACACATACTTGTCTTCCCGAATCACTTTGTTGCAGTTGCCCAGCTCGCCGTCTTAGTACTTTGAATCCAGACAGCAGCGCAAATGATCCGGAGCTCATAATATACAGAATATGATTGTCTGCAATGCCTGAAGGATATCTTTAAAAGTTACCCTTAAAGTAGCAGTGGAAAATTTCTCACAGTGCTCAGAAATCTGGAAATGAAAGTCAAGGGGTATGGTATTACTTTTTTTTTTTTTAATTAGAAGGTTTTAAAAAAACTGCTGGATCTGTGTCGCCGCCTTTTCCTTTCTCTGCTAGCCCACACTCTGCTTTTCCTGTCTCACACAAGGACTTGCTCCTTTTCCTCCGTAATAGCAGTGTGTCTGATTTATTCTACAGGGTTTAAATTAAGAGGAAACTCAGCAGCAGGGGAAGAAGTGATGGATTTGAAAGCAATTCTCAGGCTCTTCTGTCCTGGCTCATTAGACAGCCTACTTTTTTTTTTTTTTTTTTTTTTCTTTTTTAAAAAACATTTTTCAAAGAAATGTAGATNGCTCCAGAGCAGCAGAAATACCACCTTCCTCTCAGTGGTTGGCCTTGAGCGTGCTGCTGGGTGTGGGGTGCTCCCGGCTGCCCCCGGGGACGCAGGCATGGGTCCCCCGGGGCACCCTGCTCTGCCAGCCCAGATGGCTGCTGTTGCTGGGGGCAACGTTCGCTCTGATGCTGCTCCATAAAACGGAAAGAAAACCGAGAACCTCCTCAGCAGCGGCGGTGTAAAATGGAAATGCTCCACGCCCGCACTCCGCTGGGGAAAGCAGGTTTTCTGTCTCCCGAGAAGAGCTGAAGCATCATTGTTTCAACCCGGGTTTTCCTCTCGTGAAGTATCAGTGTAAAGCTGACTTGTTTGCAGCTGTGGAAATTCTCGTTCCCGTATCGAGTCCTTTGTGATCGCGGATGAGGGCAGGCTATCAAAACAGCAGTGGCCTCATCCCTCTGCATCTTGGTTGCAAATCAGCTGGGTGCCAATTGAATTCACTACANACTGAAGCAAACCGAGAAGAGGAAAATGTCTGAGGTTAAAATATGAACTAATTAATCTTGGTGGTTTGCGAGCCTTTGGTTCTGTAAGTAAGAACAGTTACACAATTGTGCCTTCTAAAGAAGGAAAAAGCTTCGTTTCTAGGGCAGCGGAGGGAAGTGCTCCCAGCCCAACCAGCCGTCCAGGGGAGGCAAACCAAACAGTGACGGTCTGGTCTTGAGTGAAACTCCCATTTTGCTCTTTTACATTGTCTAAAGAGGCCAGAGCGTGCATCTGAGCTGCTCGTTGACAGGGTCTCCACGTTGCTAGCGAGGTCCAGGCAGCCCAATAGGCTTCTGCTGGCCGGTGGGGAGGAGGAGGAGACGGGCTCTGCATTGCTTCTCGCAGGGTCACTTCACAGCCTGGAGGTTATGGTAAACGCTCCTAAATTTCCCTAGGAAAACCATAGTAGTAGAACATGACATTCCTCACATTTCTAATCTAAAAGAATAACTGTTGCCACGCAGCCAATGTGCAGTCTACAGAAGACGCCAAAGGACAACTTTAAATCCTTCCTTTGTCAACCGTAAAGAAAGGTCTGTAGAATTGGGCTGAACAGCAAACAAATAGAAAAATTAATGTGTTTGGTGTTTTGAGGTAGTATTGTTTTAATTTGTCCCTGGAGAAACGGGAAGGGCAGTCCAGCCCAGTGGGGTCCCTGGGGGACCTCACCTGGTGGTCACCACTATAATTTCACTGGAGCTGCCGTGGGAGGCGGTGAGTGGTCACAGCTCAAAAGGCAGCAGGACCTTAGCGGTGACGAGCGTCGCGTCGTACCGGGAGACGAAATCCTGTGGGTGTTAATCTCTCAGATAGCGAGCCTTGCGAAACCAACCCAAAAAGTAAATAGCTGTGTGGTGATCCATCAAGCCACGGGTGTGTTTATGTTGCCTGAAATATTAACGCTGTCGTGTAGCAGAGCGTAGCACAGACATCTCTTTGTTCAGAGGCGAATCTTTGTCTTCTTGACACTGGATTCAAGGCGAGTGCCCTAGTTCATACATGCTGCTCATCTCTTATATAAAAGATTTTATAATTGCTCTTGATACAAGCATAAAACAAATACAAAACTCTGAATACCCTAGCAATGCAGCGCCTTTATTTGACTTTTCCGTTCGCTACTAATAATGTCTTCTTTTGGATTATAGGACAGAAAGCTCACAAAAGTAGAGAGGCAGAGATTTAAAGAGGAAGCAGAAATGTTGAAAGGTCTACAGCATCCAAACATTGTGAGATTTTATGACTTCTGGGAATCCTGTGTAAAAGGCAAAAGATGCATCGTGCTGGTTACCGAATTGATGACCTCTGGAACGCTAAAGACGTAAGTACTGCGCTCCTGGTGAGGAGGCTAAGAATAGCGATGGAAATTTTTAGAAAAATCCTACTTTCGTATGCTGAAAAAAGGCACCTCTGGATAAAAGAAAAAAATGGAGCTGTTCTCTGGTGTCTGTCATTTGTCCCTGCGTTTGAACTGCATTGATTTGACAGGAAGAATTTTGGCCTCCATCTCTCTTTCCCTGCTCTCCCCTTTCAGTTATGCAACTAGAAGGCGGCTCTCTGGTGTGTTTCATCTTCTGCCTGTGACGTTTTCATTTGTCAGGGTGTGTTTTTGCGATTGCTTTTGTGCTTGTATTTGCATGTTTTGTTAGGAAATTCAGATAGAATAGCACTTGAATGGTAGAATCTCTTTTTGAAGCAGAAGGTGCTCTAGGTTATCTGCTAAACAATAATAATTAATAGCTTTTGGTGCTGACAATCTTGTTAAGGTTGATATAAAACAGTTGGCATGAATTCTGGAACAGATTTTCAGCCCCAATGGGAGCAGTACTCATCACTGCATATATCCAGTGTGCTACTCTGCCAGTGCATTAGCAGGTTTTACATTTTTCTTCCAAAAATGTACCTTCCCAATCAGTTTTTTAGGTAAATGGAAAAAATGCAGATGCATGGTACGGAGGTCAAAGTCTTGTGGTTAAAATTAAACTTCAGTATTCTTCCGATTTGAATATATGAAACATATTCTAAAGCTGTTCTCTGCATGAAGTGAATTGCTGTACTATTAGACTTGCAAATATTTGGTTGTATTTGCACCAAAAATGCTTATTATCTTCCTCCCTAAAAATGAATGCTCTAATTCCTCCTTTGAAAAGATCTATTTCTTTCAATTTTGTGATATTTCTGAGCTGCTATTACAGCATCTAATAAGGGGCTTTTATCCAGAATGGAGTTTCAGCTGTTAAAGCCCCTAGAAACTCCAATAACACTTCATTTTCTTTATACCCACTTCTGTGTATGTTTGTGCTCTAGGTATCTGAAGAGATTTAAAGTGATGAAACCAAAAGTCCTGCGTAGTTGGTGCCGGCAAATCCTGAAGGGTCTTCTTTTCTTGCACACAAGAACTCCACCCATAATTCACAGAGACTTAAAATGTGACAATATTTTTATTACTGGACCAACTGGATCTGTGAAAATAGGAGACTTGGGTCTGGCAACCCTCAAGAGAGCTTCGTTTGCCAAAAGTGTAATAGGTAATCCTCCTGTTCTCCTTGGCTTCCTTCTGTTGGTATGGTGGTGGTCTTTTTTCAATATCTCTCTTTCACATTTTGCATTCCTGTTTTTTTCACTTGTAGGTTGGTAGTAGAGATTAAAGTGGTTTTGTGACCGTTCCCTTTATACCACTGTAAAAATCTCAGTTGCTAGGAAAAGGTATCGTGACCGCCTCTTCTCCTTCCTTCTGTATCACAGTGGTAAAACGCTCTTTCTGTTTGGTTTCTTTAATTGAAATACGATGTGGTAGCCACAAATCCTTCTCCTCTCTCCTTTGAAAGAAGCCGCAAGGGTTCTCAGCAGCTTGTGGGCATCGTCCTCCCGAGAACAAGCTCGGTGCCTGCTGGTGGGGGGGCAGAAAAGAGGGAGGAGAGGGCAGAGAAAGGATGCCGTGCCCTCTCCCTGACAAGGGTGTGCTGCAAAAGCCTGGGAAGACCTCTGGGAAGGCTCCTGCTTCCAGTGATGCTGGGATAAGGGATGATTACTTTTGCTGAAGGGAGAGGCAGTAGTGCCCTGCGGAGCCGGGCTTCTCTCCTTGGCAGAGCGGTGGCAGGGCTGGAACCACCTTATCCACGTTTACTGGGGCATCAGCAGAACAGGCTGCTTCTGCAGGCAACTGCAGAGCTCGGCCCTGCCTCGAGTTCTGCTGAAACGACATCTGCAATTTATTAATAATCAGTAGGTATGAAATTAAAAGAAATTTCCACTAGGATACGCAATAGCTGATGCCCTTAGGCGGTGCCCGCATGAGGGGTGTTAGTTTGCTTGAACTGGGAGGACATTTCCTGAATGACTGACGAAGGTCATCATTTCCTTGCAAAAGTTGCATCTAATGTTTTCTGTGTAAATGTAATATTTTCCTGAATTCTCAAACATTTTGTGTTTTTTACCCAAGCTTCCATAGCAAATCTCCCTTGTTCAGATCTGTAGGTGATGGTTCTGGGAAGCTGCAGATTCCTGAGAAACGATGCTGAAAGTGGGGGAAGTTGTCACACATGTAGTCATATTTCAGCTTACAATATAAATGGAAATTAGATTCTAGCTAATTAGAGTTAGCAAACTGATAGTGACAACCACTGTCCCCTTACTATATATGAAAATAGCATCCTATCTTTCAAGCAGTAGTTGCTTAAGTAATTATTTTAGAATCTCAGATTTCCATAGGCGATAATTCTTTAAAATTATCTGTACAAAAGTATCGACCTTAATGATTAGGGAGCCCGGTGTTGTTGAAGTCAAAATAATAGAAATTTTGGTTACGTGCTTGGCTACCGTGAGTCTGCTTAACCTTATTGATTTTCGTGAAATCATGTTGCTTTGTATCTGTTAAGTTTCTCTAGTTTTTAACTTCTAATAATTGGTGGGTTTTTTTTCTGTTGAGGGTCAGTATTTCTTCACATAATTTTTTTTGCAGTATAACGATTTTCCATGGGACATAATGCAATAATATCAGTCATACCGACCCAAGTTTTTTCTAAAATCAGTTGTTACCACAACGCAGTCAAAGCACACTTGAGTCTAAAAGAAATTCAATACTGAGAAGGGCTGCAGGTTGCTGGCAAGGTGTCTGCATTCATTTTGGCAATATAACCGAACTTATCTTTTTCATGAGTAGTGCTGCTCCAAGGAAAGAATTAGGAGGGCTTGGGAACGTTGGTGGGATGAGTAATTCTGCCCCCTCCGTGGATGTAGTAGCTTTAAAGGAATATTAGTAGCTGCAATTTTACATCGGCTTGAACAGAATGAAGTCAGCATGGCTGAGGTCCAGTTTTTCCCTTGCTGCATTTGTGCCATCGCTGATGCCCGTCTGACCTTGCGGTGTATCTCTGCGGGGAGCTGAGCCAGGGCAAAACTCCTGCTGCCAAGAGGAGTTGGATAGATGCCGAGCGGCTTTACATTTTGGTGGTCTGCTTTGGTTGTATTGTATGTATTCCTTCCCTCCCCCAGCTGATGGGGGGAAAATGTCATTTTCCTGCTATTGTGGAATGGTGTCAAGAATTTCATTTGCTTCTTAGACTGTCGCTATTACTTTTTCGGATTTGCTTTAAATGCTCCATAATTCATGAGATTCACTCCTGCCGCTGAGTCTTGTTCCTTCTAAAACAAGGTAGCAGCTCCAAAAAATGTTCTTTATGGCAGTGGTTAACCGTTTCAGAGCTGCAGCCACCGCCTGTGGGACGGCTGGGAGAAGAACCCTAAGAGCCAGGTACTAAGTTAAGCTGTCACGACATGGGCCCAGCTGATTTACAGAGGCTGAAGAAGGAGTGTCTTTGAGGTGAAAGGAACATAAATGAGGGGAGAAATCAAGCCCGAATTTTGCAAAAAGAGTTTTACAGAAATGCTTGTGCTGAGGCTTGTTTTTGGCTTGTGAGTTAGGCCAAGTCTACTTCAGAAAATGTGCAAAAGCAGAGTTTTTACTGACAGACCCTAATTTTAAGACATGTTGTTTATGCTGCCATTAAAAAAAAAAAAAAAAAAAAA
>RSEF01000012.1:7407342-7426065 GCA_003993805.1 Himantopus leucocephalus | reverse complement strand
TTCTGGGCTGCCAGCACACGTTGCCGGCTCATGTTGAGCTTCTTGTCAACCAGGACCTCTCCTCATGAAGAACAAATAATAGCAGAGAAGCACTTAATTACTTGTAAGGGGTATTTTTGAAAGAGAGCTGTCTAGCAGGGAAAGCTGGCCCAGAAAGCATCAGGTCCAGACACGGAAGGTGTTTTTGCTGCTATTTTCAGCTGGACTCAGGGCAGTAGCACTGGGAGCAGAGGCACCGGGAGTACTTAGATGGAAAAATTGTCCTTACTGTTGTTCCAAGGAAAGGGTTAACCAGCTCCTGGTGGAGAGGGAAAAAGCCCTGTCGCATGCCATGAGCTGCATGAACTGTCAGACAGGAGGAGGAGCAGGGGGTGGACCTCTTGGTGAGGGTGCCAGAGGAGCAACGGGTGTCCTGGGGGGGGGATCCCAGAAGGAACCTCTCTCGCAGGCGCAACAGCTTCTCTAGAGGAGCTGCATCTGCGGAAGAGCTGGCGACGGCAAGGGACCCCGCTTTGACCCGCGTGAGTCGCCCAGCTGGCGTGCAGCTGAGGGAAGAGGTTGATGTGGAGGCGTAGGGGCATTGAGGGTGGGGGGTCCCTCCGCCTCGTCCTGAGCCATCCCCTAACGGTGGGGTCTGCCCCAGCAGCTGGGGCGGTGACGACTTACCGACGAAAAAACTTTATAGTCACTTTTCATGACGAGTTAGGGTTGGTCATGCAGCAGCTATGGCTAGCGTTGGGTTGTACTAGACTGAATATAGAAACAGGGCGTAGACTAAACCCGAGAGGTGGAATTACACTGGTTCCTTCCCAGCGTTAGATGAGGGTTGGGGTTCTCGCTGGAGCAGAAAGTGGCCCTGACCTTCTCAGTGGTGCAGCGCTCCTGAACGCTGTCACCTACTTCAGCGTGTCAGTGAGAAATTTACTTAATTTGTGATGAAACTCTTTTATTGCACCAGAAACATAAACACTATTTTTAGTGTTTTAAGTTGAGGGTCAATGTAATGTAAAAATGAGATTGCTGTGTTTGGTTTCCCAATGTTTTTATTTCAAAAATATAAAATAACTCACTTTTCCTGCTGTGGGCTCAGTGACGTGGTGGCAACCAGCGGAGCTGCTAATAAATTGTGGCTGTTTGTCACGTGCATATTGGTCCTTATTGGTATTGAAAATAGAAACATTACCTTTCCAAGATGTTACGATTTTAAGATATTACATGTTATGCATGTCTGAATCATTACGCATTATTATTATACTTATTTATTTCTGTGACCTTTTATTCTGCCTGATGTTATTCTCATGGCTTAATTGCTGCTGTAGTTTTCCACTCTTGTTTTTTCATGTGTGTAACTGTATGTATGGAATAGCCCAGGATAAAGCGGCAGTTGTTTCGCAGATGTACAGAGGGGCTCATTTCTTTGCCAGATGAGACATGCTTGTTACGACTTGTCACCTCTCTCTCTCCCCTTTCAGCCTGAATTATGGAGTGTAAACATAAAAAAAAAGTGGATATGTAACCTAAATTGGAAATACATATTTTTCCAGTGACAGGTCCAAGCCACATTTACTGCAGTTAACTTTGAAGTGATTTCCTGGTCAGCATATTTGCCGTGACCTTCATTCTGATGCCATAATCTCATTTTTCATGCATAACTTGATGGTTTTTCTTAGTCGGATTTTTTTTTGTGTGCTTGATCATTCTGCCAAGTGATTTTGATGTAGACAATAAGCATATTTAGTGATGAAACACTGGGGTCCGTGACCTTCCCATGCAGCTCCAGTCCAATGTTTTCTTACTGCTGCACAGCAGGCCAGCTGTATCTGCCGGGGGTTTATGGGGGCCTCCTTGGGTTGAGCAGAACAAACCTGTGCTTTAAAACAACCCACGTATTTGTAGTGTTCGGGTTTGTATTTTAAGTTTTCATACTGTTTCTTTTTTAGAAAATGTATTGAATGTTTTCTTGGCATTCGCAGGCTGTATTCTATATTGCCCATACAGATCAGATAAATTCTGTAGCTGTAGCACAGCAACAACAGACCAATAATGCGATGAATGTCATTGCATTGACTTTTTGTGTGTTTCGGATATCTTCTTAGATCCACAGATAATCTTCTTAGATTAGCATTAGGATTAAGTACTATTTTGGAGTGAAATAGAGATGAGTTTATAATTGCGTACGGCGATCTCGCTGCTGAATGTCGCGGAACAAAATCCTGACAAAACTGAGAACTTCCCCTCCACTTTATTGACTTCGGAGAGCGTGGTGTAGGGTGGAATTTCTGTTGGAACCGTGGTTCCAGCTTTTTTGGAAGAAGTCTTTTTCCTTTCCTAAGAACTGCATGAGTCTAGAGACTACTTTTAGATAGAAGCTGGGGTTTGAGGCCAGAGTAGAGTGTTTCTAGAAGAGGGGGGGCACCTCCTCGGTGAAAGGAAGGCCTTCAGAAAAAGTCCTGGCTGACACAGGCCAGACTTAACGTTGACTTGTCTGCCCTACACCGCGTCTCTTAGAAAGCATCACGTGTTACTCTTTCAAAAATGTGCTCTGCTGACGGAAAAAGGACAAGCGGCTACTTTTAGACCTCTGAAAAACAAGCTTCACCTTTTTGCCCGCAACATAAAGGTTAAAATTTTAATGTCCTGTCTGTGCCTGACTCTAGACTCAACTCTCGTGTGCTAGAGTGCAATGTATTTCAAATCTAATCACTTCAGAAAGAGGGTGAGCAGACTAAGTGGTGGTGAGGGGTTCAAAGTAAATCGTCCTGTTTGAGACAGAGAAATTTTTTTAAAAGGGAGATTATTTTATCTTCTCTCATTTTGCTTCTCTGTATTTTTTATGTATAGATATATCCGTATTTAAGGAATTTGCGTGAAAATATCCCTGTGCACCTTGTGTCAAGCAGTTAGCCCTGCGTTTCAGACGCAGTGGCGTTCAATTTACTTTTGTTTACGAGGCGGCTGTACAGTTTTCAAACTGCCACGGATAATTCCTTAGCTAATATACTTTGAATTTTGGTGCTGTGTTTCCTAGGGAATGCTCAGGAAAGACAGATGGCTTTTGTATAAATGAATGAGATGAGTCCTTTGATTGCAAATAGAAACATGCGTTTTGCATAAACCCCCTCCGTTGTCAGGAGGCTCGTAGGCAGCAGGGAGAGGGCTGCAGGGAGGGTTTGCAGCGTTACAATGAGATTTTGGAGGTTTTAATGAAGAGTAAGGAGCAGAAGCACACTGTAGCATATGGGCATTGAGAAAACACTTCGATAGAGCAGTTTTGTTCAGTACTTCACTGTGCATATTTTGTCCTTGTTTGTTTTAGTCATCTATTCATAGCTTAGCTGTTCAGTAGATTAATACAATAGATGTTCAGAGAGGAGTCAGTGTTCCTTCAAAAGATGTTGAAAGGAAAATGGTGTTTGGAGGAGCTGCTTTTTTTTTTTTCGTGGAAGCAATTTGTATGCTCAAAAACAGGGGTCGGTCATCAGGGATCTGTCAAAAGGACCACTTGCAGGCAAACCTAATTCCTAGATGCCCAACGTGTCCTGCCCTGCTCCATCCCAGTCAGGTCAGAATTTCAGTCGAACTCGGTAAATGAAGATTGATTGTGAATTCTGGAACAGAAAATTAAATTGAGAGATATCATGATGTGCCTTGTGCTGTTTGTGTCTCTCGTATGTTCAGTTTGTGTTAAGAAGCCCGTCGAAGCGCTCTGCAGTTACACAAAGCAATCGGCTGGTTCCCTTGAGCATGTAGATATGGGCACAATATATTCCTCTAGGTAGTTGAAAGCTCTTCAGGTAGTATGGTGAAAATTGCCTCTATTGCTTTGGTTGGGTTTTTTTTGGGGGGGGGGGGGTTGTTTGTGGGTTGGTTTTTTTTCCCCCTAGTTAAATTGATACCGATGCACATTTGTGTGATATTTCTCACTAAACATTAAGCTATAGCAGAGGATGGTCTTTATTACCCATTCTTCCCGATAAGCAGCACTAAGAGGGAAATCAGTGATTTCCTATAGCAAACTGGAGTGCTCAAAAATGTGGAGATTTGTCCTATTGCATTCCATTGTGAATTACAGAACATTTCTTCAAACTCCTCCCCATCTGAGAACATGGCAGGCTCCTGTAGCTTTCGAGTGTATTAGAGAACAGAGGATTCATGCTAAAAATGTCGTTCGGTACTTTTTCGCTTTCTTTGCTTTCTAATTCAGGTATCAGAGCTCTCTTAAGAAACACTCTTGATGTACCGTGGTGTGCTTTCGCTTGTTTTGAGCAAGCCTGGGCTTTAGTCGGCTGGACGCTCCCCATCGTTTTGACACATTTTTCTAATACACAAAATTTGAACCCTCATCTCCTAAGTAAGATTTAGGTTTGCTTAAGCAAATAATTCTTTTTAGTGGGTCACGGCCAGCCAGCCACGTGTGCGGATTATTTTGTTTTGTTCCCGCAAGACCGGTGTTTTTGGATCGCAGCAGCTCTCTGCCTGGGCAAAACTGGGCAGCTGAGTCTTTGTATGACTATTCTGTCTTTTTAAATTATTATCATTATTTTTAAATTTATGAATTACTTATTTCACTTTTGAGATTTAAAACAAAAAAGGAATGGTTGACCTGAAATAAATCCAAGGTTGAAGTCAAAGCTGAAACTTGAATGGCAACAGAACGTTAATAAAAAGATAAAAGTACAATCTGATGCTGGAATGTTCAGAAATTCTCAGAGAGGTGCCAGCCCTCACTGAAATTCATCCGTAAACTTTATTTAATATTAAATTCAGTGTAGTATTTGCAGACACTTTCTGAAATGCCTGTTTTCCTTTTTTTTTTTTTTTTTTAACTCAAGGCAGCATCAGGTGAGCCAAAAGTCCGCTCTTCAGGACTTCAGGCCTCCTTATCTGCCGCTGCATGATCCATTAACTACTGTTCTTTCTGGGTGAAACTTTAAAAGGATTTGAATGGAGTTAAATGTCCAAATCCCATTGAGTTATGTTCTTAACCAGATTCTGGGTTTTTTAGATAAAGGAAATCATGTTTCCTTTTTATTCTGCTTATTGGCTTCATGGGAAATACTTTGGTCCTTAAGTAGCAGGGTCTAACTGCAGAATCTCTTCCCTAATTAATTTTGTCAAATTTTCATCCGTATCTTGTTTTAGTAGGTAGAGATGTTACGTGTTTTTAAAAAGGAATCAATTTGTTTGTGGTTTAAGCTGAACATCACAAATGAAAAGGATTAACATCTTGCGTTGTCTCTTGTCGTCCATTGCTGAGTATACACATGAAAAGTATTCACAGGAAATCTTCTGTCGAAGTGAATGGAATGAGTTACCCGCGTTACAGGTGTTGGGTATTTGTTGGTTGCTCTTACGTTATTTGGCAAGGAGAGTGGTAGGGTGGCCTTGCTGGAAGTGACGGCCGGTCCTAACGGAACATCGCTTCCTCCCTGTCTGCAGAAGAGCTTGTCAGCCTGGGCGTGCCACGTGCGTGTGAACTTCCCCACTGTTCCCAGTAATGATGTTTTTTAGTATATTTTGGTTATGTGTACAGAAAGATGACATAATAAGTAAACTGTTGTTTAGCCTGAGAACCTGCGTACTACTTCTACAGTCTCTCTTTCTGTTGGTAAGATATATGTTATTTTAATTAAGAGGCTGTGTACCCTGAGGAGGATCATGGCGAGTTAAGATCTTGGTCTTGAAATTTTAGAAAGTAGGGAGGGATGACCTATGACCGCCAGAGAAGTGTGTGTGTGTTTCTTCTACATCCTCTCCATCTTCTTAAAACAACCACACTTAACCTGAAAGAACTGCAAAGTGTTCCAGTTGCACCCGCGTCGAGCCAGAGCTCCCTATGTGGAGAAGCGGATTCTGCTTCTCTGAGTTTTCTTCTGCGATGAACCAGTTGGGTTTTCTCCTTGAAGGGCCATGCTCATAGGTTTAGCTGTTCCAAATCTAGAACTGAACGCTATTCCCAGTCCAAATGTTAACATTTGACAGAAATTTAACTTGATTTATAGGTTACACCTACTCTGCTGCTCGTTCCTGATGACATTCTAACAACGCGCTGGGGAAATGCAAGAGCAACACGGAGCTGTTGGGCATATTCTCCTGCACCCCTGCTTGGTTTTGGGGTTGTGTTTGGGGGTTTTTTGAGGGAGAGGGGGTTTTGGAGAGTGTTGGAGACACAGAAAAGCAAAAGATTTGTGGGAAACGAGAATACGGAATATTCCAAGGTATTTTTGACTCATTCTTGAAACTGGCTATCTGCAGAAAAACATGATTATTTGTCTTTATGCATTTAGTGTTTTGAGAGTTAAGGCAAAAAAACATAAAAGGAATTATTTCAGACGAGCTATTTTGAAAATTTAAAATTGGCTGTTTCTTGAATTTTGACTTCGGAGTCCACAGGCTATAAAGGTAAGGTTTGCAAAGGTTAGTGAAGAAAAAGGGACGTTTGCCCTGTGTACAGCTTGAGTTCATGTACAAACTAGTGTGCTTATTTTGAAGTGCCAGTGGTACTTAGAAATATGGTAGCCCTAAATCTTCAATTCAATTTTGCATTAAGACTAACAACTTTAAAGTATTATTTACTCCAAGGGTTTAATTGACTGTAAAATATAGGCAAAATGTCCTTAATTAAGAGATATAATGTAATTCTTTTCCAAACGAAATTGTTTTTTTCTCTGTCCTTTTAGGGTATAAAGCCAGCAAGCTTTGAGAAAGTTACTGATCCTGAAATTAAGGAGATAATTGGAGAGTGCATTTGCAAAAATAAAGAAGAAAGGTTTGTTTCAAATAATCAAGTTTTGTGTTCAATAATGTGTACGCGGGGATTGCGAAGCTGTAGGGTTTTTGTTCTGGCCTCTGGATATATCTGCCATAGGATGTCAGGGTAATTGAATAAATGCCGTCGTTGTGTCTGTCAACCTCTCAGCTTCAAAGAATAAAGCCAGAAAGCATCGTTGTGGACATGTGAGCTAGCGTATTCTAGCACATTCTGGTATAGGTGTCCATAAAATCTCACTCAGGAGGTTCTGCCTCGAGCATCGAGCGTGGTGTGGGTCGACCACGACTGCGATATGGTAGATTCACCACAAGCTCTTATAGCAGATTCCACTGCCTCATTAGCCTTCAGGATACGGAGACAAATGGTGCCTTGTTTCCAGCTTTGGTTTTAAAACTTAATCTTCTTATACTGGCCTCTCCAAGACGAGTGTGTCTACTGTTCTGTGTTTCACAACTTTCACAAATGCAGTTTTTAGGGACCTCAACTGACTACCTAGAGGGGACCTCTTTTTTTAGTACTCGTTAAGCTCAGATACTCAAGAAAAGTTGAGCAAAGCTCTAATCTGCATTTCTATATGTGCTTATGGTGTATGAATATTGCTGAAGCTTTTAGGAAACATCATTTTTTCAGCAGTCCTCAGTAACACTGTAAATGCTATGCCTTTTTGCAAAGAATACAAATTTGTTCTGAACACCAAACACACTGTAAATGTTTTCGCCTTTAACAGCAGTTTTTTGTCACAAACTTACTTGAAAATGGTTAAGACTTGCAGTATTTGAGTATTCTTTATATCCATTGCAGATACGAAATTAAAGATTTATTAAGCCATGCCTTTTTTGCTGAAGATACTGGGGTAAGAGTGGAACTTGCAGAAGAAGACCATGGTAGGAAATCCTCTATTGCCTTAAGACTCTGGGTGGAAGATCCTAAGAAACTGAAAGGAAAACCCAAAGATAATGGAGCCATTGAGTTTACTTTTGATCTGGAGAAGGAAACTCCTGATGATGTTGCACAAGAAATGGTAAAATAAACTTCTGACAAAAATGTGTATATTTTTATATATATATGTGTATATATATATAACGTAGTGCATAAATCTCAAAGGAGAGCAGGAACGAGTCTGGTAAAGTACCTGCTATTTAAACCGTTCCAGGTGTCTAGTTTAAGCAGTTTGCATTGATTTTTAGAATGGTTGCTACAAGAAAAGGGGTAAACAGGGAAGAACTAATACCTGAAAAATATTGTTTGCCAAGAATGAAAACAGATGGTATTTCACATAGTTTGGGGGACCATAGAGGGGGTCTCTTCTACTTCTGTATTTTGAAAACTCTTTTGCCAATTTCTGTTAGCTGTTGAATGTCTTTTAAATTTGTTTGGAATCTCTTTAGTTTCAGCCAGCAGCTTGAAGTAAATTAGAAGAGTTCCAAAGTTCAATCACAAAATATTCTGCACTGAATTCTTCGAAACAATTCTTTCCATCGTTTTTTGTCAGCGTTACTTAGGAGGGACGTAGATGAGGAAGGTCTGTGGTCAGCCACTCTATCACCAACCGGAAATAGGAATCTAGATTCAAGCCCACTGCACGGAGTTAGGAATAAGCTTTGGATTTTTTGACAGATAAATTTAACTTGGTGGATTTCTGCATCTTCATAACTTGTGGGGTTTTGTTAGAAAAACTGTTTAGTGTTCCAGTTTCACTACATAGTCCTTGAACACATGTTTTAGTGATGCCTTTACTGCAGTTGTTTAGTTTTTCTAAGGTCATGGAAACACAGAATCAGTAAGCACTTAGTCAAGGGTCTGAATTTTCTTGTGCTTGCAGAAATCTTCCTATTATATCCTGAATCCCAAGGGATCCCATTTAATGATGTTGTCATCACCACTCCTGTTCTGCTTAGAACATTTTGGCAATGTTGCCTTACTATGCTTGGACTCCTCACCATGTAGTCCGAATTTAGTGCGAGAAATTCAGGTTCCTTTGTCTTCTTGCCGTTAGTTTGCAGCAGGTCCAATATTTTTCAAGCCAATGTATTGTTATGGAACTCGGTTCATTTAAAAGTTGCTCTGGTGGAGTTACTTGCTGTTATATTATATATATATATATCTGTGGAAATATTTGGAGTTTTTAAGTTCTGTCAGTTACTTGGCCCATAGTTGTCATATTTTGTTTTGAAGAGGGAATAATTCTCCTAAAAAGTATACTTAAAAAGATCACTCCCAAACTACTGTGATACTATTCCCTTGCCCAAATTATTTTAAAACCTGTGTTTTACAGTAACAGTTACCTAAGTGACTGCGTATGTGATGCTTTCACGCTTGAGGCTGCTGGGGGGTGGGAGTGAAGGGGGACATTCGTTCCTAAATGTCTTTTTCTATTCCTTATGAATTGTGGAACACCAAAGCCATGTGCTTTCATCAATTAGTGTGGAAGAGAAGAATGCAGGAGACCTTTGGAGTATGGGGAATTATTTATCATTATTGATGGGTTTTCCGTAGTCAGGCGTTCCAGCCCCTCCAAATGATGTGGGTACAAGGAACTTGAAACGTTCTGCTGGGTTTGCCACCTAAGTTACCTTTCACAACCAGTGGGTACTGTAAAATAGCACATCTTCATTAAACTTTAACCATTCTTTATATAGAGATGCAGGAATAAGAATAGTTTTTAGAAAAATTGCTAGTGTGGGAGCTGTTCAATGCCTTCTCATTAAGCTTTGTCATGAAGAATCTACTGGGCCTGTTAATACCCTACAAGGTTCTCTGGACCTGTGTGGTTCTTCTCTCAAGGAACTCCCTGCTCTCGTTAGCATTTGCTGGATCATCACTTCAGGAACGTCAGTAAGGTCTGAGGGTGCAGGCAGTGGGAAATACCCATCTGCAGCTGCATTTTAAGCTGCTTTGCACCTATTTAAACAGCGAAAATCTAAGCTGTAAAACTGTCTTGTGTTTTGGCAAGAGCAAAGAAGGGAAACCTCTAGATTTCCTCCACGTATATGAGTGCTTCCAAATCTGCAGAATATGCATGTTAAGAATGTAAGGAGAGCAGACAAATCTCTGGTAGGTCATTATTAAACTAAAGTTCCTACCCTGCACTGTAGGAGATCATGCAGCCAAACAGCACAAAGATGAATTTCCATTTTATCTCTGGTGAGCAGTTGAATTCTGAGCAGGCCTGGTCCCCTTTTGCAGTCAAATGTGAACAGTCTGCATTTGACTCAATGATAGGCTTTGTCTTTATAAAAGTCAATCAATACTGACTGACTTTACCATTTAAAAGAAGTTAATATGAGACGAAATTCTGTTAACATCTTTCCCTTCATGACTTGCTGTGGTATCACGCACAGCAATTTGGGAAACTGCGTATACTGGAAAGGTTAAGGCAATAAATTCTGATTTAGGGGTAGTATAATTTACTCCTGTTGCATTGTTCAGAGAGCATTTTTCCAAGATTTTTCTTGCCTCTTTTGAGTATTCTGTTAGCCTTTCAAAAAAAAAAAAAGGGAACTCATCTGCAGTTAAACTTTCTCTCTTCTCAATGGATGTTAACTGGTGAATAAGTTGACCCAATATATATTCAGGTCTTAGAAGTGACGTATTGTTGTTTTAAAATAAATTAGGGATAGAAGGTTTATTCAAAAAAACCCCATAAAGCTCTCGAGTTCCTGTTCTTGTGAGGAATAAATATGTAATTCACGTTATTTCAGACTGATTTCTCTGTCAGAAAAGAGATTTGAGTAACACGTGGGTGTGCACACGTGTGCGTGCCCATCCGCATGCACGTGATCTTGCTAAGTTTGTGCCTCCTCCGTAGATTGACTCCGGATTTTTTCATGAAAATGATCTCAAGATAGTTGCGAAGTCAATACGTGACAGAGTAGCATTAATACTATGGAGAAGAGAGAGAATTTGGCCTAGGATGCAGTCAGAGGAACGCCGGGACTCTGAGTGTCTGGAGAAGTTGAAGACGCCGCATGCACAGCAGGTCCAGGTCACCTACCTTTCCCACACTGGTCACCATGTCCTGTCGGAGTCGGAGGAGCCCGAGGCGGACCAGCATCCCTTTCAACAAAACCTGCCCACCAGCGTCACATCTGTTGCGTGTAAGTCTCGTCTTGGTTTCACGTGCACGTGGTGATGAATGTCTGAGGGTAAAAGTCAAAGTGCAGGTTTTTGCATGGTAGCTCAAAGAACACAACTGTCTCGGACAGGTGCCTAAATTTTGAAAGAAATTAAGTTTCAAGAAAAACTGTATTATATAGAGATAGTTGCCCCTTCAGTAGCAGTAAATGCAGAAAATGTAATATATTTGTAAATAGAAAAGCAAGGAGACCTGCTGCTAGACACAAAAAAATACATGTTTTCCGTGCCAGATGGTGGATTCAACACTAAGTTTGTGCGAAACACAATTTTGGAGCCTCCAGAAGCTGAATTGGTACTGAACTGGTCAGAGCGACTGGTGGATTTTTCAAATTATGTTGGCAATGTGGAGAGGTTTATTCAAAAGCAGACCTTGCTGAAACCAAAGAGCTGCAGTTTCTTGTGTTTTGCGAGTTACTGTTGACGTCTCGTGTGAAGTTTTTTGTGAAGGTGTGCAAAGGTCTACAGCAGAAAAAAAACAAAAATAAAATCCATCTCTGAATGTTACGTGATATAATTCAAGATTTCCCTGTTTTGTGGGAAAATAGCAACTGTGGGTTGGTCGCGCATGTTGGGAACACCAGACCTTGTGGGCTGGTGCTGTAATTATTATTGGGGTCCTCGGGTCAGGATTCAGGTGCGCTCTCTGTTCCTTCAGGCTCTCTTATTTTGTCCTGAGCTCATGGCCTGGAGGCACAGGGGTGGTTTGATCTGCGTTATGGCAGGTCAGAGTAGGTGGTTGTTCTTGCTCATCCAGGCCCCGGTAGCTACAAGCTGATGATCCGCCAACTCTTCACATTCAGCTGAGGCCGATTCGAGGCTCATCACTAGGCTATTTCAAGACAGATGGATTTACATCTCCTGTTTTAATTGCCAGCACTGATTTTGGTCTATCTCTGAGTAAGAAACTCCCTGGCTTTGCTTGCAGAGCTCCTTCATTTTATTTCTGAGCATCAGACTCATCTCCAGCGAACAGCAAGACATGAAGAACTAGTGTTTTTATTTCCCTAAAGTAACTTGTCCCTGTCTCTGTCCCCTAAAATCAACCTTTGTTAACAAGTCGAGCTCTGGTATTGAAATCTTAATCTATTTATACTTTTAAACATCTTGAAGGGAATGTTGCCAGATATTTTTAGCTTGGAAGATTTGAAATTTTATGTGGGTTCTTTTTTTTTTTTTTTTCCCCGCTAGCCGTTTTTTCCGATAAAATCTGATGTGAGTATTTTGCTACTAAACTATTATCATAACGTTTCTGTTTTACTGTTCTGGACTTTTATGTAAGCATATTTAAATTAAAGATGCATTATCTTTAGCAAAGAGACAGCTGCTGCTTTAATTCAGGTATTGTATAAATTGCTCTACAGAGGTCTGCTTTGAATACTAAAATAACCAAGCCTGCCTCTGGAAGAAAACAAACCTGTACGAGATATGAGAAAGGGCCATATTTGCATAAGTCTCAGAATATTGCAGTATTTACAAAGCTTTTTTTCTGAAGCTAAATTGATCTCATTTNNNTTTTTTTTTTTTTTTTTTTTTGGATCATATACTTAATTCATGCTATGTAATTCCTTTGAGGAACACCGTAATTATGGCTCTTTTTGTCTCCAGTGGTACAATGAGGCGACCTGTGTTTCCCATGCTTCTGTTGGACATGAGTTGGCAGAATTTTATGCTAAATATATACCCCTCAGTTTATTTCCTACTCCTTCTCAAATTTTAACCAATACTTGGTATTATTTGACAATTCACTATCAGATGTCTGGACATTTTCTTAGTGGCGTTAGGCCTAAGACCTTTATAAATTACTGTTCTACCAATTAATATAATAATCTGAGGTCAGATGTGAAAATGTAAATTAATAACTTAATGTGTGTAATGAATGTTGCTCTATAAAAAATTTGAGACTGACTCACAGCTTGTACTTTAGAGCTCTACCATCATATTTTTTTTTCCTTTGAGGTCTTAAATAGTTGTTTGTAATAAAATGGAAGTGTGTACGCGGCAGAAATCCCTGGCGCCTTAGAGCAGGGCCATGTTGACTCTTTTTAGAAATGAGTAGAATAAACATAAAGGGGAGTTTAATTTTGTGAACAAAACAGTTGGGGGAATAGTTTGTGAATATTGAGGAGAAATTTTGTCTCTGGTGCTATTAAAAAATAATTTTATTATCTAAAAGCCAAATAAGTAAAACCTTATTTGGAATATGGAAAAAAGAGATGATGGAAAGTGTTAGAAAAAGAAATAGCATTTCAACTTAGCTGTAATTTAAGCCCTTTTTTTTTTTTTGTACCTATGTTACAGTTTTCTTACAGTTTTGAGTTTTTAAATCTCCGTTACAAGCTGTTTGTCTTTCGGATACTTATGGCTACAGTCTCGATTATCTAATTTTATTTCTCAAATGAAGAAAACAGTAGCTCATGCTCAGGAAGAACTGGGCACCTCTACTTTACAGGCTTCAAAAGACGTGAAAAGACATTTTTAAATCAGTAATAATGGTACGGTTAAAAGATTTATTGCCGTTTGAGAACAGATACAGTGCTTGCCCAGTAGCTGTGCAATTCTGCAGCTTAGCTGGACAAACACTCTGCACGGGAAACTCTGGCAGAGAAGCGTGCTCCTAAATTGCTGCAAACCTGCAAATTATTTTGTTATCTGCTCTTCATCTTGAGGCATTGCTATATACTCACGTAGGGTATGATTTGCTGAACTAATAAAGCGTACCGTATAAAGAATTTTGTAATTTTCGGTGCTACTAATAAAAAAGGTGTTAAAGTTAGTGCATACCCGGGAGATGCAACTCTAAAAGATTCCAGGATCTGCTGTGAACATTACAGTTGGGGTTCCCTTTCCTTTCATCCTACAAAATCTATAAACGTCCGCAATTCTTAATGTCAACCTTGTGCCCTTTAAAGGAAATATCAATGTGCCTAAAATATCGTCATGCTCAGAAATCCATGGGGATGGCTTTTGGCTTAAACGCAGCAGTATGTGCCTTTTGTGGAAAATAACATTTGTGTTGTATAATTTATTTATATAATGGAAAGGGCTAGGGTAGTAAAAATGCTAATTACGTAAACCAGTGTTGACCTTGCTCTAAAATCATTACTTGAACGTTTGGAGGCGTTGGGCTTTTAATCAAATAATGTTGTTCTTTCAGCCGACAGCACGTTTGACAGCGGCCAGGGGTCCACTGTTTATTCAGACTCCCAAAGCAGCCAGCAAAGTGTCATCTACTCATCCCTGCCTGATCCTGTACCTCCCGCTATCCAGCGGGTGTACAGCCCACCTCTGAGCGAGAGCCAGGCCGTGCCCCATGGCCTTCAGCAGCTGGGGCACTACCAGCAGCCCTCAGGAGTAAGTCTGAAGCTTTTCGAAATCCTTTTCTATCTTAGATCGTACCTAATGGCTCATTTATACTCTTGTTTTCAGGAGGGGTGGATTCCAGGGCTGGCTTCATATATTCTGCACTCAGCTCTGTTGATGGTGGTTTGCTTAGTAATACATTCCCAGTTGATCTGAAACGTGCGCTTGGTGTCTGGCTAGCTATATTTGCCGTTCCGAAGAAGGCCAGCTTCACTGGCAGCTGCCATGCTTTCAGTAAAAAAAGCTTCTTTTCAATCCGTTGTCACTGAACTACAGTAGTAGCTTTGCAATTATTAGTTTTAACCTCGTGCACATATTTGAGAACTGTTTTGTTTGGTTTTGTTTACTGTCAATGTAGCCACACAGTATTGTTCCTTCATTTGTTCAAGAGCGTCTTGGGTCTGATGTTTCTTCCAGTTGTGACCAAGGTCACGTGTCCAGTCACTGCCTTTCTGGCTCTGGGTTTGGATTTAACCTCGCACAGATTTGGCGACGTACGTCCATTGCTGAGGGTCCAAAAGCAAGCACTGGTAGCCCAGACAGACGTTCACGCTTGCTCCTATTTTCATGCTGTTACAACCTTGACCAAAAGCAATTAATGGAACTACTGGTGCAAGAACGAACACATGCGAGTGAACAGAAATCTTCGGGTGCTTCCAGTGAGAGGCACAACATGAGCATGTTGTGTCCTTCAGAAGCTGTGCCAGCACCGTGTTCCACTTCCAGCCTGCGCCCGTTACACACAGCAGACAGCGCTAGTGCTCACGTTGCTTTTTGCCACCACAGTGACCCTCTTGTGGCTTTGACTACAAACATAACGTCCCATCCCCAAGAACCTGGAAAGGAAAACACGTATCTGCAGACTAGAGAAGAGGCAGCAGGCGCATCGCCTTTAGCGACATTGGGGACCTCTGCACACCCTACGGAGCCAACGGTTCCTCGCCAGCCTCCTCAGCCATGCCTAAGCCTGTTTATTCCAGTCTGGCCAAGATCAAAACGTGTCAGAAGTCTTGGTGCCTGGTGAAAATCCTCGCTCCCCAGGTAGCCAACTCCCAGCAAACCTGGTGTCCCAACCTCTCCCACAAATCTGCAGGCCGTGGGGCAGAAGTTTAGACCTGCCTCTGTTACGTGAATCTTTACATAATTAGCCAAAAGACCAACTCTTCTCCTGGGAGATCTGCAAGAGTTGCAGAAAATGTTCTGCCCTCTGCATCCCGTGACGGCGGCCAAGCCAGCGTGCCGGGATGATCCCAGCCCTGTTGTAAAGTACGCGCTGGCAAAACACCGCTGACAGAGAGCAAGCTGGTGACTGCAGCCACCCCCAACAGTGGAAGCAACCTGCCTAGTAAAAATGATAGCCGTGATATGATAGGTTAATTTTTTTGTGTGTGTTTCATCTTATTTGAATTAAGAGAAGAAAAAAAAAATGCAGGACCAATGGTTTTTTCCTGCTTGATCCAGATTTACCCTGCGTACTTGGGAAGTGCACCGTTATCCCTGGTTTTACCTTATATTTTCCAAAATGCCTGCCAGAAATGATGAAGCATACTTTGCGAATGCATTGAAACATGACTCCGTTCTCCTGAAGGAAAAAAAAAATAATTCATCCTTGGCATCTGTCAGCAGCTCCCTCTACTGTGGAAACCACCTTTCCTAGCTGCACAGGTCTCCTGGGATGCATCCTTCCTCGTTTCTTCTTCACCTGAAGCACTACCTCGATAACTCCAAATACAACGCTCAGGAGGCACATCTTGAGCAGAAATTTTTTTATTAAGTTGAGCTGTGCAGCATACTCTTTTAGAGCAGACTCATTCTTTCCATTGATAGGTTCCAGTAATTTTACCCTTAAATGTATTTTGCTTTTTTTGTGATTGAGGATTTGGCAAGATTTTATTCACGAGCGAAACATTTCCCCTAGCCTTTTATTTTCTGACGGGGTTTCCATATTTTTTATTCTTCCTGGGATAACTTAGGTAAAAAGTTCAAGAGTTTGAAATAAATTCTCAACAAACACAGGAGACAAAAGTCTGACTCAAAACCTTCCATTTTCCAAGGAAAACAAAAAAATCACTGTATTTATCTGGGAGATTATTTACCAAAATAATAAGCACATAACTGGAGCTGTAGTAGGATGGGGTTTTTTAGGCTTATGAGCCTCACTCTGACGTGCTGTTTATTTTTAATTTATCTCCTTTGAGCTGAAGTTTTAGAGAACTGCTGTTGTTACACACCTTATCTGAATTTATTTTAATTATTTTTTCTTCCACTTCCACTGTGGTTTTAATTTCTTTCTCATTTCTCTGTTTTTGTTGGCATCCATGTCAAGTAAATTCCCGGCTTTTTTGGAAGACAAAGATTCTTTGTGAAATTATAAAATCTTCATGAAGATGAATTTCTTTCTCACCCAGTTAATGGCTTGTCATTGCTGTTGGTACATTCTCACTGTGTGTGTGCTTTCAGTGGTTTTACTGGCCGGCACGCTTGCTTCCAGAAAGAAATGCAATGCAGTTTGGTTGTCTTATTTGGAATTTGCTGACTTTTTTTTTTTAACACGAGTTTAGATTTGGTGACCTTCCTTGCCGATAATTTTTCTTTTTTTTTTTTCCCCCCCGCTCTGTGTTGAACTGAGTGACCGGTAGACTGTTCCCTTGCAGTTACATTCTCGGTGAGCCGTTGCCAATGCTCTTGAGGCGAGGGTTGCTCTTCTCTAAAGCCGTGCTCTCCCTCCCGCAGGCTGGTCTCCCTGCCGTGCAGGCTGCGCCCGCCGTGGTGGCCCAGCGGCCCCAGCACTACCAGGAGCCGGCGATGCCGTTCCCTGTCGTCCAGCCCACCACCGTCGCTTCCCTGCAGCTGGGGCAGCCGCAGCCGGTGCTGGCCGGCCAGCAGGTGAGAACACGGCTGCTGCCAAAAAACGCTTTTTCTCCTCCCGTTCCTTGTCCATGCTCTGCTCCAGCCCCTACCTGCAGCAAGACTGAGGGGTCTGAAACTATGGAACTGCCGCTTGGGAGACTGAGGGATGGGGTAAAGGGTGTTGGGTTTAAGGGGTAGAAGAGTAACGAGTTGAGGACAATCGTTGCGTGGTACCTTGGAGCGTCTTGATGTAGGGTAAGACCTCTCTTCCATTGTGGCTTGACAGCATCAGCTTGAAGCCTTGCACTGATTTCAATGTACCGTTTTGGTCCTTAGAAATCAAAGAGCTTTTTACTAATTTTGCATTATTATTTGGCATCTCCTTTCTAAAAGGTTAGAAGAGACTCTGTTGCCTGGTGTCAGTTGTCTTTGAATTCTCAGCCGTGCTGTGTTTTGAGTTGTGCGTGTGTGTGATGTACAGTTCAGTATAGGCATCCAGCCAGTAGCTTTATCTTCCAGGAGAAGAGTCTGTCTCTCTGAATTGTCTCTGAATAGCAATTCTTTGTGCATTTTGAATTACCAAATTCCCCCCCAAAACCCGTGTTCCTTAAAGGTATCTACAAAAGACCTCTGGAGCAGCTGTGGTCACCTCCTTGTGCCGAGGTGCTGTCAGCCGGGGAGCAATGAGCCCCAGACCCGTGTGGCGGGGTAATATGGGGCTCATTCTTGTGATTCTACTGAAAGCTTGGCTTCCTTTGGTAGACACTCTTGACGGGGCTGGCGAGTGTGTACACGTCGTGACTGGCATGTATCACACCTCTGCGACCCTTTTTAGTTACCAACGTTTATCTCACAGGTTGCCTTTTTATTTTTTTTTTAACGTGCCCTAGTCTTCTGAAAGCATCCGTGCAGGAACAATGTCATTTGGTCTCCTCAAAAAACACGCTTACGTGAAGTTTTGTCATAGGTCACGTTTTTGTCTAATGGGCAGGGATAGTCTCATGGCTCTCTAAGCCAAAAATTTTACACTCATACGAATTTAGGACCTCACAAATCTCTCCAGTGGCCTCTGGAGCTTTATACTGACAGTTCAAAATCTGTTGTTTAAAGTACTCTGTGAGTAAACGCTGGTTTGGAATAGGATATTTTCCCAACTTGCTCAATTTCTTTCACAGGCCCTTTCCTCACAGTGTTGCTGTCTCTTAAAATAATTCTATCCCTGGTAGTAAAAGGATTTAATTACTAGTCTGTCTTCATTTTCTAATCTTGCCAGGAAGCACAATAAAAAATGACTCTTTACATCATCATCATCATTATTATTATTATTATTATTATTACAGAAATAGGTAAAATAATAAAGTTTCTATGCAGAACTTCCCAGAGCACCTGTGTGCCTCAGAGGCAGAGTAGATCTGGTGTTCCCGGAGTCTCCCGGCATGATGCCATGAGCAGTGGAGATCTGCTGTCTTTTGTAAATGAGCGGTAGGGCAGGTCAACAACAGAATGGGAAGTCAGGGTGAGAAAATTCATATGCCGAAGAAAATGAAATGTATTGATCTTGCATGTATCATAGAATCACAGAATGGTTTGGGTTGGAAGGGACC
>RSEF01000012.1:7392844-7407242 GCA_003993805.1 Himantopus leucocephalus | reverse complement strand
CAGGGCAGGGGGGTGGAACTGGATGGTCTTCAAGGTCCCTTCTAACCCAAACCATTCTGTGATTCTGATAAACACTGCAGGAGCTGGGCTGGTGCTGCGCAGTTATCCAGTGCCATCTCCAGCATGTCTTGCACTGCTTGTGGGATTCGGTGCCTTCAGCCCTGGACACTCGATACCAGTGGCCAAATGCTGTTTTGTTCCCTGTGTTGGGAGCTTACCAGTCATGCTTGAATTTTACCTATTTAAAGGTGCATGGCATCTTACTTCCTTGATACATATTCTGCGGTTTTACTGTATTAATACCTAATGACTGGTTGGAGAATCCTTCCACTAAAAAAAGCACTGAGCAAAATATTACGGTTGTTACTGAATATTTCCAGCTTTAATGCAGCTTTTTATTTCTGTTCTACTGTATGACATCTGGCGGGCCGGTGGAGCACTGTTTTCCCTGGAAGGGGAAAACGGCTTTTTTGGCTGCCACGTTGTTACTACAGCCCCTCAGAAATAACTGGGATCCAGCTGTTACTATAATTATTGTGTTTTATTCATGTCTTAGATAATAAGTGTTGTGTATTTCAATGCCGGCTATGTTCTGTAGTCAGCTTTTGAATGCCAAGATTAGCTGGGAATAATCTGCATAGTAGGAATCTTTGAAGTTAGTAGGTGGGGATTTTAGAGGGCCAACGAGAACCATCTCTGGGATTTAAAGAGTCTGAGTCATTACAGATAACCTTTTCCAAGACAGTTAGAACTTGTCTTTTCAGGTAACGTATCTTGCATTTAAATGTGCTTTAAACATAGGCTCTTGTAGCGTGTTTAAATTTCAAGCGCCCTTCTCTTCTAGAAACTGTCCCCGCTCCGAGCAACAGTCCTGTTCACGGTGCGCAGCGAGAAACGGGTGCCTGCATCCAGTGAACTGCTTCTTTCTTAACATACAGGCTATAACCTTGGGTTCTTTGAGTTTGTTTGTTGGGTTTTTTTTTAATTCTTCTTTTCTCTCCCAGCAGCAACCCATATCCCAGCAAGCCTCTCTGCAGCAGGTCCTTGCCAGCCAGCCAGTTTGCCCAATCCAGCCTGCGGCCCATCTATTGCCCCAGTATCAGCCCCAAACCTCTCAGGTGGCGGCCAGCAGTACACCCCTAAAACCCCTTCAGATATCAACGGTGCCGCAGCTGCCGCCAGTGGCCCCTTCACAGGTAACGTCTCTGAAAACTGTGTGTGAATATATCCATTTGAGTAAAGCTTTCCAGCTAATAATTGACATGACTTGCAGGTTTTTGGGGGTTTTTTGTGTGGCTATTTTGACTGCATGCCAATTTAATTAGTCCGTAAGAATACAGCTTTTTTTCTTAATTCCTGTGGTTTTGTATTTGTTTGTGTTTGGTGAAGCAACAATCTCCTTTGTGAGTAATCCTGTGTCATGCCTAGAGAACCCGGTTAATGGCAGTTACCAAATTGCAATAACTGCAATTTTTTTTTTATTATTTTTTATTGGTTTTGCACCTTCCCCTCTGGCATACTCTCTTCCCCATCCCAGGCTTCAGAGCATGAGAAGTTGNTTTTTTTTTTTTTTTCCCCTCCTGTTTCTGAGCTCCCGACTTCACCACTTTCCCCACCACCCACCTGCCCCCTCCCCAGCTCCCAGCCCCCTTTCTGTTCCCAGTCGCAGGGACGGACCCTTTCCTTGGCCGGGGAGGTTTTGGTGGTGCTATTTAGTGTGTTTGCCAGTGACAGCCACCGCGAGGTGAAGCAGCTTGCGCCGAAGGGAAGAAGCAAGCTGCTCCCGCCATGACAGGGTAGTTACGGTCTGCTACGTCACTGGGAGGTTTTGATTGTAAAAACCCTTTTACGGGGTCTTCCGTGCTGCCTGGGTCGCAGCCAGCCCGATTAAAGACAAGGGTTTTAAATTGTCTTACTGAATTTTGCATGGAAGAGTTTTGCGTCTTGTCTGGTCCAATTCCTTTGCGTTTCCGTTAAAATGAAAGCAGCCTTTAATTAGTGTGTTGCTTGAAGGCTTCAAGCTAGTGTTAGAAATAGTTTTAAGCTTCCAAGGTATGAAAATATCCCCCCAAAATGGATTTTTTTTCTCCTTTGCTAATGATTTAAGCATAAATTGGTTTTTACTACTGTATTTATAAACCTCGGGAAATGAATGGAAGTGATTAACAAACAGACATAATTATCATCGTGGCACAGGTGATTTTTGCACACTTGTATGGCAAATGAAACTACTTTGTACCATCAGTGAAAGCGCTTGCAATTTATGTGGTATTATATTTTTTTCAGATTCCTCAGTTTCCTGTCATTCCTGCAATTACTCCTCTGGCAGGACTTGACAGCCTTCCTCCAAACCTCTCTGATATACCTGCTGCAAACGTGCCCCCCATCCCTGCTCCTTCGCAGTATTTCGCTCCAGCCGTGATTTTGCCCAGCCTCCCCATGAACCCCGCTCTGCCCATGGCGCCCAACTCCCCTGCCCTCCCCATGCAGGCAGTCAATCTTCCTCACACCACCGTGGCTTCTTTGGTCTTGCCCTGCCAAACCATAGTGCCAAATATGTCGGCTGCTACGATCCCCTTGCTTGCCGTGGCTCCGCCGGGAGTGCCAGCGCTGCCGCCGCACCCCGGGGTGCCCCCGCTGCCCCAGCAGCAGATGTACCAGACCACCTTCCAGCAGCTCCTTCAGAGCGAAGCGCCCTCTCCCCATCACACGCAGGGCACGCAAGCAGTATCCCAACCGCCACAACCTCCGCCTCCTCAGTCGCTTCAGCCAAGCGTCATTCATCCGGCAGAACAGGCTCTGTCCGCGCCTGGGGCTGGTCACCAGGTAATCCTCTGGGCGGGGGGGCTGTGTCCATCCTGGACCGCAGGGCGTTCCCGGGGCTCGCTCCGGTTTGAACAGGCAGTGGGGAGGATTTTGGTTTGGGGTTGGTTTTTTTTCTTGCTCTCTTTAGATGCTTTGTTAACTTCTCCACCTCGGTCCTGGAGGTGGTTGCTAGAGCTGTGCAGGCAGGTGGAGCAGGGGAGGTCTTCAGTCCAGGGAGTAGTAAATATCAAGGATGTAGGGGCTGGAAAGCGAGCAGCCAAGAGCACTTTTGGAATTCCCTCTTCATTCTCCCATCTCAAATACGAGAGAAGCATGAGCTGTCATTTTCTTGGGGTGGGAGAAGTGCAGCCGGGAGCCTTGCAGATGCCTTCACCCTGGTCTGAGCACGCTGTGTAGGTGGTTGCGTGCTCCTGGCGAAATACGGGTGGGCTGGCAGGAGCGGTAGACTTGTTTTGGTGTAGAACCGCTTTAAAACGGCAAAGGGAAATGGCAGTTCAATAACGACTCCAGAATACTGCACGGAAGAGGTCTATCAGACAAGACCGAATTCTAGCTGCAGACCCTTTCCTCCTTATCAAAGAAATGAAGCATCAAATGGAGCTTCTAATATTAGCCCTGTGTACAAGAGAACTTGTTCAGGACTTGTTGACAGAGTCTGTAAATACTTCTATTGCCGCATCTGTGATATGACAACATGAAATGCAGTCTGACCCAAGCAGGAGGGAGCACTAAATCTGTTAATAATAGCGTTCTTGAAAATCTGTGTTCTACTACAGCACTTTGCCATAACATATTGATTAAAATTCATAACATCCCATTTCAACCTGCCATGTCGTGGCATCTTCAAAGTAATACATAGTTTTGAAATGTCTCTCTTCAGACGTATATTTTACAGAATTACTGTTTGTGAAAATGTAGGCGACGTGGAGCCCGAGACAGTTACCGCTGAGCTCATTAGCTGTAGTGTTTCCAATGGCTTTAGGAGGAATTGGGTCCAGCCCGTTACGCACAGCAAGCACGGCAAACACCGAAACCGGAGAGCCGATATTCCCAAACCGTCCGGACACTGTCGTTACTTACGGAAGAATTGCATAGTAATATTTTTAGGATAAAATATAGCTATTACAAAGTGGACAAGTGCAGAGGAATATTCAAACCCACATTGTTCTGTGTTTTCAAGTACTTTCAATAGAGAGGTATTTCCGTAAAGAAAGGCTTTCCGGTGCAGTGCTGTTTTGGCAGTTCATGTTTAGCACCTCTGAGTTTAGTTTTGCCCACGTAAATTATACGTTGAAATATTTTGTGAATTATTCAAGTAATATAAGATTTAAAAAAAAAAAAATCATCACTGCTCTTCTGCAATGTACACCGCAGTTGCTATTCTAACAACCTCCACTTAGGCAGTCGTGCAACTGTTGTGTTGCATAGCACATTGCGTCTTTATTTTTATCCTCATTAAAACCTGGAATAATAATTTCGGCTCATATCCAGAATCTGCAGAGAGCATGCAGTAACGAAATTGTAAGGCCTAGTTCTCATCTGAGTCTTTATTTTTTTAATGTATTCTCCAAATAGTCTAAATCTCTAGCTGATGATACTTTAAAAAAGTAAAAATTAGGCAGAGTTTTACCTAGTACTAAAAAGCCTTTTTTCTTCCATATTTTCCTTTCTTTCCTTTTTCCTCTTCCCACAAGCTCAGTCCCCTTGGAAAAATACATGATGTACCTAAAAGGAGAACGTTCTGTTCTTAAATGTACAACTCAAAAGAGCGGTTATGCAGGATAACAGCATAGGCTCTGAGGTAGTTGGCATAGAATCGCACCGGTCCAGTTCCCACAAAGCGCTTACGCACACGAGCTATTTTAATGCGCTGAAGAAATCCACCGAGATAAATGAAACTTCCTCTGGGTGCGTAAGACAAGGAAGTGTTTGCAGGATTGAGGCCTCGGTGCTTAGCATGGCAAGAGTTAAGTTGTGTCTTAAATGTTTAAACTAAATGGAAAACAACATGTTCCATGAGACAATGGTATATATGCAGTAAAAAAAGAGTTAATTGTGTGATCTATACCAGCTACTGGTTCTCCATATTATAGCAGATTTTTTTTAAAAATCCTAATTTAGATTATGGGTTTTTGCACGGACATTGTGGTAGGCTTGTTGAAAGCAGAGCAAACTATTCAGGACAAAGAATACATAATCTAAAATTTTAATTTCTTAGCAAAATATGGCTTTGTTTCTACAAATTAAATAGCGCCTGAGCAATACGCACGTTGTCATAATTATATAGGAGGAATCCTTAGATTTTTACTTGGTTGTTTCAAAGCAAGTTGAAACTCTTAAGGAGTTATCTTTACAAGCAGAGACCACACAAATGCAGTCTCACTGCACAGTTATAATCATAGAATCATAGAATCTGGAACAAATTGCCCAGAGAAGCTGTGGCTGCCCCATCCCTGGAGGTGTTCAAGGCCAGGTTGGACGGGGCTTGGAGCAACCTGGGCTGGTGGGAGGTGTCCCTGCCCATGGCAGGGGGGTTGGAACGAAGTGATCTTTAAGGTCCCTTCCAACCTAAACCATTCTATGGTTCCATGAATCGTTTAGGTTGGAAGGGACCTTTAAGATCATCGAGTCCAACCATCAACCCTACACTGCCAAACCCACCACTAAACCATGTCCCTCAGCACCACATCTTAATCCTTTCTCTGTGGACTCCGGTGGCTTTAGTAGCTTGTCATGTAAGTCACCGGCAGCCTAAGTAGAGGTTTGTTTTAATAGCTGTCTGTTGTGTTGCAGCAGATGACTGGACACGCTCAGTACGCTTTGGAAGCTGGAGCCCAGGTGCTGCCCGTGCAACCTTCGATAGTCATGTCACCACCTTTGCAGTTGCAGCCTGAGCTGTTGCCTCCCCGCGGCGCTCCAGAAGGCGTTTCCCAGGTTCACGGCAGCCTTGCCACGGCTAGTCCGCCTGTCCCCATAGATCACTGCCTGCCTCTTCAGCCTTCTGCTCTGCTGCAGCTTCAGCCCGATCTTTCCCAGCCGCTGGGTCAGCAGCTCCCAGCTCCCTGCTCGGCTCTCCAGGCAGGCGCAGAGACATCTCAAGAGGTAGAGCTGTTTTCTCTGAAGTAGCTCACCAGCTGCACCCTTAACCTTCTTACTGACTCCCTTGTGAAATAATTGGCTTATTTCACAGGGGAGATTATTCCCCCTCACCGTATAGAGCCGCTCGTCCTAGATGCTAGCAAGTCCAGGTCAGCAAATAATTGGCTATTTCCAATGAAGCTGGAAACTGCACGTTGTACCTTGTGAAATGTCTCCTTGAAGTAACGAGGCAGCAGGACCAAGTTCCTCGTTGTCTGTAGCTGAGCACAAACACAGAGCTAGAAATTACTTCCTTTAAGTGCTGTGGGTCAGTAGGAAGGTGTTCTGTAGAGCTTCATCCATGTTTTGTCCAGTCTTGTTTTAAATGTCTCAAGCACTTGTGCAGCCAACCATCGTTTGCCTTAAGAAACTGCTTCATTACCAGATTCTTTGCTATGTAAAAGCTCTTCATGCTCCTCACCTTGAGCCTTATTCCCATTTTGTTTAGCATTGTATCCTCCTGTATTGCCTGAATTCTAGTCTAGCCCTGGGATTTTTGTTTCTTCAGATATTCGTGGGCGTTCCCAATTCTCAGTGGTCACATAAGCAAGATAGGTTTTATTGGTTTTCTTTATAAAACTGTCAGCTCCTCCTGCCTGCTATTTTGACTTTTCTTTCCACTCCCATAATTGTTTAACCTTCAGTCTTGACAGAATGTCACAGAACGTTTCCTTCTCTTCAACTCTTTGTTAGATATCCATAAGCAAAGCAAAACAAAGGTTTGGGCATTTGTACCGGATTTCAGTAGTCTAATTTGTTCTTCACTCCTGAATGGAAATGTCCCTCAGCAATTCTGCTTTGAGAATTGTTCCTCCTGAGGCTCTCTGTTCTAAGCTACCTCTCCTCCCAGAGTAACAGTTTCCATCTTTTCCAACTAAATCTCTTTGGTTTTACCTGTGCTTCCATGCACTCGCCGCACGGCTGGACTACGCACTACAGCCTGGGAGATTTGTTAGGGGCACAGCTTAACTCCTCCTCCAGAAGATGTCCAGTAAGGATGCAGCTGATGCTAAAACTAGATTCCAGTTCCCCATTTTGCCTGTCCCAGTGGCAGTCTGATTCTTGTCAAATGAATATTCAGGGCGGGATGTAGGGCGGTTCCTGGTGAATTTCTGTATCCTATAGGCTAGATGCAGCAGAAATGGTAGAACCCGTCTATAGTGCTTCACTTGCAGGATCCCCCAGTAAAGCCTGCTTGTGTCTGGCACGTCTCTTACTCCAGGTATTTCTTCTCCAGCTGCCTTTTTTCTGTATGCGTAGCTCGTGTCAGGGTCCGTGCTGATGCCAGAGCTACAGCCTTCAACGCAGGGTCCGTCCCGTTAGAGATTCTGGAAGGAGGAATAAACCTCATTGTTATTGTGCGGTGTGATATGGGGGATACAAGTTGTCCTATATACCTGAGAAATCCCTACCCACTGAGGCACGTGTCTGTCCTGTCACCTTACCGTATCCCTCAGAACGTTTAACCCCTGTTTTGCTAACTTTGTTCTCATATTTCATCTGAGTTAACTCCCTTCTCTCTTTCACTTTAAGAAATCAATCCAGTATCGTCAAATTGATCAACGTGCACCCCACGCTGATTTTATGACGTGTATTGCTAAGGTTTTCTTGGGTGTAAGAGGAGTTTCGTATCTATGTATATTTGAAACGCTGCATTTTGTTGCTACTCTGCCATACCGTTCTTATCTCGTATCTTTTGTTTAAATGTGCGGCAGCGCTCACACCCCAACCAATCAGGCAAATGAGATTTTTGTAAGGCACTTGCTCGAGTGCCTTACTAAAATTTGGATACATTATGTCTGTGTTCTCACTGTTCATTAATTTTGCGGTTTTACTGAAACTGCAGCCAAGCTTGGCATGGCATATGTGTGGCAACAAGTGGGGTTGACTGGTTAACCGCTAAGCTTTTACTTCCAGTCTACCAACTGCTGGGGGATTAAGATGGTGCGATGACAGTCGAGGGGCTTGTTTCTAGCTGTGTGTCTATAGAAGGATCTTACAGACATAAGTTTGTGAATATATATATAAATATATATAATTTTATATATATTTATGAATATATTTGGTTAGCGTGTATATACGCGCACAGTTATATACACGCAGAGGTGTGTGTGTGTCTGTGTACGTACGTGGTAAGTTTGTTACAGCAGGGCCAGTGGCATCGTCATCACAAATTCCCTGAAAACGGGTCCACCTGATGTGAAAGTCACGCTGTCAATGTCTGTCCTAGCATTGCAGCCGGTAAAGAGGGAAGCTTTTTGGGGAAAATTTCTGCTGTGTAGAGAGCAAGAGGGCACGATGTGAGGGTGGTGTTTTTAAATGATGGATTTTCATCCTTTATTTGCAAGTTCCCCAGAAATTTTCACAATAAGCCAAATGCGGTGAAAATACTTAACATATTTCAGGAAACTGTACAAAGTGATGAAGCAAATTAGCTTATACGTTATATCCATTAAAAAAAATAAATAGGTAGGTGCTGATGTGGATTTGTCCTGCAATTGAGTTTATCCGTTGTGGTGAGAACTGGTTTCTTTCACCACCTCTTCTGCTTTAGAGGCGGCAGAAGGGAACTAGCAGATCAGCGGCTCTGTCTTAAAAAGTGCTTGTGCACACATAGTGATGCTTTGGACAGAAGTAATGTCGGGAGGGTAAAATGGGACATTTATTTTTCTTCTGAGTTTCAAGAATTGGTTAAACAGAATTGGTTTAGGATTACTGGTGTCTCAACAGCCAAACCTTTCTTAAAGCTGTTTTTCATCTGCCAATGCAATGCATTTACTTAAATGACTTTTTCTTACGTTTTAGGAGCAGGCAATACAGGACAAACTTCAAACTCTGTCACAGAGCTGTGAAAGGTATCATTATAATCTCTTTGGCATAAGAAATGTTTTCTTTCTGGAGGCTGTTTTTCCTCTCTCTTTACAAGGCTGAGCCAAATGCCTGCCCTTTGCCTGGGCTGAGAGAAGAGTAGCAGGAGCTGACGGGGAGATGATGGAAGGGCGGACGTCTAGGGAGAAAGCTGCACATGTTCAGTGTGCAGCCTGCCTATTTTGGCCCCTCCAACTCTTTTAAAATTCTTTAGTTTGGGTGCTGCCTTGACGTACGTACAACAGCTTTCATTTTTAGCATGGAACTTCTTTTTGTTAAGATAACTGAAGCAGTACAGCCCCTGGTTGTGATGCTGTTGAATGTGTATAGAAACGTGCTACGCTAGTGTCATTGGGTATATGGTGTATTCCCTGTTTGGGAACGGACTGGGTACACCCGTGTCACCTTCCGTAATGATCTTTGCCCAGGTGTGTTACGGGGAACGGTGTGTCGGTGGGAGTTGTGTGTTGAGGCACCCAAAGGTATTGTTCCAAGTGCCGGAACAGGCGTCCCGAGCCCCTTCTGTGGGTTTGCCGGACACGAGGCCACGCTCAAGCCCAGTAATGCTAATGACAGAAGTAACGATGAATACCCCCCGTCCTGAGCCAGCTCAGCACTCCTCAGAAACAAAAGCAAATTTCAGTTCCTGCCAGCCCTCGCTTGCCTGTTCCAATACTCAAAAGCAGAAAGGGAAGCGGTGAGGAAGAGCCCTGGAGAGGAAGGCTCACTGCTGGGCTGCAGAGGGGCTGGCTGGGGGCAGTGGCTGCGGCTGCAGGGGCAGCGCTCTCCTCCCCAGGCATCTGCTGCTCCCCTGCCACAGCTCCTGCTTCCGCACCAGGGTTTTTCAGCCTCTGGTACGGATAAGGTGGACACCAACAGTGTGTGTTCGTAAGTCTTGCTTATTGCAGGAGCCAGCACCAGCTTCTGATTATTGATTATAGTCTTTGGGGTTAGGATTTTAGTGACTCTTTTCTATTTTCCGGAATAAGATGAGTTAAGTTTGTGAACTCTGAAGACACTTCTCTCTGACTGTTTTCATTCTACCCCACCAAAAAAGTTAGCCTGGCGCAAGCCAACGCAACCCCGCAACCTTGAAATGGAACATTTTTTTTCCCAAGAATTTGCAACTTTTAAATACTGCATGGAAAGCGAAATCTAATTTTTCGTGACTATAGGTTAGTTCTGGCGATAAGTTAGACAAAATGAACTCATTTTATCTACCTAGCCTGTTGTAGAAAGGCTCATCAAATTTTCAGCCGTCTTTTGAATCCTAATTTGCCCGCTCCAGAATTGTGTTTGAAAAGCTGGCTGTCGTGACTGCAGCAGCACGGAGAGCCTGCGGCCGCACGCGCCTCCTAGTCGTAGACGGAGATATCTCGTTTCCAGGTGCATAGGTAACTTGGCTCTGGAGCTGGGTTGGGCGTTGGTAGGGTGGAAGGCAACGGCCCATCAAGCAAATGGTTGGCCGTTACAGCAAAGATGCGATCTAGAGTATGTCCTGTGCGCAAAACACTTTTCTGACGTAGGAGTTACATGTTCAAGGTAGCTGCAAAGGGAGTGGGAATAAGCTGTTCTGTGCTACTAGTGCAGAACAAGAAGTAAATTTAAGAATCCATAGGTTAGACTTAAATTCTTTTATGCTTGTATGGCTCAATGAACGCAGGAATAAATTGTGCAGGAAGGTTATGAAATCCCACGGGAGGTTCGTAAGATTAGTTTACACAAACCTCTGTGAGGACTGAGGTGATCATACCTTGGGGTAATAAACGGGCCAGATGGCCTTACAAGGTTCCTTCCTGACATGGTTTTTACGAACCTCTGGAAATTTCCTGCAAATAACTTGCATGTCAACATTTTCTGTACATGGCATATTACAACAAGGTTGTTAGCAGCTACTGTTTTAGCTGCTAAAAATAATATGCTGTTGCTAGCTGGTCATCTGCGATATTGTGGCATAAAAACACATTGTGATCCTTGAGAACTGCGGAGAGAGGAGAGGCAGTCTCTTAAGGGATGCTGTACTGACTTCTCACTCTTTTCCTTCCCCTCCGACAAACATCAGCTCACCCCCTTTCGACCTTCTGCTGTGAGTGCAGACGGGCAGGAGTTGAGGAAACTGGACCTTAGAAAAATTGGAAGTAGTGCAGTTCGGGGAGGGACAGTAAGGGTCCCTGAAGTGAAGGGATGAGGGGGATGGAGTGATATGCTAAGAGCGATGGGACTTGCCCTGTGCTGTTGGCAGAAATGTTACTAGATCATTTCTTAGTAGGTGTGGTAGCCCCAGTACAAGCCTGGCCTGGAGTAGTTCCCTTCCCTTACTGAGCATCTTTCAGTAGTTGGCTCAGTTTGGGCCAAAAGAGTACAGATGTGCATTTATTTATTTATTAATTTATTTTGCAGTCTCTGTTGTTGTGTGTCTTACCTATGTATAGCTACATATATGTGACTGTGGTGTTATTTTGGGGTCTTTCTTCCTTTCTCTGACAAAGCTACATGAGTCCAGATGTTGCTTCGGGTAAGGAGATGAGTGACAGCTTTGAAGGAGCAATAGGAAGTGGAAAACAAGAAGGAAAGTCTGCGAAGAAACATAAGAAATCTACCCGCGCCCGTTCACGCCAGGAGAAGTCCAGCAGACCAAAACTGACAATATTAAATGCAAGTACAATCTCTTTGAGGGTAACTGTAGGATTCCTTTGGCTTTGCCAGAAATGACTCTTGTCAACCTTGGCCTGCAGGTTTGTAACACAGGGGATAAGATGGTGGAGTGCCAGCTTGAAACACACAACCACAAAATGGTGACTTTTAAGTTTGATTTGGACGGGGACGCACCAGAGGAAATTGCTACTTACATGGTAAGACTGGGCGATGAGGCTGCCCGCAGCCTCTGAACGCACCGAGTTGCTTCAGCCAATATATTCTCAGGTGTGCTTGTTGACGCAGCTTTCTGGTAGCCGTGGAAATCAAAACGTTACTGTTTTCCTCTTCATTTTGATGTGGCCTTATAGGTGGAGAATGAATTCATACTGCAGAGTGAAAAAGAGACATTTATCGAACAAATGAAAGATATTATTGATAAAGCAGAAGATATGCTCAGTGAAGATACAGAGGGAGAACGAAGTTCTGATCAGGGAACGAGTCCCCAACAAGATACTGATAGACTGGAAATGAATGAGGTAAGAAACGTGAAGTAAAGATTTCTAGTTTGATTCCCTTTTCTTAACGGCCAGCTACTGTAAATTGGTTTTACATCCTGTGCTAAAAAAAAAACCAACAAAAAACCAGTTTCTTAGCTAGAAAAATAATGCTTTTACTGCATTAAAGCTTGCAATATGTGCGCTCCTTGGAATGATGCTGCTCTTGCATTGATATGAGACGNGGAGAACGAAGTTCTGATCAGGGAACGAGTCCCCAACAAGATACTGATAGACTGGAAATGAATGAGGTAAGAAACGTGAAGTAAAGATTTCTAGTTTGATTCCCTTTTCTTAACGGCCAGCTACTGTAAATTAGTTTTACATCCTGTGTTAAAAAAAAACAACAACAAAAAAACAGTTTCTTAGCTAGAAAAATAATGCTTTTACTGCATTAAGGCTTACAATATGTGCGCTCCTTGGAATGATGCTGCTCTTGCATTGATACGAGACANTTGGAATGATGCTGCTCTTGCATTGATATGAGACGGCTAGTTCTTCAATGGTTTCGTTTTTTTCGCAGGAGAAGCGTCAGTCTCAGATGAAGACACCCGTGTATCAACAAAATGGTAAATGTGCCTTTGAATACAAACTTAATCTCAAGCTTTAAGGCAGTGATGAGTTTATGCAGAAGTTTGCTAGATTCAGGAAGAAATCCACCAGTCACTGGTGGCTGGAGATCTATCTAGAAATCTGGGTATAACAGTGGTCCCTGCTGTCAGCAGCCTGAAAGGTGGCAGGGCTAACCTGGATGATAAAGTCTAACATCTGGGGACATTTAGGGAAGCCCTGAATTACACGCGCTGATAATTGGCGGTGGGAAAGTCAAGAAGGTACAGGCAAGGCTACTCTTCTCACAGCAACTACTACGTTTGCAAGAGGAAGTTTGCAGCTACTTTGCTGTTACAGGGGGGATCTTGGCCCTCCGGACACAATCCATTCTTACGGATTTTACAGGCAAATGGAACGGGGGGGGAAATGGCCCTTGATTCTCNTTACAGGGGGGATCTTGGCCCTCCGGACACAATCCATTCTTACGGATTTTACAGGCAAATGGAACGGGAGGGGAAATGGCCCTTGATTCTCTGCAAGTGCATGCTGGTGGGGAAAAATGAAACATCTGCTGAAGGAAGCATTGTTTCCAAAATTCTTGTTTCTGCCTCCGTATTCGCTCCATGCTGACAGGGGAAGAAGGATAATTTAGAACTTAGTTGACAAGTGCAGANAATGGAACGGGGGGGGAAATGGCCCTTGATTCTCTGCAAGTGCATGCTGGTGGGGAAAAATGAAACATCTGCTGAAGAAGCATTGTTTCCAAAATTCTTGTTTCTGCCTCTGTATTCACTCCATGCTGACAGGGGAAGAAGGATAACTTAGAACTTAGTTGACAAGTGCAGCAACTGGGAATCCTCCAAACTAGACTGGCTGCTCAAAAGATCTGGTTTCTTTTTTGCCTGTAAATGTCATGTAATTTTCTCAGTACACCCTTTTTAACATAGTATTTGTATTTCTACTGATGAAAGTTACAAAGCGTGTATAGCTCTGGCTTGCCATTTACGTATGCCAGGCTTTGAGATAAGATGTGGAAGGACGTATTAGCTAGAAAACTTCCCACATGGAAAAAGTTAAGCCGGATAAACTTGACAAAATTAAGGAATTTTTCATTGTGAGCAAACTGTCCACAGTACTGTTAATAAAATTTTCATGTACAGAACCCTTCTAAAGGTACAAACACTTGAAAATAAATTTTCACATAACTTAAAATACATGGCAGAATTGGGAGGCATCGCTGTCTCCCTTCCAGAAGGGATGAGAATCAAATTAGGAGCCAGTGATTTAATCTTGGCTAATACTGTAGAAGTTCTGATTTCCTTTCTAAACATGGAAATTAAGATGAGGTTTTGACAGGTGATCTGGAATGAATGGAAACTGTTGTGTTTACTTTTTATTTTCTTGTCCTCTCTAGTTTTGCATACGGGGAAAAGGTGGTTTATTATATGTCCTGTTGTGGAAAACCCCACTACTGATGCACCAGAATTTTCCCCACCGGTACCTCAGAGTACGCAGCAGTCTGAAGGGCCAGGTATTTACAAACTTTATAGTAAATGTTTTCTTCTGTGAAGCTTCTGTGTCATCTCTCTTCTATTCTCACCTGACTGCGTTGTGATCGTTTCACTTCATTTAGTTGGAGGAAGAGGATGGTGGATTTTGTTAAGAAGTCAGACATTTTCAGTGTCTTCCTGGTATTGAACCAAATGAGGAATGTTTGAGTTTCAGTAGTTTAACTCTGCCTTATGCTATAAGGTAGCTGAAGTTCTGGTCACTGCTGTTGCAGAATCACAGACTGGTAGGGGTTGGAAGGGACCTCTGGAGAT
>RSEF01000012.1:7370829-7382166 GCA_003993805.1 Himantopus leucocephalus | reverse complement strand
TGACCTCCCTCGACCTGCTGGCCGTGCTCTTTTTAATGCACCCAGGAGACCATCGGCCATCTTGGCCACAAGCGCAAGGGTTGTCCTTGAAGGCAATCTCAGGGCTCTCCCAGGAAGGTGTCCTGCCTACTCAGCTACTTGTGAGGTGGCATCCCTGGTAGAGATGCTTTTCAAGTTTGAATCCTGTGGGTGGTGAGGAAAGCCTGAGGGTGAAATCAGGCGTCGTTCCCAGTAGTGTCTGCTGCTGTGATGGGCTGATGTCTTCCAGGTCTCGCTCCGACTGGTCTTCCACTGGAGTTGGCCATAGTAGTCTGTGGGGTCTTGCATACATCTGTCGTGGGTGTGTGACGTGTTATATTAAACCTTGAGACTGTGACCTGTCTGTGAGGTCTCAAGAAACTGAACAGTGTGGTATTGCTGATTTTTGGGTTACTGACGTTCAGCTTTGGAAAATATACTTGTCGCTGGCATGTACCAGTTCTAGGTAGGCTAGAACCTAGTATGCATCTAGCATCTAGCATGATGCTAGCAGAGATCTTGGTTGTGCAGTACCTTTAGATTGCTGTGATCTAGAAACTTTATTTATTTCTGTTTGATTGATTTCCTTTTTTCCAAGATATATAATATTTCATTTATACAACAGTACTGGTTTGTTTTTGCTGAGGAACAAAAGGCACTTACTAATAATAGACACTCTTGTAAAGCAGCTTTGACCTGTATGCACACCGAAGGTGTCATATTAATGACAACAAATGAAGGCTAAATCGCAGTGCTTCTCTGTGGAGAACAGTTCATGCTGGTTTTGTTATGTAGCTGTTATAGAAGATTCTTTTGACAGTAAGTTTCGTATGGGCTGCACCGTGGAGCTTTTTAGGGAGCAATGGTAAATAGTAAAGGTGATTTGTTGAGTGAGGAAGAAGTGAGGCACTAATATCACAGAGTTTTGTTGATCATACAGTAAAGCATGGATGCATTTTTTTCCCTTTCTTGTCCCCTTCTGCACTGGGCAGAATTTAGGCTATGGTTTCAAACATGCACGTGAAAACGAGTACATCATTATCATTTTTTGTTTACTGTTGCACTTGACTGTCAGGATCTGTTAGAGAATGCACTTCATCCCTTGATTATTTGCAGCTGATAAATGATGATTTGTTTTGATCAACCCAGCACATAATTTTGTATAGAAGTTTTGAAGTGTGTGGAGATAGGCCGGGGATTTGCAGCTGTCTCGAGTTGCCTGCGTAGCCTGGTAGCGAGCTGGGAGCCTGAGGGAGGAAAGGTAAAGGACAATTTTATGCGTGAGCCCACTTTTTGATTTATTGCTGCTAAAACGACCGAGTTTAAATCCGGACTGAGCCCCAGGACCAGTACTCAGCTTGCAAGTGCGCTTTACTCATGTAAAGTTCTCAGTGACTTCAGTGGGAAAACTTCAGTATTTGCCCCATTTGTTTTTTAGATCTCAGCCATCAAGAAACTTAGTGTGAGTAACCAAATGAAACTTAGTTATTCTGCTGACAAGAGGCTCTTATTAGGAGCATCCTGTGTGGATGACAGGTTTGAAGGCATCGTGCCTGTAAGATGAACGTCAGGCTAGTGCATGTGGTGAACTGCTGACAACCACCAAAGCTACGTACTTCGTTAAAGAGCATGAAGCTGGTGCTTTCCTTAGGACAAAGTAGAAGGTGTTAGCTGCCATTTGAAATGGCTGCCATCACATGAAATGACCTGTCCTTGGAAGAGGCCCAGTCTCTTCTTCTCTGTACACAACAGAAACATTCCTCAGATTCTGGGGCACAATGCTGTACTTCAAGTATATTCACTCTCAAAAGTATTTTCTTGAGTGACTTCCCGTGCTCCTTTCTGCTCTGTCATTCTTGGGAGTGGAGTTGTTTCTGCTTAAACTGAGCAGGGCGTAGTTTAAAGTCTTGCATTGCGAAGGTCCATGGTTTCTGCTGATTGTAGGTCACAGCTGAGGAATCTCTACTGAAATGTGAGAAGAGCTTTATGAGACCCTACACGTATGTGTACTGTTGACTTTTTACAGTCTTGCATCTAGTCTTCAGCTGAGGTTGAGGTCTGTTGTGCTGTTTGAGAGTAGAAGAAGGTCTCTCCTCAGCAGTGCCTGTCATCTGTAAGACAGAACCAAAACAGAAGATATTAATGTCATTTTATGAAAATGACTTACGCACATTAATGCAGATCTCCATAGCACCTGGCCGTTTCGGTGCGGATGAGACTATTTTTCTCTTCCATAGTGTTCTTTTCCTCTTTCCGTGTTTCCTGGGAGAGTACGTGCATCACTGCTGCCAACAAGAACCGCTTGGTCAATATGTAGGAGACAAAGGCAAAAATGTTTTGGTTTTACATATGTAGAGATGATGAAACCTAGATTCAAACAGCGCGTGCCATCGTTTCTGTGAACGAGCAGGCTGGGCCTATTTAGAAAAAAAAAATATTGACACAGGAGGCACGACTTGGTACTTGCAGAAATAAACAGAAACACTGGTGCCTTCAGAGATTCCAGACCGGGAGAACACTTCTGTCCCATGGGATGCTGGTGGGCAAGCATTAAGCTCTTTTACCTGAACAAACTGAAATACGCTGCAGAGACACACGTGGGAATTGAGTTCCTTACTGCTTTAATCCTAGGCCTTGCAGGGCTTGGTGGCTTTTCTAAGATCTTGATCAGGACTGGAAAGGACAAATTTGAATGGAGAAGACCTATCCCTATGGTATGGTTTTGGAAGCTGATTTAGTGATTGTGAATGCAAGTTTGATTAGTCATAAAGGTTATATTTCACTACCATTTCTGCCTTTAACACACAGAGAAGTTCACGGAGAGGACAAATACAATTGCAGAGATTTCAGCCTTTTTTCACTGTTAGAGGTACAAGCATGTGTGGGGTTTTCATACTCTATTCCTCTGTATTGCTTAATGTAAATTTTAAAAGACATGAAAAGTTGCATCTGGGAACATTTATGGAGAGCAGTCACATTAGGCATTCATGCTGCTGCTGATCTGTGGGCCTGTTATCTAAAATTTGAGGTTATACCAACCTATTTATTGTAGTGAAAAATTCCTACTCATCTAGTGGAGTTTGGATCAGGCCACTTTTGCTTATTTAAAATGTGGTTCAGATTTTCCTTACTGGTTCCTGTCACGTTGCTGATGTTGAGGTTATTGCATCTGTCTCTTGACTGCTGGGTCAAGAGACCTACGTGGGTCCCTGCGTGGAGGGGATGCTGTGTTGGTCACAAAGCTGAGTGCCACCAGGACAGAGAGATGGGTTTTGGGGAAGGGACCACGCGCTGCACCTGGGTGTCGCTGGAGTGTGTGTGCAAAGGGAGGTAGGAGGTGTGCAGCCCACTTGTGTTCATTTGCTTTTGAATTCTTCTGTAGAGTGCCAAAAATGGTCTGTTCAGGTATATATATTTTGAATATTATACCTCCTTTGTATTTTGTCACAGAGGAACTTAGATGCTGTCACGCTGAGTCAGTCGGTCTTGGCTGGTGTCTGTTTTGCGGTCATTAGCTAACACCTGGCACATCAGTTGAAGATGAAATGGAAACCATATGTAAAGAACAGAAGGTAACTGGTGAAAGGAGTGGGGAGAGAAAGCAGGCAACAGAGAAAAAACATGTGTGTGTACCAATTCTTTTTTCACACCTGCAGGCTATCAGCTCACACCTTAAAGCGGGGAGCTGCGTGTCCCTCATCAACATCTTTTGTTGCAGAGCTCAGGTACGATGTGGTGCTTTCCAACGCGTGCGTCGTGGTGTGGTCTGCCAGCGGGTGCGTTGGGCTTTGTAACCTTCCCCAGCTACCAGGTCGTCATGAGCACTTCTAGGCTCCCTGCAATTTCTTTATGTCCACGTAGCCTGGAAAAAAATGCAAGTTTCATTACTGTGTGTGGTCGGATTCTCTTGTGGACCAGTGCTACCTCTTTCACTTGAGTTACACAAGGAATAAATTGAAAAATAAGAGGATGATTTTGAGAGGAGGGTTATTTGTCTGTTATTTGTTTAATGTACTTCTGGACCTTTTGGGTTTAATTCGCTCTAGCTTTGCAATTTTTTCCTTCTGTTTTGTTTTGTTCCTGCTTTTTACCACCGCCTCTTTCTCTGTTTCCTTCCCTCTTGGCTTATTTCCCACCTGCTGTTGGGAAATCCAGTAAGGAGAAGGGGCAGAGCAAGAATCCGAACAGCTGTAATCACACAGGGCCGAGCAGCTTCCCTGCCAAAGAGGCTGTGTTTGGCAGAGGCCCGTTTTCCGCCATGAACCCTTGACGTGGTAACAGGCTATCTCCACAGACATCCTGTGCCCAACGCAAGTACTGCTTGTGGCAGAGGGTGGAGGCCTCGACCCAGGCTGGAGGATAAGGCAAGAGGGCAACAGTCAAGCAAAGAAATTCAAGGACAAACTTCGTAACTAGGGCATGGATTTGGGAAAGAAACTGTGAAGCAGTAAGGTCTAAATTCTCATCCCAGCTGGATTTGGAGGAGTCCCTTGATTTCCGTTCGCATGGTCCTACCTGGCAGCCTCGTGCGGCTGAGAACAGAGTCAGGCTCTGGTTATGCATTTGTCATGGGAAGGTGATGAATTTTGGATATAGATGGGAATACGTTGCTGTGCAAAAAAATTGCATAACCCATTCTCCCGGTGTTGTCTCTGGTAAAGGTGACCTCTTCAAGGTGTTGCCTTTGATGTCACCCAGGATGACAGACATTGCAGTCAGCTCGAACTGTGTGACTAAACATCGGGGTCAGTCGCTAAGCCTTTCATTATTTTAAATCATATGACAGTGAGGTGAAATAGAATTTTGATTTGATATAAAATAACAAGCCTCATCTGGCACTTTTCACTCCCACCCCCTATTTAGAAACCTTCTAAGCCTAAATTTATTTGTGGTTGGTCTGTTCTTACGAGAGTGTTGTCTTTCGGCAGTAGGAATTGAGAGAGCTGGACTGGCTTCTTAAGTCTGCCGTGGGTTTTCTTTGTTTTCTGCTTAGTGAGCCCCACTGAGCGACTTTTGTATTCAAAGACTAAAACTGGTCTGCAGCTGTGGACGGTCTGGCCTAAAATGGCAAGCCCAGGTGGCTTGGTGCACTGCTGAGGTGTCTCCACGGGACAGCGCAAAGGATGCTCTAGGAATGAATTGGCCCTTGGCTTGAAGCTCTAACATCTCTGGTGCACTTATGTCTACCTTAGTTGATACCTCTTCAAGGGCGGTGTGTCCGACTAATGTGTCCTCAATGAACCTCTGTTCCTAGAGAAATAAAATAAACTCCAAGTGCTGTATCCTGGGCAGCTTCTCAGCAGTTGCGGTGTTACGTTTTGCTTCCCAAAAGCACAACCGTGTTAGTTGTATGCAGCTCACTATTTCGTGTTTCTTTGCTTTCCTTTCTTTCTTTACTGCTATCAGTGGCAAAAATTTACACAGTAAACTCAGTATTGATATAATAGCTAATGAAAGACGTCATACCCTAGAGCGTATGAAAAAATGTCAACTGGAAAGAGCCAGTCTGTGGTGTATTTCCTTGGCCTGTTCATCGGCTTAGTGGAAAGAGATTGTTGGAAAATATCATTCATTTTATACTAAACAGTAAGCTTCCTTCGAATTATATCTTAATAAAAAAAGAGAACATCTTGGATAGTCTTTGATTTAGACACGCTGCATTTTGAATGTATCCTAATTATAATGCTCATCGCTTAACATTAATTTAATGAACATCCTCATTTATACGGACAAGGTTGGCAAATAGGAATTAATGCCATTAAAACCCGCAAGTCTCCCAAAGGAAAAAAAATCAAAAGATCTATGAAGAAAACATAACCTTATTATTTATAACAAGGCAAAGCACGAAATCACCAGCCGTAAGGTTTTGTAATTGGCTCAGGCGCCCTTAGCAGATGCCGTTTGGAAAGGACCGGTGCTGTACTGCAAATGGCCGTTGCCTGCCCAGTGGGTGGCTCGCGAGGACGTGCCCACGGGCATCGCACTTGCTGCAGCACAGCTTGCTTTGAGGAACTTTCAGTCTAAGGTTCTGGTCTTGCAGGTGGACCCTTGGCTTTGTTTTGGTCTCTGTTGTCTGGATCGAGGCCAGCCCTCCTCTAATAAGCTCCAGAAATGACCACAGAGGTTCATCAAGGCCCAAAAATAGGGACTGAAGGAAGACATCATTGTTTTCTTGGTGGATCTGGAAAAGTGTTGATGATGCACAGAACTGCTTGATTTGAAGAAACACTGCCTGTCAGGTTTTCTCCACAGGCATTGATTTCAACGCACGCAGAAGGTGGATGGTCTACTCACTCCTTAAAAAGCGTCAGCATCCTGAACTGTGTTTCAGTGAAGTTACAGGAATTCAGGTGATGGCAATGACAGTTATTTGTGATCCAAAGAGACCTAAGGGTACAGTATGTTAAAGGGGTAGCGTAAACCTATACGGACGCCTGCAACCCTCACAAATCATCCTCTTACAGGAGGCTTAGGGTGTGGTAGTCATCACAGCCAACTCATCCTGTGGGCTTCAGTGGGCTGTGGTTGACACCACAGCGGCCAAGCTTTCCATCTAGTCCAGCTTGGGTGAGTTACTGTACTGCAGACTCATTTTTCTCCTTAAATATGATGGTGGTCTGCAATATTTCTGTATGTATGTATACATAGTGATATGTAGTGACAGGATGAGGGGGAACAGTTTTAAACTGTAAGAGAGGAGATTGAGATTAGATATTAGGAAGAAATCTTTACTCTGAGGGTGGTGAGATACTGTCCCAGGTTGCCCAGAGAAGCTGTGGCTGCCTCATCTCTGGAGGTGTTCAAGGCCAGGTTGGATGGGGCTTGGAGCAACGTGGTCTGGTGGGAGGTGTCCCTGCCCAGGGCAGGGGGGTGTAACTAGATGATCTTTAAGGTCCCTTCCAACATAAAGCATTCTATGATTCTATGATTTAGCCCCTTCTTAAATGAGTGCAGTGAGGAGAACTTTCACCATCCTTATCCAAATCCCAGTGTACAGTTATTTTAGGGGTGGGGGAGCACAGCTGAGCTTTAAACAAAGGTGTAAGCATTCTCGCTTGGAGAGTTATGCCTTGTACAAGTGCTACTCGGTAGAAAAATGCTGTAATCGAAGGCCCAGACTGCGTGAAATTTTCTTACTGAACTGTGTTTCAACTTCTGTTTGAACTCAGTGGTGGGTACATGCTAAAGGAGTGCTTGACTCAGGGGCTGAGTTTGTCAATAACTGATGTATCTGATGCTTTATTCTTAGATCTCCTCCGCCTGCCACTTCTGCTGTGTCAACCTCTACCCCCAGACTGCAGCTAGCATTAATCTTACGCGATGAGCACAGTGTGTCGCTAATATTTACAATCGTACTGACTGAAAATGAGAGGCTAATACATTGATCTTGCATCTTCTGCCTCCAGGTCTTGTCAGTGGTGCAGTTCCGTACATGTTGGGGTGAATGTGAGTAGACCTGTCCCTAGATGGGTCACAGCAAACGGTTTAATGTCTGTCATCTACATGTACAGTCTTAGATTCTTAGGTTCCTCTCAAATACGGTAGCCTCTGAGCATCTCCCAGATAAAATCAGTAGTAATTCTGGTGGACTGCGTGGAGTCTATTTAGGGTCAAGACTGTGGTTACATGAAAATGTTCTTTCCGTCTGTCTGTGTAGGTTTATACATGTATGGACGTATCTCTGTCTCCAGGGGTGCATAGGTGTAGAAGTGGGGTTTTTTTTTTCTAAATTCTGTTAGGTTAGGTGATAAATTCGACAAGTTCCACTATTGGTGTCAGAGGATCCAAGTTTATAGAGTTTCATTCTGGAAAATAAAGTGCCTTGTAGTGAATTAAAAAAAAAAATTAATAAAAAGATACAACTTAATCAGAATCTAAAGGGAAGGGAAACGTTGGTTTGAATATTAATATGAGAAAAGGGACCGTAAGACTGAACTGCTACTGAGACCCAGGAAAAAGGTATTTGACACCGAGTAAAATGTCCAGTTATGAGAAAACCTTGGGTAGATCTGTGTATATTTGAAAAACAGCCTTAGGATTACTGGCATGCTTTTAAATTGTCTCAATACAGGTGTTTTTCCCTTTTTAATTTCATTATTCATATTTAGTTTTCTCCCTATTACTAAGAAACAAGCGGATCCAAATTCACCTCCCATGTGCACACAAGAGGGTGGACTCTAAGAGCAGAAATTAGCTCAGATGATAAAAATTTTTGTGTGAATTTACATTTTGCAAGGCATTTTAACGTAACACCTTTTTTTGGTAATTGGAAATGTATTGTTTCTATGGTACCGTGACGCTGGTGTCAGCCTCTGGAAGACAGAGCACACTGGGAAATGCACATCTCAGATTCTTCCTATGAATCGCCATTTGCGTTACTGGATCAGGAAATGTGCAGTAAAGATGTTTCACAGTTTATTTATGTTAATATTCCGTCTTCTACATGGGTTTCCTATCTCTTTGGTTCTGTTTTCATTTTGTAAATTTACACTTTTTGCTTAAAGCAAGCGTGAGAGCGAGATTACATCTCTGCTTGGCGCGTGACCTATTTATTGTTGCTTCAAAAAACCAGAATTGTATCTCTGTGCCTCTTAGCTTCTCGTGGAGTGCAAAACTAAGGTGCTGCGCTGGTGTTGAGGGGATGGTGAGGCAGGGGATGACAGCCAAGGCTGTGACTCCGTTCCTGGCCACCCCTTCCTAGTATCGAAGCCAGTTGCATTGAAGGAGTTACCTGAATCAGCACGGGCTGCACAGCAAAATGGTATATTGGCATGCCCCCCTAAGGGAAGACCATCACTGTTTCCGTGGTGAATTTCTTGCCTTTTTTAAGGGAATGTTTTGAAAATTAAAGCAGTAATTAGTGACCCGTAGCATGCTGAAATGAGCATGGAGACACCTGCGACAGGAAATTGAGCTTTATATTCAATAGATGGCTTTGCATGCTGCTCACGATAAAAGTTGTTGTTTCTCTGGAAGGGCATCCACAGTGTTTATATTGCTGCCTGTAATTTAGTGAACATCCATCTTTAAAAAACTGTTATTTTCCTGATGAAATACTGGGGTTCTTGGGTGCTGTGAGGAAGGAAATGGGTTAGCCTTTGGAAATCTAGAAACTTAGCTGTGTCTCCAAGGGTACAAGCTTTTTGGAGCGTGGACCTTCAGGCGTGGCTTCAGTCCATCTGCACTCTGGCCAGGCTGAAGCGTCCGTAAGCTGCCCCGGAGCAGTTTTCGGTTGGTCAGTTTGAGTACCAAGGTGAGTAGCAAGTAGCACAGGCTCCACCACAGCCTAGAGCCCCGGGTAGGTGCGCAGGGTCCAAGGTTGGGTTGGTACCCACTTGCGATGGAGTCATATCCTCTGTTATTGTCAGGGCTGCAAAAACTGAGCTTAACCTTTTCAGTGAATACCTAGTGATTCTTTGAGCTCCCTTAATTTCCAGAATAGCTTTGAAGACTGGTGGGTTTTGAACAGTTATGTTGAACATGTTCAATATTCAACGTTAAATGTGTCCTGGTTGGTTTGATCAAACTGTGACAGATGAGAAATGGATCTGCATTGATTTATTAATAATTACATTTAATAATTGTATGAATAAGTGAGAAGTTATTGGGTTATCAGCATTTTTCAACAGCTGTACTAATTCAGCTTCAGAGAAGGCTGTGGAAGAGTAACCCAGATCACCCTGGCACGCCCCAATGCACCCTTGCAAAATAAGAGGCAAGCTGCTTGCTCAAAGGACCCTTGTCTTCTCTCAGGCCGTGTTTTGCTGGCCGAGGACTTAGAGATCAAAAGAACTTAAAACCCATTGAAAGACCTTCTGAAGAGTGGAACAGCGGTGGCTTTCAAGTTACACAGGGAGAAAGCTTCTTGGAGACCACTCTAGGGTAGGAACAGTTAGGAGAAAGGTAGGTGCACAGTCAGTTTGGAGCGAGGTTTATTTTAAACAAACAGTGCTGGCTTTCAGGAGGTTTTTTGGCCACTGCTTACAGTTTGTCATTGCTCCTGGAGGGACAGAATTGCGGGTCTGAGCATGCACAAGGTTAGCTGAGCTAACTATGGCTTGCAGGGCAGCTCTGCCAAAGCGCCGGGGCTGAGCGCGGTGCCAGGCTCTTGTGCTAGCTTGGGTACTGCAGGCGGTGCAGCTGCACAAGGGCCAGGTGCAGTTTTACCAAAGAGATAAGCAGGCTGCGGTTTCCCCCCCTTCTTCCACCCTTCCTTCATGGTGCAGCGACAGCCATCTGGCTGCTCCACCTCCCCGAGGGCGTGAATGTACGGGCAGAGTTCGGCCCTGGATGCAGTGCTCCCCGATGTGATGGGTCCTGTGGAGGAGGTTGTATGAGCCTGGGCAGAGCGTTTGCTAACGGGGCTGTATCATTATAGCACTTGAACAAGCTGCCTGGTGCCCTGTGAACGGACCCAAGGGAGTCGTTTGATTCCAGCCTCAGCAGAGAAGCAATAGTTGAAGGTCTTGTCTTGAAATCCAGTGTCCACAGAGGAGGTCAGGAGGACCTCCAGGTAACTTCACATGATAACTACAGCACGAAGACACTCTGCAGGTCGTAAAGTCTCTATGTGTGTGTGTGTATCGTGATTGCAGAAGTATAACTCCTAGGTGTAGGCGACTGGCTTAGATTCAGGTTGTGCAACCCCTCTGGTTTACAAGTTAAAAATGCCTTTTCTAGGGATAGTCTCAAACATAAATCTACACTTTGCTTTTTCCATGAGTTTCCCCGACACTAAACACCTCATGTAAAGGTTTGTGGCTCCTAAGCACGCTGGGGGGTTAAATACAGCACCAGTAAAATTGAATTCTTATGCAAGTTGATATTTGTAAAATACTCTCTCAGCTCTTCCTGGAGGCTTTCTTGATAACTGGGTGAGAACAGTGATGTTGGCTGGCTCTTGCAACAAGGAGGAATTTGGCACTCAAAGGAGAAATTGCAAGGCCAGGAGGAAGGTGTGGACTGCATGGTGACCGCTGTTCAAATCCCAGACAGCTGCTGCAATAAAGAAACAGTCTTGGGTGCACCAGGAAAACACTTTGCAATAAAACTAATGCAGTGAAGTTATTAACTTCAAATCCAGATAGTTTGTTAAGGGACAAAATGATATTACCATCTCAAGTTGTGTCCTGGTTTGAGGGTTGAGTTATAGTACCGTCAAGTTGTTGACAGCCATCAAGTTGTCAAGTAAATGCGACCAATTGTTGATAATTACTCAGTATTCAGTTGGACAGGTAAATTGTATTCTACAGTGGGGTCATGTTATAGAATCATCGAATCATGGAATGATTTAGGTTGGAAGGGACCTTAAAGATCATC
>RSEF01000012.1:7356040-7369829 GCA_003993805.1 Himantopus leucocephalus | reverse complement strand
TCAGGGACATGGTTTAGTGGTCGGCTTGTCAGTGTTAGGTTAACGATTGGACTAGATGATGTTACAGGTCTTTTCCAATCTAGAAGATTCTGTGATTCTGTAACGTGATCAGACACCCCAAATTTGGAATGCTGTGGCTCATTAGAAGAGAAAAGCAAGCATGTGCTGTTTAAATCAAAGCCTTTGTCCTTGAGACAATATGGGCAGTTCAGTATCATTCAAATTCAGTATCAAAAAAATTAATTAGCACTATAAATAGAACCTGTCAGTGTCAACTGAAGTTCATGGCCAGGTGTCTTCGATGAATCACTGTTTTCCTCTTATATAAGAATCATGCTTGCTGTGTCCAACACATTGAACCTCTATGTAAAGAATAAACATTTTTATAGAGAGAGATACAAATGCATCATAAATCATATGTAATTTGCAATTTCTTGGTACTAAGTGTTTATGGTTTATGAGTCACAGCTGTTGAAAAGCTTATGATGAAAAAATGATACCTTAGAAATGGCTGCAGAGTTATGAGCTTCAGTTTATTATTATTCTTTTTTAAATAAGGCAGAGTGTTTATCCTCAAATTAATTTCATTCACTCAGTTACAGCAGTTGTATATACCCAGCAGGAAAGTACATGCATAAACAGATATACACCAATGCATTTTCTCCGAATACTGTTTCTGTCCTTTTTACATATGTACTTACACTGATGGGCATTACAAATGGCATTTTCTCTTAAATGGAGTGAGATTTTTATTTTTTTTCCCTTTCCTGTATTTGCTCTTCAGTGCAGAAATCCAGTTTTAATATCAGTTTCAGAAACTTTGCAAATTTGCCAAAACCCTGTTGTTTGTTTGTTTTCTTGTTTTAAGTAGGCTGTTGGCATTTGTTAGAAGTTCTCTGCTCAACCTTTAAGGAACTACACTTCGACACATTAAGAACACCTGAATTCTGTACATTCACAAAACCTTCAGCAAGAATCAGTAAAAACAGTTAAAGCTTAATTGACCAGGTAGGTAAAAGGTTTTCATCCGAGCAAAGAAAATAAAATATTACCAGAAGTGCTTTGGATTTATGTGGCTGTCTGTGAGAGAAGGGAAAAGGCGATGCTGGGTGATGTGATGTCATCTACTCTCAGTGGCAGCCTAGCGATGTAAAGAAAATACTGAATTGTTGAGGTCTAAGGGCTGTCTTCTGAGGAGCGACGGGAGCTCCTTGTAATCTGGAAACCATTAAATTTTGAGGTCTGTCTGTCCATCAGAATATGCCCTGAACTTTCCTTTATGCCTACCTATTAATCACTGGTATTTCTGTGGTGCTCATTTATATCATATTCAGGTACTTCACATTTTTCAATGCATTTATCTTCACAACAGTCCAGGGAAGTATAAAAGCGTTGCTATTCTTATTCCTTTTTCTGGATGGGAAATTTAAGCCAAGAAATAGTGTAGAGAGCTTTCTCATGCCTCTGCAAGACATCTGTGAGAAACTGAACACTGGGAAGTGAATTCTTGTCTAGTGCTTCTATGCTGAAACATCCAGACATCTGAAAGCACGTGAGTAACTTCGTGTCCAGTGCTAAGGACGGACAAGCTTCCAGGAACTCCACAGGACCTAGACTGGCTGTTTGAAAACCAAAAAAAAGGCTTGGCATAGAGAAAAAAGTGATCCTGTGTGTAATTTTGTAAATTCAATCATGTGCATATAAAATCAGTTTTGTTTTTTAAAAATACTGGGAAAAGCTTGTCAAGGCTTTTCTGACCTCTCCACAGTCTTGTAAGGAGTAAAGTCCTCCTTATGTAAAAGTCTTTGCTGTTTCAAAGAGGGGTTCCTGCAACTCCTCTTCCCCATAAGTGTGGCCTGCCTCAGCCCTGTGGTTTCTTCCTAGAAAATAATTGTGGAATTGCAGTCTGAAATAAGTGAAAGAGCTTTTCCTATTCTTCCATTCTCTCTAGATAGAAGTTCCCACCTTTCCCCTTGCATAGACGCTAATGTTGGCTCTCTGAGGTGGCTTCCAGCGCAGCTGTGTGAGCAAAGGAGCCTTCCCGCAAAGGCAGGCGCAGAAACTCAGGGCTGGGGAGAAAAGCACGGAGAAAGCTGGCACTAGGGCTCAATGGGGTGGAGGGGGTGCAACTCTGTAGTGATGCTGGTGATGGCAAAAAGTCTTGAGCCATAAATGGTGGTGGCCTTTGCAGCCTCCATAACCAGCAAATGCTTGTGATGACAGGACAGTTTTTATCAATGTACAGTGTTTTATGGTCTAAGGTTAGATACAGAGTCAGAGCTGCAAAGAATAAAGCTGGAAATATTGACCTTCTCATACAAAATCACCAGTGTACTGTTTTGAGTGCTCTGCTTTGTAACGAAAGAAGAGACAGCTGTTGTTCTTCTGCTGAAGGTGTGGTTGATTTCTGGCGTTGACAGAGCGAGAAGGACTAGAAGTTCCTGAAGGATCCCTCTCCTGAAAGGTAATGGCTGACTATGGGAGGATGATTCTGTGCAGAGGAAGGTTTTACCTCTTGGTTAATTGAGGGACCACAAAAGGGTCTTGTTTTATCTCGTTATTTCCCTTAGCATGTCTGTAGATGTGACTGTCCACTGTTTTGTCTTGCATCAGGTTACCCTAATCAGCTGTTGATGTTTTCATTCATATTGAGTATGTGTAGGCTGTATGATCAATAACCATTTTCTTCTTCTCCCAGGCAGAAGTTAATCACATCCACTCTAAAGCCTCCGAACACACCAGTACACAAGTAACTATGTTGTACTTTTCAGAACAATGGTACACTGAATTTTACACACTCCAACCTCTGGGGTTTTGGATTTCAAGTTGTGGTTCGAGGCTGCTACCATGTATTTAGTTTGCTTCTGCTTTCCGAAAATAGTTTCTGACTTTTCTAAATTTGCTTGTTCTTGTGCTGTGTAAGATGTTTGTCATTTCACTGGAAAGCCATCTGCTCTTATGGGACATGCCTGTGTGTGCAAATTAAATTTAACATGATTGGATAGGATGGTGGTGGTCAGGATTGAATAGGACTCATGCAAAAAGCTTAAGGATGTCTCGCGCAAAATTGGGTTGATGTGAGCAACCATTGCAACTGTCCTGTGGAGCACCATCGTGGAGCATTTGTGTAGGGCATTGGTTGAGGGATTCTAGGGATCCAAGATCCCTCCACTTTGTAATGAAAGAATAGACAGCTGTTCTTTTTCTGCTGAAGGTGTGGTTGATCTCTGGCATTGACAGAGCAAGAAGGACTAGCAGTTCCCAAAGTATCCCTCTCCTGAAAGGTAACGCCTGACTACAAAAGGATGATCCTGTGTGGAGGATGGTTTTTCCTCTTGGCTAATTGAGGGACCACAGAAAGGTAAAAGTTTTCTTTTATTTGTTGTGCTGACCTGTTCTGCTCCTTCTGTTTGTTTCCAGAACAGAGTGTGATTGAGAGAGACTTGCGCTGAAGAGGCTGTACGATTTGTTGTCCTCAGCTGGTGAAAGGAAGGAGCAGTCTTCGCCTTTAAAGTGGTTGGGACCCACTACATGAAACCATGTAGGGTGCAGGAGGGGACCTATGTCTTTGCGTTAATCCGTGTACACTGAAAATCTAAAACTAGATCTGAGTTTGCTCAAGCGTCTGTAATCTTGGGAGCACTCTTTAATTCCATTTGAATGCTATTCTTTTTCTAAAATGCATGCAGGAAAATATAATGTTGGTATTTACTTTTTTGGTTTTCGGTCTTCTGCTCATCCCTGTAGTAGCTGTTGAACTGATAGGTGTAGTAATAACTGATTGTTGTAGTAACTGTTGAACTGACACAATGCAGGGATCTCATGTGGTGATGTTACAAGCTGTGGAATAACACAAGAAACCATTTTTAAAATTTTGTTTCAGTAAAAATTACATTTGATGTACAGCTTGCAGTTGGCTTCCCTTTTCTCACTATATTTTAAATAGTTCAGGCTTTCTCCCTTTTTTGTATAAGAATAGTTCACCTAACCCTGTAGTTCCGACATGTTTATAGCATGAGACTTACTGAGTTTTATGGTGGAAGTAGCCTCCAGCAGTCTACTGGCCCAGGAACCCATCTGTAGAAAGTTCCGTAAGTTTTCAAAAAAATACAAATAAGAAAGTTAATTGGATTACAGGTCTATTTTGACTAATCCAACCAATTCAGTTGAGAGGTTTTATGGGGACTTATTGATATAAACCTGTTGAAGTAAAGGTTTCAAGTAACAATTTTATTTTACTTTTTTCTTGTAGAGTGTTACTTTTTAGTACTTTTTCAGAAGCCTCTTATCATTTCTCCTTCAGCTTTGTTTTCAAGTACAGATCTAACCTTGTTTGTACCCAGCTCTGAAAAAGAGTTAAAATAAAAGGAATAATTAAGTTTTGCTTCATAACACAAGCAAATACTGGAACCGCACAGCACAGTTGTACTTCATGGTTGCGAGGAGAGCCTTGCGACCATGGTGGTGGCTTGGCAGAGTCTCTTGGTTAGACATTTTTATAAAAGGAAATGATTTGTCTTATTTCTTTATTTACTATCCCACGTGATGCTGAGTTTCAATGAACTGTCAGCTTGCTGTGGTTTATTCCTCTTCATGACAGACAAAAGAAAAAAATGTTGAAATTGAAAACAGTCATGTTGCTTGCATCTCCCTTTTCTTGCTGGAGCCAGCGAATGCCCAACGGGCATTATAATGGATGGGTGTCGCTTTACAAAAAAGTCTTTTGTTGGCTTAGTCTTCTGTTGGCTTATGCTTTTAAATGTTTTAGCTTTCCACAGGACTTTGACAGTGATTTTTCTGACTGCCCCAAGTAAAATACAGTTCATTTCCTTCAGTAAAAATGAAACAGAACAACTCTGCTAATGTCCTTTGCGCGGGGAAAAACGTTTAGGCAGCCCTGGAAGCTGAGCCAGGGTTTGTCCTGTGATGCAGACATTTGCTACCTTCTTGTCTTCCAGATAACACATAATTAAAGTCTCTGTTTTGTACAGTGTCACCGTTATCGGCATTGATTTGTATCAAACACAAAAACCAGGCTATTTGGGGGTATGTATACTCATTATATTTGACCTAGCTAGGTAATGGGAATAGCTGTGGTCCATAATGAGATTTCTTTATACTGCATTGTTTCAGCTTTGTTCTTGGCAGTAATCAGCCCCTTCACCTCTTGGTGGCTAACAGGATAGCCAAAGGGTGCAGGAGGGTTGTCAAGCACTGGAACAGGCTGCCCAGGGAAGTAGTGGAGTCGCCATCCCTGGAGATATGTAAAAGATGGGCAGATGTGGTGCTGAGGGACATGGGTTAGTGGTGGACTTGGCAGTGTTGGGTGGATGGTTGGACTGATGATCTTCAAGGTCTCTTCCAACCTAGACAATTCTATGATTCTCTGATTCTATGCCTTACCCCTGTGGCAACTGAATGAAGAAACTTGCTTTGTAACTGCTGGTATTTTTGTTGTTGTAGTTCTGTGGACAGACTAGGCATCAGGACTGTCAGTGATGCTTTTCGAAAAGCTAAGTTGAATTATAAACATAATTATTTCTCCTACATTGAGCCTAAACAGCAATTCTTGTGTTCTTACAGAGTTGGCTAAGCAAAGCCTTTCAGTCCCTGTATACACCTCTACATAATATACAGTTACTTTGATTTGCGTGCTCTGTCTAGATTTAATATTGGGCCATCCAGCTGTGGCAATGAGCATGTCTTGAGAGACCACCTTTGGTCTTGGGGACTGAATAGTCCTGGCTATAGAAGGTCAGAGGAGCAAACCAACAATGCTAAAAGAGATGATTATCCAATTCACGTTTGCTGCAGTGTGAAAGGCCCTCCTATAGCCTCCTCGTGGCCCCAGACACTACAAAACAGATATTGTTGGTAGAGATTATGAATTCCAGTGCTCTTTACTGTGTGTATCTACTTTTCTATCTGTATATGTTGCAATAAACCAACATGTACAAGGTTATAAAAATAGCCTGGAAGTGATTGGCATCCTAATAATGCTCAATCAAGTCAATAATGCTCATGTAACGAGCTCCTGAGAAAATAATATTTTTGGTCAATAATACGCTTTTTAAAAACGAACTGTTTGTTTTTAATTAACCTCATATTTAGCCATTTAGTCATGCCACGTCCATCAAGCACAGCAGAGAAAAACACGTGCTGTCTTGAAACGCTGCGTTGTTGCCTTAAACTTTCATCTCTTCCTTCTTGGCTTTCTCTTCTGCATTCCACCTTAGCATGTTTTGGAGGATTGAGGCAAATCATGGCTTGTCATGTTACTTCGAATTCAGTGCTTCTCCTTTGTAAGAAGGGTGTTAGGTGATTCATCTGTGACAGAACATCCCATTATGTTGTGACAGGCTGTCAAGGTGAACCTGCTGTAAGTACTTAGCAACAATATAGTGCTGCTAATGTGTCACTTGGCACTTTTTTCTTTTATTTTATTTTTCTTTTCTTTTTTCTTTTTTTTTATTTTTTTGGCTAAAGGCTGACAGATTTTAATCCATTAAGTGATCCAAAAAAACAGTGTTTGGAATTGTGTAATGCTCAGTAAAATTGAGCAGGACATACAGTGCCCACAAATTCCCGACAGGGAGGAAATAGGTCCTGTGGTCTTAAGACTCTTCTTGTCACATGATGTTAAGTAGCACATTATGGGTTTTTTTTCTGGTTTGGGTTTTGTTTGTATCTTTTAAGAGAAAAATTATATGCTATCAAGGGAGGAATTTTGAAAAAGAAAATGGATTCATATCCTAGTTATGAAGGAGATCTGAAATAAATTCTAACAGTTGTGAGATGACTTTCAGATACATAATTCCTTGGGTTGTGTTGTTTCTGTGCTTACTTACATATAGTCTCTGGGTTAGGCAAGCTCTGGAGTTCCCTGGCCGACGCTCTGCCTCCCGGCTGCTCCAGGGACTTCACGGTAGCACCTTCTCCCTGGCACAGGACTTGTGATTAATTACAATATCCTTCAAGCCCTCTCATTAAAAAAAATAAATTTGTACCTCTCGACGCAACCAGATTGTGTGTGGCTGAGTTCGTATTAAAAATAGGAGCATGAAGTTGAACTTCAGACGATTTAGAGACTGCTGGCTGCTGAGTGCTTCTGTAATTAAGGAGTCTTAATTAGGTGTCTAAACATTATGTTAGAAGCCTATTATTAAGTAAGAATTGTTGTTGTGTGCCTGTGTGTTCACGTATGCTCCCATAAAGACCGTAGTGCCTATAGGAACCCTTACATCAACCCTTCTGTTGATGCCAAATTCACCTATCTTCCCCGAAGTCAGTAGTAAATGGATGACTTAAGAAAAAATCTGGCTCATGGTTTCGAATAAAACTGCAGTAGTTTACATCCATCGCCATGTCATTACTGAGCAACATGTTTAAAATAAGACAAATTCTAAAGGTTAAAGGGAAGGCAGAAAATGGGAATGTAATGCATTTGCAATGCAAAAACGAGACCTGCTTAAGCCTTCAGTGTTTCTCTGTATCGTGTTCTTTTTCTTTGCCCTGATGATAAGCGAAACCTGCATCTAGTACTGCATGCAGTAAAGGTTGCAGTGATCTGTATTCCATGTAATCTTGGTTTAACCGATTTTGCATAGCGTGTAGAATAGTAGCCAGTTTTATGTAATTTTTGACCAGTTCTAACAGCATTTGATTACACTTTCTAGTGTTTTGATTAAGAAAAAAAATCTCAAATTTTTGAAGTGGAGATATGGTGACACAATAACAATGTACTGTTATTTAAAACTTGTCAATGAACTTTCTGTCTGTCCTTATTTCTTTATCACAAGTCCCTGTGGTATGTTACTAACATCACTGGCTAACTAACAGCCAAGCTGAGAGCTCGGATGTCTTCTGTATCCACCTTCTTTGAACAAAGGTTGGGCTGTTTCTGTTCAGGTGTTCATTTTTAAGTCGTCAGAGTTGAGGAAAAGATAGCCGTGTCAGGACCTGCTATTTGCAGCCTGACTGCTGCTCTGTTCGGGAAACGATATAGACCGAGAGGTGGGTCAGAGGGGTGGTTGCTACAGGCATTGCTCATAAATGTACTTTCTTATGGTTTTTTTTCTGCAGTTGAGGTATGTTGAGGCAGTGTTTTTCCATTGTTGGCTGAAATAAAGACTTAGAAAAAATGTTTAAGGCTCACTTCACAGCAAAGAGATGAAGCCAGAGATGAAATTGGGTCAATAAGCTTTGTAAAACAAATAATGTGCAAGTATGAAATTTTTCAGTTCTTTTTAAGTGGGTAAGGCGGTGGCACATGAAGTGCATTGTGCTGAATGAGGCAAGACCAGGATGGAAGTATTAGTCAGGAAAGAATAGCAGAAAAATACTTTATCTTGTTAACAAATAGGGTGTTGCTTTAAAGAAAGCAAAAGAAAGAATTCAAGAAGGACATATTCTCAGTTGCCTATGCTGTTATGAAATTAAGAAATTCAGACCTTTTTGGGTTTGCTCTCTCCATCTATATACATGTGCTTACTTTGGTCTGTGTTGCTCTGGCTTCTGAATCATTTTTTAACTGCTGGATGAGCCTTTGATATCATTACTGAAAACTGTTGGATGGAAAAGTGCCTTTCTTTCTAAAAGTGCGCANGCTTTAAAGAAAGCAAAAGAAAGAATTCAAGAAGGACATATTCTCAGTTGCCTATGCTGTTATGAAATTAAGAAATTCAGACCTTTTTGGGTTTGCTCTCTCCATCTATATACATGTGCTTACTTTGGTCTGTGTTGCTCTGGCTTCTGAATAATTTTTTAACTGCTGGATGAGCCTTTGATATCATTACTGAAAATTGCTGGATGCAAAAGTGCCTTTCTTTCTAAAAGGGTGTGATAAGTATTAGTGAAGGGAATCCACCTTTATAAAAAAGGCTTTTTCATGTGCTCCCTTTCTTGCTGATACGTTTGTAAGCACAGAATGAAGTGGGAGTGTTACACTGTCAGATATCTAAGGAGCATGTCTACCATTGCCTTATTTATATTCTGAGTCAGGCCGAATGTCTTCTCTACCTGTTTTTTGCTGAAGCAGAGGAATTATTATGGTATTTTATCCTTTCATCACAAACTTTTGCTTGCTGTAGTTCTACTGTAATCTACTTTTTTTTGGGGGGGGTGGGGTGGGTCTGACACCATCTTGCTGTTTTTAATTGTTTCACTGGTTTGTAAATCTGAATGCTTAACCTTGCCTGTAAACTGTAAGCACAAGTCGTATGCCATAACTTTTCCAGGGGAAGAAGAGACTCCAGCTCAGGTTGCAGTAGCAGCCAGAGGGCTGAATTCCCATCTGAAATGTGCCTAGTGACATCTCTGATCAGATCATTTACCTTAAACATTCTCCTGTGTAGCACAAGCCTAACTTTTTGGAACAGGGTGACTACTGGACAGGAGTATCTTCGCACACTTTTGGTTTTGTTCTCTCCATCTAATCTCCCCATCTATATACATGTGCTTGCTTTGGCCTGTGTGTTCCCATTTTTGTATTATTTGGCAATATGGTACTCTTTTTATGTCCTTTTTCTAAAAGCAGGAAATATAGCTGATGGTAAATTGTTATTATATTTGACCTAAGCTCTGCCTCTTTAAAGTAGAACTTCAGTTTGCATTCTTAACCCCAAATTTCCATTTATAAATAATTAAAAAATATAGATTTGTCACATCAAAAGGAAAAGAATAGGGGGGAAAAAAACCCAAAGCCCAAACCAAAAAACCATGATGCAGAGAAAATATCTTAAGGAAATGCCGAACAGCTGCAATTAGCATTGTCTTGAAGTTGAATAAAGCCAGTGAAAGACTGGAAAACATATTTTACTTTTTCCCGAGATGTAGTGTCTTTCCTCTTTGAAAATATTGAATTAAAAAAAAATTCTGATGAGCAAGACTTTGGCTAATATTGGATTTGAAGATTTGCAGAAGCCGGATACCTGTTGGGTTTTGGCCTGTGTTTTGGTTACGTATTTTTTTTAATAAAAAAGAATCATTAAAGCAGATCTCGTTCCAAAGTCTCTGTAAGAATGGGAGAATACAATGGAAGAATGCAAACATTGTGAGAAGGCAGCCTCCACTTTGCGTTTCCAATTCATGAAAGGCGTCAGAAGGCCAACTGAACTGTGCTGGTTTGGTACCAGATGAAGATCTGGCCGCAACCACCCTTGATTTCTAAATGGAGCTGCTGAAGATAGGTTAGAATAAGTTGATTTTCAAGGTATTTAGTTTGAACCAGGCTTTTAAGTTTGGTTCCTTACTTATAAAATGGAAATATTGTGAAAATTAATGGTCCCAGCCTGTGCTTGTCTGGACTTTGATGGGGATGAGAGTTGCTGCGAGGGCAAAGAGGGGAGATTTAGAATAGATATGAGGAAGAAATTCTTTACTGTGAGGGTGGTGAGGCACTGGAACAGGTTGCCGAGGGAAGTTGAGGAGGCCCCATTCCTGGAAGTGTTCAAGGCCAGGTTGGATGGGGCTTGGAGCAACCTGGGCTGGTGGGAGGTGTCCCTGCCTATGGCAGAGGGGTTGGACTAGATGATCTTTTTTTGGTCCATTCCAACCCAAACCATACTATTATTCTATGAAAGAAACAGAACGGATCTGTATATGGACGTAAACCTGCAGACATTCAGTGCAGAACATCTCCATAGCTGCATACGCTTTTGCAGCCCTTCTCCAGTGTTTCTCCAGTCTTCATAGACTGATCCTTAGCTGTCTGAGCATGCTGTCTTCTCGGGAAGAGTGCTCCCCATGTGGTGGCTTCCTGTGAAATACGCCCTGCTTGTGAGGCGCTGCAGCTGAGCACGCTGCTTGGATTGCCAGTGTGCCTGCATTCTCCCGCACTGTGGAAGAAGGATGGAGGGCCTTTGTGTGTGTGTGAGCTTGTCTTCCAGTGCGGCACCCTTTGCTTGCTATCAAGTAAGGTAGAGGGGAATGATGACTTAAGCAACAGCACTGACGATCCACAGCTTCTTTTCTTCCCAGCTCTTATTTTTGGCTTGACTTTTTTTGGTAACTATTTAGATTTTGCTTGCAAATGCAATAAACTCACATGTCCTCAAAAAATATGAGATGCAGAGAGAAAGCCTAAAGCATGTTAGCTTATACTGAGGACTAACTAAAAAAAACCCGATATGAATTCCACAAGCAAATTAACTGTGACACTTCTGTAAATTTAGAAAAGCTCCTGCCATATTCAAGCAATTTTTAAAAACATCGTATTTTAGTAAACTCAATTTAACTGCCATGTTCTTTCTTCTGAATTTGCTTCCCATCACTACTGATTATCCAGATTTTTGTGTCTGCACCAGAGCTTTCTCATTGATCTGCTCCTCTTACCCAATTATTCCTTTTACTGTATCTTATATAACAGCAATCCATATTATCTTCAGCTCTGGACAATAGATTTTCTGTTGAAGTCAGTGGAAAACTGACGTACATTGAATTAAGCAGAAGCAGCAGGTTCATTCTAAGGTGGAGCCAATGGACAGAAAAGGCTATATAGTAGAAGCACATGGCATTCATTTGTAGAGACTACTGAAATATAGCATTTTACATGATGGGCAGGAAGTTCTGCCAAGCTATGAGTAAATTGTCCTCGTACAGGCTAATGATTGTAGATTGTTTAATTTTGCTTATTACTATTTTTCTGTTAATGCTGAAGAAGCATATACTTTTCATATGTGTCTGTGAGAGATAAAGGGGTCAGGTTTTCTTCCTGGAACTCAAAAGGAATACCACGCCTTAGAAGAATTATAAAAAATATTTTGGCCCATAGCATTAAAACTTCAAAATGTTTAGGTCTTGATGAATTCCCTTTTCATCTGTGTAAAAAGGGGCTATGGGGCCACGATGCATCAAGATTCTACAGATGATTCCTGATCTGAACACAGCAGCAGGATAACTGTGTTTTATTTGAAATCTTGTCCAAAACCTCTGTCTTAATAAAAGGAAACTTTGCCATTAATAAAAAGCTTCCTTTGAGTTCAGTGGGTTTGGATCAAACTGTAGTAACTTCCATATAACGAAATAATTGTGTGTTGGTAGAGCACCCAGTGACTTTGATCATCTGTAATGTTGGCAGGTGTTCCGCACTGACTTTGTGTTTTCAGACTACTGTGGGAAATTCTGTGTTAGCACAATGTCCAATTCTCAAGTCAGGAGAATGAATATGCATTTGCATATATGGTTAAGTGGGTGGATGAATACATTAGTTTTTAGCATTTTGTGATATTTTTTCTCATCACAACTTGCAAAATCTCAGTCTTTTTTTTATCCCTATGTAACCCAAGATGAGTATTTACTCAAATCTTGTTTTAAGGGTTTTTCATTGTTTTGAGATAAGCAGCTTCATTCAGATTTAATGCCACAATTTTCAAAATTTCCATTATGAGTAAGCCATTTGATTCTTCTATAATTACAAGCATTTTATATATAACTGTATATCATATTAACAACAGATTTCAGCGACAGCCAACCCAAGGAATTCTTTTACATTTGGTGCTTGTTGCAGGAATTCAAATTACATAATGGCTCCATTATTAAATAAAATGATGAGGTAAACATCATTTAGCTTGTGAGCAGACCACGTTTCATGTGACACTTATCAGTCTGCAGTCTTGCTCAGCAGACTAAGAATTTTCTAAGAATTTACCAAGACAAATATATAAGAGCAAATATACCTTGTACAACGAGTTTTAAAGCTGAGGAAATGTTCTCGACAAGCAACCTATGCTCCAGTTCAGCAAGGTATTTATGCTTCTCTAGAAGCTTCTCTAGAGCTCAGCTATGTTGGGTACCTGTTACAAAGATACCTCTTCCTAAATCGGATTGTTCCTATCATAATGACTTTAAGTTAAAAATTTAGTTCTGTGGCATCATTTACAATCGTACAAGCTAAAATGCCATTTAATGCACCTTCAGTATGTTCCAGCCACATAACGCTGGCACGTACTTTGCTAAAGTCTGTAGTCTTACAGCTCTTTCCTTTGCCCACAACTGAGAGCATCTACTTAGGGAAGACCTCAATGATAAAAAAAAAAAAATAAATAAGGAAATATGGGTGGAAACAAGCCTCGGTCAGTAGTACAGTCAATTCTTAGTGCACCCAGAGGTGTGATCACAGCTTTTTTTGGGGTGCTACCCAAGTGATGCAGCTACAATACTCAGATTTCAGTGGGTATAATTGATAGACTGCTTGGAAGCGGTAGAAGAGGGTCAGGATCCCCCTTTCCATTCTCATAGCATTCTGTGAGCAGAAGCCCAGTTGTTCTGTGTTATGGATAGACACCTCACGTGGCANCTTGGAAGCGGTAGAAGAGGGTCAGGATCCCCCTTTCCATTCTCGTAGCATTCTGCGAGCAGAAGCTCAGTTGTTCTGTGTTATGGATAGACACCTGACGTGGCGNCGAGCAGAAGCTCAGTTGTTCTGTGTTATGGATAGACACCTCACGTGGCAGCATTGTAGACTGACTAACAAAAATGAACTCTGAAGGCCAATGCGGTTTCCGATAGTTTGTAACACAAAAAAGGCATGAGAGGGAAAAGCTGTAGTAGAGGTCATGGGAATTTCTTCAGAGCCTGTCTGCCTAATTGCGTGTGAAGAGTTGCCTTATTATGGTGTCTTAACTGTGGCTGAAGCTCAGGGAATTTTAATCTTTTTAACTGCTGCATTTGTGAAATATGGAGCTGTGGAACTGTTCAGACCATGGATAGTTTGATTAATTTTGACTACCAGACTAAGTAACAGAGTAGGACTTTCCTCATGTTGAAACTCTAATTTTATTTTGTAAACTGG
>RSEF01000012.1:7319406-7349063 GCA_003993805.1 Himantopus leucocephalus | reverse complement strand
GGGGATGGACTCAAGCTAAGATGGTTCATACAAGCCAGCGCCATCCCACAGTTGCAGCCACTGCCACGCAGCTGAGACACTGGAACAAAATGAGGGGGGCAGAAGATAAAATCAGGTCCATACATATGGATGGACTGTTCTTGGAGCAGCTTCGTTACGTCTATTTTTGGCTTGAGACCACTGACACTATTAACAAGCTAGTGCAGCAACTCAGCTTGAAACTCAAAGAACAGCCCTTCGGCAAGTGGCTGTCTCAGTTCTCAGCAGCTACCAGACGCTCACCGGGTGGGCACCGGCAGGCTTTTCAGGCTCTTGTCACTGAGCTTTTCAGTGGTACATCTCTAGAAAGTTTAACAAGTAGGTCACAAACCTTAGGGTATTTTTTTGTGGTTCTTAAACTGAGCTGACGCTCTTCACGGGACCATAGAGATGGGTGTTTTCATTCTCTTGCGAGNGATGGGTGTTTTCATTCTGCTGCGAGACCCGGTTGATCATTGTAGGATCAGTCATGTTGGCTTGCAGGAGCCTGATGTCTTATGAGACTTCCTGAAGCAGACGGGTTGTGAAGTAGACCATGGGCTTTCATGGCTACTCGCTGTGTCAGTGATGTGATTTCCATGGACGTTTTTAGGTGATCTTTTTTTACCATCTGCTCTGCTGTCTAACTGAAGCATTTACTGAACTCTTAGATTTGGAGGATGGACTTGTTTAACTAGACTAAACAGCTGCTCAGTTAACAGGAAAATGTGCATGTTGAGAGCTCTAAAGAGTGGTACATTTTCTCCTGAAGAGGCTGGGGAGCGCAGGGCAATCTTACATATTTTTCTGTGAGGGAAAGGTCTCTATCCATCAGTGATGGACAGGAGATAGAAGAACAGAGGCTGAGAACATAATAGTAGCCAGAAAAACTGCTCTGCAGACCATATCGAATTGGGCATCTGAAAAGCGTCAGGAAAACAGTTTGTTCTTTGAGGTTATAAACTGCAGTGTTGAGAAGTGATTTTTGTTATTCATTACATCCATGTTTAGATTTCATGTGGTGGCTTTTTGAAAGGACACGTTATTGTATTTATGAGACAGTTGTAAGAAAACCGTTTTTCTTCTGTCAAAAATGTCAGTGAACATCGTTGAATGGAAGGCAAGTGCTTGCATCATTACAAGGGTTTGTGGTCAAACGTGTGGGTTTTTTTCTTTGCTTCTTCCTTTGGAATACATAATGGTGAGGGGAAAAAAGACATTAATTGGAGCTGTAAGATGAAGGTCTGGATCCCTCTGTTCCTTGGCTTCTACATCTGCCTTTTGCAGAGGCTCATTTTGTGTTTATTGGTGCACTGGAGGTGTTAACTCTATGGTTTCTTTGCCTCCTTTGGCATGGTCAGCAAGTCCACTTGTTTTTGTATTATTGTTTGTTAAAGAAAAAAAAAAGTGGTGGGGAAGATTTTTGGGGGGCAGCATTGGCATGGTCTGGGTAGAGTAGCATAGAGGCCTCAAAAATAAATAGGTGATTCAGCCTGATGGGAAGCATTGCAATTTGGGATAGCCTTCAGGGAAAGAAAAAGAGATGTGGTGCGGTGACACCACCACGTGAAGCTTCCCTGTTAATTGAAAGAGCTTAATCCATCTTGAAAGCAAATTATCTTACAATATTGCATTTCTTCTCATTCTGGATATGATTCTCTTACCTGACCATTTTAGGTAACCTGAGCGAATAGCACAGCAGCTGCAAAATTGAGAATAGCCTAAAAAGCTCAGGACTGGAAGATGCCGAGAGTCCTGAAGTCCCACTAAAGTTATTCCGTGACTTCATCGCACCATAAAAGCATGTTTTCTCATTAGGATTAAAAGCAAAAAATCCCACTGTATTTCAGGTTAATGGGATTATTATTTTTTTTGTCCCTAGTACCATCCACACAGACATCCCGTTATGGCGGCAGAAAGATCTGTAATGGCTGTGCCTTGATTAGAACTCCTGGCATCGGTAACGGCACAAGCCTGTGGGATTTATTACCGTCTGTGTGGATCCTGTTTGTTTTTTCCTATGGAAATCCAAGTTTATACAAGGGCCATCAGATGGAACCTGCACGCCTTTATTATTGCTAATAGTGGCTAGGAGTGCAGCTCCAAATGATGCATAACCTTTTTTTAAAAGTAAACCATAAGCCAAGTTAAATGAACTTTAAAAGTGAACATGATTCATAACAGATACCATTTTAAAACTGACCAGACACAGCAAATGTAAATTCTGTCCTTTTAACTGTAAAATGTTTAAGCTTATTTGCAAAGGAGTTTGAAAAATTAAAACCATACCTTCCCTGTATTTCTCCAGCCATGAAGAAACATCGGAGTTTGCATTTGAAAGGATGGCAACGCAAACTGTATAGACAGACTAGATGTCTACTTGAATTATCTTGCTTGTTGAGGGGAAGTCTTAAACTGATGATCACATATAATCTGTAATGTATTAAAAGCATATTCTTTATTGGAGTCCCCATATTACATTTCAAATACATTTCCATGGAATGTTTCAAAATGTCATTTAAAATTATTACTTTTTTCATTGAAATGGCATGTGTCCCCTCAACACTCATCTAGAACTTTATTATTATGATTCTTTGGACAGTTTAAAGACATGAGATCACTTTTTGTGGTTTTGTGTGCCTCACACCACCTCTGTTCCTGCTTCAGTGCTAATGCCAGCTTCGCGTTCCCCCAAACAGTTTAGCTCCAGCTTCTTGGCCCGCGTAGGTTTTGTTTCAGTTGATCAGAGGTTTGGCTAACTTAAATATTTAGGCAATATATAATAACTGTATCTCAAACAAACACTTATCATAACCATCACTTGCAGTGTTTACTATCGTTAAGAACCAGAGTTCCGGCTTCCATTCTAGCCCCTCTGTTTTTCGGTATTTTTTGTTGTTGTTGTTGTTGTTATTTTTTCATACACCCAGAGCGATTTCTGTCACCTGGAGGATGATTTTGTAATAACAGGGATTTTGAAGATATTGCATCTTGAAAAGCTGGACGTTAACAATGGATTAGGTATTTGTGAGTGCAACCAAATGAGAACCTTAAATATGCTATAGAATTATCCTGAATGTTTATAGCCTCGCAGCAAAACTGAGCTCTTTATATACACCAATAACAGTCCGTGAGAAACCTGAATTTTCAGCGCTGAAGACAGGCCAGAAGTAGGAGCTGGACCAGTGCTTTGTGAAGTCACTGGGATTGCAAGGTGTCATTAAAGCGCTTAAAATACCAAGGCTGCTGTGCTGAAATAGGAGACTTCAAGAGAGCACCACCTCAAGCGATTTAAATCAGCTTATATTGTTAAACAGTGGAGCTGACTTGAACCTACTTTTGTTGACTTGACTGCGCTGTGTCTAATAAAGGTACCTCGGCTCAGGACAGGCTTCAGCTGACTTGACAGAGGTGAGACACCTAAAAGCGTGCTCTGAGGCCATGGGACGGTTACCTGTGCTTATTTTCCTTCACTTCTCTTTCACTTAGGACAGTGGGATTTAGTGGAAATATGCCACATATTTAATTGACAAAGAAAAACAGTCTGCAAACACATTTTAACAGGATTCTAACCATTACTAGGTTTAAAACAATGCTCTCTCTTGAGTGATTGCTTTTTCTGGGTTTGCCTGATAATGGTCTTGGTACGTTAACTTAAGTCCAACTCTAACAACTTTGGTTTAGTAATATGATTCAAGCAGTACCTTGTGGAGATGTACGTGTTTAAACATCGTATTTTGTTTGCAATCGATGGCTGTGGGAGAGTTCTCAAAGCTACTTTTTCATGGATGGATCCGCAGCTGCTGCTGCTTTCCAAGGAGGGAGAAAGCTCCTCTTGAACAGCTCATCAGAACAATGAATTTTCTGATCCCAAAAGCGCTAAAAAGAGCAACAGGTATATGGATCTTGCTGTGTATTTGCTCCAAAATACAACTCTGCGGCTGGAGCCGTGTGTGTGCTGAACTCCCAGCATGTAAACTGACCCCTTGATGGCAAACTGGGAAATCAGGGTCCCTTACCCTCCGGTGACAGTGAGCCTTGTGATGCGGCTTTTCCCGGCCAAATAAAAACACCGTCCTTGTTAATGAATAACGTCAAGGTTGCCTTTATTTTTTGTGTTTGGTTTTTTTTTTTATGAAAGAAAGAGATAATATTTAAAGTCAACGGTTGTGTCTCCGCTCCCTGTGGTGTAACATCCATCCAAGGTGAAAAAGCTGGAAACGCTTCTGACTTGCTGAGGTTTCTGCACGTGTAAAATAGTCAATCGACCTCGGGCTTCTGAGACCTTCTACTTTTCATTAAGTTAGCTTGTATTTCTTGTATTTCAGCATGCCATCTCAGGTGTTTTCTCCCAAGAAACCTTTGTTCCAGATCATCTGACTGTTTCAGGAGCACTTGAACAAGAAGAAAAACACGACAGTCAATTAAAAACCAATTTTTTTGCTCTGGTATCATTAATCAAATGCACAAGCAGTCCCAGCACTGACACCTGGCAGGGTTAATGTTTAAGACCTGTGGCAATTATAGCTCCCCTGAAAATCGCTTGGCCAGCAAGTCACATAAAAGCCTGTGATTATGAAGGAAATGGGAATTAGCAGAAAAAAATTGGGGAAACCAGTTGAAATACACTGGTAGCAAGGAAGGCAGAGAAAAATCTGACTGATTGGAGCTCCCCCGGGGAGAAGAAACAGGGTCTCAGGGTCACTCCTTCACTGAATTAGTAGTGTCTGTCATATGAAACCAAAATAAAGCAGGAACAGAAGTAAAAGATTTTCTGTAGAGAAATTGGACTCTGTTCTCTTGCACCTACGTCTCGGGGAGGCCAAGTGCAATTAGTGGCCTGATTTTTTACTGATCCTAATTCAGCCATAATTCTTTTGTCTCAAATGTCTGTTGCTTGGTAAAGAATACGATGCTCAGAGATTTGACACACTACTATTTTTAGCAATGAACAACTCAAAGATTACGCGCAGCCATTGTTACCGTGAGCTCCTTGTCCAGTACATCCTCCGTCTTGCGTCTTTGCACTCCCCAAAAGCTACTCAGCTAGAGTAAACACAGCTTTAATGAAAACTAAGCCTCTTGCGGTTAGAGCAGACTGTAGCGCATGTGCTTTCCCTCGCTGGAGAACATTAGCTGGATGCTTTTTGTGCCAGATGCAAGCGTACCTGCCGAAAAAATCTGGTAAGTAAACAGTAGTTTAAACAAAGAACGGTGACTATTTGGAGCCAGTTTTTTTAATATCAGTTGCTAAAAAAGCATTAGCTTGGAACTACTGAAAGATCTCTTCATACCAAGCGTGGTGCCATAATCTTAGTTTTATGAGCTTAATTTAGTGTTAGGAAAACACAGGGAGATAGCGAGTGGCCTTGCTTCCCACTTGGCCAAAGATCTGTACTTTCACCTGAAAGTACTTCTCTGCTGCAGCAGCTTGTTCGCTGGATCCGCCACACGGGTAATTTGTCATGTGCCCCATTACGAACATTTCGGCTATCACACAAGGCTGGAAAGTATAATTAGCCTCTGATTTAATGTTAAATTACTTGGAATTGTGACATAGTCCAAAGAGCAAGTGATTAATTTCAAATTGCGGGACCAATTCAATAGTGATGGAGAAAACAATTGATGGGAAAAGCCAAGCCATGGTGAATGAAAGACCGAGAAAGCTCTGAGGCAGGGCCAAATTACTGTGAACATTCTGGAGTTTGGGTCCAAACCACTGTCATGCAGCTTCAATGCTGCAGCATAGAAAGTCACTTTAAGTAGCGCAAACATCAGTAGAGCAGAAATTACCAAAAAATGCCCAAAAGCCAACGCAGGTATTTGAATAGACAGCAAAGTAAAAGAAGATTTAAAGATGTTTTGGGGTCTTTCTTTTTTTGCTGTTCCATAGCTGTTTTTCATCATTTCTCTGTGTTTCATGAATACTACCTGTCTTATAGTTTGAATTGAGTTTTACCGTAAAAATGTGGATATGGAAAGCTGTGGTCGTTGCCATTTATTGCAAGGGGAAAATCTTTGTTTTACAAAAAAATAAAATAAAATTACAGTAAACCTGTACGTTAAGTTACTATTTATGACTTATTTGTCAAAGTTAATGGTTGATAATCTGTTAAGACATCTGCAAATCAATCTTTGTAGAGTACAACAGGGTAATAACGATAATACTTGTAAACTTCCTATAATACCATGCATCAATGCGCTTATAACTTTACAGCTTACTAGATGTGTCTAAGCATAACTGCTAATGATTGTTTACTACTTCTTATAAATTAAAATTACAATATCACTTTGGTTATTTTACTTCTTATTGCCATGTCTACAAACTCCACCAAAATTTTGGTCAGTCTGAAATCTTTTTCATCACTGAGAATTAATCTTTTAGTGCCAGGTTTTGCTAATATATACGTTGCTTGAAATGCAATATTGTGAGTGTGCCAGTTGCTGCCAATGAGTAATACTGATCAGAATTTTAGAATGGTGATAAACTTTTTTAGTAAAAAGGCATCGCTTTTATATTAGCACTTTCCAGTCTAGAACTGTGCTTTAAACTTGGATACTCTCGTAAAAAAAGAGTGATTATGGAAGAAATTGTTTGCTTCGATTACATCTAATACACAGTAAAAATTAGGATGGAAAGGAAAGACGGTCGTATAGTCTAAATGAATATACATTAGAGATTTTCTGTTTCCTAAATGAAAATAATTATTCCCATTATTTGTAATGACTAAAATAGAGCCTACTTTGTTTCATTGAAGTTAGTTTTCGTAAAGCTCGGAATCACTGAGATAACAGAGTAGGGAGCTTTACTGGCAGATGCGTACGGGTAGAAAATCCACATGGAGAAGAGGAGGTGACTGTGGTGGGCAGCCCTGTGTTCATGGTCTGTATGTCTTTATGGCAGCACTGGAAGCTCCCAGTTCTGCAAAACTCACAGTTCATGCTCAGCATTATGTTCTTTGAGGTCAGTGGATGGCTGGCTTGCTCAACATAAACATGTTCCTTATAACTATATAAAGTTACTTTTAAACGATCAAGGAGAAAAGCAGTATAATTTCCGGTAGTGGAATGGTAGAGGCAGCAAGAAGCAACTTCTCTGTGGTTTTAAACATGCCTATAAAATAAATACTGCTTTCAGAACAAAGACTAGTAAAGAGCGAGAGAAACGAGGAAAAGGTCTGTCTCTATATATGTGATAGGGTTTGTCGGGTCCTGAATGAGGAAGGACCAGTTAACATCCTTCAGACTCTGAAAAGGGAAGAGTCTGTCCCATGAGGTGAGGAACTGGACGAGGACCGGAGCCTTCAGCAACTGGGGCAATCAAGGGAGGAAAAGGTAACGAAGTTACTGAGAAACGTGTCTGGGAAGCGGCGATGACGTAAGGGGATTTTCTGCCTTTTCAAAATGGTTAATAGATTTAAAATAGGGCCCTGGTAATGTAATTGGTGCTAAAATCCTCATGTTCCAACTGCAGAAATATATGGATGTTTATATACTAAGAAAATATGTTGTATTATGCATTATGAAAAATATGAATCAGTGCAAAGAGACATTTAAATTAACCCCAAACTGGCTATTTTCTTGTATATTTAAAACATCTGGTATAGAACAATGCCATATTCTGCATTTTGTGTATCTTAAAACGTAGACTGTTTTTCATATCTCAGCTGAGTATCTTTCCAGTAAGCACAGTCCATTCAGCAAAGGGGGTTGTTTGGGTATTTTTTCCCCTATTTATACTATTGCTGAAATGACATGTGTACACTCAGACAGCAGGTAAAATACTGACAAAACATAGTAAAAGTAAAGCAATTTAATCGAGATCTTTCTTTTTCTTATTCTTTCATATTTCAGCATCCACGTGCCAACTGATTTCAGGTATCGCTTTATTAGGCAAAATATATATAACAAACTGATAATGACAATGAAATAAAAATAACAGATCCTTTATATTTACTGAATTGAGGCCTCTGTGATTCAGTACTTAGCTATTGTTTCCAGTCTTTTATTTCCATGATATTTCTGCTGGAATCTTGTTTCCTTTTCAAATGCATTGTTGAGCTTTATGTTGATATCTATTCCAGATGTTTTCAAGTTCTGCTAATTTGTTTTCCATATGATACCTACTTACAGAACCATTTCACTTGTAGTTATTGCAATTGTATCTGCTAGCTGCATTCCCTTCTGGATGTAACATTTTTCTTCCATCAGGATAGGTTTTCCCACTGCTTCTGCTATTTATTTCTGTATTTCCATAGTAGTGTCCAGGTGCATTTAAAGTCTGGTTCATGCGCCTGCAAGAATTTACAGGTTGAGATTTGGAACTTGCAAGCAGGCTGGTGCATTAGTCCATACAGATAATTTGTTGATTTTAGAAAACTAAATCAAAATTAGGTGTCAGTTTTAGAAATAGAATAACACAGGACTCCGTTGTAGTAATCACACCTAATCTCATCCCTAATGCAACGAATGATTTTAATATTACTGTAAATTCTGTACACAGTTAATAGGATTTAAACATGCACTTACACACTTTGCTGCACTGTACCCGCGGTATTTTATGTGGTTCTACAAAATATCTGACCCTTTTCTGACACATTGTAAGAAGGAAAATAAGAAAACAGAATTACCATACCTGTCCAGATCCAAGCACTTCTATACTCCGTGGCTTTTTAACATCCAAACCTGGATCTGAATTCCAGTTTTGCACTATTGGAGCATCTTCAGTGTCTGCTAATACATTTTTCTTGCTCTCTGGGTCTATCTCTAGCTATTTGCAGCTTCTTCGGTTTCTTCTTTTGGGCCTCTTTTTGCTCTGAACTTTGCTTTTCTTCTTTAATGTGCTGCTTTGTTATTACAGCTTCAGTTTCTAGAAAAAACATTCGATGCTTAAATTTGTAGACATATCTAGCTGAATTTATTGACATCTTCCGAAGAGGTAAACATCAGCTTAATTGAGGATCTCCACCTGAAAAACTTGGAATAGGTTTTATACAGGCGTGGTGCTGAGGGACATGGTTCAGTGGTGGGTTTGGCAGTGTTGGGTTGATGGTTGGACTCAATGATCTTAAAGGTCCCTTCCAACCTAGATGATTCTATGATTCTAGACATGATAATAACGGAAATTGCAGCCCTGGTGCGTGGCTCCTTGCAGTGCTCCCTGTGTCTGCTGAAGCCCTGGGCACAGGCTTGACAGTGCATTTCATCGGCCAGGACGGAGTAACTGGAGTAACTGGTTTACGAGAAAGCCCAGTGATGAGAGTGAACAAAAATACAGGAAGCTTTGCGAGATCAGGAGCTCCCAGCATTATTAATGGTCTACTGACGAAGTGATGGCGTCTACTAATTCTATTACTCCTTAATTTGCAACCTTTTTTTTAACAGCAAAACCAACAAAGGCATAGTGTGAGCTGGGTGAGGTTTGGTTCATTCTTTAATTAATTAGGGCCTTTCCAGTTTGAAAGTGAAGGTTATTGGGTAATACAAATACATAACTCTTCAGCTTGCTTTATTCTGTTTTGTTCCTGATATGATGAGCACTTAGAGGCAGCCTGTAAGATTATTCTTTCAAGAAAAACTGCATGAGAAATTGTTAAGAAAACCTTTTTCTTACCAGTTGAAGGGAATTTGAGAACTGCACACGTAACATACAGGCGTGATAATTTGTGGTTTTACAGGTACAGTCGTAATGACTAATAAGATAGAACAGGTTATTTTTAGATTTTTAATAATATCGAGTATTTCATAAAACCCTTTTTATTTAGTTATTTTCTTGAGGGAAGTGGCTTAGTCATTTCTGCCCTTCTAGGAAGCAGAAGAGTTGGTTTGTATGGGGCTTGTTGATAGGTGACAGTCAAGGCCAAGGGGATTACAGTGGTTGATATAGGAAACGGTTACCAAGTTGGCTTCTGTAATGCTACATACCAACGTGTTTTCTAGTGTCAGACAGCTTTTTAAATTATTTTAAATTATTTAAATTATTAAACATTTTGTCTTTGTATTCACTGCCGTAGAAGGAATGCCAACTGTTTTTTGAATTAGTGGTGCAACATGATACGTGATGTAAGATTCTGAGTAATACCTCTAAATGTGATGTCTTTGATGTTGCTGCTAATAACCAGAACTTTTAACAGCAATAAACTCTCCATTGTGAAAATTAGGAAAGGAGGCACTTGAAAAACAGTCCCTTCCTTGTAGAGACTTTTGAATTCTAATCACATAACAAGGTAGAAAAATACGTTTCTGATTTTCAGATGCAGTAGTGCAGTAAAGCAGGTATCGAGAAAAAAGGTGAGAAAGCTGTAAAATCTGAGCGGTGGAGGCTGTAGTGAGGAGAAGGGATAGAAAGGAATTAATTTGGTGGCCTTGTAAGTGCAGATCGTGACATTTTAGATCCTTTATTATATTAGAATACGGTAAAAATGCCACGTGTAAATCATATGTAATATGATGTGACTGATGCAGTCTTTTATACTGATGTTGGATTTAGTAGTGAAGCACTTGGTCCAGTTGAGTTCTCAGTCCTTGACAGCTCTGAGGAACCAGACCACTTTATGTCCTTATGAAAATGTTTATGTGCTTCGGTTTTTTCGCTGATCTAGTTTCATTTTTAACATCCATTTTAAAAGGGATTTTTTTGGTAATGTGTAAATGAATATTAATGCAAAGGGGAGTTTTTTTAAGCTTCTATTAGGACCAGAATGACCAACAGCCATTTATACCATGCAAAATCTCACTCTTTGTTTTTATGTCAGGTTTTCCTGGAATTTTTTGTAATATATATGCAAATGATGTAGGCTGTCTATGACTCTGTAAACTGGATAGTAAATCAATAGGTAGTCCACAAGGTTGGAATTATTTAGCCAATGTCAACAGAGAGAATGGAGCTACATTTTTCTAATAACTGGGGATATTACCCTCAGCATTCATGGAGAAATGTAAAATATACTTGAAAATCTCTGCTGGTCATGTCTAACTCAGTGCCCGTATCACACTCCGAACATCAGACCTGCAGTAATTCTGCAACAACCTGCTCCACCTTCGGTACACCGTATCCAGTTGGCTTTATAGGGCTTTGCGAGGAAGGACCTAAGGAGTCAGTAATGCTGGTTTAGGAAAGTCAGAAATGATAAAACTTCTGCTTTCGCACCCCTTGTGCGTGTCCTTGTCTCTCAGGTACTTAGGGCATGTATCTGGGCAGTAACACAGGCGACGCATCAGGGGAAGGCAAAGTTGCTAATGTGAAAATTGGTCTTAAAGATAAAATTCTGTTGGAGAAACACATTTAGTAATTAACTGGAGCAGGCAGCAGTTTTCTTGGCACAACTCCGTGTGGTTTCCGCTTGCTGTGGTCTCTGCTAAAGAAAACTTTGCTGTAATTACAGGTTAAGCCAGTATGCAATGTAAATAACACAAATAAAGCTGCCTCTTTTTTTATCGTTTTGAACTCTGTTGGATCCTGTTATCTGGTACGCAAACTAATCCTAAAACTATTGACATTCCTCTTCAGGAAATGAGTGCAGTTTGGTAGCATAAAACTATATTTTAAGGGGATATTGGCTTTTTTAACAGAATGGTATTAATACTAAGTTGCGTATACATCTTCAAATGAGATTTTGTGTGGCTTTCTAAAACAGAAATAATTACAGACAAAAATAACAGCTAACAAACAGAAATTAAGTCCCCAGTAGAGTTACAAAATTTAATGAACTCCCTCTCTACGGTAACTCCTTTAGGAATATTTCCAGAAAGAAAATCTTCCGTTTCTTACTTTTTAAACTCTGTACTTTGTATCGCTGTTCTGTGTGAATACCACCTGTACGTTAAAAGGCTTAATTTGAAGAAAAAATATCTTTAAAGTGCTGTTCTATATCTGGCTTGTGTCTTTACATCTTCTTCAGTGGTATTCTTAGGAATGAGAAATTGCAATTACTGGGTTACTCTGCATAATATATTCTTATTGGAGAGCTACGGAATATACAATATGGGAGGTATGGATGTACTGGTGCACCTATGCAGACCTCCTGGGACAGCAGCAGGGCTCCGCACTGGGGTCTTCCTCTACGTAGCCATGATTTGCTCAAGAATGAGTCCAAAAATACTTTTTTGATATCTCAAGCTCATGAAAACCTGGCATGCTGTTTGGAAATGTTGTTTGTTTGTTTAGCTTGTGCTTCGGAAAGCGGGGCTTGTAATTGCCTGATACTTATCTTGTATTAGTGATCTTCCTTGGTAGTTGTGCACTTTTACATTTGAATGTGCCAAAAACAATAAAATTATCAAATTGCATGTGGCTCTGCCACAAGTAGGTGATACTTGTGCCTGCCTGGTTTCATGTTGAAGTTCAGGCACTGAGTAGAAAGTCTATAGAAGCAGGTCAAGGTTAGTTTGGAAGGCTTTGCAGGTTGGATCCAGTTCAGAAGAAAAAATGTTTTACCCACACATATTGATGTTATCCATTTTGAAATATAATTAATTCCATTATCCAGCACAGATTTATACAGATTCCTACTTTTAAGATTTTAACATGCTGAAACTTAAGTTTTTAACAAGTCCCTCCTTCATACATCCAATTTCTAGACCTTCATAAGAGAAACAAAATTAGGTACTGTAAATTTTTTTCAAGTAGAAAAATCATGCATTGAGAATAAGGGCAAACCTGTATTTAATTTTGAAAATAATATGGATATTTAACTTTTTCAGTTATGTAATAATACTTTTTCCTTATATGTAAATAACTGTAAAGTATTTGTAGAACAAACAAGATATTGAGTACTGATGGTTTTTTGTAACTACTAAAGAAAACATTTCATTTCAGGGGCTGCAAAACATTCATAAATGAGCCAGACATGGTCACAAATTGCTTTTCAGTTGTGATCAGCCTTCCCTAATGAATTTGGACTTCCTAAAACTTCTCAAATTGAATTTGTATGCATAACGTTTCTATGAACCTCTCAAATGCTCACAAATAATTACACTTGGCAATGGATCCTTTGAAAAAGGATTGTATTACCTTTTAGAAAAACTTGGCTGGAACTATGCAAACTTACTGGTGAAATAAGTAATGGTCCTACAGAAGATTCTGTTTCTTGAGAATCTCAGCCTTTTCGTATTCAAACTTGTGATGTAGGTTTTCACGTTGAGCACCTCTCTGCAGCGAGCCTTTGTGAAATTAATGGTATATTTTTGATTTAGAGAAGTTTATAAATCACAAAGAAAGTTCTATCACCACCTTTCAGATTCTTTAGTATATACTACTCTTAGGTGAGTTGAACTACATGCAACTACAAAAAATAACTCATTATCAGCCTTTTCTCTGTTTTAAAGACTGGGTGACTCGCTTCATATTTATCTTGCTGCTCTCAAAATAATATCCTCGTGTACTGTGACGTTTCAGATCATTCCACTCTGGTTCTCTCCTTTTTGTAACTCATCATGTGAATAAAACTAAAAGCAGTGAAATAACAGAATGGAATAAATACGCTCTCTGTTACTGTGCCATCTTTCAGGAGCGGATGGTGTGGTGGTGGTGGGTTTGAGCAGACTGTCTTTCTCCGTGACCACCAGTTAGGCTGAAAACTGTTTGCGAGGCATATTCCTCTAATAGATTGGCTTAAAATATACTAGATTAAGTGTTAAATAAGTTGGTATTAAATCCTTGCAGTATATTTGCCATATTGAAGACTGTATCCTCATCTCTGGGGATTAACAAATTCAGTGGCTTAAGCTAAAGACGTTTTGTAAATACACCCCATAAATTACACATGGGCTTTTGAGAATAATCCAGACTGCCCTGTGGGATATGCAGCCAGGCGGTGATGGCCAGCATGTGGCTTTTCCATTGCCTGTGGATCTCGGGAATGCTCTCGGGTATGTGGCTGAGGCCGGGGCTCCGTCAGCCCGCGGGCGCGTGCTGGCCTTGCGGGCCATGCTAAGTTCTCATTCTTCTGATTTTTTTCAATCCTTACAGCTTGGTTTTTACTGCTGTACCGTAGCAAAGGTAAAATCTTTCTTCCTTACCATGAATCCTGGGCATGCATTTCTTCAGAGGGACCACATTGACCCTCTGCTGCCGACAACTTTGTGTGTCTTTTCTGTACTGAGTCGTGTCATCAAGCGTTGTGCCACTACCCAACTGCATTCAGGAATCAAGGAATGATTTTTCATATTAAATTGGGAAAGCCTGCACTAATAAAGCGGCATGTCGGTTTTTTCCCCTCTCCTTTCTAATATAACTAAATTCTAATTAATGCTCTCAACTTACTATATGTTGGCATAACTTACATCATGGATAAATCTCATATTTCATTCGGTGTTGTGATCTGATATACATTGCCACATGCATGTGCTACATATTATGAATAAAGCTTTAAAAAGCCTCCTTTTATAGCTGTTTATGTTATGTGATTGAGTTCTTGTAGAGAGAAAATTTGCCAGGACTAAAGGTTATTACTGGCTGTTCTGCAACTAATATTGCCTCGAACTAAAGCAATTAGGCTCGACAAAATATGGGCTGCTTAAGAAAATGCACTTTTGAAAGTTGGGCTTGTAATGGAACTTGATTTAATACATGCTACTGACACGAAGATTTTAATTAAAAGATAGAGAGAAAAATGGCTGCCCTGCTAAGATGGGAAACCAAGACAGATTGTTCTGCAGGTGACCAGAGTGGAGGTCGTTTTGTAGCGAAATGCAATATAAAACCCTGAGGGGATGGGATGGATGATAGAGTATGGAGGTATTCTGAATTAAACAGTAATGATTAACATAAAATTGTGGAAAATAACCTGTTTTGTCATTGTACCGTTCCCTCCTCGGACACCAGAAATGTTTTTTTTTCAGTGGATTACCTTTATTACGTACAGCAAACCCTAGAGGTTTTGGCTATGAATGGTTGCCATGCATCAAGAAGCCCTAATTTCCACGCTTTATTACATGGTTGTCAAAAAGAAGAAGGTGAAAAAAATGCTGTGGGATTGTCCATAAGATTCTCACTCATCATTCTGCAAGTGAGCCTTAACTCAGACCTTTTAGCTTACACCAGCTGTATCTAAAATACAGACGTGTGAATACTTTATTCTTTTAATTTCTCTGGCCAAGTCTGAAAATTTTGGGCTGAGTTGGATCATTCTGAGTCACTCTAAAGTGAAATCTGTTTTGTTTTCTCAGCAAAATGGAAAACAAAGCAAAACAAAAAAACCTGAAACAAACCAATACAGAATGCTTAGTTCAAAAAATAGCCCACTTAATCAGATTAATTTTAAATTTTTATTTTTGATTTTAAATTAAATAAACTTAGACTTGAGTATTGTGTTGACACAAGAAATGGTATTTGAATAAGAATGATTTTTATTTTTTTTTTCTTCCCCCAGAATTCAGGAGGCTTTTAATTTTATTTTTGGCACAAACTCTTGCTTGAGTTTGGTAATCCTTGTGTGTGGCTTAAGGTTTGGAAGAGTTTTGCCAGCTCCGTTGACACAACCAGGAGAACATTTCCTCATTAAGGTGTTCCATATTGTCGTTGGTATTTTTTAAATTATATTTATTTATTTATATTATATTTTACCAATGCTATGCTTTCATGTGATTCTCTCAGTCCTCCGGGATTTAACTGTCATTCAGCAGTTGCTGATAAACTAGGGCAGATGCAATATTTCTCATTCTCTATTCTTTTTCTATACTGTGGATAAACCGGATTTTGTCTTAGAAATAAATATTAGGCTAAGTGCTTTGAGCTCTACATTCTTCATTAGATGGTAGTTTAGCACTGCTAGATTAAATACAATTGCAATATAGTTGTACTTGTCCATGAAGAAGGCTATCTATTAATTTAATGATAAAAAATGTTGCGTGGAAGTGAGACTTTTCTGTATCTAGTGAGAAACAATACCATACCTGAGCATTCACATCCCAGAGAAAACCCTCACGTACCAAGTATTTGTCATGAGTTCATAAACAAAAAAATATTCACAGGTTGAGTTTTTTCTCTGCATTTTTGAGTCTTTGTTGGAAAAATGCCATTCAACCCAATGATATAAGACTAGCCTGATGGTTAATAAATGCTAATAAAGCTATATATGCATACAAGAATACATACATTAATAAATACTGACCCGGGGAGGAAAGCAATGGACAAAAAGCAACTAAAAATGCATGCAGCACTGATTAAAATTTAAGAGTGGCAGAAGTCTTAAGAGTAATGCAGCCAAGAGAAACTGTAAAATATCAAAGTGAGTCTTGTAGAAGCTTCTCAAAAGTCTTTGCTGTGACGCATTTTGGAATTTTTGTAGTTCAGGGTTTTCAATCAAATATAGCTGTTTAAGAACAAAAAAAACGAATCACATATATGCTGTTAAATAATATTGCTGTGAGATGTTTCTAGGAAAAAACTTTATTTACAATACCTGTCACAATTGCCTATGGAGATTGCCCATATAATGACAAAAAAATCTAGTTTTCTGAAAGTATTTTAAAGTGTTTGACAGACACTTCCAAAAAGTTGGAAGAGAGAAAGTAATGTGAATTACTTCACAGGAGGAAGGCCACAGAAAGCTTCAAGGTTTTTTTAATTTAGAGTTCTAGTGAAGCATAAAGAGTATAATTATTTTTATTTTGCTGCGTTTTCTAAACTGCATAATACAGTCATTCTTCTAGATCTTGAAGTTGTCATTTTACAGTACAGTTCAGGACTGCAGTGGTAACATATTTTCCAAAGGTCAGTTTTCCAATTATAATCCAAATTTTGACGTTAATATTTTTTCTTATAGCCATGTTGTAACCGCATTCTGTTAATTTCATAAAGATACCATTTAGCTGAGGTAGGTGGTATTCTGGGCATAGGAACAGTCACCTAATGTCAACAGTAAGCAGTAACTGTAACTACTGACTTCCCATCATTTGCAAAAAAATATTTTCCCAAAAATTATAGCATGTAGAACTAGACAGCATCCAAGTCTCTCACTGGGAAGTGACAGAGATTTTCTTATTGCTTTTTATACTCCAGATTACCTTTAAGTCTCGTTAGATTTTGCAGGCAGCCTTATCTGCTCTTCAGTTAATATCTGAGATAAATTTGTTTGCCAAGTTCTAAAAATTGAAGCTAGCAGCAGCTGTTTAGTATTTTTATCTGTTGCCTTTACAACTTTGTCAACTAAAAAATACCCTCAGATAGAGTCGAAATAGCTAATGTAAATATTAGAACTGGGATAAAATATAGTCTTTTACTTCTTTACTTAGTGCTGTTTTTCAGGTTCTTGTAGTTTCTTTACATTGTTTGCAATAAACTCATCATTTATACACTTTGGCATATTTAAATATAAGCTTCCACGCTAAATGCTCAAAACCACCAAGATGCAACCTCAGCCGCCATAGAAAAGTCTGTAATTGACTTTGGGATAAGGAAAAGGTTTCTTGTTCTCCATGGTCTATATTTGGTTTTAAAGCACGAGCTATAAGATCCTGCTCTTTCACCTTCCCCTAAAGCCGGGAAACTGAACACAGGTAGGCACAGTTTTGTTCCCTGATAAAGCAGGCAAGCGGAGCTGACACCTCTGTTGTCTAGGCAAGGTGAGAGTTAGATTTACATTAATAAAATAGGTGTCGTGTTTCCCTTGTTATAAATAAACAGGCAGTTTCTGATGCAGTTGCTCAAACACATTCCAGCTGAAAGCCTCACTTTCCTGCAAGCTTTTGGGGCGTTAAATTCAAATGTCCAAATATTTGCAGAAAGAAATATTTAAGAGGGAAGGAGGCAGGTCAGAGTAGGCAGCCATCTCATGGAGAAGTGGGGAGCATCCTGCTGTCTAGGCACTCCTCATGTCAGTTGTTAGTCACCCAAAAAAAATCACCAAAGAGCCTTTAATTGCTTGGCTTATTTTTCCAGTTTTGAACCACTCTGATACTGGGGGGCAAAGAATAAAGGGTGAAAAAAGTCTTAGGAATTTTGTCTTTTTGGTCACTTGCATGTTGTAAACGTACCACAGAAGGCTGCAGGAGAATTTATGTGTATTTGTTCTTTGGGGGAAGACAAATGGCCCCTCCATGCTCTGTGTAAGAGCCGAATTTTCAGAATGAAATATTTCAAAAGAATTCAGTGCTGTCTTTTTGTTTGACCTTTACATCATTTCTTTTAGTCATTTCAATAAATTCCTGAATTCCAGGAGAAGGAATTACTTTCTGGTAATTTCATCTGATATTTCGTATGTAACTAGTGTGTGACAAGGAAGAAAAAATCTTAAATCTTGTCTAGTTACCCAGCATTTAAGTTGGGTACTGCGATTTTTAAAGAAATGTATTTTCAATAGGTACATAACTTAGTATTTTTACAATAATAGTTATTTTTAGTACATACTCTATGGCTGCTTCTTGAAACACTTCAATGAAAAATGAATAGTTTCCTCTTTCATTCTTATATCTTGTATCAATTTGGGGTAATAAAAACTCTGCATGGAAAATGTGGCAAAATAAAATTACTCCAAGGAAATCCCGAGCTCATTTAAATTAATGAAAAAGCCCCAAGTGAAAACACTGCAGTCAGCGCTTCACCTTCTGATTATTATTATTTTTTTTTACATTTTCTGAATTCCTTTTCAAAGATATTCTGCAAAAACTGAGCATCCCAGCTGCCAAAAACATTTCCCAAATCTTCTGAAAGCAAGCAGAGTCTTACAAAAAGCAAAGCCTCTTCTGCATTTCACCTACAAAAGGGTGATTTATTTTCTTGCTAATGAATAAGGTAGAGATTCATGGTGCGGCGGACGAGATGCGTGAGCCTGGTACCCCAACGAGATGGATTGGCGGCGCAGGGCGAGCGCTAATGTTTTCCCACGTCCTCCCGCCGGCGCACCGCAGCGCTGCCCTGCAGCATTCCAGCCAGCTCCGCTCCGCTCCTCGCAGCAAAACCGTTCAATGGAGCGGCCGTCTGCCAAATTACGCGGTGGTTTTGTAGAGTACGGACAAATGTGTTTTTGCTTCGAGACCACCAAACTCATTTTCACTTGTGACTTGAACTAAATTTGAACCCAGGCCTCCCGAAAGAAAGAAGGAATGTATTAACCCCCTCAGCCCCTGCTATACTTAATGTCAATGGCAGAATATCGCCATCAACATACAAATATCATACGTCTGCCGCAGGCAACAAAGTAGTCCAGACAGTATTTTTATGTGAACACCTGTGTAAAATTGTAATAAATGCTAAAGGAATGAAATGCCAGTTTAACTTTCATTTTGCTTCTCCAATGGTTCCATTTCTCACTTTAAACCTGCAGGTAGGTGCAGTTTCTTTTCAAGTAGTATTTTGAGAAATAGTTATGCGTTTGGAATGTTAAATTCTTGCCCTTGATATGCACGAGAGAAGCTTCCTCCTATGTGTTAACACCTTCTGCATTGTAGTTGGTAAATAAATATTTGAGTCAGCAGGCCAAATTCCATTTTCCACCAAACTCTGTGTTTTCATTTCTCCTACAGCAGAATGAATGTAGAAAAGTTACTAGCCTGAAATAGTAATTACTGGAACCAAGTACATCTGGTGCAGGGAAAGGGGTGTGGAATTCTTTCATCTGTGCAGTGCATGATAAATCATACACATAAATGCAGAAATCATAGATAAATAAATGAGTTCTTTTAAGAAAGAAACAGTGCATTTCATAGTGAAGTATTGAATATTACGCTTAAAAGCATTTCAGAAAAATATGTCTGAATCAACACGTGACAGAAATTGTGAAAAGTAGTATAGCTATTTTTTATAAGTTGGTCCTTCCTGACATTACACAGTTGTGTCATAAAGTACAACTTTCATTTAATTTCTGCCGGATATCCAGCTGTGGCTTCCAAAAACTGGTAAGAAGATTTTTACAAAATAAATTACCAAGTGCTTTCTGCATCGTTGATTTTCAGTCTTCCATGACTGTTAAATGCGATCCTGGGTAAATAAAGTTGAGTAAAAGAGAGGTTTCTTAAGGACCTGATTTTGCACTTTCACTCTTACTATCCTAGATATTTGTCTGTGAATCATGATCGAAATGTTGGCACTTGCATTTTAATTTTAATTGCTGGGTTCATGTGATGCTATCTGCACAGCTGTTATCAGGTATTCTAAAGTTAGGATTTCTGAAATGCTTGCTATTTCAGGAATTTGTGTTTAACACGGAGTTTATGTGATTCAGTATTTATTACGCACAGGAATTACCTTTTTTATCCACTAGGACACACCCATTGCTTGAAACAGAGTGAGAGGAAGTAATTACTTTGACTAAAGTCTTTACATGGGGAGCTTAATGGGTCAAAGCTAAAATGGGATCTCCATCTTCCTTGATGTGGCAAAACAATTATCCTGGAAGATGTTGTTGTTCAATGTTTGCAATCTGACAGTATTATATTTTTTTTTCTTTTTAGGTTATGGCCACATAACTGTGCGTGTGATACCAGTGCAGGTTGTTCTGTGCCCTGATTTCATGCCTAGCTGGATTAAGGATGCACGTGAAGACGGTAGATGTCTGCTAGCGGGAGTGGAGAGCCCTCCTTCACGATCAAGTCAAACCCAGCAGAAAATAACAGCTCCCAGCAGAAAAAAATGGCTCTTTCCAACCCTCATCAGTTATGCTCTCAAGTGCTTTTACCCATCAGTCAAGGTTGTGTTTGCCCCCTGCCCTCGCCCTCAACCCTGCAACCTGGTGAGTGTTTCTGATGCCCCCTTGGTGGTTCAGCCCACTCTGTTCTGCCAGGCGGCGCCCACCTCCTGCGCTGCAAGCTTGCTCTCCGTCTCTGCCATCTTCAAGAGCGACGATGTCGATCCTGAAATGGTACTGCGGTATCGCTGAAACATTTGTTATGGTGGCGCAGTTCGAATTCTTGGCATAGCGCATTGCGGTATCCGACTGCAAAGCGGTTGTGGTGAAAATTGTCTGAGCATAACTGCACAGAGACAGCTAAATATGCGGATGGAAATGTTTGGGGGTTTTTTCTCTGCAAAGTTGTGGATTGTAAAGATTTGCTACTAGCTCAAAAAAGACCCGTTGAGGTCTGCAATATTCAATCACTGCTAAGTGCCAGTGAGCTTACGCAGCCCAGAAATTTCCATTGAAAAATGGTTTCTCCCTCTGCCCAAGTTCCTGAAGACGAGGAACAAGAGAAATTCCTGAGGGCAACTTGGTGAGTACTGACAAAGAGAAACATTGTCAGGAAGATGTATTCAGATTTTCGAGAACATTTTTTTTAGGTCTAACTAGACAGAAGCAAATAATAATACAGTAAAGACCGGTTTGTTTGATTTCTTAAGTTTGCTAATTAGAACCAGTCCGCTTCATATTCAGGCCATATCCACAGGAAACATCTCTAGCATTCTTCCTGACCAGCTCAGCAGTCAGCAGTGTTGCTAAAAAGGCTAATTTGTGTTAGCCAGTGTCAGTTTGCACCTACTAGTCGCTAATTACTCAAGCACACATACATATTGCCAGCCAGGCTGGTTTGCAGCTAGCCACCGTCAAACAGGCTTGTATACACAGCACGCATTGAATGATAATAAGCAGAATAATTAAAATAGACGTATAGACTCTAAAGCAACAGTGCTTTTTGGTGGCTGTGGTATAAATGCCGCTTTATCATACATCAGGTCACTTGCTCATGAGTTACATGAGGATATGGGTTTATGTTTATATGGGTTTATGTCTGTAAATTGGTCCCAAATAAAACAACCCAGTTACTGGTTTTGCAGTGTTCATTTTTTGACAAACGTAACAAACTTGGCTAAATATTTCCCACATGTCAGAGAATTAGGTAACCTGATAATTGTTGTCAGATAAGTACAAAATCTGACATATAATATTATAATAAATATTCTAATAAATAATGTCATCAATAATACAGCAAATAATATATAAATATAATAATAAATAATGAGAAACTATACATTAGGTATAGAGATCTTCAATATATTTAATTATGAGAGTTAAAACTAATAGAAATTTTGAACAGCATGTTTTACAGTTGTGTAAGAGAAACGTAACCACGGGACAGCAACTCATCTAATAAAACCAATTCAAGAAATTGGATACTTAAGCTCATCCCCAGGATTTTCATTGGACTCTTTTCCTGCGCATTATGTTGTAGAAAGCTGCCTGCTGCCCTGCGAAACAAAAGAAAAACCAGGGAAAAAACCAAAATCATGCAATGGTGTCAAAGCCAGGGAAGAAACGCCAATATTACGTTGAAAGACAGCCAGAAAGGTGTCTTGCTCGCGGAGCGGTTTTGGCAGAGATAATGCAGCAAAAGCAGCTGAGCTTTGCTTTGCTTTGTTGGTCCAACAGAGGTTCTGTTAATTGTTTTTGGACAGAAAGCAACGCCCACCACAGGCTGAAGGTGTCTCTCACAGCTCTGCCAACAAATAGGAATCCCTGAGCAAACACAGGTGTAAATCCCAAATAGATTTCTTTGGCTTATTGCTTTCATAAGGGTTATTATTCTTATAAAAGCCAAATTATGTACATTCCTGTGGCATTATTTGCTAATACAGAATTAGTTCTCTATTCCAAAGCATGTTATATGTAGCTCGAGGTAAGGGCTGGTGGCCTTTTCCTAGAGATTTAAAGGAGGGTAGGTGCCTCTGCAAATTTCAATAGGTTTAAATTTTAGTCCTTGATTGATGGTCCTATATTTTTGCCCAGGGAAGTGGTGGAGTCACCATCCCTGGAGGTATTCAAAAGAAGTGTAGACATGGTGCTGAGGGACATGGGTTAGCGGTGGGTTTGGGCAGTGTTAGGCGGATGCTTGGACTTGATGATCTTAGAGATCCCTTCCAACCTAGACTATTCTATGATTCTATTTCTTTTAAGTTTTATTAAAAATAAGCATTGTACTGTGTTCCTCCTCGGAGTATGAAAATGCATTGAACAGTTTGAAGTGATTTATAACCTGCACTAAATTGAGAATACCTGTGTACCTGTGAACAGCAAAGAAAAGATCCTGCAAGGAAAGCAGGGGGCGAAATAAGTGTGTCTCTAAAAGTGTGCTTTTTATTCCATTTTTTTAGTGCTAAATGGAATAGTGCATTTAATATAATTCAATTAATGATGAATAAGTGAATGCATTACAATAATTACTAATAAATGAATCTAATTAGTCACATTTATTAATAATAAATAATATTAATAAACAATAAATAACTATAAATAATTACAACAGCCACAAGTTTTAATTGAATGCATCCATCGAATGAAAAATTTTCTGTACATTGACAGTAGATGTCAGAGCCCTTACAAGAGCAGGATTTGTTGTCCTCTGCAGAGCATGTCTGGCTCTTTTTGTGCAAAACTGGCACCTTTGCAACTGAATGTTCTCAAAGTGTTTCAGTATGGTGCTAAGAACAGCAACGCACAGGAAAGCAACTGGGATCTTATGCCTTTACAGATTTTGTCAATTAACGTGTGGCTGTATGGATACAGATGGCATAGAAACATCGTATGGTTTTGTTTCACTGCCAAAACACATAGTAAACGAGTAAACGGCATTGCCAAATTCAACTGAGAATCGCAAACCTAGCCTTTGAGTGGACAAATGAAAAATATTGTGTGTTTTCTCCTCTGAAACAATTACACAGAAAGGCTATTGCTGTTGCACAGAGGGGTGGATCAATGTTAGCATTTTGATTTTAATAAATTCAGAATTACAAGAAACACAATGTAACGTTGTGCAACAGCATCACCCATGCGCTGCATCAACNATTACAAGAAACACAATGTAACATTGTGCAACAGCATCACCCATGTGCTGCATCAATGTACATTTGGCTTATTTTCGTCAACATTGTCTTGCGCATTTTCTCCCATGAGCCTTACTGTACCAGTCTGGCAGATTTCTAGGTCATCAAAACGTTGTCTGTATAGTCTGGATTTGACTGCTGGGCAAGTTTCTGATTAGTTTGCAGAGAATAGCTGAGCTGACTGCCAACAGCTCTCTTTGTAGGACAACAACTTGCAAAGAAACTTTCAAAATNTGGATTTGACTGCTGGGCAAGTTTCTGATTAGTTTGCAGAGAATGGCTGAGCAAATGACTGCCAACAGTTCTCTTTGTAGGACAACAAATTGCAAAGAAACTTTCAAAACCTTGCTAAAACCTTTTCTTCATCCATTGGCTTGATGCTAATAGACAGGAGACTGTAACTAATAATCCCCTCATTTGGAAATTCATCAGATTCCACAGACGTAAATTTGTGCCCATTGTGAAAGAGTAATTCATTTGGATTTCCTTCGTGGCTGAAAATGAGTCCTTGATTACTGTTCTGGAAGTAACCTGGGAAGTAAAGGCTGCTCCAGCCATTACTGGAGTCATCAGCTGCAGTAATAGCATAATCGTAGCCTGCTGGTAGCGTTTCAGAGGGCTTTGCTCAAGTTATGTCCCTCCCCATCTGTTTTCCCCGCCAGTCGAATTCCTATGAATACCGCTGAGCTACAAAACAGAAATACAAGCCCTGTCATTGCAGATAGTGTCGATTTTATATGTTTAACAATTCCTTCATAAGATAAAATAATAACGACCGTGAGTGCCTGGAATCAATATGCATTGTTAAATGTCCTCTCATGCATTCAAGATGCCCAATTCATTTCAAATCAATGATTTCTAGGTTTCACTGTTGACTTGCATGGTGCGTTTACTGAAGTCAGTTGTCCATGCAGTGACAGATTCACCAGGCTGCTCCACAGTCTGTAAAATTCCTTCTCCCCGTTCTCTGGGAAATCGTGGAGTATTGTGGGGGAACGGGTCCATTTGGACAAGTGAAACCATGCCTTGGCAGACATGTTGATCCATCAACACAGTTTGTCAAGCCAATTTGAAGCAAGCTCAGCAAACTCTGCAGAGCTGCAATGACAATAAAATTTATTTCAGGTTGGACTGTTGTAAAAGCATCCCATCAGAATGATTTTCTGGTACTAATGGCTGCTGATAGATTCGACCTTGTGACTTAAAGATGAAAAACTCTGTATCTTATAAGGAATTGTTTAAATCACTGAAAATTTAGAGGTTGGTTTGTTTGTTTGTTTTAATTGGGAGAATTATAGACAAGTTTAGTTCTAGTAGCATTTGAAGAAAGTTAAACACATTAAATTCAGAATAATTTCTCAGTTGATTTGGTGGTAGTCATTCCATTCAGCCATAAAACTGTTAAATATCAATGGAAATACCAGGCAACATTGGCTACTATATGTGTGTCACAGTGTTGAACAAACCTCATGCATAATTTACTTCTAATACTATTTTTTTTAAATAAAATATAAAAATGAGTTTCTTTGAAGTTACAAACTTTAGCTGGAATGGTAGTTGCTTGACTCAACAACTCAACAACGCATCGGATTAAAAAAAACTATGAAAAACTCTCCAGAAATCTCCAAGGGAGAGCTAATTACTGCTGAAAATGTTATATAAACAGTGGGGAGGGATGCGTGGAGAGGTGCACTGTTCATTCTTGGTTTTCTTAATCCAGAACGAACAATACATTGCAGCCAAGCTCCGTGGAGCCCGATAGCAGGTGAGGGCTGCAAGCAGCCCAAAAGTCCTCCCTGGAGCCTGGAAAGACTTCCTATGATTCTGTGTTAGATTCTGGGACCTAATTCCAGGTCTTAAAATCATGAAACATCATTTCCACACTCAGATATATAAATATAGAAGGTTTTTGAGACAGAGGTGGGAGACAGATGTTGTCCCTATATTTGTGTCTTGCTTTATTTTTTTTAACATACTTGCAAAATGATGGTCCAGTACTACAGATATTTTAACAGTCACCTCCAAAGTTAGCTGCAGTTCTCCCAAAACCCCAAGATTTCATCTGGGATAAATCACTGAAATACCATTTAGCCAATACAGTTCACATTTGCTGACAATCTGGTCCACAAAAAAAAAAAAAGTCTGAATGAATTACGCAGTTCCACCAGGGAATAGGAGACGGACCCTTTACAGTAGCATGCCAGTATACGTCTTGGTTGCCTTTGCTGCTCATTTCACAGGAAAAGTGATGATTAAAATTATTGAATTATGCTAATGTAGTCTTGGCTGTGCACCATGAGCCTATTGTAGAAAACTATCGAAACAGAAAAGAAAACGAAAACTTCCTTGTTGGTGGTTCTTGTTGTTAAACAAGAAAACAGTGAATCGATATTGATATTACTGTCAGTGATTTACGTTGTTCAGGCATTAAAGCATGACCTTGACTATGAGTTGGCTGAAAAAGGCATGGTAGGGGGGAAAATATGTATTAAGTTTTAGAAATCTTTAAATGACGTGTCTTTCCTTTGTCCCCAGACAAGTAGGCTTTCTTTGCTTCAGTAGCCTAAAGAGGGATCCGACGCTGAGAAGCGTGCACCAGAGGGGCATAGCATGAAGATGGTTTCACACAAAACAGCATCTGGCTTTCCTGCAGAAGCCCCAGAACAGCTTCCCCGTTGGAGACAGGCAAGACGCAGGTTGGTGTGGCAAAGCAGGTAGAGTGCGAAGTCCTCTTTGAAACCATGTTGTGATGGTCCTTGAGCTGGTTTGTGTGCCAGAAACAGGAGGCTGATCCGGGGCATGTTCCTCCTCCCCCTCTCTCTCCCACTTGTCACATAAAAAGAAGTGTCTTAACCGGATAGCATCGCTTGTCTTGGGTGTGTAGATAATGCGAGTATGGGATGTGTTGTCCCTGTTTCCAATAGATTAGTTGCAAACCAATGCCTCGTACCTTGTTTACTAACTTGGAATGATGTTGTCAGGATTAGAAAGGATTTTGTGGACTACCTCAAATTAAATTGTTTGTTTCAGCTAGCTTTGCTGAAACTGTGCTTTAATTCACGCGTATAATATATCTGAAGTGACCACACCGTTTGTGTTTGGAATGAATATTATCTGTGCCTGTATTAACATTGAGGCTGCTTTAGTTAAGCCAGTGAGAATACTTACATTTAATTAAAAAAAATAATGTTATGAGAGTTACGGTTTTTTGGTTACTTTTTCTAAAAGTAAATAAAAAGTCCTTCATCACCCATGCAGCACTGAAAACAAATCAAGGATTGCTTGATTGGCCTTTAGTCACCACCATATGCTTTTTTCCTTAGCAAAAGACAGTAGGAAATTATTGCATTACACAAGTGGAATTTAAAATGTTGCTGATGTATTTAAGGATGCTCTTTCCTGAGAAGAATCATTATGTATGACCATGCTCTTTAAAAATGTGATTACAACAGTTGAGCAGATGGTAGACACTTGGGGTCAGCTCTAAGGAGATCTGTATTTACAGTGTATTAATAATGGTTTAAACTTTCTCATAAATAGATGTTGATTAATTTTAAATCCATTTGTAGAAACCTAGCATTGCCAGACTATTTCCTGAAACCACAATACAAAGTATGATAAACACCATCCGTTAATCCAGACTAATGTACTCCACACGTTAAAAAAATTCACTAAAAGGATTAATGTAATTTTTCAGACATGAAAAAAACCAGATTGTATATTTCATATGTACTTTGTGTGTTGAATTTTTGACAGTCAACTCTTTTCGTTGATAGAATTATGTGGTTTTATCCTTTGCTGTAACATACTTTCAAGTAATTTATATTTAATTTTATATTCTGTTTGGGATTTCTTTTTCACTTTGTCACACAGCTATTTCATGCCATTGAGTGGAAAATAGATTAATCCAATCAGGTGAAACAGCAGGAGGAAAATTTAGGAAAAGCCTATTTTAAAGGCAGGCTGACATAATTTTGCTGAAAATAAATAGCATTGAACAGTGATTCTTAACCTTTGGCATATTTTGACCCTGTATTCTGGTTTTGGACCGTATAACTGTATAGGGCCTTTCTACAATCCTGACACCTGTTTGGAAGCCCCAACCCAAAAGTCGTTGGGCTGAAATCTTGATCAATTCATGTCAACAGGAGTTTTGTCATGCTTCCACGGGAGTGAAGAGGTGCAGTGTTTATAGGTATCTAAAATATCTGTGTACATGCATACATAGATAATTATATAGCTTGGATATAGCACATCAATACAGAGACATACATATATGTTTGTCTGTGTATGCAGCATGCAAGCAAGCAAACGCAGGAGCGTGTTCTCAGTGACTTTAAATAACTTTCTGAAATTTAAGAGCAATTAGATTAAAAATTCAACCAACAGCTGATACCACTTCACAATCACCAAAAATACGGAACCCAAATTTAGGTTTACAGCAGGGTCATTTTATTTTCTTCATAAAAGCCTATTTAAGAGAGATAGCCCTCATTGCAGCAAATGTTAAACATTGAAGAATTTATAGGCCAGAAAGGTAAAGTAAGTTGATCTTTAATCGCTATAAGTCGGTTATCACAGTCTTGAAGTTTTATGAAGCGAGATGCTTTAATAGTGGAGCTGAAGGGTGAAGAATTGACGTTGAGCTTTCAGCTGGACCTGCAGCTACAAACTTTTGTGCACAATTTTTGAAATAAATTTTGGAATAAAGATGTATAATTCCAGTAACTTTTTCTTCATACAGTTCCCTTCCTTTTCATTGTTTATCTGCTTCAGAAGGATAAATCCTAAAAATTGCCTTTAGAGCAGTAAACGTAGGAACTAGAAATTTTGGCACGAGCTGCTTTGACAAGAGCCATACAACTGAGGCATCCTTTCCAAGATCTTGTAAGCAGTGAGAAAATTGTTCTTTTTCATGTTTGGTTAAAATTTTGTTAATTGTGGACTGGAATTAATGTTCCAAACTCACATGTAAAGTCTTACGCTACTGAAATGGATAAAACCTAAGGATGAGGGAAAGTTCAGAGTGTGTGTAAATATCATTACATAGTCCAAAGAAAGCAGTCACAGGTGCGAAAAAGGTCTCAGGGAGACAGAAAGACTGAACCTTGGTCATCGTGAAGCTATTGTTTTTTACACTGTAAAACATAATAATCCCAATCAGTCGAGCACAATCTCAGGCATGTCTTAAAACCCCACTGAACTTAAGAACACGCTTAATTCAAATAGGGTGGACTTCGGACTATGTTTATGTCCTTTTGCTGCATGAGCACAAAGAAACAATTATGATAATCTCATGAGGTGACCTCATCTTTCTGCCCGTGTCCAGCCTGTTTTTCAGCTCAGCGTGCTTTAACTTTCTACTCCGATCTTTGTCTGCAATTTCTATATGCTTACGCATACTCTTTTTTTTCGGATGGCTAACGTAACTCATCAGAATTTGAAAGCTTTGAAGAAACTTCCGTTCTGATGTCAATAATTCCTACTGCTTTTCAAATTCTTCATAAATTGACCAAAATCCTGACAATCTTTGCACCCTGCACCTCAAAAAATGAATACTCTATATACCTCATAATGTCGCCGTACTTTCTAAAGCACAATTGCATAAGATCTGCAAAAGGTGTACAATACTCCAGTATTGCCCCTTATATCTTAGCAGGACTTTTTTACTAATGTCTTTCAGTGTCACTGATTGCACTTCAGTGCCTTACTCATGCGTCGCTGGCGTAACGGCCCTTTCCCTGTCTGTCTGTTCACCCTCCAGTTTCTCAAAATGTTTTCCTACATTGTTGCTGAAAATGTCCTTCTGGTTTCTGGCCATTGCTTCTTGTCTTCTTTATCTCTAACAGAGAATCTTCCAGCTGACCAGCTTCTGAGTCCATGAAGC
>RSEF01000012.1:7299382-7319306 GCA_003993805.1 Himantopus leucocephalus | reverse complement strand
AAAAAAAAAAATCTGCAACTTCCTTATATATTTGAATCAGATTTTTGTGGAAAACATCAGTGTAAATCCAGTGAAGTTACTACTCCATAGTACCAGTATGTAGTAAACTTCCAACTTTAAAGTAAACCAGTTGGTAGGTGAGTTTTGATTTCTTTAAAATGAATGACTTGCTTAACCAATCAATCATGCAGATGAAAGTATCGCAACTTGGTCATTTAGACGCATATATGTTGCATGTTTCAGGGTGCTGTGCTCATGAAGTAACGTGTATTTGTGTTAACAGCGGCTTGTGATAACTGTTGGCGTAGTTCAAATAGATGATGATGTAGATCTGTTTGCACAACAGGATGTAAACCGGGCTAATCTTGTTTAAGGTTCATAATGCTTTTGTCTTGGGCTCTTTCAGCACTGCTCATGTACGTAAAGATTGCGGCTCTCGGAGAATAACCTTGATTGTGCTCTACACCTGCTTGCACTTAGGAAAAGAAACATTTGTCACTCTTATTTATGCATTTGCTTAAATTGCATTTTAATTTTAACAGTTTAAGTATGTTGGTGGAGAAAAATGTTTTCTGAATGAAAGTTTGACCAAATGCCCAGGGAGCTGGTGCAAATCTTTCCATAGACTCAAGAGATTTTGTTTCAGGCATTTTATTTAAACAATACTCCTCTCAACCATAACTGAGTAAAATTACATGCTTTTCATAAAAAAAAAAAAGAACAAAGGTGTTTCAAACAGCAATATTTAATGTAATGTTTTAAGGAAAATACTGAAAATTAAATCTTTCCATATTATATTTTTGAGGCAATTTTAAAATATAAAGAAGCCTGCATTTAGTTCTTCAAAAAGCAATATATCTGCTTGAGTATTACAAAACTCAACTTCTTCTTGCTAAAATGGAAATTGGATTAGATTCTGTTGGAGTAAACTCAACAATTGCTTAACTTCTTTTGTGTTATTCTTCATTCCCATTAATAGGAATAACATGATACCTATACTCAGCAATTCCCATCACTGTGGGCTCTTAAATAAACATTAGGAAATATTAGTCTCAAAGTTAAAGACTCCATTTAGCACATTGCCCAGCTATGCATTTCATATTTGCAAGTAGGAATGGCAGTCCAGGGTTTTTTTGACCACTCATTACGCTAATGCTGGCAGGCTTTCCTGGCCAGACTCTTTACAGAGCGGGGCAGGTTCAAAATGTATCGGAGCCCTTATCGCTCAAAGTAAACATTCAAAGCATATTTCCCCTTTGCTGAAAGATTTACATTAGTCGCCTGTTAGACAGCATATCAATTACAGTGCTGCCTTTCCTACGTGTCATAGGTACGTGCTTCCCCTTTGCTGTCACCCCAACTGAAGTTTAAAGTACAGAGGCTATAAAAGGAGGATCTGGCTACATTTATTTAACAAAAGTCTTTTAAATTATTTAGGTGAAATCTCGAAGGCGTTAAATCACGCCTGTGGTGGCATTCTGAGACGCAGGCTTTGATGCCCTCGATTGTGCCAAACAGCACAATATGCTACAAACCTTTCCGAAGGCTTCGGTGATGCTACTGTGTAAACAGCACTTAGCTGATCCGATAAAGATGGTCTGCGTTGTTTGTCCCTGAGATACGTGAGCCCAAGCTAATCTGAGCAATAATTCAAGCAACATGTTTACTGATGAGTGAGTGTAGAGGGAAGTTATGTTTTCGACAGTTGGTTCTTCAAAGAGTGAGATTCAGCAGCAATTCCCCCACAGTGTGTCTCAGTGGGAATCGCATCGCAGCTCAGGGGTGTGACCGTGAGCCCGGGCTCCTCTCACCCGGCACCAGCGACCCAGGTGTTGTCTGCGTAGCAATGCGCAGGGAGGTTCACACCTGGGAACGGGGATGAACGCGTTTTGATTTTTGCAGATCCAGCATGGGTGCTCTACTTTACATGTGATGCAGCTTTAGGTCATTGCCACATTCAACCTAACATCTCTTTCTCAAATGCATACCGGGTAAAGTCGCATCACCCAGCTGAACACACAAACATCGGTAATTTCTAATCATATTAGAGAAGATCACAATTTTTGGTTCGTGGGTCATTTTTTGGTTAGTTTCATAGGTAAAAAAAAAAAAAGGAAAGAAAAATACAGCAACTAAAATTTTAACAAAGACAAAAAAGTTACTGTTAACACAAAGTTACCATCATTCTGTATTTGTACTCCATACTTCCCAGGAAAGCTTTCCCTTTTGCCACATCTATTTATAAGCCACAACATGATATGTTTTATTCCGAGAAGTTATAACAGGGACCAGATTAACGTAGACATCATGAAAAATACAACAAAACTAGGAAGGAGAAAACAGAGCAGGCTGAGAAAAAGCCGCTCGGGAAGTTGTCCTAGGGGAAGGAGAATTGAGTATCTTGTTTAGTGAGGAGTTCAATTCTTTCCCCTTTGTCAAAGATGGTGTTTTCTCCAAAGTGACTGCTGGAAATAGCCATTGTCTCTCTATATAGTGATGTCTTCATCTGAAATTCTTGCATGAAGACAGAGCATTTTTCTAAAAGATGTGTTATAGATGAACAAAAGTGGTATTCAGGTGATGAAAGTTAGTTGCAGTTCTACATGAGAAGTAAGTTCTATATAAGAAGTAAGAAGGAAGTCAAAGTAGAACATTGTAATGGTCCTTTCTTGTTTCGGTGTCTGCAGCTCTGTTAAAGTTTCCTTTTCTTCTTGTAATTTGCTTCAAGGATTCTAAAATAAATACTTTCTATTACTATATATATTCAAAGCAGTGGGACTTAGTTATATAGAAATATATAAGTTTACTAAAGTCCCAGTGCAAATTGCTGATTGTTGTGTGTTTTACAGAGGTGAAAACAAAGGAACAAATCTAAAAGGATAAAGCCAGCGCAAGCAGGTCATGTGATCCTCCCTCAGTGGAACTGAAGGAGATGTAGTGTATGATGAATTTAAAAATTAGAGGATTCTTTTTAGCTTTCAAGTAATTCATTTATCGAAAGGTCTTCTTTTTTTTCCCCTCAGAGCCGTTTCCAAGTCTTGCAAAAAACTTTAACAGTTTTGCCTTGAATGTAAAATAGAAAATGGCTTTGAAAGCTCAACCCNCTTTCAAGTAATTCATTTATCGAAAGGTCTTCTTTTTTTTCGCCTCAGAGCCGTTTCCAAGTCTTGCAAAAAATTTTAACAGTTTTGCCTTGAATGTAAAATAGAAAATGGCTTTGAAAGCTCAACCCTGAACCACCATGGGGTTTCTGAGGTTTAGTCGGTGTCAGAATCTCAACTGATCGTGTGAAATGAAGTGTTCCATTTTAGTTTTTGTTAATATGATCAGCATTTTTCTTATTAAAGAGAGGCAAAACATGAGTGCATGTACAATTAGACATTCCCACACAGCTATCTGTGCACCATCAGCCATTTATAAAATTGAGACTCATAGGCAGAANAGAAGAAGTAGGGTAAAACCCATCAAAACCAATTTTGTCCTGGGGCAGAATGTCCTTTGTCACAAATAAATAAGTAGTGTGGGCAGGATGAGGCTGAAACACGGACCAATCCCTGGGAGAAAGTTGTGATGAAAGGAGAGCAGCCTCACAGCCTGTCAGGGTGGACATAAAGTAGTTCCCACCGGCCAATGACCATGATTGTCTTGTCCGAAGCCCAGTTCCACGTGGAATAACATTTTTTTCTGAATTTAAATGTATTCCAACTATGAACAGAGTCCTTTAACTATTCAGTGAATTGGGAGTTTCTGTACTCTGTGTTTTTCTGGCTTTTAAAATTCTCATTCTCCGTACTAAGCAGAAGTCTGTCACATTTTAAACAGCTGCTGTTTAAAATTCCAGTCGGTTGACTTTTGACATGATATTTTTGCTATGCGATTCCAGAATATAACTACTAACTGCACTTTATCAAGTAAATGCTCACTGGGCACTTCAAACCTAATCATTTTGATCTACCTTAATCAAAATTTCTGTCTAATCTGTCCAGTTCCTTGGCAAATGCTGCAGCCAGCTATATTGATATGTTAAACGCATATAGCTCTGCTGTATGTGACGCTCTCCTAGTTTGGGATCTTCAAGAAAAACACAGGAAACCAACTGTACGGTCTGACTTCTGTCTGTATTTTAACTCTGCTGGCTTCATTGCGGTTCTCAGGCCAGCGTAGAATAATAGAATTTGTGCAAAAGTGAGGGGTGGCACAACAGAAAATTTCACTTGTACGAAGATGGAGGACAGAACGCTCCCCCGCGAAGCATCCATATGGGGAAGAAATATGCCTAAATTCTCCCTCCGGGTTGTTCAGAAGGACCTTAGACAAGTCACTTCTGTAGGGATTTTGCCGCTTTTACAATGTCTAGAGGTATCTCGGAACCAGAAAAAAAGAAAAAAAAAGATAAAATGTAGAAGGCAGTGGTATGGTTACATAGCAGGAAGCATATTCAATTTTCACTCAGCTCATCATAGAAAGCCCTGTGGACCCCGGTGCTATATACGTGCCAAAAGTGATTTTGCTTTCCATGACGTAATTCTTAAATATAGTTGCTTTATTAATTATATACAAAATTGTAAAATATCCCAGTGTGGGGGTTTTGGTTTGGTTTGGTTTGTTTTTTTTTTCTTAAATGCGAACAAGTGCTTTTATATGAAATTCTGCATTAAATGTGAATCTCAGTCCAGTATTTTCCAGTTTGCCAAATAATGATGTGACAGTGTAGTGTCTGCAGTAGTCGTGTGTCGGGTGTCAACCGAACATTCATGGAATCAACCCCAGTTTGGGGCTGAATTCATTTTTCATGTTGATAGCTATCTGCCGCTCAAAAACATTTCTGTTGTAATAATTCATCTTTAGCAAAATATGAGTTAATAAAACTACAGCGTCACGTTTTTGGTTACAAGAATGGATGTGAAAGTATTTATTTTAGTTTATTTTCTATTTATTTTCTCTTTAGCTCTTGTGACATCAGACCCCGGGCCTAGCTATTGATTTTAAAAGGAGCAGGATTTTACTCTTGTAAATATACTTGGTATTTCAGCAAGGACAGTTTGAAGATAAGCTCTCTATGTTGCTTTCTTTTATAGTATTCATGACGTTTCTATGGTTGGTGAGCCGTTTGGCCTGATATCTCAGAAGGCATTGCAGAAATTGGAAGTGCTTTCTTCCAGGGGAGGTAGTTTCTAGTAAAATTTAATTTAATTCATGGCAGGATGATTTATGTCAGGTTTCGTGGTTTTTTTTTTCATTGTTGATTTTGGAAGAATTAAACGATGCATCGTTGTTTGTTATAGCTGTGGTATTTTTACTGGGACTGATCTCTGCAATTGTTTCCTTTAACTCTTTGTACTTGCCTTTCGCTTTACTGTTACTTTTCTTGTACAGCAGCAGAGGCCTTTAAGGCACAGCTGACAGGGCGGATTTTTTTACAAGAATAACATAATTAGTGTTTGAACCTTATATGAGTACTTCTGTCAGGTGGCACACAATTAAAATTCCATTTACAAAAGCCATATTATACGGTATTGGTGATTCCCATACCATAAACACGCTTCTTAGAAGCAACAGGAGATTGAACGTGTTGCCTGCTTATACTTGATGTAATGGTGAGTTAAAGCCTTCAGGTCTCTGAGCAGCCGCTTTGCCAGAGATGCTTAGAAAGAGATGCCAGTGTATAAAGAGAATATTTGAGTTTTCAGCTTCCTGGCTGTATAGGAACGATGTACACTCTGAAAGTAAAAGCCAGCCGTTAGAAACACGGCGTGAGAGGTGCTTCACGGGCGTGAGGCAGAGCTCCTGCTAAATACAGTTTGGCCATTTAATCCCACATAAACCGTAGAGCTTTTAGGTAGAAACTGCGCTGCAAGAATATGTTCTTTCCCCACTGCTGAGGAGTGAGTGGAAATGATTCCGTGAGATATGAAAAATGTTATTTAATGCTTTATTTATCATCCGATTCATACATAGTATCAGAATCGTCTAGGTTGGAAGGGACCTTTAGGATCATCGAGCCCAACCATCAACCCAACACTGCCAAACCCACCACTAACCCACGTCCCTCAGCACCACGTCTGCATGTATACATGTACATAAATTTTTGCACACTTGCTCAAAGAGTCTATCTGCATGAAACAGTTGTATTTCTGGAGGTTGACACATTTGTGTAAAAATGCAGCCTCATGAAGAGATGATTGCATTTTTGTCAGGTAATAAGCCGCTCCCTTATTTCCAGCTCTGCCACTTTGTCCAAAGTGCGGTTGTGTGCAGCTTGCGTTTGCAGCAAAAAAGTTCATGTCACATGTCAAAAAAAAATGGCAAAGCTGCTTGTGCATTTCCAGAGCCTGAAAACATTTCCCATAAGCAGCAAAAAAAAAAAAATAAAAAATGAAAAAGCACAATGCAGTAAACGCTGGGAGAAACTTCAAAATGTAAATTTAGATTGAAAAATCAAAACTTTTATAACTTGCTTATGTTTTCTGTCATAGCATAAAGGCCAAATATATCTGTGCTTTAATGGCTTTGAATGTGACTGCTTGGAACCAGGGATATATTTGATCCGGTGACTGCATAAATGAAAAATCATGGATATGCAAACTTTTCCTTTACTTCCTCATGCAAACCTTTCCTAAAACTTTTTATAGCACATGTCAGCCAATAAAGCAGTAATGTAATACATTAGAGTAAAAGAATTTAGTCAGTACTTTGGGCTGGAACTGGCTCGTGTTAGATTTCACAGAGTTTGGGGAAGCTCGCCTTCTTTTTGCTGAAGATTTTGCATGTGATAAGCCGAATTTTGCTTGTCTTAATCAGGTAATCAGCCTGCAGATTTCAGTCAGTCAGCTCCCCCGATGATGTCTTGCTAGTTTTTGGCACACGGAGGACTTTTCTGGTTATCGAAAGCAACAGCCTTAATATGACACAGCACTGGATTCCAGTTCACAGAGGAGAGGCAGAAATGGACGCAATAATACTTGGGTGTCTCAGCAGTGCCGTTAATAAGTGTTTTAAGATGTGAAAGTGGGAACTTGGAAAGCAGGCCACCACATACTCCAATAGAGACGTGGATTTAATACAGCTCATTTATAACTGGTGATTGCTTGGAGGCATCATAGACAAAATCCTTAATGTAAGAGGAAAAAGTGTAGGCTGTCACTTTCCGTTCCAGCCTTTAATTTCAATTGTATGAGCAGGAGCAGCTGCATGTTGCTATCAGGCGTATGAAGTTTTTAGTGCTAAAAAGGCAGCTGGACTGGAAATACCCCAGAAGTACATATCCATTTGTCTGGTTAACTTCAGCACTTAGACTATCAATCAGGTCGGCCTAAAGAAAAATGAATGACATCAGTCAAAACAATAGGATATCTCTGTGCAGTGATTAGCTCCGTGTAGTACAAAAACTTAAATAATTTGTTCTTTGAAAATGTGATGATTGATTGGCTTCCATTAGGCTTGGATTTTAAAACATTCCATGAACTCTCAGATAAAATGGCACTAAAATGTTATTGCAATAACCAAATAAATCATATTAGACTATAGTGTATATAAGTACTTTAAAACATTATAGATACTAGAATTCTGTGTATAATAAAAAGGTGAAGAATGTAATCCACGAGGTTTTTTTTATGCTCTCATCTCACACCAGCATTATCCTGGGCTGTTTTCAAGGATAATGTTCCTAAGGGTATGAATTTTGGAGTTTGTTTTCATGTATTTTATATATATATATATATATATATATGTAAAAGTTGCCCAGTTCTGGATATGTTCGGTCAAAGGGAGGTATTTTAAAGCTATCACAATGCAGAGTTTGTCTGAGCTTTTGATACCGATGCTGGCCATTTAATTTGATCTCAGCCTTGCAATCAGCTTGCAACTGAGAAATAAGCGGTTACCATTTAAACATGGCGCATTTTTCAGTATTGGCTTTGTGGTTCAGCTCATGGTCCTGTAGTTCTGGCCAGAGAATCTCTGACATATAGTAATGTTTAGCCTTGAATCTCATGTAGAGGAATAAAACAAAATCTTGCCCTGATATGTAGAGTGGCAGTATGGTTAGCACTTGTAATTTATGATCGTTCTCTTAATATTTCACTTTTGCCTAATGACCCAGGCTCTGCGGGCAAATAATTCCGTGAATCATCTCTTACTTCAAAACAAACTCTAGGCCCAACGCATGCACGATTGCCTAAACATTGTAAGCTCTATGGATCATAAATCAGGAGACAAGGAAAATAATCCCATCAAAAATGTTTTATTTCATTGTTTTAGGATTTTACTCATGCATTTTAAGCACTGCCGTTGAGCTTAAGTAATTGGTGTCATTGTAAATCTTCAGAGAATCAGATGCAGTGCACAAGTGTTTACCTTCAAAGTCAGTTGGAAGTGCATGGCTTTTATATTGTTGACCCACGCTATTTTGTAAGTTGTTTTCTAATGAGAGAAAATTGAGTGTATTGAGAAGGTCCAGATATCTTCAAAATAGTCTTTGGAGAGTTTACATGTTTGATTACAATGACTGCTGTCTAAACAGTAATACCTGTGATCTAAGGTATTGCTTCATACTGGAAGTACTAATTACAAATTACCACATTTCTGCGATGAATGAGAGACTTTAGTGAAAGCATCACGTCTGAGACTTTGTCTCGCACTCCAGAGCTGATGAAAGCTTTAGGTAGCTAGTGAGGTAACCATGGGTAAGATCTCAGGTCCATCATTTATAAAGTCCATGCATTTATAAAGTCATTGTTATTAAATAAACACGTCAATTCAGTTTCCAGTGTCTAAATCTTAAGAAGGGAAAGCTCAGGGGATCTTAGCGGTGTGTGTAAACACCTGAAGGGACACTGTAAAAAAAGACGAAGCCAGGCTCTTCTCAGTGGTGCCCGTTGACAGGATGAGAGGCGGTGGGCATAAGTTGAAATGCTGGAGATTTGCAGTGAGGGTGGTCAGACACTGGAACAGAGGGGTCATGGGGTCCCATTCTTGGAGATAACCAAACCCTGACTGGGCACATCCCTGAGTAACCTACTTGGCCCTTGCTCAAGCAAGGGGTTTGGGTTGGATGATCTCCAGAGGTACAATGCAGCCTCAACAATTCTATGATTGTAATGCAGAAATTCCACTGAAAGGATCTCTTCAATGAGAGATGACTAATTACTAGTGATTCGTGGCTATATACATTTCCTGACTTAGTCATATATGATGTGTAACATCAACAAAAGTGGATATTTTGGTATTTGTATGATAAAATCCTATTCAATATTTATTATTAACTGATGTCTACAAAATGTATTACTAATTTAGGCTGCTTGAGTTAGGCTTGGATTGTCACCTGGGCATGAGGGTTAGAATTCGTACTAATGTAAAGAGCAAGCACAAAGGCTATACTGTCAAATTAGGTTGAAGTGGGATGTAATTGATGTATAGCCTCCACATCATACAGTAAAGTATTGTATTCTGAATTCGTATAGTTTATTGAAAGGAGTAAGTGAAATGTTAGCTCCTGTTTTAGAGCACCAATTTGGAAACAAATCTACAGGTTATAAAAGCTAGAGTTTGGGGTTTTTTTTAGCCTTTGTGAAATAGTGTATGTGGAAAGATGTATAAATTCCTAGGAGTTGGTAAGACCAAAGCTAGAGCTGGGCTGAGTTGAATTTCCTGATGATATCTGCTGATAGTGTCTATTGCTGCTGGCTTACTTTTAGAATTTTTTTTCTTGGTAGATTATTTGGAATTGGGTACTTTGAAGGGAAACAAGGAATGTGCTTGTGTATTTATCCAGTGCCCCACTCAATGAGGCTGCTGTGTTACCAACAGGGTTCCAGCACACTGACTGGCTGCTCCTACTAATGGGTCTCACTGCCTGTGGCTTAGGCAAAAAGTAGACTTTGGCTCCTGTCTGGAATGAAGCAGGGGAATTATTTCTAATGCCTTGATAATTGGGCTGTCTCCTGCCTTTCACAACAAATTCTCAACTCCTCTTGCTTTTACAGCAAACTTCCACTCTGCATGTATTACTTCAGCACAGTCAGGAATGAATTTATAAAGATGCGCTCGTTCTTAAAAGCATCATAGAACCATAGAGTCATAGAATGGTTTGGGTTGGAAGGGACCTTAAGGATCATACAGTTCCACCCCCCTGCCCTGGGCAGGGACACCTCCCACCAGCCCAGGTTCCTCCAAGACCCATCCAACCTGGCCCTGAACATCCCCTGAAGGGATGTGGCAGCCACAGCTTCTCTGGGCAACCTGCACCAGGGACTCACCACCCTCACAGGAAAGAATTTCTTCCTAATGTCTATTCTAAAATCTCCCCTCTTTCAGATTAAAACCTTTACCTCTTGTCCTATGGCTCCCCTCCCTGATCAAGAGTCCCTCCCTCCTTTCCTGGAGCCCCTTCAGACACCAGAAGGGGCTCTAAGCTCTCCCTGGAGCCTTCTCTTCTCCAGGCTGAACACCCCCAACTCTCTCAGCCTGTCCTCACAGCAGAGAGGCTCCAGCTCTCTGATCGTCTTCATAGCCTTCTGTGGCCCTGCTCCAACAGAGCCATGTCCTTCTTACGCTGGGGGCCCCAAAGCTGGATGCAGTACTCCACGTGGTGACTCATGAGAGGAGCAGAGGGGTAGAATCACTTCCAAACCTTGTGGATAATTACATACATTTTACTGTGCATTGAAATAGAGGAGGGTTGCTCACCTTAGCATTGCTGTGCATCCCCAAAGACAGACTGGCTAATATCCGAAAGCCAAAAATAGCCTAAGCCCAAGCTCTTTGACATAGTTGAACTTGCTGAGGTATAACCCTGACAAATTCTTTGCCGTAGTATTGCTGCTACAGGAAGTACCTGGGTGATGGCAGGTAGCTCCCCAGTTGAGCTTCAACCCCAGGGACCCTGGTGCTGCCAGGTGGGATCAGTTGCCACAACAGGGCATGGCAGAGCTGCTTCCAGCCGGCCAGAGGCTGCAAGGGAACTGCTGAATCTTTCCAGTCTTGCTAATGCTTCAGAACCACCTTCAAAGGGCTCTGCACATTGGTTTTGTGGGTTTTTTTGAGGGCAACCAGGAGGGTTCCATGCAGAGGGGACAGGATGCCAGACTTACTTTGGAACATATGTAGGACTAAGCTTGAGAAATCTTGGTTCTCGAATGACAAAAGTAAAGATTTCAAGCAATTTGCAAGAAAAAAAATTTAGAAAATTCATTGTGATTACAGCCTGTTGATACAGAATATGTGTAGCAGAAAAGCACCAAAACCTAAAATAGTATTTTGAAATACACATTAAATCATGAGTTGCAAGTCTTGCTGGTGACATCTTTGATTGTAGTTCAGTGCATTTCCAATCAGTGAGACATCCTTTTGGGTTGGTCACAAAAATATCCCTGCTTACCCAGAAGAGACGTTGGTTATGCATGTGGTGTGCAAGAAATAAATATCATCTGAGATACGTTACTAAATTATAAAGTATGTCAGGTCTTGCTTTTTCCCTGCATGGAAAGTATTTTTAACTATAAAAACTGTACTTCTTTAAAATTGAGAACCTGCTGTTCAGATTCTATTACTAGCTTGCTTGTTATCTCAAGAATCACTCTACATAATTGTAGTTTGCCAAATGGCTGAAGTTCAGGGAAGGTTATATTTGGATTTTCACTATTATCTTCCATTTTCTCATGCTTCATCTTTCTTCAAGTATGTAATTCCTTTGGGATGAAAACTTCCATGTTTGTTCGCAATGCAGAATGTTTGTGGGAGAGGCTGAAGGAGTAGGGCTGCTTGTTCTAGCAGCCCTCGAATGGTGAAGGCTTTCTTATAGAATTTTTTCCCTTCTTTATCATAGCATTTTAATTTTCCTAAAAGCTGTTTATCTATTTAAATGGATTTATATAATTTATGCCTTTACTTAGCGACCATTAAAATTACTTTCACATCCTCTTTTTGTGATTAGGTAGATACGCAGTCTACTAAAAACTCCAAACTAACAAATATAACTTTATTTAATTGTATTGAACCTTTTTTTTATTTTTATTTCTTTATTTTCATGTTTATATTCCACCACTCATTTCTATCCTAAGTTTGTGACTGGAAACATGTATTTTCCTCTGGCCCCCTTCTGGCCAATCTTTTAACTTCCATTTTTCCCTATATGTTTGGGAAAGACAGTTGTACCAAGTGAAGTCTATTGGGCTAGACAGACTATGTATTTATATGACTATAAATACTTCTCATTAATCAACCTTTTTATTTCTAAAGCGATACCAATGCAGAAACGTTGGCCAACACATTTGTAGCAAGTTACAAGAACAATAAAAAGATCAAGAAAGCATCTATGTTTTTTTCTTTCTGCCCAGTGCATTTTCTGCTTGTCCTTTCAGTGTTGGCTTCAGGAGCGTTCTTTAATATAAAGCATTTTGGTGATGCTGTCTTCCTGAGCTAAATCTGGTATTACTTTAAAAAGTGATTTCTTCTTTCATCCCTCATGGATGCCACAAGCAATGTTCCTGTTTAGAGTACTGCTTTGTAGCATAACCTCACTTTTCTTCTGGCCCTTTGTTCTTCAGCGTGACAGTCCTCCCATCTCTGAGCTGGAAGAAAATATCAAATGAAATACATTTCCATTTCAGTCCTGTGACTGAGTCACGGCTGCTCATGTATGTGCTTCTGGATGTGTTTTTAGTTCTCTCATTGACTTCAACAGCTCTGGAAGTCAGCCTTGTAGTTTCTTACCCTTTGAGATAAAGGTCCAACTCTTAGAAAATTAATCCCGGACCGCCTTGTGCAGTANCTCCCGGACCACCTTGTGCAGTACTCTTTCTAACATGCAACTTGGAAACAAAAGTAGGATTTCAACGCATGGCATCTGCACAGCAGGGCGAAGTCCTGGTGGATGTCTAAAACCGCTTCACTTTACATCAAAGCACTACCTCAATGTTTTGCTTTGACAGAAAAACAATTTTGGGTTTATCATATGGTTTTCTTCCCTTACCAGGTTAAGGTCTTGCAGATATTGCAAACAGAGAGTAGAGGTTGGTTCTGTGACTTGTACACCTAAGTTTCCTGGACTAGACTCCAAAATCGCCTGAGTCATTTAGCTGATTATGGAAGTTTTACCTGGAGAAAGAGTTATCTCAGAACAGCATCAGCTTAGCTGCCGAGCCAACAGGTGGTTTCTGCTCCTACTGAAATGGTTGAAATTGCCAATGAATGAGTGGAAGCATGGAACACCTGGGTATCGTTGTGTTGCAAAGGCATAGCGGTCAAGACCAGTTGTTTGCATGAAACCTCTGAATCTTTATTTTCCTCCAGTGACAAAATAGCAAAGAAGCAAACCTGGAACAAACTCCAGAGCTGTCTAGCAAAATGTTTCCCAAAAGCTTCAGGTGGATGAGGAAGAGGTAAGAAACATGAGGAATTTTTTGCATTTTAGATTTGGTATATTATCTGTGTGTCTGATTCCCTGTCTGAGCTCGTAGAGGTGCTTGGAATTTCAGCATAAAACTGTATGAGATTTGTCAGGAGTTAGTAGTATTCAGCAGATCAGTTGAAAATTGTTTTTCACATTAAGGAACTCTGTTGCCCTTCAAGGGCAAGTGTCTTATTTTCTATACCGACCACAGACTTTCAAGATTTTCTTACATACTCTTCTTTGCGTAAGGACAATAATGCAATCCAGTGAGTTTGTTGGCCCTGACCTGGTTAATGTGGGTAGAGAACCATGCATAAGTATAATAAGGGCTTTCCACCTCTGGTTTCCTTATTTTACCTGGGCGGGGGGGAATCTAACTAATCCCAAGGTAAACCTGGAACCTGTTAAAATACTGGGCAGGATACTTTGCCCAGGAAAATAGGAGCTCTTTCACAGAACAGACAAGGAAAAACGATGCCAGTGATTAGACATTTCCTCAGAAACGTCACATTCTGCTGTGGCTTTGTTTTAGGTTACAACAGAGTTCAACAGAGGATCCTGTTAATATTTTGGTTGGGACGGACTAAGTCTGTCTATACAAATTATGTAGTATATAAGATGGTTGCAAATTCTGCTGAGATAATTTTTAAGAGTGAAAAAGAAAAATCCTGGCCAAGCTGTTGGGGAGACAGAAATCAAAGAAACAAGACAGACTTGGACAAGCCCTTCTGCCTGCTTTCACACAAGAAAATTCACCTGGGATATCCACTGATACTGATCTGTTCAATATCAGTCCTACAATTATCCCTTCTAAGGCTTTTCTTCCACTAAAGGCAGCTTCACCAAATGGAATGACTTGGATTTGCTGTGGGNTCCAGTTTTTATATTGAACAGCACGTCAGCATGCTTCATCACAACTTCAGGAAGAGTGTTATTCAAGAGTACGAAGCACAAATAGTACATGGAATACATTATACACAGTAATATAAGGCAACATTATAAGGCAGATAATAACGTGTAGTGCATCATTACTTGAAAGCAAGCACCCCTTGTAGAAAAAAATAGTGATGGAAACAACATTGCCTTTTAGTACTTCATGGTTTTCTTTACAGGATCTGTGTTTCTGTTCTAAATGATACGTGAATACTATCCATTACTGTCTACCTACTGGAGGCTGTGTCTTAAAGCTAAGTAATACTCCACTTCTGCTTGGAATTAGCCAAATCTGTTCGTAACAGATTACCATCAATAGCTTTTACAGAGGTGATTATCAACTCCAATTGTCTGCCAAGTGGCATTAGGTTTAGTGTTTCCATCCGCCTAGTCATTAAGCACATGTCAAACTGGTAATTTCTGCAATTAAGGCCACCATTATTGTTTCCTTTACTTAAACAGGGAGTCCAAATTACGTGGTTAAATATAACCACCAGTTGTTCCCACACACGCTTAGGGTCTGTGCTGCAGAATGGTATTAATCCTATGAGAATACGCAATTAATAAGATAACTGTGGATTGTTTGCTACTGTGAGCTCAAACCTTAAAAGAGCACATCCTCTTGAAGGCATCTAATTTGAGGAAAATCCCAGAGACCAGTCAAAGGAATGGCCTGGAATATTAAGGACAGAGTAATATAAGTTTTAGGGACATGGTGCAGTGGTGGGTTTGGCAGTGTTAGGTTGATGGTTGGACTCGATGATCTTAAAGGTCCCTTCCAACCTAGACAATTCTATGATTCTAATCTTAAAACTGTTGCTTGAAGTTATGTGTGCACTCAGTGGAATAGAAATATGATGCAATAGTTACACACAGCCAGATCAACCCCCTTTTTTTCTAGGTGTGGATACTAGGAACTCCATTTTTTATTTGAAAAAATGAAGAAGGATTCATTAATATGCCCTGTGGAGTGCAAGCAAAGCTGAGGAAAATCATGACAGGATACCNGCCAGATCAAACCCTTTTTTTCTAGGTGTTGATACTAGGAACTCCATTTCTTATTTGAAAAAATGAAGAAGGATTCATTAATATGCTCTGTGGAGTGCAAGCAAAGCTGAGGAAAATCATGACAGGATACCGCTGAATAGGAAAGAGACAAAAAACACCTCAGAATTCTTCGGTCAGTTCTTACAGGACCAGGTTCAAAGTACATTTGCCTCCTACAGAAGGGTTTCCTACTGACTCCTTCAGTAGCCTGGATTTTATTTCAGATCCTTAATACTTATGTTTCTGAGCGTTGATGGTAAATGAAACCTATCACTATGAAGGCATTCATTTGAAATAGCCCAGTTCCTCTGTCACGTTGCACCGTGAGCGAGGATGGATGATAACAGGATAACTGATACTCCATTTACTAGCTAGCTACCATTAATTAGAATGAATATTAGTATTTGCAGGTGATAATTTACCTCAGAGGCTGGTAACTGTTTAATAACTTCTAAAATAAGTTTCCATCTCGTTTCACATCTCCACGCATGGACGTCTCATACAATAAAGAATTGTGTGGTACTCGGAGCCAAGTGTTAGCAATGCAAAGCCACAGAGACTTCCAAAGTAAAACTATGATGCTAAGAAAGCAAAACTGGTAAATTGTTTCTGTTTTAACAGTGGTGCCCTTCTTTTTACAAAACAGGACTAGGGAGGAAGGTGGTATCACTCTCTTTTCTGCTTGTTGGTTTAAGCCCAGCTGTAATGTTATTTAAATGTTGGTTTCTGGATTTGATTGAATGTGCCTTTATTGAGAGAAGCAATGCTCTTATATGAATGTGTCACAGTTTTCTTTTCCGAGGGAAAACAAACCTATTCAAGTCACTTAAAGAAATGTGTAAAAGCTACAGTGAATTTAATTTAATCTGAGTGTATGTTTAATCACCTTTAAGGCACTTAAGGGATTTTGTTGATTTATGTATTTATTAACAGGGGTTCTTTTAGATCCTGCTTCATGAATATACAACCCCTTCAAATTAAGAGTAATGTTTTGGGTCTATTCTCCTCTCTGTTGGCCAAATCTAGTAATTCCTGGAAGGGGCCATACAGCATACAGGCCATACAGTAAACTGCTGAAGGCTCCATACCCTGCAGAGCTAGAAAACCACCGGGTAGGTAAAGATGGGACACAAAAAATGGGAGGTGACGTGTTTTTACTTGGCTAGAGCAGAGGTGTTCAAGGATGAGTGGTTAACCCCTGCCAATTTAGCCTGTGCACCCTGCTTTCCTTCCCTCTTGAAGCAGCTCTTTCCCCCAGGAGCACTTGTCGTGCCTTCTTCCTTGCAGTGTTATGGAAGTATAATTTAGGTAATTCTGCCTTTGACTGGGTGGACATTTTTTGAAGGCCATAGGTCATGTTTTCAGCTGAATCTAGGCAATGTTATTTATTTCAGGCAGACATAGGTACATACACTTTAGCTTCCTATTTATAAGGAAAAAAAACTAAAAACCCTATTACCTTCAAAATTTTGAAAATACATATTGGTCGCATCCCTGTAACATGGTTGACCAAAGCAGATATATTTCAAGGTAGGTCAGAGATTTAGTCCAACCTTAGGTCTTAAAGTTGTTCTGAAGCAGAGGAAAGATAACCGAATGTGTGTGCATATACAACACAAACACCGACACCGTGCCCACAGCAGTCGTTAATGGACTTCATGGGCCAGAGGTGGTCTTGGGATTCCCCAGCATCTCCAGGTTTAACCAAATCTAGTTACTTTATCCTTTAATTTGATTTTTCTGGTAACTTTCCCTGGTGCCCTGCAACCATCAGCAGTGTCAAGACATAAAATAGGCTATTGGGGTCCAGGTGAAGCGTATGGGGACCTCACTAAAACACTTCTGTTCTTGGGGTAGAGGGAGTCAAGATGGTGCCACCGAAATGGAGAATTTCTTCCAGTGAATTCTGCAAGAATTGGGAAAACTGTCCTTGTATAGCAGAGGGATGAAGAACACCGCTCTTCAGAGCCAAGGGTTTATCTGATGCAGTGTGATGAGAGATCAGTCTCTGTGAGAAGAAGCTCCAGACCCAGGAGAGCCTCCATGGGAATGAACTGAGCTTCACCGACGGACCGGCTGGGAAATGCTCCCCTCCCTTCCACCACATGGTCTGAAAGCACTGTCACATCTCTTTATCTCGGGAATAAATGCCGATAAAGCTGTAGTGTCGAGTGGAGCGGTGAAAGGGAGCAGGAGCAGAGGGGCCGCCACAGAGCCACCCAGGCCCTGACAAAGCCCAGGCACGGCAGCCCACTCAGGCACTTGTTACAAGCACATAAACACTTGCTGTTTCAAGATACGGGAGAAGGGCAGCAGCTGAAAACAAGCTAAATCAGGGCCTGTGTGACTCTGCTATTTATCAACTCCTAATTAACTGTTAATTTGCTGGTCTCTAGGTTCAAGCACAGCCCTAATTCATCACAGGCAGCAATGACAGTGTCAGGGCCGGGAGAAGGTGCTCTGCGCAGCACTTCAGCTCTCCTCTCGTTAACAAAAATATGTCATGTGAAGTAATTTATACCGCTGTCGGCAGTGGAGATAAGGCTGGGTGTAAAATGCAGGAGCATGTGGAGGCAGCCCGCACAGGATGGAAGCGTGGGTGAGATGGCTGCCACCGGTGGGACTGCTGCTGCAGAAGAACAGGCTGGGAGGTAATTTTAAATTACCATGTCTGGTTGTACCAGGAATTAGGAACTAAAGCAGTCCATAAGAATTGCTATAAAATATTTAGCCCTAGCAGAGTAATGTTTTTTTTGTTTAATTCTTTGCCCATGCATAGAAAATGGTAGGGTCAACTTCTAGATGCCTACAATCTTACCACATCATCTTTAACACATTAACTCTCCTTCAAAATTATCTCTCCCGTGCATTATCTCTCTCTCAAAAAAAAGACTGCTCTTTATTTCCAGAAATGTTTCTTCTGTGACCTAATACAATCTCATAGGGCTCCATTGCAGGGCTCTCCCCATTGCTACCTTCCATAAAAGTTCTTCACCAAAAGGGTTATCAAGCACTGGAACAGTCTGCCCAGGGAAGTGGTTGAGTCGCCATCCCTGGGGGTATTTAAAAGATGGGTAGATGTGGTGCTGAGGGACATGGGTCAGCGGTGGACATGGCAGTGCTGGGTTAACGGTTGGACTTGATGATCTTCAAGGTCTCTTCCAACCGTAACCATTCTATGATTCTTCTGGACTGGGCTCGCAGACCTCCAGCCCTACAGGCGTTAATCCATGGGAATAGTCCCACGGATTTACCAAGTGCGTAAAGCTAAGAACACGCCTAGACATGAGGCTGTAAATGCTGGTGGTAGGAAGCAGGGTTTATGTTGTATCTGAAACACTTGTGGCACTCTGTAAACAGCTTTTAATAGTAATACGTTTGCTTTTTGTTATCGGGCTATGTAGTCCCTCTTTCTCCTCGGTGCTGTGGTCTGTGCTGCCATCCCCACAAAGCTGCCAGCATACAAGCCGCTGAAATTATCATTTTCACTCTCGTTATCAAAATATTTTAAAAGGAGCAGCAGCAGAAGGAAAATATTTTACCCAGAGGAGCTAAGATGAGGAAGACTTTTAACATAGGGGCCTCGTAGAGGGCTCGTGACATTTATGCACTTTGTGCCACTTCATATCCCCTTGTTATAACACCTAGTTAAGGTTTTCCCTTTATGGTCTTTCAGGCATAGAGCACCTTATTAATGTCAGGCCTCCAGCTCTCCCTGGCCAGGCTGGGCTGCTGCCTGCTGAAATGAGCCCTGCCTTCCAGGGGATAATGATTTTGGGGGTGCCTTGAATTAAAGTTAAGGGGCAAGTTACACTAGTTAAAGAGTGCTTTTCATGCTCTGATAACAGAAAACGCTTTATTGTTTACACTGAAATTTGGCAGGATGCTCAAGTATTTATGGCGATCTTGGGAGCTGGGGTGTTGCTTGGCAGAACCGGCTGCTTTATTAACACTTGGAAATCGCCTACTGCACAACAGTAGCTTTTCACTGGGATTTCAATAAACTCATCTGCATTGAGAGGTGACCTGCAAATCCAACACCTCCCTTTTCTCTCTACTGATTTGGGGAAAATGGCTCCAAGTTCAAACAGTGTAGATCACGCTCATGTTTGCGCTTGGACTGGTTGAGCCCAAATACAAATGACCGGATCAAAAAGGATGGTATTTCTGGATCAAGAGACTCAAAGGCAAACTGTCTTGTTTCACTGTAGGACTGGTGGGGCTAATTCAGAAGGAAGGGGAGTCAGGGGTGTGGATTCACAAATGCAGACAGACACATTTAGAATGATTTTGTGATTTACTCAATTGCTTGGAATTACCCGCCTCACCTCTTTATTAGAGTTCTTGCTTCTGAAGGATGGATGAATTGCATGGAAGGATCCCGAGGGTGCTGGAGGTTTACAGCCTTGTGTATATAGCCTGGTACAGATTGTGTGCTGGGCTGAATAGCATGATAAAAATGTAATAATCATTACATTTATCAATTTCCTTAGACTTCTGTTGAGTTATTGTTTTTCACCTCACTTTGTTTTTCTAGATCAGGGTAATTTGTTC
>RSEF01000012.1:7276067-7299282 GCA_003993805.1 Himantopus leucocephalus | reverse complement strand
AAAAAAAAAGAAAAACATCTCTTTAAATGACTGTAAAAACCCACAGTATTCCATCATGAAAAGGAAAAATAGTCTACATACTTCGTGTTCTTCCGCACTAGTGCCCTCTTTTCCCAGCCTACATTTCATTAGCGTGCCAGACAGACAGTGAATTGCCAGCAGAATATAAAATGCAACTATGGCCAAATAAGCCTCTAATTCATTTTGATGACAGCTTCCATCCTCGTAATGGGTGCAGCCCACTTAATGCAGCTGTTGACAGCCAACCATTACGAGAACTGTAGGAACAACATGACTTCTGTATCTTNCTCTCCCCTCTCAGACAACGTATATGCAGATATCCTTCCCTGAAGTAAATATTTGCATGAAGGCAAAAGACATTAATGAATTCCTAGGTAATGAGTTCCAAGCGAAATATTGTGGGTTGTTTTTTTTTTTTTTACACAGTAGTACCTCAACTATGTGCATGTACCCTGAGGAGTACTCACTTCTGAAAAAGTATATGCAAAAAGGAGTTTTTCTTCCCGTCTGGTCCCCTATAAGTCTGTGGTTTAAGTCAGAAGATGTGAGATTCAAACCTCAAATAGAAGAGCGCGATGTGTTCTCTTTGTTGCCTTTATTTCAATGATTAGAGGTGGAGACTGGCCCAAAAAGGAACTCTGGAGACTGGATTCAGCTCTAGCATCGGACTGTTTCGCTCCCCTGCAACATTACAGCTGATCCTCTTGTTCCTGCGTTGCCCTGTGTTGACCATGAAGGAGCATCTCTGCTCTTCTCCTGCCTCTCAGGCATTCAGCTGTCTGCCTTGGCAATCCCGTAAGCGTCTCAGACACTCACCGCACACCACTCACATAAAATATCAGTGTGTTTAATGCCCACCATACCTCCGCTGGGAACTTTGGGTGCCACCATAATGCTGACTCCAGTGTCAGTGTCATCAGTAGATCATATTCTAGCACTGGAGTTCACATGTCAAGCTCTGCCCTGTGACAGAGACCAGGGAAGGACTTTGCTCCTCTTGGCAGGTGAAGCAGCAGAGTCCCCACAACTGTTTGTAGTTTCCTGGTTAAGCAGCATGGAATCCTCCCTGTCCCCGTGACGCTGTTCTGTCTCTGGAAAATAAAATGCTTTTTATGAGACACCCCTGTGAGAGAAATGAAATAATAAAATTGGATAAATAACTTGATTAAACAAAAGCTCTGTCACTTAAATGAGCAATATAAAAAAGACCCTTTAAAAGTGATGAAAATTTTGTGCTGAAAAGACTACGTATCCAACCAACAAATAACATCCTCAAATTTGCCCAATTATTTTGACTGATACTTTGTTTTCTCTCTACATCTCTAGATCTTCTTTAGAGTGACACTTAAATACATCAAAATGATTTAAGACCTACTTCATCACCACATTATCCCTTCCCTTTGACCAGAGCTGGAGACTTCACTGCTGATTCATTTGTCTGCTGCAGGAGAGGAAGAGTCCCCTTAAGCTTCCTTATCTTTCCTTTCAAGTTGTCCTGAGACTAATCTAGACTTCCCAAAGGCCCTCTTTGTAAATGTCTACTCTATCTGGCTCTGTGACGTTCGCGGGTTGTGAGTTGCTGAACACTGTAATTAGCAAACTCAATTAACAGTGGCTTGAAGATGTTCAGCATCTTTACAGGATTGATCACTAAGGTTGGGAACAGAAAGGTGGCTTCTCCTAAATCAAAAAAATGCATGTTTCCTTTAACTGTAGATAAACCCAGGTGTTCTCATCTGTGTTTTGAACAGCAAATACTTCAGTCTTTGAGAGGTTGTTAGCTAAGACACGAGGGATACTTCCATGACCTAAGCTTGGCTGCTCTTCTTCCCTCTTCCTTTTCATGCCTGACTTCTTTCTGCATCTACGTTAGAAGCCTTCGCTTTCTTTATCAAATTATATTCTGTATTGCTGGCAGGTAAGAAAATCAGTATGATGTGAGCACTTCCGATTACCCTGGAATTTGAACCAATCCGATGCGAGAGCGTGGGAATCAGTGTGTCCTAAATCCAAGCAAGGTCTGTGCCCTTTTGACTTTCAAGAACTGAGAAGCAAATACTGGTACATTTGGAGCAGGGGTGGACCCCACATCTATTTGCTAGTTTTCCCGAGCAAGCACGGGAAACAAGATAAATGGTAACAGGGTCTTAATCAGTACCGCCCTGAGCACAGACCTGGTTTTCAGGCAGACTGGTACAACTCCTGCTGCTGCCCGTTTCAAGCAGGCAGTTCACCTAAAGGTAGCCTGGGAAACCCGGGCCAAATCTGTGCTTTGGTTTTGCTTTGTGGATGTGCTCTGAGGGCCAGCGGTAAGGGGAGGAGGAGCGAGACTTCAGTCGCTTTGGTTAGTGCTGGTGAACCTGCCCCTGATGCGTTTATGTGAAAGAAAGGCCGAGGAACCTGTAAAAGGATGACTGAGTGTCCACAAGCATAAGTTTCTAGTGCCCTTGTCGTCAGGTCTCCAGATGCTGCCCCAGAAGGGCACAGGGCTCCTGGTCAGTCTCTCCCTGTGACAGCTCTGTAGCTCTATCAGGGTTCCTCTGGGTTAGAGGAAACAAAGACCTGCACCCCGTGGGTGATCGATGTCTGTCCTGAAGGACCTTCAAACACCCAAGTCCAATGAGCAGGACATCGTCCACCACTGTCTTTTTTTCCCCTGTTTCTGTAGCCTTTTGAAAAGAAGATGACAAGGAAATGTTATGCAAAAGGACTCACACTTGAACCAAGGTGTTACAGACAAATCTTGCTTGATTCAGGGGGAGATGGTTTGACTGATACCTGATCCATGTCCTGCCTCTGTGGACTACATAAAGTCCGGATCAGAGAGAAGGAGGGACAGATCCTTATTTTAATTGCCTAGTTACATCCTCCCCCCAGCTCAAGAAAATCCTTTTAAATCTAGACCTCATGGGAAAACTGGAGGAGAAAACAGACTTTCTACCTCCTGCCCCCCAAACCAGCAAACCTTCAGTGTGAACGTACCAGACGCCGCACAGTCTGTCTGCAAAGCTCTTCTTCCACCTATGCACCATGACAACTGTGCACTTTGGACTCTGTGCTGTACAGCTCCGAATTTGAATAAGGGCATCGTGTCTGCATATGTGAAGTGTATTTAAAAACTATTGTTAGTAGGATCAGATTAGCAGTAATTTAATTTTAATGGGGATGTTTATGCTGAAACATCTACAAGTACGAAGAGCCACAAATCATATCTGCCTTTAATTAATTCTCTTGATAAATCAGTTTCTCAGACTGCACCAAATTACCTTAATGAGGAAAAATCCTTGTTTATATCAACAACATTTAGCCAAATGTGGAATGTTTATAGCAATAATTCAACAATGTCCTTCAAGGAGCACAAACAACAATGATGAATGTTCAGGTTATGCCGCTCTTTCTGTTCTCTTCCCTCCCATCAAATAAATAATATGTTTAGTTTAAAAATAAATGGAGATGTTTTGGGTAAGCAGTAGTATTGCTGAAGGGGAAACGGGCTAAATTATAGCACTGAATTATTTGCTTAGGTAGGTGAAGGTCCCACCTAGTTTGAAACAGACTGTGCACAGACCCTTTATAAATAAGTTTTGCCCTGAGGTTTGGCTTTATTTTAGGGACAATTTGGTTAATTCGTTACTTTAAAAACAGGGTAAACTTTAGGTAAAGCTTGATGGGTCTGTGAAATTCCTTTCTGTGTTCCAGCACCACTTACGCTGCCCGTTCCCTGCTGGATACACCTGCGGGCACCAGGCAGCAGGCGCTCCCCGTGGTGTTCCTGCGCAGGCTCCTGGTGGGTAGATGGGATCCCACAACTTGCCACAGGGATTCAGAAATGTCTGGAGGTATTTAAAAGACGTGTAGATGTGGTGCTGAGGGACATGGTTTAGTGGTGGGTTTTGGCAGTGTTAGGTTGGTGGTTGGACTTGATGATCTTAAAGGTCTCTTCCAACCTAGACGATTCTATGATTCTGTGATTGAACTTGAGTTTTAGTATGCGCAGTTGCCTTTCCCTCCATGTCCTCACTCAGTGCCGCCGCCTTCCCTCTCAAGGCACTGCGCAAGGGCAGCACCCGGGCAGGCCAGCCAGGTGAGATGGGCGCAGGGACATGGGCTCCATGCGACCAAACGCAATGGCTTGGCTGTTGCTGGTGGAGTGCTGGTGTTTCTGGCTTATCCAAGTGCTGAACGTGCTTTCAAGGGTATATCAGGGCTCTTGGCCGAGACGTAACGTTCCTGACTTTGAGCAGAACGTTTTGCCAATTTGCACAGAATTTGCTAAGTTCAATGACAATTCAGGTTAGGAACAGAGGAGGAGGAGGAAGATGCTTATAAAGAAGATATGGAGAAATTGATGTGGAAAAGAGACTTGTTTGGCTTCTGTTTTTTTTGTGAGGAGAACCCGGTCCTTCCTGATGGTGTAAGGTTGGGGCCGCAGGGTTAACCTTTACAGAGATTTTTACTGCTTCGCTTCATCGCTCATTTCTTCTTTTTAATTAGAGCAAGGAAGCTATACATGGATCTGTTCGTGATTAGGGCTAGGCAAGGCGTCCTCAGCAAACAGGTTTTTTCCAATGAACTTTGTGTTTTTCTCTGAATTTTTGAAATCGCTCTTTCCAATATAATTGTTGGAAATTTAATTTCTTTCAGCTCTTAATTTGTGAGCACGTTTTATGAGTTCCCAGGATTTTCCTTTAATTGGAAATCAGACATTTGGTGTTTATACGCAAGTTATGTTCTTTTTTTTTTGGTCTTGTTTGAGTTAGCATCCTGCTGAAAAGGTTTTGTGAGTATTTGCCTACATTTAGGAATTCAGTATTTCCTTTTTGCAAATATTTTCCCAGGATTCACTTTCAGGACAATTCTTGCCCATCATGGGGTTTGTCCCAATGGTTTCTGGAGAATGCCAACATAAAAAGGTTGCACATATGTGGTAGATGGATTGATTTAAAAAAAAATTGAATGGACGCACCAAATAAAACTTTCTTTCAGCCTTGTTCTTCATATTGAATAACACTAATTATCAGACTGAATGATAATGGATCTCTTTCAGCTCTCCTTTCTGTCATTTTAGTTGTGCAGCACAGTTGATTTGGCTTATATTTGCACATATTTCCCCATAGATGTGAAGAAAAAGTGTATTAATCCTAGTGAACCGTAGGTATTTCACAGCAAAAAGTCTGTGCTTGAAATAAACATCAGAATCTTTTATGCCCTTGTTGCAATTTTATATGTAGTAGAATGAAAAAATGCGCTTGTAAGAGCAGCGCTCACCACCGATGAGAATTATCTTTTTCCTTTCATTTCTATTTGCTATCCCTTTCACTTTCCGAAGCAACCCAAATCATTCCTGGGGAAAAAAAAAAAAGGGGACTTTTTTATTTAATAAATCCAAACTGAATATAAATAACACTTTGCAATTATGAGTGTTTAAATTCCAAATTTTTTAGGCTAATCACTTTCAGAAACAAACAAGAGATTGAATTTATATCGCCTGCAGTTGTTATTGGAAAGGTATGCCTCGAGATTGCTAAATGAAGTCAGTCCCAGTGCAATTATGATCACTCAAGCATGCTTTCAACGTATCGTGCCAAATTAGGTAGATTTGAGCAATTTGACTTCCTGTAACAAATCTCTGGGGCACTTTTGAGAAAGTACAGACTGTTTACAAACACTCTCGGGTTTCATGAGTAACTCGGCGCAACAGCAGTCCTAGCAGCGCACAAGCACACACCTGTCAAACTGTGACAGCACGGACTTCTCATGCCACATGTGCTGGAGAAAGACCTCACTCTCTAGGTTTTGTTATCCTTTATTTGCAATTTAAAAACTGAAAGGCCACCAAAGTTTTAATTACCTCGGACTCAGTCTTTTGAAAACCAAAACGCTACAATCTGTTAAATGTAAATATTGTCGGCTTTCTGTAGTACTTTTTTTCTTGGAATTATTTTTTTGTTGTTGTTGTTGTTGCCGGAGTTGAACTTTTTTCTTCCTTTTAGTGCAAAAAGCAGAGATTGTGCATCTGGACTATATAGGATGGAGGTATAACGGTTTAGCTAATGTTTCTAAAGAACTGCTGTTGCCCTGCTCCTGATCCAATATAGATGGTCCGTACTTCTGGAAGCACAAGTTTCAGCAGGTCCTTAGCTGGCAGCAGAGATCTCAAAAGCAGCACACCCGTTTTAAGACATTGTTTTCCCATTGAAATCAGTATCTTGCAGAATGTACTAAAATTGCTCTTATATCATCATTACCGGCTGTGGAGAGTCCCGTTCTTCCTGAGACAGGGATGGAGCTGCTGTTAACGGAGTTAGTAGACAGCACGTTTTTTTCCTGTTCAAGGACACTAAATTAATGACAATAATTATCGTTAATTAACAGTAATGACAATAATTTCCAGTTCAGGGCGTTGGGCTCAATTCTGTACCTGTGCCCAAGCAACGCGTACTCCAGCGGTGTTTGTGGGCCTGAAGGCTTCAAGGCACAGGGCATGCGTGGAAGTGCTGGTCTGGGTCATGGCCAATGTGCTCAGCACCTTGAAGGACTGAGCTCTACAGAGGTGTTAAAGTGCTTACACTTCCCCTAAGGGTTTTAATTTCAAAAAGTAAGCCTTTTTACTAATTGCGTTGTTCAGCACGGCACTACTGCAGCTCCACCAGCGTGACCATGTTGAGCTTCCGCTGCTGTCCTGTTCATCACCGAGTTGCAGTAAAATCCTTTAGGCGATAGTTTTGTATAAATACAGTTAAAATGCAGTGCTTAGAAAAGTGCTTCTTTTGTGGGGAGGGAGAAGGAGTGTGGGTGGATGGGTTAAGAGCAGCCAAAAAGAGTGAAGTGTTGAAAACACTTCCAAACTCACACGGGTCCATGGCAGGAGCAGAATTCCATTATTTAGCGCTCTGCAATAGATGCTTTTCTGCGGGTCAGTGTAAAAAATAAACACCAGTCCTGTGTGTAATGTTAAAGGCTGGAAGTGGCACTGCCGTGCAGCGTGCCGACATTTTACTGCAACACCACAGCCCCTGTTGGGCTCGTTTCTTCTGCACCTCTCCTGCACTTTTCATGACAGACGTAGAGAAAAGGAGGGGTGAGAGAGTTGCCACAGTTATCCCATCACAGGAATTCAATGTTCATCAGCTTGTAATACCTCTCACTTTTATAAATGAGAACCAAAAACTCACTAAAATGCCCTGGCAGATGGTTTTTTCCTTGTTTAACAACTGGAACAGCTTGACCTGGTGGAGAAAACGGGGTGTCATCCTTTTGGTACTTTTCTCTCTTGACCTTCCTTGATCAACCTCTTCTTCTCTTTCACAACTTGTTCACATCGTTGGGTTTTGTGCACTCCAGTTTTCTCTCAGCTGCGCCCATCCTTCCCGCAGGATACACAGCTCCTGCTCTGGGTCTGCAATTCTCCTGCTCCTGCTGGGCCCTGTGCTTTGCGCCAGCTTTTCTCCTCCCACTTCAAGGCAGACCATCAGCTGTTCCTCAGGAAAATGTAAACTAAATAAAATATCGTTGGCCTCTGGTCTGGGGTGCTGCGGCACAGATGTGCAGCATGGCGAGGTGTCATCGTGGACTCAGGAGGTTGAATATATGGAGCTGAATGAAGAAATGCACACGCCCTAGAAAAGGATTCATGTCCCCTTTTCCGGTCTGATACTGTGCTTAGATATTTTTTTTTTAATTGTCTAAATTTAAAGTTTATGGTTGTTTGGGGTTTTGGGGTTTTTTATGGACTCTGAAGCTGTAACATAACCTGCCTCCCCTTCTGTAACGCTCCAAAACAGCGTGCAGCATCTCCGTCCTGTGGGCATGGGCATCTGGGTTTTCATCCGGCTATTGAATTAATTAAAAGTTTGTCCCGCCTGATGAGTGTGTGGTCCTGAATGAGCTGTGCTAAAGGCCTGGCACATCTGAGTTTATTGATCAGTTAAAAGCTAATTATACAATCAAAGGTTTTTCATTCTGAGGGGCTGCACTCGCAGGTTGGGCTTTGGGACCAAACGGGATCTGCCATGGGTCATAATCTGAGGTTGAGCAGCAGTAGAGGGTTAAAATTTTGCTCACTACAGTTTAAGCTTTGCAGCAAATTGGCAATAAAGAACAAACTTTATAGGTTTCTTAAACACACGTGATTATGGCTCCTGTGCTGTGTGCAACGGTGATGAGGAAACCTGAGAGAAAAGGACCATAAAGCAAGGGATACGCCAGGGTGATTTTTCACACTTCTGTGATAATTCATTAAATTGCGAACAATGCCAGAACAGGCGGGCAGAACCGTCTTGTTCCTGTTCGACGTGCAAATCCGCTTTGTTGTTTAGATCTCTAATTTGTTGTGTTTGTGAATTTCTTCATCATAAGGAAGAAAAGACAACTTAGCATGTTATGAGAAGATATTCACCGTATAGTGCATAAACTAGATACTTTAATGTTTTGCAGGATAAGTGCTACGTGTTGGGTTGGGGCTTTTGCATTTACTGTATAAACATTTAATCTGCAGTGTCATTGCTCACTTGCACTGCTTGGTCCTATGATGGGAAACATTATGTTTTAGCAACAATAGAGTAAGTTTTCTGCAAGATATCTGTGTCATCATTTTGTTCCTTTTCTTTTTTTTGATACCTGAGGATTTTGTAAGAGCCACCACTTGAAGAGTAGCCTGACTGTCCTTAATAATGACCACAGTGTAACTGGGATAATCTTTCCTACTGGTAGTTTGCAGCTTTGCCCCTCACGTCTTGTATCTCTCTGGGGCTCCTAAGCTTCAGCTCAAGTTTAGCGTGCTGTATATGGTAAATAAGCACTACCAGATAACATCTAGAGTTATTTCCAACTTTTGAACATTTTTTCCAAGAAATACAAAGGTCAAGTGGAGTGAAATTGTTTTTAAAAACAAACAGGCCAACAAAGAAAAGAATTAATTGCAGGTTTGAAATAACATAATGACGTCGGGAAATAGCAAACTGGATTTGTAGCTTGAAACCTTATTTCAAATGATTTATGTTCATCATATTTCTGCTTGTAAACAGAGATTAGAGAATAAACTTAATAAATCTCCCACTAAGGCATAGAAAAGCACATGTGCATTGCTAATGTTTTAAAGGTTCCAGTTAAAGCTCTCGATTTCGCTAACAAGCAGACACATTTTTTGTAACGAAAGACGAGTAGAAAATACTTTCCTGTGAATTAATGAGCTAATTTTTGGATTACACTCACAGCTGTTACTACATGGGCTGGCTTTGGTCATTATAATATGTTCTGATAGTCCCCCTAGTAACGAGTAAAGCGGTCTCACAAGCTAGGAACAGTTCAAAGCTTTTGATTAGGCGCCGGTCCTTGAAGCTCCCAGTCACCCGCTTTCTCCGATGCATGCTCTCCATCTGCGAGAGCATCCACATGACAGAAGCTTGCGAGAAGGCCTGCTCGAGCAATGCTTTCAAGATGTCAGTAATCAGCTAACAGCAGACATTAAGAGCAACTATTACAGCCCTTGCCATCCAGGTTTGGGGATTTCTGTGTTCCTTCAGGAATGATCAAACTTAATCTCAGTAATATAGAGCACAGCCTCTCCAAGAGAGATCCAGGCTTGTCATGTGTCACACTGTTTTCTCAAGCCAAAAATAAATATATATATATATATATTTTTTTTTTCCCTTCAACTTCTACATTTCGTCTGCTGAAGCATTTGAAATATAACATGCGCACCAACCGGCCGTGCCGGTGAACCTAACCTCGGTGCCTTTGCGTAGGCCAAGCTTTAAATGGGAATCCTCTCCACGAAAGGCCTGAAACGCTGACCCGTCCTTACATTAACTGTGCGAACGGTCAGAATTTGTCTTCCTGTTCCAAACTTTCCTTCCACAAGCCCTCAGGTCCCCCTTCATGCCTTGTGCATTATACACTTTCCATTAACAGATGCCACATGTTAACAGCTTTAATAGAACTTATTAGGTTTAATGGGACGGTGGTAGGGAAGTAGCAAGCAGAATGATGGATAGTTGCAATTCATCCATTAAGAAAGCTTACTTTAAAAGTCTTTGTCGGTGTTTTACCTGTGTTTAAGGCATCTCTGAAGTGATCAATTAGCCAAGAACTTTTAAACAAAATTTAAACCTCAGAGCTGACTTGCAGCCTAACAGAAAGTATGAAAGATAAATGACTTCTGTAGCGCCCCAGCATTTAAACTAGTGTACGCGCGGAGGGTAATTGCATCGTTTTATAGGCTTTCATTTACATAAAAAGGAAACCAGTGCTTGACATGTAACAAAGTTGTGTGAGAAATAACCACAATTTGCTGCACTGCACACTAATAAAATTCTGTTTGTTTAAAATGGTTTGTTCATGAGACGGTTGTTTTCACAAACTGATAACATAAGCAGAGGAAAATACTTTATGATCTGTTTTTTTTTCCTTGTTCACTCCAAATGCTGTGTATCCTGCAGTGAATTTTATAGTAAGATACTCTGGGCTTATACATTTCATAAATAAAAAGCGGCTAGTAATCTACCTTGCAACCAACTTCTGTCACTGTGAAATTGTAGGGAAAAGGATCTTGTCATTGTTATTTGAATATAAAGCACCGCACAATTCTTTTTTTTTTTTGCACCGTACAACTGGTTATCAAATTGAACTTTTTCTTGTATTTCATATTTTTAAAACATTTGCCTGGGTTCTTTCTGGTGTTGCTTGGAGTTATTGTTGGAGATGTGTAAATGTGCAGTGATTCGGCTGCCTGTTGTCCTGTGAACTTGAATTGTCATGAGCTACTCTCACGACAGGCTGTAACCCCAGAGGCGAAGCAAAACACGTTCTCGCTGCTGCTGTAATACCGTGCCCCATTGCCACTAGACAGGTTCTGTAAGAAAATTACTTTGGCGAGGGTCCATGGTCCCTGATCCATCTTCATCTTTTTTGATTTTTATCTATGTCATTGTTTTGAGGCAAATATGTGTATCCATGTTTCCATGCGCTGCCTGCTTCTTGCATTCAGCAAGAGGAGAAACGGGTCTCAGTGAGAGGCAAAGCTAGTGCAAATTTAGGCAATACATGATTTGGCCACTTTGAGGAAACAGTATCAAAAGTAGAAATGGCCTTATCTTGCATTTCACTCATCCAGTTCAGTCTTCTCCTAGAATTTCGGCGACATTCAGAGGAAGAGCTTTGAACTGAGCCACATTCCAGTTATGTGGTCTCAGTACACTGACAGCAAAAGCATTGCTGCATCACAGTTTAATTCCTCAGAATGCTTGAAAATAATTTTTATCCCTTATTTTTTCTGAAAGGCGCAATTGTTACTCTGGGTAAGAACGATTTTTTTATTTAAATCACAGATTATGAGTAAGGGTTTATTTATATCCAGGCAGTTCCTTAAATGGGAAACAATGCACTGGTGTTTGTTCTAATGCATTATTAATTTCAGTCTGCTGGATTTCTGTTCTTCTAGAGCATGAACCTATTGTCGAGAAACAGCAGAATTTTGTATACGTTTAAATATATACAGATTCCCACAGTTTGAAATGATATGATTTGTGCCCTTTGCAATATATTTACCCAGAAAGGTTTGGCTCAGATGGAGCATCTGGTTCTCAGTGTGTTCCCGGTATTAAACTCAGTTTTGGTTTTGATATAAGGAGACCAAGTGACAGAAGGTCACATATTGAGCCTCTGACTCAGCTGGAATGGAGAACCAAGATCTCTCTGCCCGCGTGCCTTCTCCTTGACGTGCAGCGGAGCAGCTCGTGTGCCCGTGGAGGAGTGGGTGCTTGTGCAGGTCACCCCATGGAGATCAGCACAAAGGCGTATGAAGCGAGTGATGCGGAGGTGGTGGTCCTTGTGACCTTCCTATATAGAAAAGTCCATATTGTAATGGTTAGAAAAAGCATGGGGAGCTTCANCCATGGAGATCAGCACAAAGGCGTATGAAGCGAGTGATGCGGAGTTGGTGGTCCTTGTGACCTTCCTATATAGAAAAGTCCATATAGTAATGGTTAGAAAAAGCATGGGGAGCTTCGAGGGGTTCTGTGGAGTGAATTTCTGTGTGGGTATCTTTATGGTTATGGTGCACGGAGAGGGGAGACTTGTTCACAGGTCTAGTCCGTTGTCTGTAGACTGGAGAGCTGCCCGTGTGGTTGTGAGAAAATCTAAGTCCAGGTGATCGAATCGAATACAGTAACTGCTTTTTTATTTCCATTTTAAAGGGGAGAGCAGCATGCTGGGACAGCTCTTCAGCTCTGTAAGTGCAACTTCCCTTCTCGTGAATGGAAAAGTAGAGATTTAAACAAGTTTGGGCCCTGAGCATTTATTTTTTTAGCTATGTTTCAGCTAGAAATTTCTATAGTAAAATCATACTACTTCCCCAAAGCAAGCCATATTGCTTCTATGCCATATCTGCAAACAATTAGCCAAAAATGGTACTTATTTGAACTGTTATCATCTTAATCTTCCTATGCTAGAAAATTCCTAAACCTCGGGCCAATATTGTGACAGTTAGTTTATTATTTGATAACACAGGCATTCTGTATAACAACATCGCTCTGGATACGGAGTGTCCTTTAATCAAGTGCAGGGCTGGAAGCAGAAATCGTAGCTGTGTCAGTCTCGTAAGTGATAGGAAGTCATCAACACTGATTTGCTCTGTGGAAAGCACATAGTCAATCTAAAGTGTCTCTTTTTTTTCCCTCTAGAAACTACCTAGAGTGCTCGTACCAGCACTCGGAGGAGCTTGCCCTTGCCCTGCCGCTTCCTTTCTCCCCTTCTTTCCCCGTCTGAATGGGAGCTGGTTTCCATAGTGCCTGATTAAGCTACGGTTTACAATTGCATCTGGAATTACTAGAAACAGAGCTGGTCCTTTAGGAAATACACATGTGGACATGAAAGCTATGTGTTCATTTCTGGTGCAGACCATGAAGTAAATTTGGCATGACTCTGAAATGAAGCGCAATCATTGGACCAATTAGCTGCTTCTCCACTATTTTGTCTTCCCTATTATTCTAACCTCCCAGCCACTGCGGAGTTTTAGGTAGATGCTGTTCCTTGACTATGGTACCGATGATGTTCATTTCTCTGCTAACAGCTTTGCTCTGCCTAGAGGTGTTAAACATTGCAAGGCTGATGACCTTTTCTCCTGCGGAAAACAGGATCCTCACATACCTCAGAGCCTGACCATCTGAGCCAAAAAATGGTTGCAGTGTGAATGAGGTCCAGCTTTTGCAGTCATTAACAGCTTTGTAAGCTGGTTGGAACTGTTGTAGGTTTGCTTTTCTTCTTTTAAAATGACAGTAAGTATTTCAAATTAGTACACAGTATTGTTGATGTAAATTCTACCAAGGGCACGTCAACACATACAATACTGACTTCTAATGATACCCCATGCTGTGTGATATGCTTGACGTTTATTGGGATGGCTTCCCCGAACACCACAGCTCCAGGCTTCGCTGTGAGGGGCGCAGGAGCTCCCATGATCGCTCTCGGGGAAGAACAAGAAACCAAGACCTGAATGAATGCAGCATTGCTTCTGCAGGACTCAGCTCTGACAATGCTACCGGTGGACCCTCGTCTTCTCACAGAAAACCTGAGATGCTCTGACTGATGTTTCTCAGCAGCCGCCGGAGCCAGCAGCGATGCTGAGCATGTCCGTACTTTTGCTCTGTTCTTCATTTTGGTGTGAGTTTCTCAGCTCTTTTAGCCTTTAGGGGATCGCATCCAGCCTTGTTTTGCAGGCAGGATCGGCCCTGTGGTGCCCAGGAGCTGTGCCGGGTAGGGCTGCGCTGAGCCAGGGTGTACGTAGGGATTTAGGGACCCCGGCTCAGCACTGACCTACCTAGCCAGGGGAAGGTGGCTTCTGGCTCAAGCTGTGCCTGAAATGGTCTTGAGCTTCGTCAGAAGTGCTCAGGCTGTGGCTGAGCAAACTGACTCCTGCCCTCCGCCAGCAAAGGTCTTTAGTGTGCAAGCTGATGTGCGAGCTATCCCGCCGGGTATCCCTTGTCACGGTGTAANCTTGTCAGGGTGTAAAATCATAGAATGGCTTAGGTTGGAAGGGACCTTAAAGATCATCTAGTTCCAAGCACCCTGAAACACTTGCTGAAGGGGTTTTTTTTGGTCAAAGGCCTTGGGGCTAAAATGACTCAGCAAAGAAGTGCTGAGAGAAAAGAACCACAAATTTAGTGTTGAACATCCTTTCTTGAAGCCTGGTGTCAAATCTGGTACTGCAACCAATATAGGACGCTGGAAATCCTTAAATGTTGGATATGAACACTGATGTTTGCAGCCCTTGGGATGCGCAGAGCATTGGCTAGCATGGAGAAAGTGGGACCCGCACCCAACAATTCCGGGTGGAGCAGTACTGCACTGACACGGAAATTATTCATTTGCTTTTTACAGCCCTGGAAATTCCTGCTGATGAATTAAGTTTTGGGGTTGCATGGGGGGTTTCGGACATACCTCCACAAACACATTCTCTAATAACTGACAACTAACACACAGTATTTTATACTCGTTTGGAAACTGATATTCTATAGCTTTCACAGCAGTGTCTAAAAAAATTACTCTCTGCTAAGATCCCTCATAAATTTCTATAGCACATTTATGTTCCAAATCTGCATTTAATTTAGTTTTAATAAGACATTTATAGTATAGCATATTCACAAAATACTAAATGATTATTAAAACCTGCGGAGGATTAACAGCTTCATAACTCATACTGGAGATACCTACATCAGCTATTAACTTGCTTGTAGATACACCATTGCTGCTGGGCTGGGACCCTTAAACCAACACCTTCTCTTCCAAAAGAGGGGCCATGCACCGTGCGCGTAATTTCCTTTGCTGCCCCAGACCAGAAGAGCTGATGCGATGGCCAACCTCCACTGAAGCAATGCAAGTTTTACCACTCAGTTGCAGAGAGCCAAGATTTCATCCCCCAAATTTCCTCATTTTTCAAGGCACATTGCAAGATTGTTTTAGTTTTAAAGGAAACAGCCCAGGCCGGTGCTATAATACTGGTATGACTGTGATTGATAGTTGTTTAAGAAACGCGTTCTGTGTTTTTCACCCTTGTAAGGTCTGGAAGACTGGCAGAGCAGGGCAGAAATATCATGTGGACCTCTGGACTCCAGCATGGTCTCCGTGGTGAGAGCTTGCCGAGCATTTTCAGCCCCCTCTTCAGAGATTGCATATGACACTACCTATACTTATAAACGAAGACAATACTGGAAATCTGTTAAATGATGTAGGACACACCTGTAGATGTTTCAAACCAATGACCTGCTCTGTGCTTTGTTTCTCCTCATGCTTGGTGAGCAACAGGTGGACTTGTTTTGCTTCTGCCCGAGGGCGCTCAAGGGTCTGGAATGGTCCTTGGTGCATTAAGACAAGCAAAATTATTACAGGTAAATTATATGGATCTGCCCTGTCAGGCATAGATACAGGGTTTTGTGTCCCTGTGGACAAGCAGGACAAATACAGGGCAGTGCTGGACTTCCCCAGGGAGGGTGGGTGATGGGGACCAGGAACGTCCTGCCGACACGTGGCCATGTTTCTCCTCCGTAACAGGAGGATGCACATGGCCAAGACCTTCAGGAGAGGAGATTCAATAATTTTTATAGCCCTTGACTGAAATGTTTATGATACAATCAGGCTGAGCTGGTTCTCCCAACTGAGGGTGAGTGGGCATGACTGGAGGGTCAGCATCAAGGTTGTGGCTAGAATATGCATGTTTAGTGTTAAAACTTCATTTTTTAACAGTTTGCATTGAAACAAGAGAATATTTTCCTAAGTAGGAGTAGATTTCTTCAACCCACAAGTATTGTCTAATAAAATAATGAAATGGACAGTAAGTTTTTGTCTACGGATTTTGCATGCTGCCCCATCGGCTGCACTCCTGTTTTAACCAATCTGCAATACAATAGACAAAACATGAGAAGTATTAGACAAAATAATGGAGGGAAAACTTAAATTTCCTTGTCAAAATATCTGTTTATGCAAACCTGACAATGTCTCCTGGCGTGTGGCACGAGAAATGGAGATTATTTCTCTGGGCACTGAAGAGGCGACACTGCGCCAGTTGAGCAGATCCGTCCGGACACGCCGAACTCTGCCCCACAGCCTGATAACATCAGGTCATTTAATCCACCAAAATACCTGCTAACAAGACAGCAACAGGAAGCTGTTGAAGTGTAGAAGAAAGAGCGATAGCGTCATCTCACGCTGTTCATAGAATAACAATACTTTTTATTTTTTTACGTGACCTAGGCACTAAGTAGCGTTTCCCCAGCTGAGCTGCAATAGAAGCCTTTGTTTAACAGCTGGAACAAGTGCTTAAATTACTCATAAAATATTACCCAGGTTTGACAAGTTTATCTAGTAGTACCGTTGAGATCCTCAAACATGGTGTTTCTGCAGTGAAAGAGCATTTGATACAAGGGTGGAGATACAATTTTTTAAACGTTAATAGCAGTTCGATGTGATACTCTTGTGCTGTCTGTCTTGAACTTTTAACCACTTCTTCGCATTTACTGGGTTACTAAAGCCTCTGTCTCGCCTGGGAGAGCAGGTCGTGCTGTGTGAGCCAGACACATATTTCCGAGGTTGGGATGAACAGCAGAGCAGAGGGATGGGCTGTGCCTGAAGCCACACACAGAGCAGGGCTGGGGCCACGCCGGCAGCGTGGAGGGGACCAGGAACTGGCATGGATGGGGGTCACAGCCTTTGGGCACAACCAGCATCCCTACGGGGTATGCAACCTGGTTGAGTGTCTTTGGTCCATCCATCCCCTCCATAAAGCCGCTACTTGTTATGATCCAGGGAAGCTGGCACCATCCAACAAGCACCATGGTGGTGGCAAGCAGGGAGATTTGCCTCCCAACTCAGCCACTGGCTCCTGCCATGAGCTTAGCTGGGCGCTTAGCTGTCCCGTCCCTTACCGACACAGCCATGAAACTGCACTTTATTTTTACGGCTTTATGAGGATGTTGTGGTGTAAAAGATCATGTTGGAAGCTAAAAATAACCGGCAGCCAAAAGCCAGGCAGTGTGGTACAGCAGCAGGCGCAGGGCATCCGTGTGCGGGAACACCACAGCGTTTGGTCCTCGCCCAACTGAACGCTTAATTTAAATGCTAAATAGACAATTAAAATACTACTGTTAGCAGATATGCGACTACTGGTAACAAAGTGGGTACCGGAGAAGTGAAGTTGGGTGAAAGACCGATGACTCAGTGCTGCTGCTCCTGCAGCAGGCAGGAGGTTTTCGGTTCCCCTGCCTGCTTTGTAGCTGGGTTGACACCCAAAACATAGAACTTTGTCTGCTGTGAATTACGATTCAAAGTGGCACCCATAAAGAAACTGTAAGCACGTTTTCATTTCAACCCGTTGGAAATACTCTGATCAGCTCTAACTAAAGACTGAGGTCCTTTCCCAGGGCAGTGAATGCGGGTAATTCAATAGGTTCATCGCAATGAGCTTGGGTGAAGAACTAATACTAAAGAAATTCTTTTTGTTATCAAATCTTTCTAGTCCATTAGGATTCACTCATGCATTCAACTTTCATTACTGTCTATGGTTTCTGAAATATCTTTCTTTGATTTTCTGTCAACTGTTCTTGAACCCCGGGACAGGGCAAGGAAAGCGACGATGAGGCATCTTTTATTTTGTTGAGGGTTTTTTTCCTCCTTTAAAGAAAGAGAGAATTACCATTGTGTAATGCGCCCAAACGAGGAAGTCTAGGGTCTTGGGACAAGCCAGTTCAGCCAGTTAACAACAGATTGCTTTCATTGCTTCGTCATGTCGGTGATTACCGTAATGCTGAGCTCTGGTGGGGGCTGGACGATGATGGTGAGTACCTGAAAACTGGCCCCCAATTCATTATTCTCCACAAGTGCAAAGGTCAAGCGCCCACGCCCGGCTGATTGGGCACCTTACGCAAAGTGCACGTCCTGGGAGGAGCCCCTGACATCTTTGATTTTTCCCACACGCAAACTGTTGGTACAAGATGTAATCTGGGAATGAGAGGGCTGTGGACAGGATGATTGGGGACAGCTGCTCCCCAGAGGCCTCCAATGCCAGAGCCTGAGCACTAAATACCCTCTGCTTTCCATGGCCTCGGGACAGGAGAGGTGTCAGGCTACAAAGAGGCACAGATGGAAGTGAATAGGATTAAGCAGTGCTGATTAACTATAAGTATTTTTTCAGTAAGGTAATGGCACTTAAAAAAACCCAGGGAGGATGGGATAAAAGAAGAAGGATATGCCTTCACCAGCTTCTTCCATCCATCATCTGAGGATGACCAAGGCTGTGCCTGAGGTGCGTCACCCATGTCTGCGGGCTCGTCCCAGCTGACCCATCACTTGGCTTTGAAGAAAACGAGTCTTGAAGCAACCCTCCCTGCCCTGCCTCTGCTACTTTAATGATTAATAGAAGAAGACATGGTCCTTTGTACAGATAGATCTCAAACCCCCTTGAGTTAGCAGCAATGACTCTAGTAGGTTTTGGATCAAGTCTAAGGAGTGCAAGAACTTCTCCATGTTTTTAACTAAAGGGCATGGGCACTTTTTCATTTCTTCTGCAGGTAGAGGTGATTCCAGCAGGTGATTCCAGAAGGTTCATTGTTTTCCTGCCAGCTCTCCTCTGGTGGTAAAGGCCATGTGTGGGTAAATCCTGCTGACCTCTAAGTGGAAAGACCCTTTGTTCACCCCGCAGCGTTCTCCCAATTGAATTTGTTTTATCAAATCTTGGATATAATAAAGATGGATGAAGAATAAACATAGCTTTTGCTTGATTCCCTTCTGATGCAAATGGATGATGTTCAATTTTTTTATAATCTGTTGCTTCGACACTATGATAACAGCTCTTAAACCTGAGGAGGCAGAAAGGTACGTTTGAAAGAACGGCATGAAGAATCTGTAATGTTGTGATCAGAGATCTACGGAAGAGATTCCTGATGTGCAGAATAACTGAACTGGTTTCTGATGTTTTGATGTTTTGATTCATGTGTCGCATAATGGACTTTGGCTCAGTCCGACAGTTAATTTTAATTAATCTCGAATGCCTGTTTTCTATTGGCACATCTATGTTATTTGTCTCTCCTCTCAACAGCTTCCTCTGTGCTCATGAGGTTCTGCAATGCTCTGGCTGTCAGCAAAATCTGATGTCGAGGTGGTGATGCCGTATCTTGTTAAATTTCTATTGCTTATGTCAATTCTCCCCACCCCTTTGAATAACCAGTTTACAAAGGCACCCACACAGGAAGGTCTTGTGCTTTCGCAGCTGGAGCAGTTGGGAGCAGTGAGGAGCTTCTGGATCAGGCCCCGGCACTGCAGATCTGTTCTAGGCTGCCCGGTTGCTTCTGCTGCTATCAAAACCTTCCTTGCACCTCACCATATACTTAAAGGTCGCATAAAGAAGGCTGAGCTAATCCAAAAGAAGAGGAATTTCCAACTCCATTAACTTTACTGTAACCTGAGAAAACTCCTTCCAGATTGTTTGTGGGCAAATTGCTCTTGCTAATGGCTGAAGCCTTTCCTACTGCCGCCAACCCCCTGCCTATCCACATGTGGCCCTCGCTTCACAGCCCTTATTCTTTCGAATCGCGTGATGAAAAGGAGCCAGAGTAGTGCTGCTAGTGAGATATTTAAAATTCTTCAAGAAACAGGTTGGCTTGAACCAGGGTTTTTGTCTACGACTGCAGCATTTCTGTGCGTGGGACAGTGAAGTTCTACTTAGGATGGATGAAGTTCTGCTTAGGCTACTGGTAGTTTGATAAAATATAGTTTGGTTAAAAAAATAACACCAAACCACTGCAAACACACAGACGCTGTCCTGCTAGTGTGCCACTGAAATACCAGTGAATGAGTCTCTTGGCCATTTTTCCAACACTACCAACTTGTGCTGATGATTTTGGGGATGAAGTATTTAGTGAATGGGAATTAGATTGTGAGTACATTTATCCTGCCTTCACCAGCAAACAGACATCAGGCAATAACGACAGCCCATCTGTTCTCCTCTGTGCAAGAACGTGGGATGCACCAGGGCACGTCCCCGAGCAACATGCCGGATGCCGCCGGGGCACGGGCGGAGGGGCAGTGTCGGCTGCTCGGCTCCTTTCTGGTCACAGCTTAGTTTGTCTGCCTCATGGTCAAAGAAGGTGGGACACTCTTATTGCTATCCAAATGCTTTCTTTTTTCATTGTTAATTTTGTGTTGACAAGGAAAGTACAATTTTGTAATCGGGTAATCAACCTTTTTTGTCGTTTGTTGTTTTTTTTTTTGGGGGGTGGTGGTGGTACTTAAAAACAGCTAATCAAGTAAAACTGCAGTTTTTTAACTGAGCAAATACAAGTTTGTTTGTATTCTACAATTCCACTGCCAGTGATGTGGTGCTGGATCTCTGTGAAGGATGACAGTGGCGTGGATCTCCAGCCTCTATTTCCCAACATGATACCCTAGCGTGGGTCCCGTTTCATTATTCGCGTTACGCAGTAATATTATGGTTTTCAAATAAAACATTTACACAGAAAATGAGTTGCTCCCTAGGGGATGTGGATGTACGATGAGAGAAACTTTCAAGAGGAGAAGAGTGCTGTTTTCATGAACTCAAGTGCTGCACTTGTGAGTGTGTAATAGTGGCTGGTTTGATTCTGCGTTTGTGCATGAATTTGAAAGGGGAGCGGAGCTTTCACCCTGAAACTGTTCAGCCACCACAGAAACTTGGTTTCCTCCAAGTTCGGCTTTGTTAGGCACTGGGAAGCAACAGTCTGCTCCTGTAAAGCTGAAAAACAAGCACAGAAAATCTCAGTTGGCATAATTATCATCAAAGCCCTGGGTATCTGGCTTTGCTGCATTCCAGCTGGAGTAAAAATGGGGAGTTTTGTTTAAAATACACGTCATGGATGTAGCATGGAGGGAACGTGCCTGAACAGAAAGTGGGAGAAAAACAACTCACGCACGCGTCTTCTGGGGAGGCTGGGCGGTAGTTTCAGACTCAAAGTCAGTAACTTTGATCCCATTCCGTAAATAAACATGACAAACTCAGCGAGGCATCAAGATTACAGACCAAAGACCATTGCAGATGTAGGGGCAGTTACTTTTAAAGTCCTATAAATGTGGAGGCGGGACCTCTGTCACCAAATACACTGTTCTCCAAAGCACTGTTCTCCAAAGCAACACGACCACAGAGGTCGTGGTATCAAAGCTGAAGGAAAAATGCAAGACCTCCATAGAAACCTGGGACTACAGTACTTTCCCCACTGTGCAATGGAACAACTTCCAGTTTCTGGTTAAGCCAGGATGAGTTTGTATTTTCTTTCTTTGTACATTCATAAAGCCGGTGCAGGCAGAACCCCCAAATTATTATGCTATTCCCCAGGGATTAACAGCCACTCGGCTTGGGAAAAAAAAAAAAAATCAGTTGGACTAGATTATAAAATTTCCATCTGGAATTATGATTATTTTGTCTTTATTATAAGAGGCCCGATGATAATTTTCCCCTTACATGAGAAGAGAAAAAGACCAGCAATTTCCATAGCTCTAACTCTCAAAATCTCTTTCACTTTACCTCCTTATTGGAAACGCCATTCCCCGATCAAACACATTATTTTAATGCAGGCTGGATTTTGAAAGGCAACAGCCCAGTCACTGGTTCCAACAGCCTCTGGGTAGCAGTCAGAGCACATGGAGGACCAGGAGAGAGGCTTAATAGCAAGATTATTTTTATATCATATTACATAATGCTTATTTATGTATAGACAATTTAAGCCACGTTTAATACAAAATCTGCTACTTCAGCTCTACCAAAATACATCTTTTATTTATATATATACATGGTGGACACATGGATGCCTTACTCCAGGGAAAGGAAACCTCCCGCTATGTCTAATTTGTGCTAAAGTAGTTCATTAATGTGTTTAATTTTGCAGTTTAGGAAACAAAATGTCCCTAATCAGACAGGTCAGGGACTGTTTGGAGCATAATATTGTAACAATCACAGTTATTTTTCTGAAGGATACTGTAAGACCAGTGGTTAAAGAGATTTGAAAACATTGCTTAGCAGTGGGTTTCGGTAAAATATCAGTTCACCTGTCTACATGAACTCTCCAAATTTTAGCTTCCCTTTGCTGAAAGGTTACAGATTAATATATCACGGAAGCATAGTTGCCGAGTTTTGAACAAGTCCAAGGTATGAGTAAGCCCTTAGAAGCTTGAGGACTTTTCTATACCATCTTCCAGCCTTTTAAAGCTGAAAGGTTTTCTTGAACAACTATTTTTTATAACATATTAGCAATTATGAAGATAACAACCAGCATGAAAAACTTGCACAACAATTTAATTCAGCTGCATCCTTGCTTTGGATGGAATTTTTAGACAAAGCTGGATTTAATATAGTCTCCATTATTTTTTTTGATAATTACACCTACAAAAAAAAAAAAATTTGAATCCCCAAATCTGCCATGGCTGGGAATATTTGCTTATTCTTTAGACTTTTATAGACTATGGTGGAAAAGCCTTGCCCCCAGCATTGAGTCTTTGCACACCCCGTGTACAAGATGGATGGTGTAAAGGAATTCAGGATGTTGTACCACAATATGGAGTGTTTCCACGTCTTGTCCTCTTGGCTTATGTCAGTGAGGATCAAGGAGGCTTGATTTAGTTCCTTTGGTGGCTTTAACTCCTACCTGGAAATGAACAGAAAAGCTTGCTTGGAAGCAAGTGTTTATGAGGAGGAGCCCGAGTACCGCCCCCAGTAGCGGCAGCTTGGGTAACTGCAGCACAGTCTGGTCCCCAAATTGCAGTGCTGAAAAGGAGAACATGGATGGCATCTCCCCGTGCCTGTTCTGCCCTCCAGGTGCGAGCAGAGCCAGCCCTGAGGGCTGCCTTTGCCTGGGCTCGCAGGACCGCTCTTGCCTAAATTTGGAGGGGGTTGGCCTGGGAAAATGTTAAAAACAGCAATGCTTTATCCACTATCAGATATTAGTACAGAAAAGCTTACTCCTTTCTTTCGACAGAAAAATGTCTTTCTCCTGCCAGCGGTTCCCCTCGGCTCTGCATGGATTCATCACTGAAACGCCACTGGAAGTCAGCACAGGCACACAAATTGCGAGTAGGTCAGGCCATAAGCTGGGTAAAAAAGAGAAAAAAAAATCCAATTCTGTATAATTCAGCATGTTATCTGTAGCAAAAATAGAGAAAATGGAGGGGGGGGGGGGGGGGG
>RSEF01000012.1:7229688-7257165 GCA_003993805.1 Himantopus leucocephalus | reverse complement strand
ACAATTTTTTTCCCCTTTCCTGCCCTGCTTTCAGGGCTCTAACATCCTGGCCCTTATTGCCTAGACTGCCAATTACTGCTCTCTCCAGGAACTGGCCTCCCTCCAAAAGCTCCTGCACAGTGAGACACCAGCATGTTTTACCCTGTTCCCTGTGCACCCATCTCCAGATGCCAACTACCGACCTGCTCTTGAATATACCTGAGCCAAACCAGGATGAAAAAGATTCCTTAGCTCTTAGGGCCAAATGTTTCAGTCACCTACAGTTCTGCGTTAACAAGCTATTTTGCTTTTTTTGACTGATTCAGACATCATAATATGAATTTGTATTAACCACAGTTGGGCAAAACATTTAATTTTAATGTCGTTTAATGTCATTTAATTTCCAGCATTGACCTTCAATGCTAACACAAAGCAAACTTACGGCTGTTCGGCTTCCTGAAGGTAAGCTATCAACAGGCACATTGATATTGACCCTGCCTCAAGTCAGGGGCATCCTAAAGTATCCTGCTGAGTCAAGGGCGTTCTAGGTGGGCAGAGGGAGACTCTGCTAAGCGACAGCAACCCAAACCTTTAATTGCTACGCAATAGATATTGAGGGCTTCTAGTAATGCGAAACGCCAAGTGACATGAGTTCGGTTGTATTAGCGTTACTCCGAGTTTCAGCTGTCAAACGTGAACATGGGAATTTAACGACCAGTGTTCAAAGCCCATGGAAGCTGGAGGACAGACGCAGGTCAGAAGCACAGCTTGGGACAGACCCCTGTGGCTATCAGCAATGTAGCACCAAGCCAGGTACAACAGAAAACTCCTTCTGATCCTTCCCATTCCTTCACAGGGCTTGCTCCTGCTCTTGTGTCGTCCAACTGTCACGCTTCCCATCAGGCCTGATCAGGCACAAGGAGTTGAAGCCACAAGACCAAATCACGCTTAGTCCTTGCAATGTCTAAAAGCCACCTGTTCTGGGCAGAGTGCGACTGCAGAACGAGGGAGAGGATGTGACAACAGCCTGGGCGAAGGCTTTGCCACTGTCACTACAGCACTGCCCCACGTGCTCTGAGATATACAATGGGCGCTTGCTTGTGACAATAATAACCATACCTTGTATGATACCGCCTCCACCTTTGGCTTCTTAACAGGAGTGTGCTGCAGAGTGTCTTTTTTATCTGATAAAACTGAATTGGAATAAAAGAAAAACAAAGTCATGGTTCTTTTCCCTTCAAAAGATAGCACTCCTAAGCTATGACTTCTAAGCAATTCAAATCCACTTACATTTGACAGACAATTAAGACATGGCTTTCTTATAAGTCGCACAGATTTTAAAGGCTAGTTTTGGACAATCAACACGTAAGACTTTGTTGTGCAGCTACAGACAAAACAGGAAATATTCTTACAGGGCAGTTCTCTTTTTGTAGTGTTTTTCTTCCTTCTGATTGGAAACTCATCAATTTTTAGTTCACCATCATCTGACACATATTCATATTCATCTCGTACAGGTTTTGCTTTATCTTCTTTAAAATTCTGCAGTGACCCAAACACACTGGTATTCAGCTGGGTTTTGACTCCCTTTGAACTGAAAAAAAATAAAAATTACAAAATCAGTAACAGTACTCTTATTGCAAAACATTTTTCGAATTGACAGAGATGAAGACAATGAGTATCTTTATACAGAAATCTCAGTCAACTTGAATACTTTCAGAGGTGCCGCAGCATTTCAAATAATTTTACAAACGCATTTCTGTACCTACAATTTATATCTCAAAATAGGATGCTGACTAGAGTAGCCGTGGCTGGCTTCAAATATACACTATATTGTTTAAAGCTGTCTCAAGGTGTATCATGATATGCATAATGCACATGCAGCACGGAAGTTTGGGATGCAGAGTTCATTTAACAGTTTCTTAAAAATCTACCCTGAGTAGGATCTGCACAAAACCCACTAGTAAGAATCTGAAGTGACAAAACATGAGACACTGCCTGAATACTGAAGACACTATTCTCAAGCAAACTACCAGCCTCAAAAATAGGTCATTGCTGTTCTGGACAACTCTGCTGGGTTCTAGGTAAAATCAAGTTCTAGAGCAAAGAATTTTTTGCTTAAGTGTACTTTCTACATTAACCAAAAAGGCAGATTTTCACCTTCTCGTATATAAACCCATAAATAATGACATGACTTTTTAATCTGCTTTTTTAAATTGATGTGTATTGTCGTATTTTTACTTACCCAAGCAACTTCTTATTAGAGAAAGAGAATGTAAATTTGTTGTCCTTATTTCCTGATAAAGGCGTCTTTTCTGATTTGTGTTCCTCTTCCATTTTTAGAAGTGAATCGGGTTTACTGTTCTGAAAGGCAAAAGACCCAAACCAAAAAAATAAAATTAGTTGAATGCGTTGTTGAGATTTTTGAGTCCCACGTAACCTCAGAGAATCCACTGCTCTATATGCAGAGAAAAATATGTTCCCCCAAATGTGGTAAGGCATAGCGGATTATACTCTTCCTTAGACTACATGGGCTTTAGTTTAGGACTTGTCCCCATTCAAGAAGCACCTCAGCACCAGTTTAAGCAATGCCCGCCCCAAACACAATGCCAAATTTAAATACTGCTCTCTTAAATTGGTGCAGACTGCTGTAAATATATATAAACACACATTTTGTGAAGCAGAGCACAGGCTAAGCACGCTGCTCATCGGCGTCGTGCCCGCGTGGCTAAGGACCAAATCTAGCACAGTGCCTAGAACCTCGCACATACACATGCATTTTACTCCCAGGCTCCGTTTGCTCCTTTCACACCTCCAGAAGAGCTTGAATTATGATTTAATAATGTAATATCAAAGTGATTCAGTGCAAAGGAAGCCTTTGATTATTTTTGAAGCATCCCCTTAATACTTTCTTAAGCTGTACTGGCTGCGGAATTAATTGGTATGTATTGATCTAATCACATTAACTGTGAATTTTTTAACGCAAAAGATTTAGATGTCTCTAATGTTAATGATTCATGATTCTTTGTACTTTCCCCACGTGAAAAAGCATGTACTTCTGTTACGGCTTGGGGAATCTGTCTGCACCTTTGTCATTTGAATTTCACAAAGCAGGCAAAGTTCACACAGCTATTTCTGTGAGAAAGCCTAGTTTCACCTTGTTTTAAAAGGTACCCGGAGAAAAAATGTATTATTCTATGAATGAATTTTACTCACCCTGTGTTAGCCCTCCAGGAAGGCAAGCTTTTAATTCACGTGGCATAATGCAGATTTCATTAACTCTACTTTTGTGCCATCATTAGTTATTGATTTCTCTGGAACTACTCCAGACTTAAAGTAGTCCAACTACGTTTAAAGTGAGAATCACAAAAGAGAAAAATCTCACTATTAAGAGTGGTCCCGCTGGCTTCAACAAAGATGAAGATGGACAATTTGGTACATGCTTTTGACGAATCTGCTCCCCCCTGCTCCCCTCCCCCCTTTCTCAGTGATTACCTGATTATTTTCTGCTGAAAATTTTTTCTTTGGGAACTGAAAAATGGTGCCTTGTACCCTCTGCTTAGGTAGAACTATGAACATTTCTCCACCCTTGACTTATCACTATGTGGCAGAACCAGCAGCAGAATTTAACAGGAGACATTACCTTGTATTTCCATTTGGCTTCTGTTTTGCTTTTGTTTTGCTCTCGAACTTCAAATTTCTCCACCTCATTCTGCTTACTAGGAGTTTCCTTATTGGGAACACTTAAAACATTCTTTGCAGCCTGGGGGAAAAGTCAGCATGTACTCTTAATGAGGATGGAGTGCCGGCATGTTACAGAAACACATTTTGTAGTGGGAATATAACGTGATAGATTTTTGAAAACTCCTCTTCCGATTCATTCTTTTTGAAACCCAAATATGAGACTCCGTGAAATATTGCTGCTTCAGAGAACGCAGATGATTTGCTGTATTTCTCCTGGATATACCAACATACAAGATTACTGTCAAAATACTAAACTCCCTGCCTATTGCTCCGTGGACAGATTTCGCAAACTTCATACAAACTACTAAGAAAGTCAGAAGCATTTTAGAAAAGACTTATGGGTCCTTCTCAACAAACAGTGTACGGTACATCGCTCTGTCAGTGCCTCAATCATATCCTGGCCCTTACTGAAGTCAGCAGCAAAATTCACGTCGAATTAAAGGACATCAAAATGAAACTTATCCTACATGGCCAAAAATGGAAGCAAACTATTGTTTTATCTTCATTCAGTCATTCTAAAGTACAATCTCAAGCAAACAAGATGCTTTAGAAATGAGTTCCTTCATCTTTCGTAACTGATTATGGAATTGCACACAAGAGTGCTAATAACCCTCAAAATGAGAATATAATAGTTCAAGTGGCAAAAAAAAAAAAAAAAAGCCATTTTTAATTTTCGTCTCCCCTCAGTTTAGGCAGGGAACTGGCCAAGTTTGCCAGACTGGGCTTGAATCAATAGGTTTCTTGAAGGCTCCGTATCAAATGAATAACCAAACAAACAGCCAAATCAAACTGAGGAAAAAGTCAGGTAAGAAAAGGGCGATAAGCGAGCATTAACAAAACTTTCATTTACTTCAGTGGAGACAGGGTTTCACACCGTGTTGCTTAAATTATTTCTTTTCGTGAGACCTAAGGTGTGATTTTATCCCTATTAAAGCTAGAGGTTAATATATGACCCACCTTCCCCTTCTTTGGCGTCTCGATTTTTGTCAAAGCCTCCTTTGTGTGAGCCTCCAGCAAGTCGAGATTCGGGATGGCTGGCGGTGGACTTTCTTTTGCCTTCTTTCCTTTCTTTTTTCCTTCTCCCTTAACTTTCGGTGTTTTGGGAGGCTTAGGGGGTTTGGGTGGCTTGGGAGGTTTGGGGGGTTTGGATGGCTTGAGTTGTTTGGGGGTTTTCACAGTTTTGGGAGTCTTTTTTTTAGGGAGCTTCTCGACAGGCGGGGGTGGAGGCGTCACTTGGACGGGTGATGGTGCCTCCTCCTTCTCCACAGGACAGATCTCCTCAGCATTTGTGTTGGCACTCGTGTCTGCTTTGCTGGCTTTCGAAGCATTCTGCAGTTTAGCACAAAATGGGAAGGCATTCAAGACCCACCTGTCTCACGTTAGATATTCCCCGGCACCCTCCCTTCCTCGGGGAAACGAACCCCAGAGATCCCCCCTTCAATAAAAGGGTAACCGCATTCACAGGTCAGGCTGGCCAGGGAATGAAGACCACATCACGTGCCACAGTAATACTCTGCTCACCACAGATTCCCACCCCCTACACATTGCTCAAGCGCGAGTTTGGCCTGGAGAAACTCCAGTGGCTTCGTAAGGAGTGTTAACTCTCACCAGGTTGTATCATCAGGTAGGACCCTTAAATACCCACACAAACAAATGTGTAAAATGAATGGTCTTTTGTTTAAAATGCTAATCAGCTTGAGCACAACCCATTTCCATTTCATTCAGATGTGATAAATGTAGCAGAATCGTGTTTCATGCCCTCAGGAAAAATAAGCAGTAAAATAGCTGCCCAATTAAAATTAACACTGTCTGACTAATTAAAAAGAAATTATTTCTGCTTAACTTGCCATTCTGACAATCAGAAAACTTGTATACTACATCAAAGAGGATAAAAGGACAAGACAGATTTCCATTTTGNTAGATTTCCATTTTGAGGTCCCTGGATATAGTTAGAAAAGGGGTGGAATGTAACACAATGGCTTCTTAAAACAACTGAACTAGCTATTGTCACCTTGTGCTGTCACACATCTCCACAATACCAGACTTAATGGATGATACCTNCAGATTTCCATTTTGAGGTCTCTGGATATAGTTAGAAAAGGGGTGGAATGTAACACAATGTCTTCTTAAAACAACCGAACTAGCTATTGTCACCTTGCGCTGTCACACATCTCCACAATACCAGACTTAATGGATGATACCTCCATGAAACCTCCTTTTTTGGGGGTTGATTTTTTTTTGCCGGGGGGGCAGGATAATTATTATCACATTTCCTACAGTAACTCCGCCTAGAAGCCAGCCAAGAGCAAGGCATTCTGTTGGGACAATGTACAGAATAATATAGTCCCAAGCTCAGACAATGTCATAGACGAGACCGATGAACGTAAGAAAAAGGAGATACTACACGGGGAGCACAATCACAGGGATGGCAACAGCCTTCTTTGAGTTCTATCATGTTTTGGGGTAGGGAGTAGCTAAAGTGAAAGAGAAAACATGGATGGAGAGGGGAGTGTGGGCAGCCCAGCTAGGGGAAGGTGGCGGGGAAGGATGTAGGACAGGCAGACACAGAGTAAAGCCAAGAAGAAAGCAAACAGGAGCCCAGAATATGCAGTGACAGACCACAGACAAGAGCGTTGAGCAGTCCCCCTACTGTGAAACCTCATGTGAATTCTTTTAATGAAAAAGAGGGTAAAAAAGATTCATCCATTTTATAGGGTAGATTATTAAAAGACCCCCAATATAGTTAATATGATGAAAAGAGCACAAACCTCACTTAATCTTATTTCTTTGGCAAGGTCCTTGATAAGTTGTGCTGGTTTGAAGTTTTCTGGTAGCTCATCTTCATGCTCTGCTAAAGCCTAAAACAGAACAAAGCGAGATTGCTGTTTCTGTGCATGTTTTTTTTGCAAAAATGTAAAAAAACCACCCATTAAGTGAAACATCAATATTCCTCCTATGTACTGAAATCAATACTGACTGCCTCAGTAGTCCAAATAAGGAAAAAAATAGGCTTTTTTTTTTCCTTCTGGATGTTATGGCAAATAGTTGTCCTGTGAGAACAACAAAGTCAAGAGTCTTTTTCAGATTTTCACAACTGTAACATCACTTTGCTAACCCCCTTATATGAGATTCTGTGAGAAATTCCTTTTCTACATTACAAGGAGAGTTTGTCTTAGGCTGGTGTCTTCAGTGAGTGTAACAAGCGTACACCTTGTCAGCAGAGCGGTTTGGGAGCTCCCCCTGAGGACTAACAACATCCGCATTCACGTGTCATGTTATAATATTCAAAGTTCAACTTTACCTAAATGCCAACACAGCCTCACTCCCTTTGACTAACTACTTCTCATCTGCACGGCAAGTGGAAAAAATAAACAAGGTGACCTGGAGAAGAGAGCTTCCACACCAGCCAGTCCTTCTACAGGAAACCAGGGAGCAGTTCTGAATTCCGGCTCAAGCACTGGCTTTTTGCAGCAGGGAGCAGCCAAGTCCCTGACTACATTTAAATCTGGGATGGCCACCTAACTGACCTAACTGCGTATGCAACTGCTAACTCAGCTGCTCATCCCTACTTAAAATATCTGAAAGTCCTAAAGCTGCTGGTTCCCCTGTTCACATTTTATAATCGAACGGCCCGTCTCCTGCAGCTAATTCCCAAAAACTTTTGGGGCAACACACGCAAGAATAACACTTCTGAAACGACTGCAGCAGGAAATTCAGGCTGCAAATCCCTTTAAGCCTTCTCTCCAGCCAATATGTGTTTCCTGGCTCAATTAATGTGTTGATTTGCAGGAACCGGGCACCTTGTGCACACAAAAATGCAGGCGTTGTTCTAGGCCTCACTCGCAGAGACAACCTCCGCTTAATTGATTTGGCACATGAAAATGCTCCGAGCCAGGGGGAACATTCACAGTACCCTTTTGGCTGTGTGCAGAATTGACTCGCCTGGTCTAGCAGGAGGTGTCCCTGCCCATGGCAGAGGGTTGGAACTAGATGATCTTTAAGGTCCCTTCCAACCCAAACCATTCTATGATTCTATGACTTTTTTAAAGCTCTGGTGGTACGTTTCTTCTCGCTGATCCCTTGTGTGGCACTATGAAATCCCAGCTATCACCCTCCTTCCCTGTTCCCCTGCCCCTTCTCTTTGGGATTTTAGAATTAGTTGGTTTGCTATGGAGATATTATTTGTTCTGGCATTTGCTCTCTGTTCCAGTGAGTGACAAACCTGAGGAACACACAACATCAGAACAGGCTGCTTCTCCTACCTGTTTTTTAGTCCATGACCTGAAAGCACCATTGAGAATTTTTGCTCCTTGGAGTAAATGAGCAGGAGGTTGTTGCCCAGCTTTATGCAAACCTAAGTAGAGGAAAAAAAACAATGCCATTCAAACGCTGCTAGCTAAAGTTACTTTGCATGAAATCTTCAATTTGAAAAAGTTTAACTGTGAAAGCTGACTTTTTGAAAGTCGGTCACCACAAACGAATCCCTATTATAACTTGATGGTAATAAGGAGTATATTTACTGTGTCATAAATCCAACTCAGCCTTCCTACACTGTGCTCCTGTAAGTTATGTCTACACTGGCAATCCTTCCGGTTCCTTTCTTGGTCCCATACTCAAGCTAGCTTCCACGTTCATACATCTTAGGCTGTGGGAATAAAAAGGTACCGTCAGCGGTTCTTTTATTCTGACTGAAAAAGCAAGTACCAATATGTGGAAACAAAGGTTATACTGGGCAAAGCATTTCACTTCCACGTGAGTACAAGCCAGGCTAAACTTTTCCCCTCATTCCAGTTTTTGTTGCGAGTCAGGCACAAGGGGACCCTTCCAGGTGACACTCAGAGGGACCCTCACCTTGCTTATTAATTAGACACATTTTTCTCATTATAAAAGGATCCGGTGGGTGTAATAAGCGGAATAGAGGCGAAGAGCAAAGTGAGACCGAATCTGTAAGGAACACACACACAGGGATGTTTGGATCAAGTCTGAAGGAATCTGATCTGGAAGATTTTGAATTTCACAGAAAACTTTGCTTTAATTATCAGCGCTCCTGCTGGCCACATCTCTGATGCTCCTGTGGCCCCACGTATATGTGACCTGCCCCCACACTTCCACCGGGATCAGCAGAAGGATGGGAGAAGGAAGTGCTACTCTATGTCTCGGGCTGGAAGAACGTGTAGTTCAATAGATTAACACAGGGAATGAATCCAGACTTGAAAGGCAACCAAAACTAAAAAAAAAAAAAATATGTTACAACGTTATTTGCCTCTTAGGCAACTTAAATACGTGTTATAAAGAACAGGAAACCTTCCCTTAGGCACAGGTAAGAGGGACAGTTAAGGTCCTTCCTAGAGCGAGACAGCAGGATATTAAGGGGAGAGCTGGACCAGACCAGCACGTTCTGCTGGTATGTTAAAAGTAGTTTTCAAATACCAACAAGACTGATTTTGGCCACCTGTCCATCTTCTACGTGACACATCAGCAGAAATTAAGAGTAACTATTTTCAGGCCCCCAAAGCTAAGCAATTAAGGCAGGCAAAGAAAGGCAGTTTTACCTTTGAATGTCTCTAGTAGATGCTTTCCCATATACCAACATGCAGTTTCGAAGTTTGGAAACTGGGTCAGACTGACAATTTTCAATCGTCTTTCTACTTCGTATGCCCTGCAAGACAAAGCCACATGAACTTAAAGCACAGCAGGTCACAAGTATGTCGCAGAGTGACAAGCGCTGCTTATAAATGCCCGAGGTTCATTTTGCAGTGCTTCATTTCGTTGTGCTGTTACCACACATTCTGGCATCAGACCAGAAGCAAAACACAAAAATAACCCTAGTGAGAAACTCTGCGAGAGAGATGTAAGATAGTCTGATTGCGTTATTTGTCCAGCATCAGTAAAGAACTACTTGTATTGTCTTACACTGGGCAAAGAACACAGCTGAGCAGATGGGGACTTATCCAGAAGGCGAATGGCATGTTCTAGGGGAAAACTGACAGTTTATAACAGTTCTTCCTTCAGGACTTGGCCACATCAACCCAAGCACTCACATATCCTTCCACGCGCTATGCAACAGGTGTAAAGGCAGCTTGGAATAACTCAGCACAGGAGAACACGGTTGAAGGGGACAAACGTGGGTACGCTTTCCAAAATTGCCCGTTAGAGCTACATCAGTATCACTGCAAATGTAGGCTAATTAATAGGAGAGAAGACGGCCCATTTATTCAAAACTGAGCCTCTACCTAACTTTAGATTTTAAAGACAGATTACCTCATCTGCATTTCAACACTTAGACTGTGTAGAAAATGTCCTGCAAAGGCCAGGCAGTCTACAGGTGTTAGAGTTGCATAAATCCAACCTAAAAGAGAAAGAGAAGAGTCCTGAGGATAAAATCTGGCATCGCGGTAAGACAGACTTTATTCACACCGTGCTGTTTACACTTCACTTAGCAACTTACTTCCTAGGTACCAATACAGCTCTTCAGTCCAAGTCAGCAACCAGAACCGCATACGCTTTGAACAAAGTTGCATCTGGCCCCTCGTTTGTTTTGCACAATAAAGGTCGAGCCCAGGAGGGTGCTACGCACCTCTGACTCCCTGTCCCAGAACTACCTTCAACGGTGGCAGCCAGGGAAAGGGGACATATTGCTCACATTACTTTCTTGTTACTGTGAAAAGCAGCAGCAGCAGCTACATAATAGTACCTGTTTTCTCATCACCATGAAAATCTGTGACAGCTCCTGACACTAACTTTATTGTAGTGCCAGGAACAGGTGTTTTCCAAACACTTATTTTCATACAAAGATCTGCTTAAATTACTGAATCGCTATAAATTGCTTGGTGTTTATTCCACCATCTGTTCCACATATGGTCATGAGAGAAGTACCTACTTTCCACTTTTTACAGCCAAAGTAAAATTCAAGTGTGTAAACATTCTGTGCAAGGATTATACTCACATACAGAAAAATGGCACTACTGGATGCTGCCTCCAAAACACAAGTACCAGTGCTGTTACTTACTTGCACTGCCTGGAAGCCTCAACTCAGATTGTGGATCGAGTGGGCAGTGCATCGTTTAAAAGCACATAGAGGGAGAGAAAAACCCTGTCCTGAATAGATTACTGTTTCAACAGGTAACAGGGAGTGCTGGAAACAGCAATGCAAATGAGGAAAGAATTGTTCATGGTGAGAGGAAAGTGAGGGACAGGGGCAGGAGTAGAATTGCATTCACTTAAAACTGTGCACTATGTGCTGATCAACTCCTTATCCTTATGAAGATCCTCCCAGGAACCAAGTAAAACAAAATCCACCATCCCTAACCTGCAACAAAAGCCTGAATCCATCAAGTAACCCATAAAAATCTTTAACACCCAGGTCTTCAGCCTCATGTGAAACCATAAATGCACACTCACACTCGTGCAGGCACCTACAGTTCCTTAGTGCCACAGGGGTTTTTGTGGGGAGTCATGGTCAGTGAGGAATTCAACGCGAATTCTCTGTTGGATGACAAAAAGCACCTGCGTTGTGGTTGGATACAGAGAGAGAGAACTCACGAGTTACTGCAACCCAGCTAGACCAAGAGTGGAACACTCCGCCTACTCGTATTTCTAAAAGGGTGCTAAAATATTGATAGAAAGCAGGAAAATGTCTGATTTTTTTTTTTTTGTAAGCATATGAAATTATACTTCTATTGAGAATTAGACTTCATGCTTTGTCAGAGTAAGCGGTCAAATCACATCCCTCTAGCATACTGGACGTGCTATTTCATCAGCTCTAAAACCAGCAGGAAACCTCACCTGCAACAGCCTGCTCACCTGATGGAATGAAGAGCGTCTGTCCTTGTTTAACTGTGCATTTGTAACATTTATCTACTTGGTCTGCAAAAAACATCTCACTGTGGTTTGCCGCCGATTGCCAGCGTTCATAAAGAGAAATATTTGCAGAGGCCGGTTTGATGAGATAAAATATCTTTTCTCCCTGAATTAGAAAATATAAAATTAGCAACAAGCAGCCAAACCAAGCACTGCTGCACTGGCACAGATTCATGCACACACATACGCGCATACACAAATATTAATCTAAAGAAATATATAGCATTACATATTTTAACGCTATTGAAATAAAATTTACTCGTCGGCTTTGTAAAGAACGGCTGAAATAAATAAATCACTAGCGGATCACATTTGCTCAGAGTTGTGGGACTGATGTTGCAACAAGTTTACAGCGCCAGATCCCATTATCCTGCAAAAGCAGGACATAGTATCTTCCAGGTCTTAGGTGACGTATGTGCAGAAGGCACAAAACAAGTATTAAAACCCAAATACAGTGAAAACACATGGACAACTTGCACACTCCAACTGGCTTCCTCACTCCACAGACCCTGGAACCGCTGAGAGCATACCCGCATAGAGCAGTTAAGGGTCTGAGTATTTCTTACGGCTACAACAGGACCATGGGGAAAAAAAAAACGAGACCTGAATTTTTGAGATAATTTTAGGATGGTTTTTGCATNCAAAACATGACCCCTCACCTTCAGCACATGGTACCATGCAGAAGCTCCTCCGGAATCTATGTGGAAATCTGTGTAGCTGTCCTTCACGCAGATCAGGCAGTACTTGGTCACTTTTGGTTTAGCCAGAAGAGCATCATCAGGCCAATAGTTTTCCACCCAGGACAACTTCTTAACTATATCTGGAGGCTCTACAAAACTGGACATCCTTTACGGAGAGAATTAAAAACAAACATGCATCTTTTAAAAAAAGAGCACAAGGACCCTGATAGAAGAAGCAGCGGAGCGTGACACTAGCACTTGCGTGGCAATCTGGAGCAGCTCCTTACATGCCAGCGGAAATGCTCTGCACGCAGAATAATTGTGGAAACTGGTTACAGGCAGAGATTTAAGACTTTTTAAGGATGATGACTTAGCAACGATCCGTTGACTTCTTCCAGGAGCAGGATTTATGATCAAGTATATGCTGTTTGTATTTTTCCAGTCCCTGCCTCTTGCTACCTGGGCTCAGTTATCAACAGCGCTGTTATCACAGCCGCTTCTCCAGCCCCCTTCAGAAGAGAACGTGAAATGTGTGCTCTCTTACATAAATCTTAAAAATTTGCAAGTTAGCTTAGTATTAAAAATCCTAATAACAATGACATTAATACTTAAACACTAAATAAGTCTTGATCTGATACTGACAATCACAGTGATCTTTTTATTTAGACTGACTAAATTACATTAAAAGCTCAGAGGAAGGAAAAAGTCTAATTTGGGTTGACAATTTGAATACGTTTAGAAGAAAACATATACAATATTCATTTATATAATTTATACATATGAATATATTTATTTACATTCAGCATATATTCATATTGTATATATTTAGTTATATAATTTATATAGTGTATCTATAACAAATATATAATAGATACTATATATCACAGCTAAGACGATGTAGTGGCATAATAAACAGGCATTAAAAGTGTTTCATCCCAGAATGTGATGAATTTTATATTTAAATCGTCCAAAATTTGGACTAATATTTGCAGGGGGTGGAGGTTCACTGTTGGACACTCTAAAATATCAGGTCAGTAAGCGTATTTGCACTTCAAACTAAAATTAAATGCTCCCATGTGTCATTTATGCTCACTGTCAAACACCTGATAACAATAGCTCCCTTTAAAATGGCAGGGAAAGATGGAGCAGTGCATTCAATTAAAGTGTCACTGCCTATGTTAAGAAATAAAATATTTGCTAGTTAATGTCTAAATTAGCAGCATGTGAGTGACAGCTCCAGCAATCCTGCAGAACAAAAGACCTCCCGTTATTCTGGGATAATGGCAGAAAGCTAAAAAAATCTCAACTGAAGATACTGGTAGTCTTTGAAGCCTGTAATTACCGGAGATGCTTTCTGCAGAAATGGGTGTACACTACCAAAACACTAACTACAGGGCTAAAGGTAATGGCTTTAAAAAAAATGAGCTTGTAATTATTCATCAGCCTTCTTTTCTAAGGCTACATTAAGTCTTCTTGCTGAAATGGAATGCTCCCCAAAACAGCCATTCTTTATTTTTATGTTGATGGTCATCATCATCTGTGTAGCGTTTGTATATAAAGGACTCCTTTCCTTCTCTGACGCTTCCCTTCTAGAAGTCTAGAAGGATGGCAAGAATGGTAGAAATGATCTGCACAGTTGCATGAAGTTCCATAGATTATAGCTGCATCTGCCTACTTCTGGAATAGAAGCACAGCTCAGCTGATGAATACAGCTATATAAAGCACAAAGCAGTAACTTGAACGCTTAGGCATTCACATCGGCTAATTATCCCATATCTGAAACAGAGAAAACATGAGGAGAATAGTAGGCTCCCTGTCGCTAAGGATGGGTGATGCCCACACAGCCGGCACCATTACCTCTGGCTCGCTGCACCACTAAAGCCCCTCAGCCTCAAATTCAGAGCTACTCCGCACCATCACAGCCCCCAGCTTCCCGTCGAGAAGCCAGCGCCACTCTAGTTCGGAATCACTGTCATACAGATCACGGGTTAACTCGCCAAAGCACCGAAACTAAAACTGTAACGTGTGGTATAGGATTACAAAATCATAGAAATTTCAAACTTACCCTCATTCAAGGACATCCAGTGACATGGGACACTACCCCTACAGCCACAGCTTATCTATTTACTTACTCTCTGCTACTTTAAATGGAGGATTTCAGTAAGCAGTATACGATGCACTCAAACCTGTCCTATGAAAGCAGGATGCTCACCGCTGTACAACTCATTTTAAAAAAGAATACTCTGAGGACGCTTGGAGATCACCGTGATTCCAGAGCACCTTAAGCTGGAGGAAGGGCTGTCGATGCCTTATTTCCATCGGGATTCCCATCTCACCAGAAAAATAATACAGAATATTAAAAAATAAGACCCCTTATGTCCATGTTCTCCCACATACAGTTTTATCACACCTCTGTGGTCATCTCTGTCCTCCTTTCTTTGTCTTACCAGTATTTGTCAGGCTGTATCTAAGTACCTCCGAGCATAGCAGGAACATACTACATTAGCGTTCACCACCAAGACAGGGCAGCGAATTCGCTCCTGGAGCACCAAGTTACGCTCTAGTTACAAATCACTACTATCTAGTTGCAAGCAACTAACTATACCTATACTAGTAGAGTTAAAATAGAACTAAAAGGTGCCAATGCTCTGTTCAGGTATGTGAACGCTGACAGCACATGACTGCTGATGATACGCGGGTGTGAATTACAAACACTGGACCATTTAGTCCTCTAGGTACCATTCTCCTCGTATAGCAAATAGCATTTTCATTTCTGTGCTTTGCCTGAACTGGCTGCACTTGGAGGATGGAGTGGAGAGCCAGAGCAACAAGAAGGCGCTACCCCGTGCTTAAAGCAATACCTCCTAACGAGGGAAGCAGTGGAGAAGGCAGAGGCTGTCCAAACTGCCCCTGCCACATGTCCCGGACGCCACTGGACTCTCACCTCGTGTCGGAGAACTCCAGGTTGGTCACGTTGAGGACCCTTTTCCTGTTCGTACTGTAGTAGTAATCCACAAATTCCTTGAGCTTCATCTTGCAGTCTTTCTGTTTGGTGACATCAGTGACATCAACACTCCTCTCTGGTCCTAAAAATTAATTCAACGACAAAGAGAGATTGAAGGGCAGCCTGACTCGCCCCATTTTCTACGCTTGGGGGCCAGTCAACATTTCAAGAAACATCTCCATCTTTTGATGTTCTTATCTTCTTTTGTATCTTCCCTGTTGTTTATGCACATATATACACATACATATATGTATAAAAGACGTATATATACGTAAAATGTGTATGCATAAAATGGTGGGTTTGTATTCATGCCCCTGACATAATTATTTCTGTATTTTTTATCTTAAAGGTTGAATGTTATTTTGAATCTGTTCATTTCATTATGGATTTTATTTGAGTGGTGAAAATCATATGCAAATACCTGCATATCCACAGAGTAAGCCCTACCCACCGCGCAGTAAAACTCTCACAATTGAAGACAGAGTGCAATACTGTACAGGACGTCTTGTCAAACTGATTTTCCAAAATTGTAAGTTCTCTTATGTTTAATTTTTGCTTACGAAATCTATAAGCGAGGAGGAGTTTTGCAGCAATATTCCTATTTTTTTAACATTGTATTTCAGGTTTGCCAGAAAAAAAGTTGACTTTTTATTATTTTACCCAAAATTACACCTATCAAATATCCATCCCCTCTGTATTAGAGTACAGAGAATAAGCTGCTAGTACTTACACATTTCCTCTGAGAGACCTTGTTGGTCTCCAGCGTTACTACTAACGGCATTAGTCAATTAGTGGAATTTAACACTGGGCACACCAGAGACCACATGGAGAAAGTCAGAGCTTCAAAGAATGCCCATGTCTAAGCACACTCTCTTATCCTTTCTGCAAGAAAAGCATCCCCCCGGTCTGTCTTCCCTCCAGTTTTAATTGGCCTTATTTTTCCTCTCCCAGCATTTCATTCATAGCTTTTTTTCACATTAGGAGAGGGAAAAAAAATCAATTTGTTTTTTCATGAGACGCCAGAACAGTAATGATGTATTTGGCAGTCTCGGCTGTGGTGCTTTGTCCTCCGCTACTTACTTCAGATTGTTTCTAAAAGACATTCTAGGTCCAGCGTAATAATCTACAAAACAGCGAGATAAATCCCTGCCTGGGAAATCCCGTTCAAGCGAACTAACCCCATGGAGGTTAGACCAGGATGTATTTGTTCCATTCACTTTCAAATCTGGTGCCAGTTCCAGATTAAACAAGCCGTGTTCTTCCCTCCAGCTTTTCAACTAACTGTGTTGTCGGTAGGGTAGATTATTTCAGCTAGAGGCTGAGAGAAAGCCAGCAGATGCGTAAGGATCACCTAGGTCATACAAGAAAATCTGCTAAGTGTAGCAGATGGGCGAGGAAAATATGTTTCCCGTAGAAGCAACAGGATAGAGAGAACAATAAAATCAGGGGTCTTGAATTCTCCTTTATTCATAGTTATCTCACCGCACGCAATCCCTGAAAAAGCAAAAGATACAGTCAAGAAGACGAGTGGCTGGTGATAGCACCCTCCAGTCTATGGAAGAGGTCAACGGCCTGGTAAGGAGAGTGCAGGAGGAGGGGGTGGTTAGCAGACTACGTAAGGAGATAAAGGGACCATGAAACGCAGACAGATACGCTGGAGCTGGAGTCATGGCTCCAAAAGGCCGATGTCTTCCCAGAAGACTGGAAGGGGAGAGAATCGGACAGAAAGTGACACAGAGGAGGGTCGGAGCGAGAGGACAAGAGGCAAGATCACACATGCTAAAGGAAGATGGATGCGGAGACAAAACAAGTGACTTCAGAGCACTTCTACAGCTAATGGCCAAGGTGTGTCTTCAAGGTGGGATGATGTGATAACTTGTGAGAAGATGCAGTACAATACCCTGCTCATGGTAGAGACGGGAGGATGCCAAAATGAATCCAAACGACCAGCATCAATGCAAATAGCTCTCACTGACAGCAGTGTTTAATAACGTACTCCCTTTGCAGAGTGGGAGTCTCAGTCTAGCAGTTCCTTCAATACAAAGCGAGACGGCAGGAATCAATTAAGACCTGGCCTAAAGAAACAATTTTTTGATACTACCACGACTGTTTCTTTTCATGCAGTGCTATGGAGCACAATGCAGTCTGGCTCAGGCTCACTGGAGGATACACAAGTTGGTACAAGAAACAAGAGTGAACTAATTGCTAATTACAAGCTGCCACTACATAACAAATACTGAAGTCCGCATAGCTCAAGATATGGACAATATTTTACAACATGTTTTACCTTTTTTTATACAAATAATATATATATATATTTTAAAAGCAGGTGAGCTCCAAACAGTACAACGCCACCTGCTTGCCAGATACCCACCGACGTAGTTTTCAACATCGCTGACGTAGAAGGTGGGTGCGGGTACGGACAAACCCAGGCCGTCCTTCTTTGGGACAAGGATGGGCTCTGCGAAGCCATTTTCTTCCAAATACTCTGTTGTTAGTTGGCTGCCTGGCACTTTCACGACTATATCTTCAGCACTGAAAGAGTAAGCACAGATTCAATGGTGAGGTGCTTCCACGCAGAGTTTGGCACCTTCTGCATTTCACTACCAAAAGGAAAACATTATGAATAAGTAATTATATGCAAATTAGGTGGGCAAGACAAAAGCCAAAAAGCCGTTTATTGCAAAGCACGCAGGGCATGCTAAAATCATCCGGAATCGGTTTACTTGAGCCTCATGCACCAACTACTGGAAACTCCTAAAATAACAGCTTACAGAGAAAGACCGTTTCCCTCCACTATAGGGATCTGTCGAGTTACCAGTGATCAATGTTAAAGAAATTAGCGTTAAACGTTCCGCTCTAAAGAAGGCAAGATTAAAAACGTTACATAATCTCAAATAAATTGCCCGGGAAGTACATTGCAAATCGTTTTTAAGTAGTTTTAAATCATTTTGAAGTCGCTGGGAGGGCGTCAGAGGGTGGAAGGAAAGGGCAGCTTCATCAGACGACCGGCTATTTGCAGCCACAACTCGCAAGGCAAATTCAAATCCCATTCCTAGATCTTTTCAAGACTAAAACACTTTGAATTTGGAGTGAGAAGTGACTGCGTATGAACAACCATCAATCCCAAAAGCGCCCCGCTGCCGTGTGTAGTATGTCAGCCATGCTCCAAAACCATCCAGCAGGCCGGGGCCATGACTGCCGGCAGTGGGAACAGCAAAACCTTGAGGATTCACCCCAAAAAGCACTACTTCCCCACACGGGTATGGCTGATACATGGCTGCCCTCTCCTGCAGCGGTTCCGAACTACAGCTCGTGTCTTCATACAGCCCCAAAAAACGGCGGGAAAGGGGAGAAGGCGGTGAGCGCCGCCATGGCAGCCGGCAGGCTCGGGCCTCACCGCCTTGGCTGCCCCGCGAAGCCCAACCTGCAGCAGAGCCCCCGACAACCTTGGCTGTGGGGGCTCCTCCGCCGGCCCCACCACGCAGGGGAAGCCCTGGCCCCGGGGCCCGCTCAGGCCACCCCGGCGGGGTTTGAACCCTGGAGAACAAGATGGCCGCTCGCAAGGAGGGATAAGCCGTAGAAACCCAGCTTATTTCTGCGTCACCGCGCCACGCTGCACCGGCAATGGCGGATCAAGAGGGAAATTTAATTAGTAATTAATTAAAAGGAGTGTTCTTCATTTATGTGAGCGCTGGTATTGTACGCCAGCAACGTGCAAAGAACGAGGGTGGAGATTTTAAGGAGCAAGAAGCAAACCATGATTCACCCCTAAACCTCTGCACTTACTTTACGGTGCCCATATGTATCTCACCTACTTGTTTGAGTCTGATTTGCTTCTATATGTGCCACGGCAACTCACACATAGTCGTAAAGAGAGATCAATACCAGAGCATCTAGTAATGATCGTGCCAAAACGGAGAGCCTGGCACCTTCCCTGAAGTACCTGAACCCTCAATTTAATTATTATTACTACTACTATTGCTACTGTAATGTTTTTTTGGTATCAAACATTCAAGGAGCAGAATGACATGAATTATATTTTCTGCCTTTTTGCTCTCTTCACTGTTCCTTTTGATCCGAGCCTCGCCAAGGGACTAACCGTGGGTTATAATTCACTCTCGTGCGCTGTGAATCAGCAACGATCGTTTCTGTTGCTGAACAGAAAACCCCTTTTTCCGTTCATCACGTTCTGACTGATGAGCGTTGGATTTTGTTCTGCGAACATCTGCAGATTTCATTCATTTTCTTCAGAAGAGAAAATTTCTCAACAAGACTTGGTTTTACTAACAGCGCAAGTGTAGATGTCGGAGGCCTGAAACTTGCAGATGCTCCTTTTGGCTACAGACCTCTCTTTCTCAGAAACTAATTTGGCAGCAGGATTTTCTTATGTGCACGTTTGTGTGAGAAACAGACAAGAAAACTGGGGGTCCATATTTTTTTTTTACAATTTGGGAGCGACTCAGAGCTACTGCATATGTGAGCGCAACCTCAGAGGCCATCCCAGGTTACTGAAATCATTCTGCCTAGGCCTTAAACCTTGTTTAAGGAATTAACTTTGCAACCTGACAAATTGCTCTGTATACAAAAAAACACCAAGGAAAAATACCGGGTCCTGAGTTCAGTGAAACACATCTGTAACCGCTGCAAACACTTTGCAGAGGTATTTTCAGCCTCTTCCTTAACCAGCCTAAGACCAGTATCTGAAATTAAATGTGAAATTAAATTTGCTGTAAAAAGAAAGAAGTTTTGTGTTTACCAAGTACATTTTACCAGACTCCAAGGATTCTTCTAAAATAATTAGTCATTAATAATTAAGGATTTATTGGGCTAAGGCCTACATTAAAGGACCAGAAGAAAATCATCGCTCTTACAAATGGCTGTGAAGCAGCCTAATAAAGTGTGGAACATGTCACCTAACAATTAGCGCTATTCATTACCCCAAATAAGACAGCCTTTGTGACTGTAGCGACTGAGGATGTCATTGTTCTTCTTTTCAAGATGGAGACAGACTTCAGCAAAACCATTGGTATTTTTGAGAACGGGATAATTCTATGCAATAAATTGGCTGGTTTCGTATGCAAGCGAATGTTGTAGGGGCCAAACGCGTTCTTGTTCTTGTCTTCACAAATACCAGCTTCTACGGAAATTCACAGGAACGGGGCTCAATCAAGAGCAGATTTTAATATGGCTGCACAAATATAAAAAAGGGAAGAGCCTGAGCCATCTGCAATAAAACAGCACTCATTTAAACTTCATCGCTCTGTACTATACAACGCTTTCAGCAGGGAGCATCACCAGCTTCACAGGAAACTGGCTATATAACGCTCTACCCCAACAGCCCCGTCCGTGCCTGCAGCTGAACAACCTACCTTGGAAAAGTACGACTTCGAAGCTCCTTTATGAAGACTTGGCTCCCGTTCTGTACAGGTTTGACCTCTGTCGTCTGTCCAGTATCGTGTTTATGCCAATTTCTTTTCTTTTTCACTGAAAAAGAATGAATTGGACAGTACCGTATGTTAAGCAGAAGGTAATTATTAAGACATTTGACGGAAGGACAAACCTTCATTTCATTTCACGTTTGAAGGAAGGACAAATCTTCACTTCATTTCTTACGCGAGCAGANCAGAAGGTAATTATTAAGACATTTGATGGAAGGGCAAACCTTCATTTCATTTCACGATTGAAGGAAGGACAAATCTTCACTTCATTTCTTACGCGAGCAGAGAAGAGGGAACCCCTACTATGCTGCACTGCAAATTTGAATATTGCTCTCAATTCACCATTAGACAATTATACTGTAGCCTGAAGATCTATTACATACCGAACAGTGTTCGTTTTGTAACATAAGGGCAACCAGACGGATAATTACTGAGCTGCACAGCTACCGCAGGCTTTATGCAAACACAGGCTCTGGACGCTTTGTACTTGCCAGACTACACTCTTAATCCTTATCATAAAACACTTCGAAAGCCACTTTTCTGCCTTCTCAATATGCAGTATAGATCTTTAGGAATATATTTGTCATGAATTACCTTAGTCTATAAGTCTGTCCAGCAGTGGCAGATTTGACATCAATTTTGATGGGCTTTGAATTACGCCCTGCACACAGCACGCACATAAAAAGGAAAAAGAAAAGAAAAAGATGCAAGGGCATCACAAATGCAATTTTTAGAACTCCTCTTATTCCTAGGTTTTGAAAAGCGAGCCAGGCTGAGGCCTTAAGTTGACGATAGGAGACTGAAGGCCCCCCCCCCCCGACTGCGCTCCCAGTGCGCAAGATGTACAGGCAAGCTCCTCATGGAATAAGGGTCAGATGGAATAAGCACAAATAAGTAAGTCAAATGTCAATGCAGTTCTGCCTTGCCTCTTTGACAGCCAGATAACGCAAAGCGAGAAAAACTGGTCCAGCTTTTTCTCTTAGTCAGCACTATATCTCTCTCAGCTGTTCCTCCCTCCACAGCCTGTCCGGACATGCTCATTTTGGGAGTAAATTGTTTTTGTCCCAAGTATGTATTCATACCATTTCAAACCTCCGTGAGTAGAATTTTCATACGCCACCACTTTCTTTTACTTTTTTTTGCCCTTGTTTTAAATCATGAAACTCAGTATTTTACCCCAAAATCAAGATCTCAGGCTTTTCTTACTGTTCCAAACGCCTACGGGAGGAACCAGGCTCCTCAGCAACCACGCACGGACGGCACTCTTTCCTTTGCACAGGCACATACACACAGACCCACATACTTTTTCATTAAGAAAGGAATCCGGAGGCCACAGTTATAAGACACGAGGTTCGGAAAAAGCTAACTTCGTTTTCCCAACCACAACCCTGGAATAACTCAAGTAAAGACATTTCCCAACGAATCCATCCCAGGTTTTGCACAAAGCATGTTGGTTTTATTAGTTCCATGCAGCTCTCCAGCCTAGCTGGATATATTCATTAAAGCTGCTAGTTCTTTATCTTAATGACTCTCAGGCTTAGTGTATTAATTCAATGCTCCTGGTAACAAAGGAAACAAGCCCTCCATGAATGCCAAACCTTCCTCCTCTCCTTCCCTTTCCGACGACTGCCTCCTCCCCCTCTCAGCAGATCCGAACCGACACTGGGACTCTTTGCACAAGTCCCAGTGAAACAGGTGTCGCTTGCCGCAGTGAGAATTAAAGAGCTTATCATATTAGCATTTTCTTTTATTACATTTCAGCTAGCGTGGAGCATCAAGAAATAAAAGCGGCAAATCAGTGCTGAATTAAGAAATTCACCGCAACTCTTCAAAAAGCAGCGGGGAATTATTTCCCTCGGCACTGAGCACCAGCAAGCATCCACCTCTCGCGTCCACCTCCCCCATCCACCTCTCCCGTTCCCCTCTCGCGTCCCCCTCTCGTGTCCACCTCTCGCACAGAGGCCACAAAGATGCCTCGGCCGCCAGCACTCTCCCCAGGAGGTGCCATCTCCTGGACGGCAGCAAGCCGGCTGCTGCAGTCCATTATAGTACATCAAAAAAAATGACATTTGGCCCATTTTCAGCCATTCTCTTTACGTTTCATCTCTACCATGAACACCACAGCAAGGATTAAAGGCCCGTTAACATGTGCAACAAATACTAGCTTTGGCCAGAAAGGCCACGTTTTCTTAAATGATAACAGATTTCTTGTTCTATAGAACTTCCTGATCCAAATTGGACCGTTGGAAAGTAAAACCCGCTCCTTCTACAGAAAACTCTCTGGAGGAAAAAGGAAATGTATTTTTATGAAAACTGTATCTCGAAATGAATAATTCTAGACTTCAGAGGTATACTTATATTATTTCAAAGGTATTTATGAAGAAGGGATACCTAGAAACACCCTGTTAGTTCTCTATTGATTTATACTAAAGTTTGTAACTACTTAAAAACAGTTTCAGCCTGACTGTGGTTTGCTTGCATTTATGTAACTTCACCCATTCCAAAGAATTTCTCCTGATTTTCACTGCTGCAAATGAGAGAGCAATCAAACCGAACGGTTCAGACCACGTGACGAAACTGAGTCAAGTCTGCCTAAACAAAGCACTTGCATTTTATTTAAATGATGTCAGAAAATTTGGTGTGAATGTGCATAAGTTTTCCCAAAGAGGAGTCCCTACAAATTTCATTAAACCGAAATGGCTTAGGATGTCATATGACGGGAAGCAATCTTCTGAAATAGTAGCCACTAAGCCACATTGGTAAAGTGGAAAAATGTAAGAAGAGGAAAACGATTTTTAAATTTGACATCTGGAAAACATATATTGCGGAATGCGGGCTCCAGAAATACACATATATTTTAAAATCCAGACGAGTTGCATAACAGACAATCGGTGTCTGTGTTTCCCTTTGCTAATCTTGCAATAATTAAACCCTACCAGTGAACGACTGGCTCTGGCACAACGCTTACTCATTTATTTCAAAACCGATACTGCTAGATAACCAGTTTAAATATAGATTGTAAGAATTAATAACCAAGGGGAGCGATCATCTCACAGAAGTCCCCGCAGAGCCCAAGCGCCGTGCAGCAGGACGCCCTGCATACAAATGCCTGACGGAATGAATGCGCTCAGCCAAGCCGTTCCTGCCTTCATTTAATCGTCCGTTTAACTCTCCTGGCCTGTTGCACTCCGCAAGGAGGGGCTACAGGACAACAGCCTCATTTTTCAACGGAATCCACGATTCCATGAGTTAACGGTGAAAACAGCTATGCAGCTGGAAAACCTGTCATCTCGCACTTCACCAAAACTCAAGGTAAGGTTATCAAAAACCAACGTTTCAATGTCCCCCAAATGTTCACACTCGACCACTTTGACGATGGGTCTTGTACGTCGTTAAACTTCCCGCAATGCATTTGAAGGGAGAAAACAAAGTCGGTACTGCTCCGCTGCAGAATTATATAATGTTCTGTTTCCCGACTGCACTGATAACCTCATACGTTGATGAGACCAGAACGGGTGACAGCACTCCACAAGCACTTTCTGCCGTGCTGCACAATGCAGATTGAGGAACGTACTGCCAGCTCGCATTTTTATTTGCATAGAAACAACCGGATAGCCAAAAACCTTCTTAAAGCATCAGAAGATCGTCATCGATTCAACTGTCCTCGTCTTAACTGGCAAATTACACTTGTAACCTTTTTATTGAAACTGCCGTTTCTTGAATTCTAAGATTATGCACCACAGTTTTTATAGAATTGATATTTAGTTCCTTTTTATCGACTTTTGCTGCTTCTGTCTGATTTTTTTTCCCCTCGCACTGAGAAGTAGGTGCCTTTCATCATTCATAATTCAAAGCAAAGCCTAAGAAATCAAAGCAGCAGACGCCTCGCGATGTTATACAAAACTCACAGAGGCGAGAAATCCCGGGCTGCTGCTTCTATACTGGGTCAGTACCAGCCTGGGAGTATCCGCAGTCACACCCCCCTCTTCAACCCAACCCATTTTAACACCAAATCGTTCACTCGAAGGGGATTTGCGGTTATTTGTTTGACCAATTTCCAGTGTGTTTGTCAGAAATCTTCCAGCAAAACATTAGAAAGGCTGACTCTTTTAAATCAAAACATTTTGTGGGGACATACTGATTTGGTTAAGTCTTTCAGAACAAGCCTCCCAAGGGGTTTTTTGCCAGCTTGCCCAATTTGCGGGTGCCCTGCTTGGGCCAAAGTTGTTAGCAGACCATCTGGGAGACAGGAACAGCTGCAGGTCATTCAGGTTCACGTTTGATTTTGAAAAAAATCCCGGTTTTGCCCCCAAAACGAACATTTCAGGCTCCTCCCATTTCTCTCTACAAATTTTTTAAACTTTAACTTTTAAGGCAGTGCAGAAATAATTGCTTGCTTTTAAAATTACTGAATTTTTAACACAACAGAAGTCAGTTTCCAGCCATCCCTGGTATCGCACTGAAAAAGGAACATTATGATTCCTCCAGCTCCTGGGAGATGAGCACAGAGCTCTTCCTCTGTGTGTTGCTGTAAGGTTGCAAAACAGTGAGAACCTCCGCATCATTGTTGCTTATTTACAATAAATGGCTTTCAAGTAAAGCATTTCATCTTTTACAGGGATTGGTTTCTTTTCTTTCTTTCTTTCTTTTTTTTTTTCCCATTGTATAATAGTAAGAATTTGTGAATTCATCTGACCAAAGCAAACACATCCTACAGTTCTTTCCCAGACAAAACTCCCACTGAGATCAACTGTCACTTTTACTCAGGAGAACATTTTCCTGTGAAAGAACTGCAAGAATTGGCACCCTCGGTGCATCCTGCAATTTTGACTGCCACCGAAATCGCTGCAGTTTTATATCCAGGCCAAGCGTAACATACTGTTTCTTACTCTTCTCATCCAAAGACAAAAAACACCATGTAGTTTCCAAAACTCACTGTATTAGAACTAGCTGTCTCTGTAGGATTTTTTTAGCCCATGGTACTAAGCGCCTTCACAGTTGTTAACTCTGCCCGAAGAAGGGAGCAGCAGTTTCATCGCCGGGACTGGGGACCGAAGCTGGTAAGGTGCCTGGCATCAGCTCACGCACACTGCCCGAGGCCGGGTCGGGAGCTGCACCCAAAGCTCCACAATCCATCTCATGGCTCCAATTCTAATAGTTATGACACGTGATATTTTGGTGTGTCTTCTTGTAATGGAAAGGGAAAAAAAAAAAAAAAGCAGCTTCTTTTGTTTAAACATACAGAATCTGCTCTGTATCTGAGGACCAGCTGTGCAAGTATACTTACAAGTAGACTTTCCGTGGGTTTTCTCACAATTTGGACAATGATAGATGTCAATGTCTGGTGCCTCTTCTTCTTCAACACCCACACAGCTGGAAAACATGAAGGCAAATATTACATTAGCTCGAGTCCATCTCCAAACATGCAAGCATGCAGTTAATAAGGAAAAAAACCAAACCCCAATAAGCCATGCATTTACTACACAGCTATACTGACTGCTACTGGCTAAGTTTAGGTGCTTTTTACACTGGTACAGTCAGACTGGATTTTTTGCAGCTTGCGTTCCTGATGCAGTGCTCAAAAAGGTGTCAGTCAGAAGCTAGCTACCACGCACTGTGGACCTCCATTAAAAGGCGGCAGAGAGTCCCAAAGATTATTTTTTTCCCCTAGGAAGACCATTTTGTATCTACCCAGAGTTCTCCAAGCACTATCCCACATAAACCTAATTAACAAAACATGTCTTCTTTACCGAGCATGTATGGACAGCTGCTAGGGACCAGAGTAATCTTGGCAAGGTATACCATATGCAAGACTTCTATAGGTTCCATCTCTATTACAATATATGAAGACGAGGAGGAAAAGAAGACATACAGCACTTCAGGCTGCCAAGAAGATGGGTTGTATCATGGCAGCTGCTTAGAACACCCACCGAGATTCTTTTGGATGGCACAACATACGCAAGAACACAGCACAGCCTGCGGGCACGCCGCGTGAATGCAATCCACCGGCGGCACACAGCGCTGGGGAAAAACAAAACGAAACTGCAAAGGAATGAAGTGCCCAAGATAAGAAATTGTTGCGCAGTTGGAGCGCCGAGCAGCCAGACAAATAATCCAACTCCAGAATGGCACCGTTCCTTCTGACGGAGGGAAAGCAAACAGGAATTCTGCTCCTGCTTGCTCGCTGTGAAGCTGCCCATGCTGCAAGGCACGTTTGCAACACAGAAAAAAAAAAAAAAAAAAGGGTTTGACCAAGCTTAATCTGTCAAGGTTTTCATATCTNACGGCCCTCCTGCCACGGCTCCGTGAGAGCTCAGCTAGGCAAGAGGAGGCACGAGAGGCAACAAAGGTAGCTTCAACTTAGCCACCTGCACAAACAAGGCCAGATCATACCACGATATGAGCACTCTTGGAGTTTCTCTACTTCACAGCCTCAAACGCCTTCGCAGGGCTCTTCAGTTAGCAGGAAAACACCGATACAGCTCTTCTGCCAGAGAAAGGGCTCGGGCACAGGTCATGGCAATGCCATCTCCATGCACATGGCAATGCCATCTTCATTCATATGGCAGCGTTCAGCTTCCTTACACTACAGACCAGCAATTAGTGCAGGAAGACGGAGTATTTTAGCGGCTGGCTCTGACCCATTGGAAGCAGAGGAGAGAATGCCTGGTCCTCTCCCACCGGCAAGGCAACAGGCCAGGCTAGTTCTATCAAGCGACTCAGAGTCAAAGAATCAGAGAATTGTTGAGGTTGGAAGGGACCTTTAAGATCA
>RSEF01000012.1:7193299-7229588 GCA_003993805.1 Himantopus leucocephalus | reverse complement strand
GTGGGGTCTCACGAGAGTGGAGTAGAGGGGCAGAATCACCCCCCTCAAGTCCCATGAGCATCTCCACAAAGAGAGCTTTATTTCCAAGGCACCGCCCAAAATTCTAGTGTCAGCATGTCTCCACTGCAGCCGCTGGCGTGCTAAACCCTCTTAATGCCGTGGGGATTTTGGTGACCACAACAAAGGGCAACTGGGACCTATGAGGGTGTAGCCAGGCACTCCTCTGCAAGTGGGGCTGGAGCAGTTTAAGGCTCCTCAGCTGTCCCACGCTGCTCCTCCGTTGACGGTCATCTCCAGCAGCAGAGCTGTGCTCACGGTGTCGGTATTTTTACTCTGGAAAGTCAGTTGGATTATCTTCAAGTTGTGCTGGAGACTGCTAGAGCCGACATTGCCGATCCTGCATGGAAACGAATTACAGCAGACTGGGTGGCTTTGTTCTGGCAACTCGGACACCTTGCTAACCGTCTTTCCAGGGATTAACAGATAAAGAAACTAATTGGTGAGGTTGTCTCATTGTCCTGACTTTTCCATGAGTATTCCGATCTAGAAGCCACGCAAGGAGGGTGCTTGGCTGCTCTCGGGCAGGGAGTGGTGGAGCTGTGCTGAGATGCCTCAGCAAAACATAATTTGATCATCGAGCTAAGTTTCTTGAAATTTTTAAGTGAGTTTTGGATACATACTTCTAAACCAGCTGGAAAAAAAAGTAGCAGCATATGCCCAGACAGATACCCAGAAGACATCTGCGTGGTGGTCTCAAGACCCCGTGGGCAGTAAGCAGTGGGAGGTTCACATCGGCTGGCACAGCGCTAGGAGTCCAGGGGCTGCATCGCACCAAGAGATCTGCTCCTGTCTTGGAGCTCACGGGAGAGGATGGGATTTTTCAGGAGTATTTAAATGGCCGGGGAGCCAAAGTCTCACGGACGGTGACATCCTGAAGCAGGCCCTTTGGAAAAGCCTCCATCTGCTCCTTCAGGTTGAACAGTGACGGCTCACGGGACTGAGCCCTCAGGTCCCACATCTGGTGTGCTGCTCAGAAAGGGCTCGGGCAGGGCCATCAGCACAGAGGGAAGGCTTGCCGTCATTTTTTGAGCTTCCCAGTTGTTTTGGGTTTTTTTGTAGCGTTCTTCCCATAGATGACCTCTGTGGTGGTATATCCAAGGCCTTTCCATTTTGTGATGCCCTGTAGCTTTAGAGCCATTCTCCCCATAGTTATTTCCATGCTACTGTAGAGAAGTAAACCAAATTATCTGTTTTGCCCTTGACCATATCTACTCTTTAAGTCAACATTTGCAAAGAAGCCGCCTGTGAAACCAACCTTGAAACCACAGGGATCGCTGAGCTGCAGCAAGAGAGGGGCCAGCAGATGACAAGCATACGTCCCTTCCAGTTTTCCCCTCTCACGGCGGATTTCCCTATTGCAGGAGGCAGTTCGGTCTCACACCACACCGTACTGTCCTATTTCGGTCCTATTTTGGTCGGCACCAAGGGGTGAGAAGCACCCATCAGCCCCTGGCTGTCCTATGGGCAACTCTACAGTAACTACACAGAAGCGGTAGTTCGAATGCTGCAACAAAATCCTCAGATAAACCCAAACCAGGAGCAATAATGAGGTGTGCAGTTTGAAGCAAGGCATTCGAGGATGTAAACAGCATTTTTAATTTAAAATGGTTAAAGTCCTAAAAGGAGACTGGTTTGAAAGGGCCTTTCATGTCGCAAATTAGTTTAAAGAACTAAATAAAGAATTTATCGCGTAGTCGTAACTCTTGATGCAGTTTGCATTTATCAGGCTGTACATGCACCTTCTCACTTCAACGTTTCTCCCTGGCCTTATATTTCAGCACGCAATCTCATGTCACGCACCATCTCGACATGAAGAAGTTACTTCACTGGGCGTCAGTGTCGTACCGACATTGAAATTTTGTATTTATTGTGAGTCAGTGGAATCTGTACAAGGTACACAGACAAAAATCTGAACTTTGACCATCCTATCAAGTGTCAATAAAAATGTCAATAAAATAAAAATCGGTCTCTCTTAGAAGGTTTTAAATTTTCAGATATTTTATTTTACTTTAATTTTATTTTTTAGGAAAAACAATTGTAGTAACTCATAGAATTCACAGTAGCCCCCCCCTGCCCCGTTGTGCCACGTGGAGAGGAGGCGTGGGAAGAGGCAGGAGCAGAGGACAGGAGCCGGCCCTTGGGAAGCTGCCGGCAGTGGGAAGCAGCATCGGTAACTCCACCTGGCCACCAGTTCTCCACGGTGGCTATCAGGCAGGATAACCGTTAGAGGTAAGCAAGCAGGCCAGAAGTCCTCCTGTCTGCTGGTGGCCTCATAGTTAATTCATGACACATCTTTGTCATTATGTTTCTGTATTTATTTGGGGGAAAAGAGAACCAAGAACTGGTCTGGACTCCCGCGTGCTATGGAAAAAGACCCCTTCCTCGCGGTGAAAGCATGTAACGCGTTCCATGTTCCACAACTGTGTGGAGGGTTAATCAGTGCCGTGTTAAAGCCTTAGGCAGCCTCCCAGCATCTCCCAGGCCATTTGCGGCCGGCCGGCAGCCCCATCGGTCGGTGCTTTCTGCAGGGAGCCCTGGCTGGGTGACGCCAGGACCTGGCAACCAAAGCCTCCCACAATTTAATGAACATTGGGCACAGAAATATTTTTGAAGTGGTTTTCGCCTATATTTGACAGCAGGACATAAAGCGGTGAAATGACTGTCACGTTTTACCGAGCTCAGCGACAGAAGCAACCGCTTATTGCGGCAGCGGAACTATTTCCATTAAATGTGGCCCTGAAGTTCAAAGCCCATGTGGCAGGAGGTATCATGCCGGCTACGTCTTTTCACTCACCATTCATGTTATGTGTGCAGTTCTTCATCGAACGTAACCTTCAGGAGAATAACTTAAATAAAAAAAGAAAACAGCCCCAAGGAGCACCCCGTGCCCTCCGTGTTGGGGTCCAGGGAAGAAAAGGCAAAACTTCCGTACGCTTCCCGGCTGCACCCAGGGAGCTGAAAGGGCAAGTGGGAGCCTCGTTTGGAAGAGCAAAAATCGTGCAGGAGTAGGCTGGCAGGAGGTTTGCACAGCGGTGAAGCAAGCAGCAGGCGGCAGAAACCACGGGGAGACGGGGGCCGGCAGCCCCACTCAGCCCCTGGCCACTGCTGGCCCCAGGGTGTCCCATGGCTTGGCTGGGACTGGTCCCAGTTTACATCGTGGCCCGTGGTTGGGAGCGCTGAGCGGTTCAATGGGACCACCGTTATTTTTAGGGTCCTCCCGGCAGGACCATTGCCGGGCTGGTGCGGAGGGAGCTCTGCGGAGACCCCCAGGCCCGTGGCCACCCTTATCCTGCACCAGCCTGGATCGCCTGCGCTGGGTGGCATCGAGGAGGGGACCACTCACACCCTGAGAATCACGGAATCACAGAAACCAGCACCCGTGCAGCACCCACAGCTGCAGCACCTGGAGCCTTTGGGTGCAAGGACATCATGGCATCAGCTCTCCTTCCTACCAGGTGCTCCTGGGCTGGAGTTTGCTTATGTGCTCCAAGCACATAACGTGCCGTTTCCCAGCACGGGTATTATACTAACCTCATCGTTTGCTCAGCATCTGAGTTTCATACGCACGGGAAGGTGCCTGGTGCTTAGGAAGTGTTTTGATAGAGGTTTTTGGCAAGAAGGAAGATGTGCACATGGGCCACTCTCTGGACTCCGTGCCCATCGCCACCAGCTCCCCCCCCCAGCCCGCGGGATCGGGTGAGGCTCGGCAGCCCTCTTCAGGCTCTGCGAGCAAATGTAACGTTTGAAGCGCCGGTATTCACGTTCATTTACATTTAAAAAAAAATAACCCCCCTGAGATGTGATGTTCCAGCACACCCTTCTCGTGCCACCCCCAGTTATTGCCTCTTTCTTAAGCCCTTGTTAAACTCTTCTGTTTTCTATAGCAACGGCCAATGCTGCAGTACGCAGCAGCTGTAAATCCAGATTAGCAGATACAATAACCCCCCCGCAAACCACAATAACCTCCGCCACCAGCGTGACCGAGCTTGCAGGCAGTGAGAGGGGCTGTGGCATTCCCTGAGTGCCTACGGAGAGGTGGCAGCAGCACCAACAAGGAGATCTTCCTCAAAACTTATCTGTGGGGGGAGAGCAGCGGCCATCCCCTCCGCTGCTTCTCCAGTCAGGCTGAGAGAGTTGGGGGTGTTCAGCCTGGAGAAGAGAAGGCTCCGGGGAGACCTCAGAGCCCCTTCCAGTGCCTAAAGGGGCTCCAGGAGAGCTGGGGAGGGACTCTGGATCAGGGAGGGGAGCCACAGGATGAGGGGTGACCGTTTTAAACTGGAAGAGGGGAGATTTAGATGAGATGTTAGGAAGAAATTCTTGACCGTGAGGGTGGTGAGGCACTGGCCCAGGTTGCCCCGAGAAGTTGTAGATGCTCCATCCCTGGAGGTGCAGCCAGGTTGGACATGGCTTGGAGCAACCTGGGCTGGTGGGAGGTGTCCCTGCCCAGGGCAGGGGGGTGGAACTGGATGGTCTTTAAGGTCCCTTCCAACCCAAACCATTCTGTGATTCATCTGCTGCCAGTACATCTGAGCCCCCAACCCACGTCTGAGCGCCCCCTGGCATTAGAGAATCGACGGCCTGAACACACCAGCACCAATGCAAAGTTAAAACCAGAGCAAAGTCCCCAGGGCAGCGCTGCAGATGAAAAATATGTTAATATTTGTTAAAATGTGTTTTAATAATCCTTTCTCTTACGGTCGGTTCTTGGAGTGAGGCCAGCCAGATCTTCACTGCCATCGTAAGACCGGGAGTCACCGACCGGGCACGAGGGCCGAGATGATGCAGCAAGTAGAAAAACAATGAGAAGAGATTCGGTTGCAGTCTCTGGAAATCAGTACTTGGTTGCCACATTTTGTGGGGAAAAGGCATGTTCTTGGCAGGGGGTGGGGATGAAAATACGAGGCTCCTCCGGGGCTCGCTCCGCAGTGCTGGGCACGGGAGCATCGTCGCTGGCTCTCCCCAGCCTACGCCGGCTGCCAAGCCGGGCAACAGCTTTCAGAAAATGCTATTTAAAAAGGGATTTTGGCCACGGTTACCCAAGTAATGTGGCCACCGTGGAGCCTCATGCAAAATGTTTTTTTATAAACATTTAAAACGTTTGTAAACAAGGTTTCATAACTTGGCAGTTGGACTCAATTTTTTGTTATTTTTCCCCTAGAGCGGGCTGCCACGCTGGGGGCTGCCTTCTGCCTCCGTCCCTCACACGGTGCAGCCTGAGCGGGACCAGAAGCCTCTTCTAGTCTGAAACTGCGTAAAGGAGGAAGATGCACATGAGTCCATTGCTGTCGTCAGTCAAATTCGCATTTATTTTGCCTCTCCCCGCTGTGTTTTATTAGGGATCAGGATGCTCAATTTTTATGAAGCTGAAGAAGCCAGAAGTTTACCAAATAAAAGAAAGTTTCAAAGTGTTTATAACTTTTCTCTTCTGGTTTGCTGAGAGCCTGTTACGAAACAGAAGACAGAGTACAAATAAAGCAGAACTGGATGTTAGACGAACATGACTCCGACAGGGAGACACAAAGCAAAAGGACGTTTGCACTGGCAGGGTTCACTAGAAGTGACACTTGGGGACACGATTCTTGGAGCTGTGCAGGGAAGGTGCTGCCTGGCCTGAAGCAGGTGGCAAAATCCACCGTGACTGCAGACCCACTGAGATGTCACCCTGAGACACAACCTCGACGCATCCTCTGAAGAGGCAGATGAAAACCAAGCATGACCTGCCGGCCTCCAGCCCAGCGGCAGCGAGCGAGTGAGCCCAGCCCCACCCGGGGGATGGGGTTTCTGCCCTCGCCCTCATCCCTGCTGGGATGCTCCAGGCACCCATGAGTGCTGTGCCTCCAGGCTGGCACCCCTGGGAGCCACCTGGCTCCAATACTGTCCTCCAGCAGCCGCTCACCATCCTGCGGGCTGGCCCCCTGCTGCCCTCCCATCACACCTCAAGACACCCCCCCCATCCCATTGTGTCCTCTCCCATCCCATCCCACTGCATCCCACCCGATCCCATCCCATCCCACCCCATCCCCATCCCATTGTGTCCTCTCCCATCCCATCCCATCCCACCCGATCCCATCCCCTCCCATTGCAACCCATCTCATCCCACCTCTCTCCTATCCCATCGCATCCCACTCCCCTCCCCTCCCATTGCATCCCATCCCAACCCACCGCATCACATCCCATCCCATCCCACCCCCACAGTGGTAGTCACACAGGACCTCATTCCTCTCCCTCCCTCTTTCCCTCGGTTTAGCTCTTTGCCCGTGTCCCTTTGCGCTCACCAGCTGCGTCCAGCAGATACTGAACACATCTGGCAGTGGGTCGCTAAATGTTACGTTTCATTACAAACACTGTAACAGAACCACTGTGAGTTAAGCTGAGCGTTGTCGGTACTTTATGACGTTCCTGCTTGTCTATAGTACCTTGCCCAACTTTTACTTAATATTTTTGTTTTCATCCTTCACTCGTGTTTTTTAAATTGCCGTATTAGTCCGCACGGCCCTGTGTGAACAGTCATGATTTCAACCAGGAACCAGGGCACACCCTCCGTCATTTATCTCACAAAATACACCGGGGAGCCCCCAGACCTAAACGCCAAACCAAGGACAGATTACAGTCCCATAGTACTTTCAGAAATACACCTTTTCCTGCTTAACCCCTGACTTCCTCATGGCATTAGCATCCTCTACTTGGGTATCAAATAAAAACCCCCAGTATTTAGCTCTTACCTGCTGCTTTGCTGTGGGAAGGCAAAGCCCTCGGGGAAGGGCTTGAGGATGGGGATCTGGGCCTTGCAGGGGCCACAGGTTTGCCCTCAGCTGGGCTGCGCTGGCACATGTTGCGTCCTGCCCTGTGCTGCATCCCCTCCTGCCGCCGTATCCTCCCCTATGCTGCGTCCCCTCCTGCCTGCATCCTGCCCTGCTCCACATCCCCTCCTGCTGCTCCATCCTGCCCTGCGCTGCATCCCGTGCATCCCCTTCTGCCGCTTCATCCTCCCCTATGTGGCATCCCTTTCTGCCACTGCATCCCCTCCTGCCGTTGCATCCTGCCCTGCGCTGCATCCCCTGCATCCCCTTTTGCCGCTGTATCCTCCCCTGTGCTGCATCCCCTCCTGCTGCTGCATCCTCCCGTGTGGCATCCCCTCCTGCTGCTGCATCCCCTCCTGCTGCTGCATCCCCTCCTGCCGCTGCATCCCTTCCTGCAGCCGTGTCCCCGCTGTGCTGGACTGGGGCACAGCCGGTTAAGCTGATCACAGGCCCGTGGTTCAGGTCAAGGTGTGGGATGATGCAGGAGCGAGGATCTTGCAGCAGGGGAGCATCGGGGGCGAGACCCATGGTCCCTCCAGGTTTGGAGGAGGCGATTGCAGGAGCAGCCGCAGGCACTCGCACCGGCCCAGAGGAATGGAGTGTGTTGCCCCCGTAACTCATCAGAAAAGGAGGAAAAAAGGGGTCACAAAGAACCCCCTGGGCTCGGGGCGGTGCCCAGAGGGGAGCAGAGCAAAACCTGCTGTAACCACGGGCAGGAAGGAATTGCACCTCGCTCTGCATGGATGCTGCCACTGGCTTCACTGAAGTTCTCGAGCAGATTTAAACAACGCATTTTCTTTTAAACAACAGTCTTTTAGGGAATGATTAATGCAAACCTGCTTCGTCCTTTTTCTTAATTTGCAGCAGTCACAGTTAGAGCTGGGGGCTGCTAAACCCTGCGGAACCCGCCCCGAGGCGGCAGGTGGCCGTGGGGCTGCATCCCTCTTCCGGGGGCGGCCCCGGCCCTTCACGCTGCCCCCCCGGCAGAGCTGCTGCCAGCGGCATTCATCCACGGGTGGGTCGGACGCCTCAGGAACGGGGGACACCAGCGGGGCACTGAGGTTGGGGACCATCCCACCCCAACCCGCTGCGTGACCCCACCAGCTCCCAGGGGAGAGTGGTACCCGCTGGGGACTGGCGTCCCCAAGAGGGGGGCAGCAGACGCTGGAGATGCCACCGTACCCCAGGGCTGTNGATGCTGGAGATGCCACCGTACCCCAGGGCTGCGCGCTCCTGCCCAGCAGGGAGGCACGACCGGCCTCCGCTCTCGCTGTGTCACAGCCTTTCAGCGCAGCGAAGAGGATTATACAGACTTTCACGGCGGGAGCTGTCATCTGGATAATTATGGTCTGTGTTGAAAAAGGTGCCCACGATCTCGCTTTTCATCTCTTCGTGGCAGCAGAGCGATGGCTGCGCTGTCCTGTTCCCCGTCCTCGCCGTGACCGGGCGCTGGGGCTGCGTCCTGCATGAGGGACCCTCCTCACCAGGGGTCATCGGAACCTGTCACTGGTGGGCATAGGAGCAGCCCCCCGGCACCGTCGGCCGCTGCAGGACTCCGGGCTTTCCCCAACCCTGCAAAACTCACCACTTTGAGACTCTTTAACGAGGACCGGGAAGGTGGCGCGGCGGCTGCCGCTGGCGCAGGCAGGCTGCCGCCCCCCTGGCCCGTGACGCAGCCATCCAGCGACGCAACCGCCGCCTAAAAATAGCACAACCGCCAGCCCGGCAAAGAAAATGGTCGCGGCGCTTCCTCGGCCGCGCTGCTCGCCATCCCCGGTCGGAGGCGGGGGCGGGGGGGGGGTGGGCGGACGCTTACTGCCCAGCCGATCGCTTAAATCTCATTTTTTCTCTGTTGGTAACACAACACTGCACTTAACATGCGAGAGCCGAGAACGAAAAACGCTCTGGGATGCCCACGCTGGGCTCCCCCCGCGCAGACGCCCCTAAATCACCTCCGCCGTCGGTAATTACCCACCTGCCCGTGCTGAAGGACTCACTGAAGATGGGATGTAAAAAACGCTCTCAAAGCGATGGACTGCGGCCCGCAGAGATCATCATTAGTCATTAACAATGCAGTTAAACAATTAGCGAGGCCAGCCCAGGCAGCAGACCAGCCCCAGACCTTTTCCCGGGTCACCAACATTAAACCTTCGGGCACCCCAAGAACAGCCGAACCCCCCCTGGCNCATTAAACCTTCGGGCACCCCAAGAACAGCCGAACCCCCCCCCGGCCCCGTTCCCACCCGCCGCAGCCCCAGCGCGTCCCCATCCCAGCAGGGACGGAGTCAGCTGGAGGGAACCACCAGCAAAACACGTCGGCAGCATCACCACCTGCCCACTCCGGGCCGAGCTGCGGTCCAAGAGGAGTCCACGGGATTGTTACAGGAGACGCAGGCAAACCCTCTACACGCGGGAAATGAAGTATTAAAAAATGTGAACTACTTTAATTAGCACATTAAAAAGTTCCGTGTCACGCGGTGCGTAGCAGAACAGAACACTGTGGCCGATGTATGAACTCACATGTGCAAGGCGTTCTTCAGGAGCAAGCCCGGTCATTCCGTAGGATCGCTGATTCCAAGGTCGGTTTAACTCTTTGAAGGAGGACTTTAATTTGAAACGCGTCTTATTTCCCGCAGGGAGCCACTCAGGGCAGGAGGGAACACCGGCAGCCCCGTGCCTGCCCCACCAGCTGCAGGTTCCCAGAACATCGCTCGGTTCCCCCCACTGCCTACCCGTCCCCGCTCAGCCCCAGTGCACCCACACTCTGCAGGGCTGAACCGCACAAACCCACCACAGGGGGACAAAACCCGGCGCCGGTTCTGGGTTTGACACCGATGCTGCCAGTCAGGGAACCAGGGAGCACTGGTACCTGTAAGATGTCCTCACCACTGCTCCCGCCAGCATCCACCAACAGCTGAAGGCTCATCCTCCTCCCGCCCCGCCGCAGGGGCTGCTGCAGGAGCCGGGTTCCAGCCACGCCGGGGCAACGGCAGGGGTTTAAACGGGCCACCAAGAAAACAGGTGCTCCGGGTTGCATACACACACGTCACCGCAAGCCTAACTTTCTCACCGCAATTTCTGGAAAAAGTAGACGCAGCACCGTACACAGGGGCCAACAAACGAGGTACTTCGCTGTACTTTCACATCTGGGTTTTAGTGACGCTCGTGCGGGTGTTTCATCACACTTTGGCTGCCCAGGAGAAAAATTTTGCCGGTGTGGTTCCAGCGAGGGCAGGAGTGAAGCGAGCGCACCCGCAGGACATGGCACATCGGTGACATCTCCCGTGCACATTTGTTTTTGTTGCTACTGCTTATTCCACACCACCAGGTTACACTCGAAAAGCAACGTACATCCTCTCTACTGCTGGGCAAGAGGGCAACTGCTGCCTTGAACCTTCACCACAACAAGAGCTTGGATGGTGTGTCGCGAACAGGCAAGCTCTAATGTGTGGCGAATAACACAGCAGCAGCGCGGGGCAGGAGGCGACACGATCCCGCCGGATCCCCCTGCTAGCTGCCGTGCCAGCAGCACAACCGTTCCACTCCAGCTCCTCTGACTTGGGAAGCAGAGAGGAAGAGTGACTGCCGCCACGGAATCATACTCACATGGACACACCAGGAGAGCAAAACCCCTGGGGACAAGCCCGTTCTAACACCGTGTGTCAGGCATCAAACGGGTGAACGCTTGGACACAGACAGCACACAACAAGGACGTGCCCAGACCAAAAAGCTCTCCTGGTATCAACCAAGGTATAAATTTATAACTCCTCATGTGACATCAGTATGATCCACAATGTAGAGAAAACTGCCGCGTAACGGGATCATTTACGCTCAGCTACGAGGAGCAGAGCGATACACGCGCTGTCCATCACCTTAAATTTTGAGCACCTGGGGTCGGTTGTCATCTTCTTTAAACAACCGCCCCCGAGATTTCTGTCGTATTTGCGCTGTATTAACCACCTCGCATTTACCCGCGGACGTCTGAAGGAGCGGCCTAAAACGGAAAGGAGAAAGCATGGCGCCGATCGAGCGCGGTATTCCCCAACGGCGGGTGAAGGTTGCGCTCTCCTCCGTCCTTCGGGAGGACGGCAGGTAGTCTGCTAACTCAATGACTTCACTTGGGCATAGGAAAACTTTTATTTACAAGCTGTCAATTAAAAAAATAGTTGACAAAAAAGGCATACAGTATTTTATACTAAAAGAATAAAGATTTTTATTAAGCACTGTAAGTTGCATTCAATAGCCTTCAAATACACCACACCACAATCCATCTACAACCAATCAAACCCAACAGTAGTTCATTCTTGCACAATCCATGAGTTGGGGCAGAACTCCCTTCAACTTACATTAAGATACCTACTTAGCTCTTGCGGGCAGGGAATGGGGAATTACACCTCATTTCTGATCACTAATGTGTGATGAAGAGCATCAGGAGAATTATATGAAAACGAATATAAAGAAATGATTCTGATTTTGAAGTACATTAAGTTTGGAAACACTAACAAAAACATCAAAATGATACAGGTATATTTGCTTATACTAAATTCTTGATGGGAAAGTTCTCAAGAACAAGCCATTTGTTTCCTGCTACAGAAGGGGGGTACTTTTTTTTTTTTTGAAGATCAAAGCTTTTTTTTTTTTGTTTTTCACAGAATTTCATATTTGCTAATATGAAGGCATAAAACAGCAACAGAGAACAAGAATGCATACAGCAATGAGTACACCAGGGTAACGTTGATATTCAAAACGGCTAGATAATTTTTTTTTTTTTAAAGTTTTAGAATAAATGCAACAGAGGTCAATAATCACAAAATTTTAAGGTTAGAGCAAGATCAGTCAATGACTAAACATAGTTAACATCTTTTATAGGACTATTACTGATTATTAGCTTTTTGTTTTGCAAATGGGCACAGTACTTGTAAGAATGGAAGAAAGAGGACAATAACATGCATAATATTAACTACACACTTTAAAAATTATGAACCATGCAGAAGTTTAGCTCAAATAGTAGTACTAATGGTCTACGTCTGATTCAAAACCACATAGTTCATTGATCACGGATGCATGGTATTAGTCACAAAAAGTTTCAGAACACATTGTGTTTATTTTGAAAGGTCATTTGCATCTTCTATGATTTCAAGTTTATCTCCATGTAACTCGCTCGTAAAGTATGTATGATGTCTATTTAAAAATCAGCAGAACTGCAGTATTACTCTATAATTTTTCGTTTCGATAGTTTGCACGTTTGAACACAAAAGAACCACATCAACGGTGATGAAATTTCAGAAAGAAAAAACTGTGGTTGTGCCTTTTTCCCCCCATAATCATGAAATCAAAGCCTTAAAGAAAGCTTTATTGTGACACAGTAATGCAAAATCAAATATAATGGCATACATATGGTGCCAAGTACTAAAAATTATATTTTAAGCTATATATACTTAAAGACTGCCAAAATTTGTTTTCTTTATATTTCAAAAAACAAAACTACAAGCTTTTGTCATAACCAGTTTAAACTTTATGTATACTTCATTTTAAGTTCGGGAGTCAAATGCTCTTCATTCTCTTTCTTTTTTTTTTTTTGTTTTATTGTAGCATTTTGACTACAACTGGTTAAAACTAAAAATGTGTTGTTTAAATCTCTGACATCAAAGAGGGATCCGAATTTCCAAAGTCCTCATTTTTCTCTTACGGAAAGGAAAAAATGTACGTAACTGTAGGCTCTCTTTCTTTCCAGATATTCCTAATCCTGACCCTTCCCAACATCCTTCACCCTCTATAAAAAATAAGTTTACTCTTCTTTTTTTAAGACAGTGGCCTCAAGAGCATCATCTTTATGGCAAACACTGTCTGCATTTAGTGCATTTAAGTGAGGATTTGTATTGCACATTTTAGAGTCATTACTCAAGGCACTTTCAGACTGATTGGAAGCCCTGATGTCTCCTGTATTCCCATTCATCTGGGAAGCTGGTTTTTCCTCATTCACAACTCCATTTTCAGCCAGGGATCCATCTGAAGACACAAGTGAGGATTTAGATTCCTCTGATTTTGACTTAAGTTCTTTGGCTACTTCTTCTGCTGAAGCAGCATAAGGAGGTTTGCCCTATTTTTTAAAAAAAGAAGAAAATTACTGACGAACCACTGCTATATATTTACAATCTGTTACAAAGACACTATTAATAGGCAGCATGCAGCGTGCCCGAGTACCGCAACTCAATACCGAGCACTATGTACCGCTGAAATAAGAAGTGGCACAGAAAATAAACAGCACAGCACAGGTGAGAAAGAATCTGCAGTAATTCTGAGCGCCTTCTAGCCATGCCTTCTGCTGCTCCTGCGGTAAAACGCCCTTTCTGACTTCGATGCTTCGGTTATTTCACAACGTAAGAGCTACAGAAACGCCTGGGAACACCGCAACTGAGAATCAATATACAGCTTAACTCTGCTTCTTGGTTCATAGATGTTATAATTTAATGATAGGATTACATGTTATTCAAATACAAACCAAAACTTTTTTCAGACAATTTTTAAAGAAGTGCAAAAGTACCATGCAATATTATCTGTACTAGTCTGTACGCTGCTGAGATTAGCAAAGTGACTTCATACCAAAAGCACAGAGCAGAATCTCACAAGGCTGAGTATAGCAGTAAAAAACAGATTTATGCAGCGTTAGATTTCGGTTTGAAGTATCTGCAACAATGAATCTTAGCGTTCCAGAAATGTAATAGGCCTTAAACAACAAAACAAAATAAGTAGGTTGGGTTGCTAAGAGGCAACGTTCTCATCTGTCCCGCTGTTAACCAAGTCAAGTACTAAGAAATGACTTGAGAGACGGACATCTTATACACCTCAAACAGCAGCAAACAGTGTCACACTGTAATAATCTTAATTTTCACATACTAGAAACAGCATGGTTAGTACTTTTCTGGATTGCTGAAAGGTTTTGCAGGCGAGTAAGAACTGTTGTTCTCTAGCATCAGGATCACAAACCTCGTCATCCAGAACATCACAAAAACTTCTGCAGTAACATGGCACAGGCGTATGACTGGCATACGAGGACAATTAATATTTATCACGAGTGCAAATGGACTTCTCTACAGGCTTCACTAAGTGTTAACTTTTAAATACATGCTTTTTTTCTTTCCAGATCAAGAGCAAAAGGTCTCCCCTTGTGAAAAAATAGCCGTGTCTTATGTTTGATAAATACAAATTGCTTATTTCAGTCAGATTCTCCACCCTTTGTACGGCCTCATACCGAGTGTCAGTGAAGCCACTGCACGGAGGATCTCACTCGGTGTAAACAGGCATGTCTGAATCTGGCCCCACACGGACACTCTGCCCTTAACCGCCCAGGTTTGTGAGAGAGGGGAGAACACTGTTACTCTGAACCAGGTATCAAAAGCTACTTGCTATACATTAAGTTTTCCAAGTTCTCCCTGCCACATGTGTTTTAATTCACCTTTTTTCTTTTCCCGTAAAAGGAACCTATACTAGAGTATAGCGACCAATGACTGTAAAATCCAACGAGCTCAGGATCAGGCAATAGAAAATGCAACCATTTATCTTTCTTCTCCCTATCCCAGGCACAATTTTAGACCGCGATCTTTGCGGTCACGAGTATTTGCCATCTAAATTACGTACTGTTAATAAAAATACGAATACCCAAACTTGCTGACCACCTCTCAACACTATCTACCCTCTGCCTACAGGTACTATCTGAATTACATTTACAGATGTAAACCTGTAGTAAACCCAGAATATTTGGGAGCTCCTTCTCAGAGCTTCTTTTATTTCATAGGTTAAGGTACTTGGAAATTAGATACTATATAATTAACATAGTGGTTTCTCTTCTATTTAAAATAAAAGATGTAAAGCTTTAAATACACAGGTACATTTATAGTCATATAGAATCTCCGTACACAGGAATTTAACAAAGAAGAGAGTATTTGAATTTTTACACCTAGAGCACAGCAAGTTTTACTTGAAGTTAATAGTTTCTTCATTATCAACTGGAGAATATCCCTTCTCTTACTGTCTGAAACCTGCAAGCACCCCCCAAACTCTCATATCCTCATGTCTCCATGACAAATAGCGGATCTGTACAATATATGAGTTGTGAAAGTTTTCCATCTCTTTACTACCCACTCATCCATTATCACTGGGACTTGCACCAACATTCAAAACTGCATAGCAGCAAGAACAATGGAAAAGGGAGGAAAACATAACTCCGAAGCAACTGGCAGTTAATAGGAAACAGCAGTTTGCTTCAGCTATATTTAAAGGATCCATGGGAAAGACCAAAACCACGATCCGCAGACACTTCACATATTGTCACCGACAATGAAACTGTGTGCTCACGGGGGCAAAGAGTGGGCTGTTATTTCCTAGAAGTTCAGAGTAAGTTGTTAGATTTGGAGCCACGCAGCAGCAAAGATCCTTCTACTGCTACTAATTTTGCTTCATGAGGTTGGGCCGTGGTCCCAGAAAAGAAACTGGGGGGGGGAACAGAAACAGCTGATTTGTTTCAGCTTTGTATTTCTCCCATTTTCCTAAATTTTCTTCTACTCCCACGGCCGGTTAGAGCCGTGTAGGCACAGCTTTCACATCAGAATACATTTTGCCACGTCTGTCTTTCTAACCCAAGTGTGCTCGTGACGGAGATGCAACACTAGCCTGTCATCCATCACTGGTCGTGCAGCTTACAGCTCCAACGCGTAGGCAAGATCATTGTAAGAAACACTTTTATCTTTTAAAGTTGTGCTTGTCAACATTAGCTGGTCTGGAAGTCCACACCATACTAGCCTGTAAACTAGAGTGAAGTCAGGCACATGGCTTTATTACCTGAATTGCTCCCTGGCTTTTATAACCTCTCCCGTAGTACCTTCCGCCTCTTCCAAAAGTTCTTATCACCGGAGTGGAAATAACTCCTCTAGGACGCCTGTAAGTTTGGAGGAAAAGGAAGAAAGAAAAATACGTATCAGCTTTGTTTAAAACTACTTTAAATTTTATTTTGCTGGAAGATTTTTTTCTAGCTTTACTGTCTAATGACTAACATTTACATTTCTTTAAAGAAGCAATATGACTAACTAATTCAGAATTACAGGGTTCTACTGCTTCCAAGTGTATGAAACCTATCAACCTTTTGTTTTCATAGCAATAAAATGACTATTTCTATATTTCACTTCCAGAGAACAATAAATGAGTACTTTCAAGCTTTGCAGCAATATTTTTAAAGTGTCAAATTATCCCTACAGCACTTTAAAAACAGAGCTCAAAATACATTCACCTTAAAAAAATACGCTAGCAATTTCAACCATTTATAAGGCCATTTCTCTTATTTAATACCACTTCCCATGTATAAACGTGCTAGACAGACAAAATCAGACAAAAGAAAGGCAAAATACAGAATTGCTTCAGTTTTGATGGGAGAATACAAAATTATCTAAGAATCCGAGAGGAAAAAGGAGGCTTCAGCCGTATCCGACATGTAGTAATTTATCAAGTTTGGATGCTTTCAAATGGAGGCTTCCAACCAGGACACACCAGGTGGTGGCTTTTTGATTTGATTCTATAAAGATTAGATCAGCTCAAAACAAACTTTCACTCAGCCCGAACTATTTTCATGCCATCTACTGCAGAAACGCCTTATCGTTATGTCAAGGGCTACCTCTCACCTAAAAATTCTTTTTGTTTTCTCTGCTAGAAATACGCGATCGCTCTACTTTTCCTCCAAACACGCTGCCCGCTACCGGGAGGTCCCAGCATGAAGACTGTCCGCTGCCAAAACTATGTTACACTGCACTGACTCGGTGGAGAAACACCGATTTGTGCCATGCAAATGTTTTCACACACATTGCAAACTCCCACATTGAGCAGTCAGAAATTAAGATATTGGGATTTAAAAACAACAGCGAAGAATAAAAAGCGGAAAGAGCTGTGTTTTATATTTGAGTAACACTCACTGCATTCTTTCCAAAGATGTTAACTGAGCTCACCTATCCTATTTGCTAATCTTTTTACAAGGTGAAAGTGTGCCCTTCAGGGAGCTGAGTAAGATTTTTCCTGCTCTGAAAAAAAAAAAATCACACTAAATACATCGGTGGATCGACGCCAAGAAAAAGCAGCTGGTATAATTTTACACAATAAGAATATCAGAGTTTAGTGTTGCACAGAGGCATGAGACAATGGTGTAAACAAGCCTGACATCATTCCCTCTGTTAAAACAGATAAAAAAAGAACTAGAAGTGTGATAAATTGCAGACAATGTACTGTGCAGCTTCCTAGTAGTGTTCTTTAGCATGAAACGGCATCTGACAACGAGGACCCCGATCTCTAAAATACCTGTCTTTAGACAGAACACTAACATTAGCGTGTTTTCCTACCAGGTTTTATTTTTAGTATCAACTGACACAACAAACTGCCCAAAGACAGTACCTCTGAGAAAGAAAATGTCAGATATTTTATCTCCTAACTCAAAAGCTACTATTGGAGAACAGTATTTCTCTGTCGTAAAGGAGCAGTAACACCCTTTCGGTGGGATGTGACCGCTTCCTAGGTAAGGAGGGCTCTCAATTTAGAACCTGTGTTAGCTCCTGGCTAAAAAGGTTTTTGCATAAATTCATGTACTTGCTTCTTCAGAAAACGGAGGAACTGCTATTCTGTGAAGGAAATCAACGGTACGTATAAACGTAAACCAGATCTGAGCCTGAAGTTGTGTCCAGATCATGACTCAGAGTGCCTCGGTCAGACAGCAGGCTTGGGAGTATGACACTATAAACTACCCGGAGGTTTTCCACATTCAGCACTTAACTGAAGAAAAGTAACAAGCTCTGCAGTAAGCCAGGTTCCGTTTTTCATGAGGATCCTCGAACAGAAGAACTTAGAACCACACACTAACCTCACTTAAATGGTAAAAAAAAATGTTATTTTGCCCGCTGAAACTGAGGAGTGAGGTTAAAATAGCCAAAGGAGCCTAGTGCCTCATCCCACACCTTAGCTTGTCCCCCTGGTCTCCAGGTGCTACTCTGGAAGTGGGCAGGTATCCCATGGACCCTGCCAGCCTGCACAGTTAGCTGAAGCCTCTAAAACAGCACCAGGCCCTTATGTTTTGGCAACTGAATCTCATTCTAGAGAATACAATGTTCCTACCTAAATTTGCCCCCCTTAAAGCGTCAGCTCTGCTCTTCCACCAACGCTCTTCACTGCTGCTGAGCTTCTTAATCTTCGTTTCTGCTGGTGTTGCCTCTCCCTGTCCCCACACCAGCAGCTCGCGCTTCTCCCTCTGCTCCCATACCTCCCAGGGCTTCGGATCCAGCCCCGTCCTCACTCAGTCCAACAAGAGAGCTGTTCCAACAGCTCCTGCTGACTCTAGCACTACGCTTCATAGTGCACATTTGATTTAATTAATAGAGAAAAATTTGTGCAGTTCAGACTTACTCTTTCAGACTGCTTCCTGGCTCAAGATGGCATAAATATACCTACTTTACTCCATTCATTTAATATTGTTCAAAACAGACATGACATGTAACTCACGTTACTTTGGAATTGTCTCCCATAACAGATACAATCTTGATTAAAGATGATAAACAGTTCTGTAAGGCACAGAACAATTAAGCCCATGGAAAAAATATAATCTTAAAAGTAAAGGACGAGATAGTTTTGCAACAAAGTATTTCTTTTTCAGAAAATTGTGCACCTGTAATGTCAGCTGTAGTGAAATGAAGTAGAAGAGCTGAAGAAATTAATATTCTTTTAAGCACATCTCCCATCATGACTGTAGCAGAGAACTATTAAACGCAGAAATGTCCTTCAGGTGTTTTCTGCTTCACAGAAGAATTACATAATGAAGTTATTAAAAACTGTATCATACTTCTTAATAAATATTCTACCAGGACAAAGGAAGTAATTGAATGCTGTGACAGTTTTGATCGGCTAGAATGTATTTATTGATTTCATGTAAGAGGAAGCCCCCAAGTCATTTCCTCATGCAAAACACTCCGGTGTGTGTATATACATAATCTATATATCAGATTCAGAGTATGACTTTTATTTGCACATAAAAATGCTTATACTCATCTGAATAACTGGTTAAAAACCATCTTAAAATGCTTTTCTTGAACACTCAGTAGGTGTAATTTACCTAACGTGTCCTAAAATGTGTTGTACATCATTTCTAATGCCTCCAACTTTCCCCTGTTTTACTTTTTTTTCCCCCCAATCATTAAATTACATAGGAGAAGTACGTTCCAGAAGACTGCACTTACCCTCTCGCTGGTCCTCCCACAGAAACGACCTGCAGAGGAAATGGCCCTCTACCCCCTCGTCCACGTCTGCTTCCAGCCCAATGGCCGACTACAGTGCCGGCAATTTCAAGTTTCCCTCCCTGAGAAGGAATAGGTTGGACTCCTGCACATAAAAGCAAAACCAAAACCTTGATCTTCACAATCATAACATTAAAGTTACGGAAGGAATGGAAAACTCGTCTGCCCAGATTTTGTCACATATACAGCTCCCTCTTTTGATTTATTGTTTTGCAGTCTTTCAGAAGAATTGTCACTCCGAGAGTCTTTCTCTCCCCCCTTTTATAAAAATAGGTATGAATTTTGAAAAGGAAATTGATCTTACATGAGTACTTCAGTTTCAGTAATTAAAAATATACTTCAGATAAGCAGATTAAGAAATAGAAGTGAAATTTTACAAGGTATCTGAAGATTATTTTTTTTCCTGCATTCCTAATGAAGAAGTATTTTTTCCAGGTTTAAGGGCACTTTTTAGTGAACACCAAATATCAGCATAAGACAGAGATTATAATTGCTATAAACAACTTACTAGGAAGAAGTCTCTGTACTAAGTTGTTATAAAAACGTAACATTTGAACTGATCTGAGTATAAAAGGTAGGTTTGTCGTTCCCCTACCAAGTAAGCCGCTAAAATTGCAATTGTCTAAAATATGAATGTATCTTCTATTCCAGTTGCTCCTATCTTTATACCTCTGTTTTGCCCTTAAAAATCAACACTGGGGCATAACATATATTTAAAAAAAATCTAGATAAGTGCAACTGAGCCAGATGTTACTGGTAAGACCATCAGCACTGAAAGGGTTACAAAACACAGCATTTACGCAGCCGCTATTAGTCTTCAAACGTTAATACGCTAGGACCTAAATTACTGATTAAGTTCAAAAAGATTCATACTTCCCTGTACAAGTCTTTCAGCTACAAACGCACATTGTTTACAGGGGCAAAGTTATTCACACGTGGAAGCATTAGAGTATGTTTGCTTTTAGGATAAAAGCTCAGAGGCCAGAGAGGACAGCTATACATATGGAAAAATTTTACCCTAAACGGGGAATTGGCATGAGTAGGTTGTGCCACCTCGTACAGGAGACGAGCACCGGGCACGCGGGTAGGTGAGTAAATCTCACGCCTGTGTCCACGCCGACACTGATGCCAGCGAAGAATGGGTTAGCAGTAACACCAAAGTCAGTCATGTCTACATTGGGTTGTTTTCGCAAAAAGCTCAACTGCCCCCGAATTTCAGAAAGTAACTGTTAATACATTCAAGCGAAGTTCAGCTGATTACAGATTCCACCCTCGCGTTTTGAAGCGCGGGAGACAGACGTTCTCGTTAGGTTTTCCGGCTATCCTGTGTTTGGAGGAGGGTTTCTAGGCGTGAGAGGGGCTGGTGCCGGGGGGGGGCTTGCGGCGGGGACCTGGGGAGAGCAGAGCAGACAGCAGCCGGGGCAGGCTCCAGAGAGGGAGAGCCGAGACAGTTAGGGAGAAAGGGAGACTGGCAGTCAGTAGGAAAGCCTCAGACCAAACCGTAAAGTGAAGGAAGCCGTTGCCAGAAGCTCTAAGAAAAGGGTTTTGGGTATAATTACCGCCCTGAAACTTGCTAGTCCTGTTGCTGTCATTGCCAGAGAAGGCTCCGGAGTGTCCTGCCGCTGCCGCCACCCGGAAGGCCCGGTAAGCGCCTGTGGCTACTGTTTCCCCATAAGGGCCTCCGAAGCCATAGACTCCTGTTAGACCCAGGGTAAAGAAAGACAGGGGAAAAGCTGTGAGGGGGCCAGGCATCCGGGAAGGCCCTCAGCAGAGGCACTGCTGCCTCCTTCCACCCTTCCGGAGGCAGCAGGGAGGGCCGCGCTCCTGCAGGCGATGCTGCGCGGGAGCAAGCCACCGCCAACGAGGAAGCCCTGGCCAAAGGTGTCCTGCTGCCTTAGCGAGCACGGGGTCTCTCATCCAATTAGCAGGTCTTTAACCTGGGTTTGGAACGGGCATCCCGACTCCTGTGGCATAATGAGCACCGAAAGGCTCATTATAATGAGCCTTTTTGGCAATGCGCTCCAATGGCTACAGTTGTGGCACCCGAAGAACGTCTTACTCCCAATGTCCAGTATCAAAACAGCTACGGGCCTTGGTACCGGCGCGGGGGTTTGAGAAAGGGAGTAACTCCAGGAACAGCCTGGAACGGTTGTATCGGTATTTACACTCAAGGGTGCCAATGGTTAAATGACTGTAGCAAAAAACCAGAGGGGTGGGGAGGAGGAAAGGTTGTCTTCAACCCTGACAGTTAAGGTGTGTCCGTTAATTTAGGCATTCTTAATATTTATAAACATTTTGAAGCAATGTACAGTGCAAATAAAAGCCTTTTCGTATCATCCACTGTTGACCCATTCCTCTTTTTTTTCATACAATAGCAGTAAAAATATTTTGATCTGGCACAGTTACTAAAAATCCTGATGGAAATGTGCAGCGATACAACACATTCCGTATTGCTAGGCTATAGCTAATAAAAGTAACAACAAAATACAGTGATAGGCACATGCCAACCGCTTGCTTTTATGTATTTTTCCTATGAAGTTGAACAAGCAAATCAGTTTGTAGTTCTGGGAATGTGAAAGACAAAGTAACGCTTCACACCAACGCATTTTTCTCCGCTGTCCCATCACTTACCAGCAAAGCCTCTCCCCCTGCCCTGAGGTGGTGGGACTGGCCCAAAGTGTCGAGGATACATAGAAGCTGGATAGAAAGGCATGGCAGGTGGAGGTGGGAAAGGGAGAGGATGGTTCTGCCTGGAGAAATTTAATCCTTCTAGGATGCTCTGACGCATCTTTTCAACCTTGGCTGCCTGCTCAGCCTATGAATAAAGAGAAGGTCACAAACAGATGTTAAAATTCTGATTTCAATGGTATAATGCATTTACATAATAAATTCAAAGAAAGCAAAATATAGAAGAGTAGACAACTACTGCAAACAACTTCCGTAAAGCTAGCTAGAAAATCAAAGTAATCTGTCTTGCATACCTGCTAATAGTTCAAGGATATTCCAATTGTTCACAGGAAAATCTTTACGTATCGGTAGAGAGATGGGAGTCTAAATACTGAGACAGTTTAGAAGTCGGTAACACAGAAACAGTTCACAAGTTAAAAAGGGTTTTCCAGAAAGGAACTGAGAAACCTCCGTCTATAGTCTCCTAAACACTTAACGCAGCCCTTCACTTTAAAACAGAATAATCATCATAAACCCGGACTGCAAAACAAAATCTATGTAAACAGGCTAAAGCACGCCTGGAGGCTTACAAGCCTGAGAGGGACCGCAGTCATCATCAATATTTAATCTATGATCACTTTCCCGAGTCAGAAATAAGAAGCTGTTTTCTTAAAATTTCGTACCTCTCAAAAAATTAAAAAAATAAAATAAAATAACGTTTTGGTCATTCAGTAAACTGTTGATTTTTTATCAGCTTCCTGTTTTCAGAGTGAGACAATAACTTTGCACAATTTCGATACAAGCAAAAAACCTGAATTCATTTGTATTTTAAGATAGTTGTAAGAACTGTGAACAGATTTTGAGCTTAAGGACTGTAACAGTGACTTTACAGTCTAAAATAAGTTAAAAATCACAAATTTTCCTTCACTGTAAAACCACTGCAGCCTAGTCCTTTGTGACAGTCTTGCTAGCTTGACCCAAAACGACAGTACCTGAACAAATGAGCAGAGATATTTTTCAACTCGAGTCAGTTATTACATCACAATTGCATTCAAGTTTCAGTTTCCAGAGAGAAAAAAAATGAAATTAAAACTTAACACCAGTTTACTTTTTCCAAATCTACCAAAATGCCATCTCAATCATCAAGAGATAGGAAACAGAGCTGAAAAATACCTCTTAGCCCCCTTCCCGTTGTATTTCCCTTTTAAAAGTAGAGAGATGATACATGAAGTAAATGACTGATAAACCCACCACACCTAACGCTTCTGAAAATTTGGCACAACTGATACTCTGCCACGCTTCTGAAACTACACACCTGACCATCACAGAGGTCAATGAGTGGAACTTTCTCCCGGCTTGCTTTGATGAGCTTGGTCTGGAATAATTTTCCATCAAAATACATCCACGGACAGCAGTGCTCCCATGGAATCGGCTGTCCGCAAGCGTCGTTTGCAAAAAGCGCCATATCGACACCACTCATAAATAAAGCAGACAGCTGAATTCCTCGGGGATCGAGATTCTCAATCTGTTTAAAACAAAATTTGTAAATTTAGTAAGATGTAACTCCAAGTTATTCCAATAGTTACATTATTTTCAAAACTCTTGAAAACAAGAATGATTTTAAAAGGTCGGCCAGACTTTTCACACGTTAATTGCCAGTTTGGCTAGAAGAATGCAGCAGAATCTACTGCAAATTGTATATGCAAAACTGCAATACTCAGGAAGGCTGTTGTTCCCCATCCATCCGCTCCAGAGGTGAGAGATAAAACCAAAAAGCTATTTTCTCAACAACAATGCACAGGAAACGATTTCTAGTACTTTAATGTTTTAACTCAATTCATTATCAAGAAGTCAGTAAAAAGTTTTAAATAAAACACTCATCTTTAATTTGTGGCATGTGGTGTCTAAAACATGCAAGATGTGTACTTCAGCTGCACTCAGATCATTGCTAAATACGCAGCACAGAGTTTTCCAAACAATGCTAAAGCACGTTATTGCAAGGAAAAGCTTTAAAGACACTTATAGGAAATTAGCAGTAGAGAAGTTCATTAAAAAATTCATGTCAAATAATCTTGTGCTTCTGAGATATTTTGTACAAAGTGTGAGGAACAAGCTCAATGTTAGCATTCATTTTTTTCTTCCCACATACCACATTTCCCTTCCAACTCCTTTATAATGGATTTTTTATTAGCTTGATTCCAGACTTTGCTGTTAGAATGAGTCTCTTATTTATGAAGCAATGTTTATGCATACAACAGCTTTATTTAGGACGCAGGATAGATAGACAAAGGTAGAGTTAAATAGTGAAAAATAGCTGGTGGTGGAAGCAAGAAGGATTTGCTTGCAGCACATGTATTTTTAGCTCTGGCATAAGAAAATATCACTACTAGTGTTCTCTAAAATACTTCTGAAAATATCAGCCCTTTCTTGGGAACATTTGCAAGACCTTGGTATTAAATTTTAAAATTAAACTACATTACCTTCCTTATGCATTAGCAACCTTTAAGATCCAAAAGACTACCCAGATCGTTTTGCAGATATGCAGTTGGGTTCAAACTCAGCTGCTCTTTCTGTCCGACTTCAACAAAACAGACAAGCAGCTGCTTCATATGAAGTCAGTAACAACAGTGCAGGAAGTATTGCATCTTTCAGTTAACCAACAGATATTATGGAAATAATCCATATTACTCTTCATGTACGATTTAAAAATAAAATTTGGCGAACAATTTCTTTTAAACAAAAATACTGTATGCTGTTTATCACTTGCCTTGTCTCTGCCTTTCATTTTGTGTTGGAATGGAAAAAATACTCTCTCGGAATTCCTTTCTTAGATCTCTAAGACCAGCAATTGTCACAGTGGGGTCTCCTGCTCTTTGCATCAAATCTTAAGACAGGGGCAAGACTTTGATAACTCTTACAAATACCTGTGCCAAAATCTCCACCCCTCAATGTTATTTGTTTATTGTGTGGTGTTCTGAAAATGGCCATTGAAGACTTAAGCGGCCGATATGCTGCTATTCTTCCATGCATTCAGCCTTGCCTACAAACTGCCATTTGAATTTCCACCGATACCCACAGGTACAATTACTCAACTTCAGTAGAGCTTGGGGTAGATGTCTCGGACCAAGGTCTCATGAGAGTCTAAAAGGCTTTCCGCTGTACTCTGTCAAGTCCAACATCTGTCACCTCCAATGAGCTACGCGCATTTCTTCTGAACATACAGGATAACTCATTGTCAGTTCACTCCTTTGGCAGAGGTTGGCCACATACTTCCCTGAAGACAAAGTACTGCTCTTCACACAACGCAGACAACTGTCAGCCTCTTTGGACCAGAATCTCCGGGGTTCTGAAAGGCCCAGTAAGCACACGGGGCTTCCAGCATGAACGCTGAGTCAACATCGTAAAAAGGAGTACCAGCAAACACCTGAATGATTCTCCTGATGGACAGAATCTACATTTAGGCTGCTTTTAATGATTAGCCACCATGAGGAGTACTCAAAAATGCTGTCTTCATCCTGTGTTTCATCACATCTTTTTTCACCAATGAGGGAAAGGCCAAATAAACGTCTTGCTGTTGGATTTTATTTATTTATTTATTATTTTTGCTGTTGGCATTCATTCTTTGTTATACGGGAAGAGGATTTTGTGTGTCTGTGAACTCTGCCATTACAATTGCTAACAGGTGAATTCTCTACTTGCTGTGTGACAAGTTCAAATAGATTCTGAAGTGGATTCAGTTGTTTTCTTCCCCTTACATTTATTAGTACTTCTACGGCTAAGTGCTAGGTTTCCACGACCAGATTGATTTGGTTTATAGATTGAGACTGAGAAGTCCTTGCCAGGGTAGTACATGCAGGAACAACCTAGATTCTGCTCGCCACCCGCAGAGGAGAAATAGTCACTTGCTGGCTTTGAGAATGCTCTTGCAGACTTGGTATTAGTGGCAAAATACTCCTTTGAAAAGCCTAATAGCTAAAATCTGTTGTGAGCTTAATTGTTGTTTCTCCTGAGAAGAGCCGTGCTAGCATTGCTGCTTTTGTCTGTGCCCCTCTGCCGTGTGTACCTGTGAACAGGACCAGACTTGGGAAACAAGTACCTTCTCCTTGTGGATTTAACTAAGGACAGCACGTGTCCAGGCACTGCTGGGAGCAGAACTGGTGACTAGGCTTTCCTGATCCCTACAGTACCCGAAAGACTATCTGAAATGACTTCTTCAATGGGGGGGTCGCATGATGAGGAGGCGATGAGCATCTCACCTCTTTTGCTATGTTGATGATCAATGAAGACAGGAGGTAAGACGGACGATCACTTCCAGCCGTGCGTTCCCTATACATCCTAATACCTCCCATAGCTTCCAAATACAAATTTAGTGTATTTTCAAATACTCTATTGGGCTTAAGATATGTTATGTAGAAAAAAGTATCTAAAATTATTTCCATTCAGAAAAATGTTTGCTTAAGAAAAAAAAAAAAAGACTAAATTCTACCATTTTATTCAGAGAACTTCATAGTAGGTTCTGAACCAGTTTTGAAGAGCAAACAAGGTAAAAGCAACCCAAAATCTCACGTATTTTAGCTCAAAGGCTAAAAGAGGAAATTTCACTGTGAGCATATGAAGGTTGAACAGGGAAATCCCCCAGAGTAAGTCAATGTCGCACAGATTGATAGGCATTCTGTATTTAAAATAAGCATATCACACTAACCAACTATCAATTAGCTAGCAGTATTTACTTCATATAATACTACCGTCTTCGAAAAAAATAGAAACTTTGAGATCTTAACTTTTGAAATCCTCAAAATAATTGTATCTACAATTCCATGCGTATAAATGAACTGTTTTCTCTTTCTTTCCTCCTGCATTTTTCCATTCAAGATTATGCGAGTCTCTCTCCATTTCTACACTTAGCTGCAAAAATCTTTTGAATGCTGACTCATGAAAAAATACCCAGGTTAGTATTTGAAAACAGCCACACAAGGCATAAGTCTTTCTTTTTTTATCTTTTCAATGGAAGCACATTTGTTTTAAACTTCCAAGAGACAATTGCTTAAGAAATTGCGAGAAAAGGTTCTGCAGCATAGAATATGCTTAAGATTTTAGTTATCTATCCAACCAGTGAAACAGAACTGATTATCAATCTTTGCAACACTTTAAAATACTACTATTAATATTTTAGAAAGTATAGGGAATTATGGAAGGCTCGTAGTGAGACAGGCACGTACACGTCACCCGCTAGTCAACAATATGGATCAGCTTGGAATAAATCTCTTAAATTATGGAAGTTATAGTTAAGAATTACCTTGAGTTCCTGAAGCTGGTCAGGTTCATAGAGCTTTGGAGACAATGCTTGGGCAAGGAAAGCATCAAGTTCCTGGCGACGAAGTATACGAACCCCCGGCCACTGTACCATATACCTAGAGAGGACGCCCATAATTATTCAGAAGCTTCCTTTAATAGGTAAATCAAGTGGTATTTTATGTGATCAGAAATCAGCAGAATGCAACAACAACAAAAAAAAATAATCTTTTTTGTAGTCTAGATTTGAATAGTTAAAAAGGCCAAAACACTAAACAGATTTGAAGTTTAAATTTGTTTAAATTCAAATGGAAGAGCTACTGGGTGTGAATCAGCTGTGCAAACCCTGCTTCCAGTGACGAAAGGGAGGACAGGCTGCCAAAACAGAGTTTAAAACCTAAGTGGATTCTGATACTTCTAAAAATAAAATTAAAAATAAAGATTAATGGTCTTTATCGAAAACATTAATGCTAGAAGGACCTTGTGAACATGTTTTCCAGATGAGACATTATTCAGGTATTACCTAGTCACTGAATTATATGCTCATCATGTCTTAATGAACAACAATTTAGATATGCCACGTCACAGGAGAGAAACACGCTGTCCAAATGAATGAGGAGCTCGTCTTTAAGATACCATTTGGACTGGGTTTTGTATACTTACTATTCTATAAGGAGAAAAAGAAAGGAGTCTTAGTGCTCAAAGGGCAAGACGAAGTACAACAGAACTGAAGACAAATTTACACTTATTGCTCTCAAAAACAGCCTAAAATATTTCATGTCCAACACGCTAACCTTGAATTCTGCCAGATTTATAAGCTAGTCGTATTGGAATAATCACCCCTTTCCAAAAAGCTAAGCATCTCCCAGTTCCTCAGTCAATTTTTCAATCTGAAAATTAAACCAGTAAGTACTTTGGACCTTGTGACCTTCTCTTTGAAAAGGTGAAGTACAGAATTAATGTTTCAAATGTTGGTTATCATCATCACAACTAGAGGAGCAATTCTAGCGTGGGACATCTCACACACCATAAGCACAGTATCCTTCATGGGAACTTTGCAGCCCGGTACGCTGCTATGCAGCTGTTCTCTGAAGAACTCTCCTTTGCTTTACAACTTCGCCAACACATCCTCTGAGACCCCAAATGGTATTTTTAGGAAGTTGAAGCCTGGAGTATAGTAAGAGTAAACTAATTCAAACGCTCCAGTGGCCTCTTGGCAGCACAAGATCTTTTTTTCCTTCTCCCTTCAGCCCTCTAGAGATTGAAGAAAGAAACACTGAATATACTGAATATACAGCAGTCTTAAATTGAATATATTGAATGTACAGTCTTAAAAGACTCACAGTGTTCTAAAACCAAACCAACCCCCTTCTCCTAGTGACGTTGCAAACGCGAATTAACACTTTCTATACTCATGGTTTAATACAAAGTTAAATATGTCAGAGAGGTTACGCAGTAAAACCGTTCCCTCATTCTGTTTTATCTTAAGGTGACACTGACCTTAGTACACAACAGAGCACCATAAGATGAGTGGGCACATTAGTTGGATTGAGCATTGCTGGTGTATCTGATCTCATACAGGCCAAAAATGCCCTCATTCTTCGGTTCTTGTCTTCTACGGCTTTTCCCAGCCACAGCTTCTTCAGATTAGGACAGGTCCATTCCCTGAAGGCAAGTGCTTCCACCAGCTCAGGGGTTTGAGGCGATTTTCCTTTGTAAGCAGCCCATTCTTTAATTATCACTGGTGAAACTACAAAACAGCAACAGTTGAAAGAAAACATTCCCGATAAAAAAGCAGCGTCTATTTAAAACTTTGTATGCAAGAGATTTTGATGCAAAAAGCATCACTTTGAGATTGCGATAGATACTGATGTTCTGGATTACATTGCCAAATTGGTAAATCAAACTCTGTATGGACCACCTTCCAATTGTCATCACTTACAAATGAAGTGCACGCGACCAAGTGTAACACTAAGAATGTCACGTTAATATTTTCAAATTAATATACAACATAAAAGAACTACATGTACTTTTCTAAAACACATAGCATAATTCGAAAATGCAATTTCCCCCTAATATACCTGTCATTCATCAAAAACCTGCAGGGATAAATAAAAATAGTACATAACTACAACTATATTCCGTATGTGGTCTTTTAAGAACACTATGATCCTAGTGATTTTATTCAAATCAGATTTAAACTAATGTTATACTTGTTTGTAGTTGTTGCAATGGAATCAGATCTCAAATGTGGGTGGGTTTCAGGGATTTTTTTTGCCTAAAAATTTTACAAAACATTACTTTACACAACCCTTTCAAATTCCTCCGCTGCTTTCTATTAAGAGGTTAGTATTTTTGTGTCTGCTAAGCTCCCTTCCATCCACATCAAAACAAAAACTGTTCAAGTCTGTATCGCTGCTACATCATCTCCCTTTTTTATGTTTGAAGGCAACCAAAACAGAACGTGAGTTTAAAAAAAAAAAAAAAAAAAAAAANAAAAAAAAAAAAAAAAATAAATAAATTCAAGACTGAGAAATGATACCTTCGGCCTTGGAATGACCCCAAGTGTGACACAGCTCAAAATTTGTTTGCACCCTTCTTAACTCAGCGCCCAGTTATGCAGTGTGGAAAGACTCAAGGAGCTTGTTAGTGAAGCTTCAGGTTACAGCCCGGAGAGAGTCACGGCAGGAGCACGGCCCCGCTCTTTCTGCTAGAAAGCTTTCTGTTACAGATGGAGAAAGAGTACTGCTGGTGCCAGGACAGGCCTTACAGCGACAAGGTCTCCTTCAGCAACCAGACATCAGCCTTACAAGGAATTTTATAGTTCGGGGCAGGCAAACCTTGGCAGAGCTGATGATTGGGATTAAAAAAAGAGGAGCTCCAGAACCCCCCAAAACACTCTCATGCTTTTCTGGAATGAAACTACTCCCACATTATAGCTACATTTCAGAGAGCTCGCGGTAAGTTCTACAAAGATAACATGCAGCAATGAAAATAAATATTCTGATATATTTAGTTGGTAGCCTCACTACAGAATCATGTTCTATTTTGGTTGCCACCAAGCTATAAAAGATGGGCTTTACCAGCCAGCAGAGCCATGCCATTATTTGTGCACCTATTATCACAAGTGTGTTCACTTCTTTTTTAGGCCTGGGGCAGCAAACGTGACCAAATAAAAGGATGTATTCTACATCCTTTCAAAGAATTGCTTTAGGTGTCAGAAGGAAGAGTTACTTTTGGACCAAAACTTCTTAGCTCTCAGCAAACAGACAGGAAACACCACAAGGTGTTTCAGTTAACTGCGTTAACAGTTTAATGTTAGCAGTTAAAAACCCCAAACTGCTGAAAATTGACATAAAATAGTTGTTTGTGTATTGGAGGGTTTTTTTCTTTCCTTCCACCTCCTTTTGACAATGGAGACGATATTCCTAGCTACACTCGGTTTGAATGCAGATGCAAACTCCACATGTGCATCCCATCAGATGAGCACCACTTCCTCAGCTTCTACAACTCCTGCAACACAGCAGCAAGCGTTTCTTTCATATATATTTCACATATAAAGACCTCAAGCTTAGAAAAAGGGAATATTTTACATCTAGGGTTTCTACCTGCAATCCTACGTTTCAACGTTCAAATTTGGTTCAAAGCTTTTAATCTGGGGATGACAACTTCCACGACCCTACAAGATTAAGGCCACAGGAGGAGTAACTCAGTTGCCCTCAAAACACACTGTCTTCAGTAACATGCCACCTGTAGAGGTCACGCTGGAGATGCATCCTGGCATCAAAATTTTGTGAAGTAATGGTTACTATGGGAAAGGTAACCATGCTTCTTGCAGAATGGTTTAATAGGATGGTTACTCTAGCAGCCCCGCAAAGGGTATGCTCTCTGACAGATGGGGATGAGCAATTACAGCTGTATCAGCTGATAAGTGACTATAGCACTGTTCACCCAAATTTAGCATTTAATGTAACAGGTGAATCTAGGACTTGTCCATACCCACTTATTTCTCCAGGGCATTTCTTACACCTTTGACAGCTCTGTACTGGGACTGTGGCCAAAAACACAGTCTCCCTCAGCCGCTGAGGATCTCTGTCCTCAGAGGAACCACGTGTGTTCTCTTCTCAGGACTTCCACTTGGAGATAAGTAATGTCTACGCTGAAGACCACATTAGCTACAACGGACACTCAGGATCAGAGGGTGTTCAGCCACAACATCCCAGTGCTAATTATACTGGTTTTCATACTAAACTTCCTCCTGCTGCTGATCAGCAGATTTAAACACTCCAAGTAGCCTAAGCAACTGCACACTATATTAACATCTGCTTTGAACATCACCTTCACAACACTTTAAGGTCAATCCAAGTAAAAATGGGTCAGCATCAATCTGCATGAGGGTAACCTGCTTGATAAACATGTGAATGCCGTTCCAGGCTCTAAGGTCATTAGCAACAGCATCCTGCCTGCTCAAGCTGTCTGTTAGAGCCCTTGTTGCTAACCACAGCTCAGGTGGCTTTCGTATTCTCTTTGCATTTTCTTCATGAACTGAACCTGAGGTGTTGATGTACCCAATACCGTTAGAAGACGAGCTAGCTAACACAGATTAATCAAAACTCATTTTTAACCTTATAATCTCCACTGACAGCACAGCTTGAGCTGAGCATGCTTAATTTTGCAGAAGGGCTACTGCCCAAGATACAGCTTTCCTTTTTGGCAGAAGCCACATCAGCTGAATACCTCCTCGATGGAGAACAGTACATCACAAGGTGGCTGGGCTTAAAATAACAAACCTTTGGATCCAACCAGGAGTTATGACAGCTTGTACAAGTGTGTATTTTTTCCACAGAGCGGAAAGGGCAGATGGTTTCATCTACACATATGTAGTTCTCAGAACATGGGAAATAACCCATTTCAGAGCTTGGAAAGGAGAGCAAGTCAGACACTGGGCCTCCATCTCCTCAGAGCGCAGCCAGTGCTGTGCCCTCGGCAGTAAAAGCACAATCAAGAACTTTGTGATTCAGCTTTTCATATCCTCTGGGAGCAGACTTGAGGACATGGACAGCAAAGGCATTACTTAGCAGACAATTATCACTGAAGAACCTCACTGACTACCTCTGTTTTTATTGGCTTTTCAACTACATAAAAATAATAGTGACTTACAAGACAGAAGTCATCCATTTTAGGAAAGACCTATTATTTTGGTGTCTATATATTTCACAATAATACTGACGTGTCAGTTTATTTTGTATTTTTCATAACCTCCTATAACCCTTGCATGCAATATACTTGCAAATTATTCACGCATGATTATTATGTCACCAGTGTTAAGGTTTGCACAACAAAGATGACAGGATGTTAGATAGTAATATATTCATTACCTCTCTACATAAATCGTAAGGGCAATATAAATTTCTTTAGAAATTAATTTCTTAATTCTTTTAACGTCTCTTAATTCTTACATTTTCTCTTGTCTTAATTACTGTGTTTCATAACTTACTCGTTTTTGAAAGCAGCAAAAAAAAAAGACACCGAAGGAGAATCAATATCACTAGGTTCATTATAGCCTGGGTCCTCGGAAAAGTTAGCAAGGGCTAGTAAGTGTGACTAATTGATCCGAGATATCTACTCTTGCCGCTTAAGACACTATTCTCTCTTTGCCTCTTGCACAGCCTACCCAATTTTATTATTTTGTGACCAAAATAAATGTAATCCCTGCAGCACAGCCCTTTGAAACCACATGCTTGCTTCTTAGCTCAAACCCATCGTTACTAGCATTGTTAGCCTTGCAGTGAAGCAACTAACTTTTNTTTTTTTTTTTTTTTTTTTGAAGAGCATGGTCAGTCCTAAGATAGAAGAAGTAGGTCAGTAGCTGAACATGTCCTGCAGCAAGATTTGCCAGAGCTCCTCTAACTAAACCAAGTCAGCAGTAGCATTCTTAGCCTCCACTGAGAATAAACCTCTGAAGAGCAGTATAAATGAAGAGAAAATAGAGATTATATAGGTTTCCCCAGTAGCCTACAGAAAACATTCTAGGTTTACATGACAAAAACATTCTGAAAAGTGAAGCAGACCTTCAGCACTCAGCTATTTCACGACTACCGACGTTGTTGTACACTTTTAAGGACAGAAGTCTAATGAGGATAACTGAATACTGCAAATAACATCACTATTTTCATCCTGAAATAACCTTGTAACCTGAAATACTACTATGTTGTACGAGTTTAAAGCATTAAGAAGTTTGTGACAATACACGTGCTGAGACATTGTTCAAACAGGATAAATATTAATTCCCACAAAATAACTGGCTACGATAAACAGTTTTTCAAACATCGCTGGAAGATTATCATCTTGACTATGAATATACAAAAAACATGTCACGATTAAAAATGGAAAGAGAAAAGGAAATGAACATAAAGGTTACAGCTGATTCTTATTTTTATCCTTTGACACATGAAGACTGTGAATGATGCTTTCATACATGCTAAATCTCCGATTCTTAAATTTGGTCTAGTGGCAGCAGACGCCGATATATAAATACTTCTGCTGCTGCTGCTGCCATCCACTTAATGCGTTAGCATTCCTTTAACCTTTCTAAGATGCTACTGTAAAGTTCAATCATTTCCTTGTATGCATTTCATTATATGAAAAAAACACTCTAGAATGAGGAGGTTGAATTTTCTGGAATGACGGTAATTCCTGGAAGCAGAAGACTTAAAAAGACAACTTCCAGATGAATAGGAAGATTAACATCCAACCCTCTGAATTAGCAAAAGGATCTTTTGACAAGTCCGTGTCCAAAAGTTTAGTCTGTCTTCACCCAGGTCTGCCTTTACTTACATTACACCTGACTTCTGTGGATTTTACACCAAGTTTTTATATGCCAAGACCTGAAAGATACTAGAGACTTGCAAATTTCACTGAACGACATTTAATTACACAGTTGGGAAGACAGGGTAAATTAAACATACGCACCTCTCATTTTTGAAAAAAGTATGCAAATTTGTATGCATATGCACAGAACAGAAGTTTCCAATGATCAGGTTCTGCCATATACTTTGAAAACTACATCACAAACTGACATTTCTTGCTGCAAGCCTGATAGCAGTTTGAGCACACATTTTAAAACAAACCCCAGAGCTTGCTTAGAAATGGTAATGTTTATAGTTCTTAAACTACTACAGGAAATAAAATTTAAAATTCACAACATCTTTTTCTATTATCTATGGATCAAATAGGGCATAAATTCCTCCAGCGTTAGCTACACTGATGAAATCTTAGTAACTATTCTCATTCAAATCACATATAAAAACACAGCAAAGGGAAGAGAAATAAAGCATGGATTCTACAGTACATACATTCTGGTGGAAGTCTGTTCTTCCTAAAAGCGAGTCTTTCAGTTTTCTTTCTGCTTTCTGCCAAACTAAACAGGACTCCGTAAACATACTGACGAACTGGCCTATAAAGGAGAGCAGCAGGAGGCAGGTCTTTGTTGGCTTCATCTTCTATAGAAACGGCAATTTTGATTTCACCCTTTTGCAAGAAAGAAAGTAGAAAAATATGACACGTTATAGCAAACAAAGTATTTAAATATGCACGGTAACTCAATCCAGCTCTACTATAAATCTCATCTAGTCAAGACAAATGTGATTCAGCAGTAACATGGATTTTATGTATGTGAAGGTAACACCAGAGGAGGATTACCCTGCAATCTACTTGAGTTCCTCCAACAAGTCTCCAGGCTCCGATTATCCCTGTTGCTCTTCTCTTTCTCCATCACACAGCCTTNGCCTTTTTTTTTTTTTTTGTCTGGACTATCTCCAGGTGAGGATTACTACCTAAATATTTACCTTCAAATAGGGACATTTTGAAGAGTGAAACAGTACACAAGAAAATACAGTAATGTGGTTACAGACAGTCACAGTACATTTCAAATTGATCTAGACTTCAGAGAGTCATTTTTAAGAATATTCATGCTAAAAACACCAGTCTTTTTGGTGCAAGGATTTGAGACAGTACTGGCAACTCACTGTGAAAAACTTTACGAGAAGACCTGGTCAAAACACATGGGAATTACATACATAATGTTGTTTTTGCATGTATATAAAGCTTTAGCATTTTATACTTTTTCAGAAAAAAAGCATGAAAGAACCTTCCAGCATTCTCCCTCAAAACAGCAGCAATATTCTATGTTTTCTGTCTCTGCGCCTCCAACCATTTTAAGATTTTCTTGGAAAACGACTCACTTCACTGTACTGCTCCTAAATACCAGCCTTTATTTTCAACACTGACAAGCAAACGCTCCGTTTTGCTGCTTTCACTTCAAAAAACCCATTTGAACTGTCCCAGTAATGAATACCATAGGTGACAGCAAGGAGTGACTACACTAGAATACTGTCAGGTTTAACTCAGATAACACTACTTTAGGCATAAGGTATGTCTAAAAGGTCTCTATACGTAACAGCAACATAACCTGGAACACCTCTACCTGCCAATTTCATAATTATACAACAATTATGTGTCAGTGTACCCATGGCGTACTTTAGGTTCCCTGTGCATACTTGTTCAAAAGCATTTCACATAGTGGGGAAAGAAAACCAGTCTTACGTGGTACTGATTTATTTTTGATGCAGCCATCTCCAGTTTGACTTTTTTTCTCTGTCAGGAACGGATATCTTGAATCATAGAATCGTCTAGGTTGGAAGGGACCTTTAAAATCATCAAGTACAACCATCAACCTAACACTACCAAACCCGTCACTAAACCATGTCCCTCAGCACCACGTCTACATGTCTTTTAAACACCTCCAGGGATGGCGACTCCACTGCTGCCCTGGGCAGCCTGTTCCAATGCTTGATAATCCTTTCGGTGAAGAAATTTTTCCTAATATTCATCCTAAACCTCCCCTGGCACAACTTGAGGCCATTTCCTCTTTTCCTATCACTTGTTACTAGCGAGAAGAGACTGACCCATAGGAAGTTCCATCTTAACATGAGGAGGAACTTCTTTACTTTGAGGGTGGCACGAGCACTGGGATTCTGTGACCCCCCCCTCGCTACACCCTCCTCTCAGGTAGTTCTACAGAGTGGTAAGGTCTCCCCTCAGCCTCCTTTTTTTTCTCCAGGCTAAACAACCCCAGTTCCCTCAGCCACTCCT
>RSEF01000012.1:7135581-7193199 GCA_003993805.1 Himantopus leucocephalus | reverse complement strand
CAGCCAGTTTTTTACCCAGCGAAAAGTACACCCATCCAAGCCACAAGCAGACAGTTTCTCCACAAGAAGGCTGTGGGAAACAGTGTCGAAGGCTTTACTGCAGGCATTTAACTCGGTTCTTCTCATTGTGAGATACGGTATTAAATATCAAGTAGTAGTTAAGTGTACTAGGAACATTTGGCTATGCAAAGTATGAAACAGAACTGGCATCAATGGTCTTTGTATTCATATACCTTTTGATTCTTCCCCACTTTTCTTTGGTGAAGTAGTGTAAGAACAGGACAGCAATGCAAGCTATGGTGCAAAACAAACACATAGGAAATAAGAAAGCCAAAGCTCAACCTTGATGCAGAAACTACTCTTTCAGATCCCTGCCTATGGTCCTTAGTTTCCTGGACTGGACTTTTAAGATGAAAACAAGTTAACAGGAATGTGGACAATGCCATTTTGCCAGATGCCGTACAAATATGTACATTGAATGGGCTTGATGTATGAGAACCAGTACTTAAGCGTTTTGAACACTGAAGAGGAGGAAGATTAAAGTTGTCTCCTCCTGGGACTCATCTGTTTGCACTTACAAGGAACAATGAGCTTATGCCTTTTGGGACTAGATTAAGTCAAATACAGAGTTGTGCAGGAAAACCGCTGCTCTGGCTCCTTCCTGATTCAACATAAAACAGACTTCAGCAGCTTCCAGACACTCTGAGGCAGGTTATCACTGCCTACCTCTGTAAGAAGCTCTCCCATTGCCTTCCAAGGTGTCCTCATGTGGCCATTCAAGTAGGTTTTTTTTTTACTGAACACACTGAGCAGACAAAGCGTCCTAGGCTGTGTGAAAACGTTTGCAGCTTACCTGGGATCTGAAGGCTAGCACATAAAATAGCCAGACCAAAAAAAACCCCAAAAGCCAGCAGAAATGTTCTGCCAAACTAGAATGAACAAAAATTCAGAACATCATCGAGTTCACATATAATTACATTTCAGCAGGATTTCCTATAGCTGCTCTGTTTCTATCAGGGCTAGCTACCAGGGATGGGAGGGATCAGATTGTGAGGGAAAACAATCTCAGGATTTTTGAACACTGAAAATAGAACAGACTTGGCACAGACACCAAAGCACATAGGCAGGATTTTTTAGATGGAAATGGACTCTATATAAAAAAACCCCACACACGCACACATATATATACGCACACATACACAGACATATACACACGTGCATAGAGATATAAAAATATCTACACATATTCAGGAAACATGATTCATTTTTTAAGTAAACTCTTCTAGTTACAGTCATCTCATACTTAGTGGAACAACGCACCAGACCAGATCAGTGCTTAGAAAACAGGGGAAAAAACGGTTAGAAGCACTAAAGATGGACCAGAATTCAAAGCATTAAAAAGGATGTAAATTTATGATACTCTTTAGCCAGAAATGTAAGTGCAATTATCTTTACAGAATCGTTATGTCACAGTACATAATTTTTAAATGTCATACCTTGGTTAGGACATGAAAGATGTAGGGATACATTAACCCCTTCTTGTGCCTGTGTTCTGCCACTCTTAATACTTCAGGTGCTACAGGAGGTAATGGAGGGGTAGTAATATCCATGTGGTTTCTGGTGGGCATTGACAACAGGCATGGGATTTGTGGATTACTGGTTTGATTCCCTTTGACATCAGCTGCCTGACTTCCTGAAGAAGCACTAGAGGAACCTTCTGCCTACAACAGAACATACAAAATAAAGCGCTTTTTGAATGTGTACGGAAACATACCAGGAGATCAGCCAAGAGAAACAGCACATTTCCTTCTTCACTCACAATGAAAATAGTAAATCTTCACATCGGGTTGTATCAGTATGTAGAATACATTAGCCAAAGCTGGCTAAAAGATTTTCAGAAAATGTAAACTTTCAGCCATTGTTTGCTAGCAGAAGCAAATGACTGAAAAAAAAAAAATTATGGTAAAGCTTTAACTCATTAACAGCACCAGCAATTATTATCTTCTTTAATTTTTAATTGCTCAATACAAAAGAGGAACTGATTAATGAAACGTGAATGACCTCTTAACTAAGTATTTCCAAGATACTACAAACTAAACGGGTTAACTGACAGTCATAAAGTCTATAATTTCTCTAGGCTTCCATTAACACATCCCTTCTCAGTTTGCACTTCTAAATGAGGCAGGAAAAACTGCATAGTTCAATTTAAAGACATTTAAAATATATAGTATCTGAACTCAAAAGCCTTGTAAATGTTTTGTGGTGTTTTTTTTTTTTAAACACATAATTATTTTCTCTGTGAAGAAGATTGAAGAGAAAATGGCAATGTTTTCTAACTGCAAGATTAAAGTGGCATTTTTATTCCATTTCTAGAAATGTAGTTCACAGATTTATAGGAAAAGCACAACGCACAAAAATATACTGTAAAACTCCTGGTGAATGAGCCTTTTGTAAGCATTTATGTCGTACCTCTCATAGATACTACCAAAAAAAGTAGAGTACATTCCTAAAATTCCTTGTCTTCAAAACTGAAAGCTGTTTTTAGTTTAGGAGTTCATACTAGTTTCATACCTATAAACCATCGTAATAATATCAAAAACTCAAAGCTGAAACAGAAATGGCCAACGCCATGAAATCCTACAGAACAAGTAACATAAAAAATAGGCCCAAACAAGCTCAGCTTTTTCACTTCAGGTTCTTATGAAAAATATAAACCTGCATGTGAAAACAAAGAAAAACCCCACACAACCTCCAAAAACCTTCCATAGGAAGGGGTATATTAGTAAAAACATGCTGTAGCCAAATATCAAAGGGGCAACACTATTTTCAGATGACATTTTAAGCACACAGTTAAAGAGGACATTACTGAAAGATTATATTTTAGAGCTGGGAATCCAGACTTCATTTTATTTATAAAAAAAAACCCCTGCCCCTTACCAGGTCCACAGAGGCAAGATGACAAAAACCCCCTAACGATAGCAATGCTTTCCCCATTCGCACTACCCAGGTTCCTCCTGGATGTGCTCCAGCGGTACTCAAACACCTAAGCTGAGGAATGACCACAGTTAAAAGTTTTTTTTTTTCTCTTTAGTAATATACATCCACCCAAAGAAGATGAGCATACCTTTGTCATGTATAATCACGCAGTGAGAGAACTATGAGCAAGGAATTTTGACATTTAAGTCAAGCGAAAGGAGTGTCAAGATTGCCACTACCTGTCTGATCTACGCTACATTTTCAGCACTTTAAATTACCTCAGAAATTCACATAGCTTATTCAGTTGAAATCTTCAGGAAGTATTTCTTGGTCTGAATCATTAATGTATACCTCTCTAGGAAATGAGTTCATCTACAAAATGTACTCAAAATCCTCCCTGTCATGCTCAGCAGATGCAACCGTCTTCTCCTGCTACTGAAGGCTGAAGGAGTGGTTTGATATTAAAAAAAAAGTAAAACTGACAAGCATTTATACATTAAATTGGATGCCTACATCTCTTGGAAAGCTTAATCACCGCTTCTACAGCTCTAATTCTACATGTAGGACGACAGGCAAGCAGACATGCCGTGCAGCATGTCCCCCCCTCCGTCCATCACTCAGCTCCAGGGGAGGCACCGCCGCCGCTCTGGCTGCTCCCCTCCTCGGCAGGACACAGGGCTGTGCCGCACACACGCAGGGCTGCAGCTGGCACGCACCGGGCTTCGTACGTGGCCCATAATACAGAGAAAAAAGGAATGTAATAGGTCAAATTAGCATTTGCACACGGTGACTAATCCACAGGCAGATACAGTTATCGTATGGGGCGTAGCCTGCAAAAATAATAACCACTGATGGATGAAATCATCAGCTTGATATTTTAAGCACAAAGCCCAAGTTTACTGGAATTTCTATGCCAAAGGTACAGGGAAAATGTTCTGTTTGTCTGCAGCGTAAGTAACTCGTGATTGTTTTTTTTGACACAAAATTAACAGTTGCTGTACAGTTCCATCACAAAGACACAGCAATATTAAGTGCAAATGCTTTGAATGTTCTTTCCAAACACGGTTCAAACTTGGAATACAGACCATCATACTCTTAATTTGACAATGGTGTGACATCTTGAAGAAATTTAATAGGATAATGTGAAGTCTTTATCAGGGGCTTAGGCATCCCATCCTTCCTTAGTTAAGTAGCAATACACTCTAACTGGTCCCATGAAGCTACTTTAATATGTACTATGTGAAATTCATACCAGGTGGTTATAAAGGGCTTGTACTCCTCAGCTGAGCTTTAATACACCTACAATGGTGTGTGGCTAACGTTGAAATGAGTGTTAGAGCTGTCCCCACTACACTGTAGTTTAGACAGCATGGACTCTGAACCCATGGACGCTTAGGCTGCTATATTCCTTAGTAAAAATCAAAATAATGCACTACCGTAAACACAGATAGCGATACTTAAGGATGAGATTGTTAGCTGAAGAGTATACAAGTTTATTGGTTTCTTTCTATTTTATATCTAGTACTTTCTAACACATTCTGTTTAATTTTCTTTTTTATGTATGTGCTACAACATTCCTTGGAAAACTTTTTACTGTACATTAAAGCTGTTGTTTTGTAACTCACAAAAATGTGTAAAAGTTTACACTAAACCCTACAGATGAATATTGAAAATTCTACACAGTTTTCTGTAAAGCTTTAATACAAAATAATCAATTGTGATGTCGGAACTTAAGGAATTACCTTTGTTTGGTCTCCCAGCTCTCCACGCGTTTGACTTTCTGACTGGGTTCCTGTTTTTTCCCAGCCTATTTTGTTCCCACTGACATGGCTGAAGGACAGTATAAAGAAAAACATCGTATTAAAGTGCTGGTTAAGATACAACGGGATAAATCCTTGGTGACTGTTACTGGAACTACGGGCCAGAGACTCTGATTTTAAGGGATGCTATGTATTAGAAATGTCAATTTGCAGAAGTCTTGAAGAGACTTTAAATACCTATGTTTATTAATTTACACTACATCAACGTTTAGATTGTATTTAAAAGCTGTATATGCCAACGAGTAAATAATGTTCACGCAGGAAGAAAATCTTGATTGAACTTCAAATATTTGTCACTATGCCAAGTAATTTCCCTCGATTAGAAGACTATTTCTATAAGCTGTGATATAAGTGACACTGTCTAGATTTCAGTTTCTAAATTTATTCAAAATTTATTGCACACAATGCATAAGGCAACACTATAAAAACTGCTGGAAAATATTGTTTTTACTAAAGCAGGTACATTTCCAGTTCTACACTCCATGGAAGCCATGCAAACTCACTTGATTTACTAAGCAAAACACATGGTAATATTTGAAGTTGCTAGACTACCCAAAAAAGCAAAGTCCAAGCCATCGTGCGTAACTGTAGACACACTCAGAATGTAATACCCAGTAGCAACATACTTATACTATTACGCACAACCCCAAACTTTTCGAGGCAATCACAGACCTGCTAAAGCCCCGGGCTTCGATTCCCGCACAGAAAGCCACTACACCTAACAAGACAAAGGTAAACACAAACCGCCTCTCTTCAAATTGCCTATTCGTGGGACAGCAAGCAGTAATTAAACGAAAGCCTGCAGAGCTTCAGAAATACTTGTGCAGTAAACAAGGCGCAGTAGTAGAAGAGAGCAAAAAACAATTTCATCGCTGCTTTGTTCGGCACACAGCCTGTCAATGAGGGCTCTTCAGTCACTGTCCTAAACGGTGAATTTCTGACATTCACACCTGGTTTCTTTGCAAAGCCATGTTATCCCCAAATTTAAGAAGTGTAAACACTACAAACGCAGCTAAGTTTCATAGTTTTTAGCTACTGAAATTTTAATGAATTATACCGTGCAGTAGGAATATTTCTTTTACACAAAAGTAAAGAACTCGAAGGCTTTATGACATTTACCAAAATCTCACTCTCTCCTTCTTTCAATAAAATATTAAGGGCAGAAGTGGAAAAACACCCCAACATTATTTGGTTTTGGATTTCCGCTTGTTAAGGAACAAGGCGACTCAAGCGAACCATGGATGTGCTTGCAGACACAGTGACCTAAAACTATTTTCTGAAGGTCTATCATTATCACTAATACGCAGATTTCTTACTTTCAGGATGCTGGCGAACGATTTTGAAAATAAATTTATTTTAACAGAAGCCAAGTAAGAAAACAGCCTCATGAAAAACTTACTTCACTGCACCTCCATTGCCTTCATCATTGTCAGAGGACGAAGATGTAGAAGAGGCAGGAAAATAGGTTGAATCCACATGATTAGGGCTCCCACTCTGAGCTGGATTTATTGGAGAAGATCGTTCATACAATGGTGTATGTTTTCCTTCGTGAGGAATGTTACTGTAGTTGTTCTGCTCAGAAAGACTTTTTCCACCTGTTTCCAAGGTGATGGCTGGCTCAGAGAGACTGTATGGGTATGGACCCTGACCTTGGGCCCCACCCTGATTGGACATCTGCTGGGCCTAAAATAAAGTGATCTTTCTTAAGTGAAGGTAACAAAAAGGCTTCTCTTTTAAAATAAAATACATTACTTAATCAAGGGGCGTTTTCCAAAATGTCCACATTACATCTCAGCCATTTTGGACATCCACAAAAATTGTTCTACCAGAGCGTGTGGCATCACTATAGATGCCTTCAGACTTAATCAGTGAACGCACACGCTAAAAAAAAGTTAGATACACCTTTTCCACCTAGATTTCCCTTTGATAAGCGCAGCAGGTTTCTCCCAAGGAGAAGGGCAGAGGGCTATACTTACCACAGGTTTTGCTTGTAGTGAGGTCTGTGGAATGTTAAGCATCTGAGAAGGAACATATGGTGGCACTATCCCAGGCATACCAAACTGATTCGGTCTGGCTGCTGTATTGCGAACGGGAGGAGGGGAAAACATGAAGAAAAAAAAAAAAATAATATTAAAAAATCCCTAATACTTATGAAACCGCTCGCTATTTGACACAAATGTTACCCTTGCTATCCTTTCGCTTCCATGGTTCATTTATTCTTGTTCTGTTAGCATTGCTGTTTGCTACTGCGCCTTTAAGTCAGTTTTATTCGGTTTTGCCTTTTAATAAAAATAGTTGTAGCTTGTGAAGTCTATTTTACTTGTCTCACCTTCTCTCAGTTCTTTGTATCTCTCATTACTGCACATTTCTACTCTACCTGGGAACCAAAGAAAGCTTAAAAGAAAAAAAAGCCCACGAGACATCGCAATGAAGAAGCTGGCAAAAACAATGTCACGCAGACGCAGAACACTGGCACCTTCTATCATTTGAATATTTGCCCTAGGGTAGCCTTAATGCCCTTTGAGGGCAAATGAATGCAAATAAAGACACCCCATCCCCAAAAAAAGAGAAGGAAAAAAATCTCCATGAGTAAACCAGTATGGTAACCGAAAATCTTTAGAAAATTTCAGCTCAAATTATGTTTTAGCGTTAAGAATGAGATACGTGTAGTAAATCCTGTGATCATACAGTTAATTTGTAAGCCTTGAGGATAATCTGCAATGCCAGAACAATTTGTGGCTGCAACTTAAACAGGTATGTTGTGACATCAAAACAATCAAAGGCTATAAAGGGATTTCTAAAACATGTCCAATAAGCCCAGTAAGAAACAGGAAATATTTTTTATGGAATAAAAATAGAAACTGTCTTCGTGATTGGAACTGGTCACCAGATTTCAGTTGTTTACAGCACCATACTCTCAAGCGTCCTAATGCTAGAACTGATGCTGCAATAGCCGCGAGGAAAATCAATCCAGGTTCTTCTCCTCTTTTTTGGGGAAAGAACACAACCTCTGCACATATCCTATGAAAACCTTCTTTTGAAACCTCGTATTTAAGAGTCAATGAAAATTGCCAGAGAATATAAATCTTTTTATAAGATCCTGCTAATAATACTATTTCTGACTTAGGGTTATCCCAGGTTTTAGTTAAAATGAAAAGCTTTATTTCTTTAATTACTTACCTAGGTAATGTGGTGGATGAAATGGCATAGGTTTATTAGTCGCTGAGTAATAAGCAACTGCTCGCTTAAATCGAGTAACTTTGTCATCTGTTCTAGACTAAAATAAAAAACAAAGATCTGTCAGGAGCAAATCCAGGCACGTCATCCATAGGGCAGCACTGTACTGTAGCTAACGTATACTGTATCACATACAGTATTAACGCCTACGGACCCTTGAGGAGTATAGCACGACTCCAGCGCAAGAAATATGTCGATCCATGTAAGGATAAAGCTTGAAAATACTATCTTCATGTACCACTGAATCTCAATGAAGAGTACACAAAGCCAGACTACAAAACCCCACTGGTTATCAAGAATTTGACTTTAAAGCACTGAGGGTAAATGCAGTACTTTTACCTTCAGAAAGTGTGGAAAGTGAGATTAGGGCATCCAAGACACTGCCTGTACCAACAGATTCCTACTATCAACTGCTGCAAAACACTGTTTTTACAGAATGCAATTCTTCAACAGAAACATATAGCACAATTGGTTTAAAAGAAAACAAAACAAACCAGTATTTTGCTTTATACTTCACCTGTGAATGTTGAAAAACATCTTTTGCTATGGCATCCAAATCAGTGGTGTCCTGAATATTACGGACGTAGTCAGCTACGGCTTTGATCACTACGTCACAAGGTGGTAAAACTAACTGGTGAGCACGTACCTAGGCAAACAAACATACACGCCAGTATGAAGTAACAGGGTAGTCCAAGATACTTCAGTTACACAGCAGAGAATTAAACCGCTTATTTATTGAAAACACATTGAACAAATTCCATGCTGCCAGATTTAGTATCTAAATATTTTGGGGGCTTCCACCTTATTTTTATGACTTCACCTTCAACGACGACTCATGTATTTTTCACCTACGGTACATTTATCCACATGCGAAACCTCACCTTTATATAAATATTTGCTAGTTAAATATCAGCTCAAACAACAAACAAGGTCTACAATGCTAATTATATTACTGTTTGCTAGATAGGCATTTCCTCTAGTGCAGAATGCTCTAGCTAACGTGGATACATCCCTTTTATATCTAAATACATAGAGAGACACGCCAGAAAATATTTTATTTTGACACAGTTTCTATTCTGAATGTAAAGCGGTATCAGAATTCATGAGAGATCCACTGGCAACAGGAAGATCTCTATATACACTGAAAAGGAAGGATGTGAAAAAGAAAAGGAGAAAAGGAATACGTCAAGGAAACTTATTTTCAAGATTCTACAGAAATTGGTCTAAAAATCATTATTTGAAGATTACATAGTTTAATAATGAGTATTTTCAAATTTTGTATATTTCACCATCTGCAGTAGAATATATTCATAGAGCTTCACATCATATATAACATCTCAGGCAAAGAATTATTTTTAATTCTTTTATATTATACATTGACAGAGAACGATGTATGGATTTCTCTTGTTGCTATGATGTAAGCGTAGTTACTTTCTCCTTCAAGAATTTCAATATCAACATGGTTCTAGGGCTGGTTACTCTTTTTGCAGACACAGAGGAAATTCTTAAGATAATTCCACTGATAAAATAGTTTCAATATTCTGGCATTTAAAACACTGATGTTCCACCACCCAATGACAGATGTGTCTGACCTCCCATATTCACCACCTATTCTGAATGGATGAGAAACGTGTTTAAATGCATGCTAAAAATTTCCCTTGAGTTTATGCCTGAGCCCATACAGACCATAGATTTGTGTCTACAAACCAGAGTCCATGGTACAGTCTACTCAAGATCTTAGGAAAATGATAAATTCCCATTGATTCACTGGTCACTGACTCCAACCACGGGCTTGGAAAGATAGGAATCACTTTGGAGTTTGTAGCAAAAGACCTCTCTCTGTAGTAAGAAGAAAGAAGTGGAAGAACTTTGTGGGACGATGTCCAAGCTCCCACAGCTCCAGATGGATGCGCTGTACTAGAAGTTTTAGACTCAGTTCTTTGGCCTGATCCCTTCTCCTATCCACATGGAGAAAGGACGGGAACTGGATAGGCCTGCATACCCTGCGCTTCCATCTCACCACTCTCAATAGCCTCCTCCCATACCAACAGTCCTGAAAATAAACTGAGGACTACTCACCATATGATTATGGGAATTGCTGCTCTTACGTGCTCTGTGTGATCCTATACAGGGTCCAGAAACTTCAGGTCAAGCGACCGTCATGGACCACTGCGAAATTAAAAGCCGTGAGTGGTGCTGCTAGTTGGGTCTGAAGAACTACTCCGCCATCGGCACTTTCTGCTACTTTCCCTCTGCGCCACACAATGCGCACGCTCAAGAGCGACAAGAAAGAGGTCTCCAACCCCGTGTCCTAAATTTTAGAGAATGCCTGAGGAATTTCTAAAAACTCTGGCTGGAACCTCTGTACAATTCTGGAGCACTCTGTCCGTGCCTATGGGGGCAGCTAGGTTTTTTGCTTTTAACTTATTTTAATTTGCCTATTTGCAAAAATTCAGTGATTCAAGACTTGGGAGATCATCATTATTATTATTTAACAGTTCTGGTTTATAAGATATGAGAAAATGTGAAAAATCTTTATACTTGCATTCTACACAGAGGTATACGTTACTAGAAAATACTGCAATTCAGCCTTGTCAGAATCGTTTATGCAAAATTCTGATTAATACTTCATTAGTTTTATCTTTGCAATTTTAAATTCTGTACCACAACCTCTTTTTATTTTATATGGAGTCTACCATATATAATTATTTTCTTTCCTGCCCTTATTTGCTTTCTTCATACTTAGACCACAGAATTTTTGCCCAGATTCCCATTTTTATTAATTTCCTTCTCCTATCGTCTACTTGTTTACAGATTTCAGGATATTCATTCTATACCTGGTCATTCTCTACCAGCGATAAGCTCCACATTTTATGAGCCTAAATTAAGAACAGTTCTGTTTAGTGTAGTCAGTGGCATGGTAATTATTGCTACTTCAGAGAGTAAATTCTAAATTTTCACTAGTGTGCATTCTGAATATATACAACAATACTAAACATAGATCACATTCGCCTGTAAGCTTACAGTCACAAATATTGATGATAAAATTTTGCACCCAATCTACAAGCAGAAGCAATAGATCTTCTTCTCACTGGTAATCTAAGTTGTTTCCTGAACACCCACCATTTTATTTGTAGGTGTAACAATTCGGCATCTCTAAAGCGGCTGAATCATAACAGGGTTGTGTCACGTTAGATGTGCTCTCTGCAGAGTCCCTTGGAGAAACCCTGCAGAACTACCTAAGTGTTTCTGCAACCTCTGCTTGAAAATTCAGTGGATGAAAGGCGTAAGCAATCTATCATTAGTTTTATGTGATCTCCAAAATAGGAATATTTAATAAACTGTAAGCAGTTTGGATCAAGAGAAGACATCACATCACTCTAGCACTAATATTCAGCTCAGACCCTACAAATATAAAGCTCAAGTGAGACACATCAAAGGCTTACTATGTACATTGCCCCCAGTTCAGCTGCTTTTAAACAAACAGCCTAAAGACCTCACTGGAGTATATTCGTCATTCCTGAAGTGAGACCTTCTGAGAGTATGTACAGATTTAGAGACATTTCAGATATTTGGACTGTATTTTCTTTTATTCTGTTTCAAAGACATCCAATCCAGATGCGAGAACACCCTCAGAACTAAAAACGTCATGACCTACGCAGAAGCCATAAACGAGAAGTGGAGAAATAAGAGGTACTTTCCTGATATTAAAGAAGAAAAGATTTCTACTCATTCTAGAACTTTCTGGAAATCCCAAACTGTAGAATTTTTACTGAACCATAAATAATATTTCTAATACTGTGTGCATTCAAATATAGGCTAAGTCTTACCAAGCGTTAGGTATGGGAAAAATTAAGACTCAACAGCAAAAGTTACAAAAAACCTGTTCATGGTTCAAACTTACTTTTAGTTGCACGCAAAGCATTTCAGAGCAAAATCAGCATCATAGTTTACCAATTTCTCATTGTAAGAGATTTCTTCCTAGAAGCTATTTTTTTTAATACACTCTGAAAAGATTAAGTGGGGAAAGGAATTTACTTCTACATAGGTATTTGTCAAAACGAGAGGCAGAGAGAAACATTACAAGCCCATAAGCTACAAGATACAAATGTCTTGGTTTTGACAAAATAATTTTGCAAAAATGCTTTATTGAAAGAGAACAGACTCACATATGCGTAACTCCATGAAATTATTAGGATACTGTAGAAGGCACCTAAACTACACTTAGGAAAAGCTCTGCAATTCTGGGACAACTTCAGTTGCACGCTGTCTCCAGGAAGCAAAGCCTTTAAAAGCTAATCAACAGAAGTACCAGTATTTACTGTTGCGCCTGCTGGAAACAGATAATCAGTTTAGTTTTATTTTCAAACCATTAAAAAAAGAGACCTCGAATGTTCAGCTACTGTGAGGTGACACATAGGCAACATTTTTTTTTTTTCCACTGGCGAGAAAAAAAAGGCTGAAGATATGAAGAATACTACAACAAATTGCTTGGGTTTTGTTAGTTTTGTCCAGTAATTTCTACTAGAGGTTGCATACAAACTGTTTGGATCGTGTCTCAGCCTTTGAAAGTTAAAAACATTTAATCCTATGAGCCTGTCATGCACTTGATCTAATGACAAGCTTTCTGAAGAGGCAAGAAGTTCCCTGCATGACTTAAAATCCTCTCAAACCAGCAAAGCTCAGCTTTTCCCTGAAGACAGGGTTATTCAATTAGAAATTCTTCCTCCTCCCCTTGCCATCCTGGTTGGGAAACTGACCTCCTTCTACTGCTGCATGTCTTGGTGGTAACAAGAATTCACACAGCATGGAGATTCTTTGCTAACAATTTACACACAGAGGGCCCTGAGAACCAAAGCTAAAGAGAGGAACAAAAATGATGTCAGAAAGATAAAGGGGAGAGGAGAAACACAAGCCAAAGATGTGATACAGATGGACTTCATGTGAGACAAACCACGTGATGACCCTGCACACTACCACAAACTCAAGGGCTGGGCTGCCCTCCAGAAAGTCCTCGACAAGCTAGAGGAACGAGTCAACAGGAACCTTAAGAAATTCAACAACTACTAAAGCAGTGTCTTGCACCTGGGCAGAAATAACCCCTGGCTCCTCCACAGGCTGGAGCTGTGCCAGAAAGGACCTGGGGCTCTTGGAAGACAGCAAGCCGAACACGAGCCAGCAGGGTGGCCTGGCAGCAGAGGCGGCCAGCTGCACCCCGGGCTGTGGAGCAGGAACACAGCCAGCAGATTGAGGGATCTTGCTCCTCAGTGCTCGTCAGATCACCTCTAGAGCACTGCATTCTGTTTTGGGCTCAAGCCAAGATGTCAAAAAAGCTGAGCTGGTTCTGCAGAAGGCCATCAAGATGGTTAAGGAGTTGGAGCACTTGCTCTTTGAGAAGAGGCTGAGGGAATGGGGCTTATTCAGCCTGGCAAAGACAAGGCTTTGGAGGTACCTAACAGCAGACTTCCAATAACTGCAAAAAGGTTACCAAGCAGATGGAGCCGGGCTCTTCACAGCAGTACACCGTGGAGACAACACAACAGTCTAGAGACAACAGACATTGCCCGAAACGAGACGGGCTCAGACTGTACGCAGGGCAAAACATTTTTACTGTTGGGACTGTCAAACCACAGAGCAGGCTGCCCAGACAGGTTGTGCAGTCTCCAACCTTGGAGATTTTCAAGACTAGACAAAGCACCAAGTAACCTGTTCTGACCTCAAGCTGACCATGCTTTTAGCAGGAAGTTGAACTAGATGACTTCCTGAGGTCCCATCCTATGATGACCCCTAGCATCAATTAAAAAAAAAAAAAAAAAGGCATTTACTTTAAGCATACCTTAAGAGTACCACCTTTGTTATCTGAGCAGCAGTAAATTACCTAAGCACCTACTTAGTCTCTTATATTAGCACTTGTATTCCTCTCCCTCTGGCAGACACCCTCTGAAGTCAACAGGGAAAGACAGGAATTTCCTAGAGCAATTCAGAGAAGGAGACTAACCTGCATATTTTGGATTGCTTTCTAGAAGTATCTCTCTTTGCCTCTCTACTGAGATAAAACAACCAAGGAGACAAGCTTTGCCAGGTAAAAACAGATGTGGAATACTGGATGGTGGGCATATCAAGAGTTTGCCAAAGACAGCCCAATGAACCCATCCTTCCAAAACCATCCTAATGGGAAGATAATCCGTTGCAAAACGAAGACTGCAATCTCATAAAGTTTCCCTGCACACTCTTCAAAAAGGGAGATTGCATCAAGACTTGTTTCTAAGGTTACCTTGTGAATAAAGAGTCAGCACTTCTATGGTATGTGCTCCTAAATAGATACTAATTCATTCCAGAGATAAGAAAATGCCCTCCTAATATCATTCTGATGGTATTACCCACTGATCTTGAAGTTCCATCCCGTAACAAGCTCTCCCAGAGTGAGAACTGAATTGTCTTTGTCTTAAAGATAAATCTCAAAGCACACAAATAAAAAGTAGTATAATACCAGTTTCCAAGCAAGGTCCAGCGGTCAAATTATTTCTCAGGAAGTCTATCAACTCCTTTTGTGTTTCAGCTGTTCATTTCAGTGAACTCTGCTTTCAGCCAGGTAACAGGATGTAAGCACAGGTCTACACATTTATTAGATGTGTTACCCGTTTACACAGGGACATTTAGACAGACAAGACCCTGACCCAGGACACCTTGCACTGTCACTTTTTGATTCTTTTTCCCTTTTGCAGCAATAGCAATTCAAATCTCTTCATTTAAATTTCTCCATGGAACTTCATAAGTTTTGCTGAGCTGATGGCCATTGCTGGCATCTTCTGAAAGGCATGGCTTTTCATCCAGCAAGTAAAGACATTGTCCTGACTGTTAGGTTCTTTTCCTTCTGGATGTGAAATACGGATTCTTCATTCAGGTTCCATTTCCCTTCCTTTTTCCCATTTCAGCTCAGACAATGAACGCCACCACCCTCATGTCCTTCCTTAAAACAGGGGTACAGGTTCCTCAGATTTGCTTTGTTTCCATCTCACTGTGTTGACACCTGAGCTTTGACACCGACTTTCTATCAGAAAAGAAACTACCAGTCTTTGCTAAGTTACACTTTTAATTGGTGAACTAGCAAAGCTTCTCTTCTAGGAAGAGTAACTATTTTGCTACCTCATAATAAAAAAAGAGTGAGAAAGAATGCAGAAAATAAATTGTACATTATTAACTGTCATAGTCCTCACTGAAAAGCAACAGATCAGGCCATTGGGAACTGAATCTGCTAGCTTTGATGCTCAAGACCCTACCATCTCAAATACGAAAGATTAAAATCCTTACACAACAAGAAAAAGTGTTCCAAATCCTGAACTGAATGAGGTGTGGAATTAGAGCCTTTGGTTCCCGAGTATGGAGACTACTCAACAGTAACTCTAAATAGATGCAACAAAGCAAAGTAAGTATAGCCCAGGGATGACATCCTGGGCAACCACAACTTCCTCCTCCGTTTCCAGTTTTCATGACAGCTTGCCCTTTTTGTAACTGTTCTGACACTACTTCTGCTATCAAGCTTGTAGCTAATACAAACGTATCTTTTAGGGTTTTTTGAGCATTCATAAAAATTACAAGGAATATTGCTCTCTGCACATCTACAATTAACAGAAGAGGTCTCCGCAGAAAGAGCTGTAATGCCATCACTGACATATTAGCGTATCAAATGAAATTAAACTGAGTTAATGACCTACTGAAACAAGTTATAATTTCAAACCATGAGCGCTGTTGAAACTGAAGCTAAAATAATAATAATAATAATAGTAGTAAGCTGTTCCATGACTAGCAACTAATGAAGATTGGTTTCCTGTAGACCTGTGTCATTGTTGCTTTAGTTCTTTTTCTTTCTCTCCCTTTGACAACTTCATCAGCCACAAGACAGAAATGCTGCGGTGAGTTTGGGGCTATGGACTTAGGAACTGGCCGGCAAGCTGCTGTGAAATCAAGCAAACCATGTGCTGCGCTAGCCTTTTCCCCTCAATACGGGCACTAATTCGGGTCTTTTTTGTCACTGATAACAGTGTATCAGCTTTCAGGGAGCCTGTAACAGCCAACCGGGAACTGCTTTCAAATCTGATTAACATTGGCCAACAGATTAAATAAATACAGGGAAGACTCCCTAAGACAGCCCAGTGATGCTCTGAGGAAACAAGTTTCATTTCACGCCAGCTACAAAGCCCAATTAGTCTTTGCACTGAAAATGTAAATCTAGAAGCAAAGATGACAAATATCTAACTTTCATTCTAGTCAAGTAATTCACTATATATTTAGAAAACTTTTCAGAAGGCCTAGGTGTCTGAAGTCATATTCTGAACTGGCTGTAAAACAAGTCTACTCAGCCTAAAACACAGAAAAGTACTCTTGAACATCAGAAAGTTTATCAGCCACTTTGAGAGAAGTCCTACATTTCAAACCTTTTAGTAAAAAAATAAAAATACAGGCACACTCTTTCAGTCTTTCATTTTTTCATATCAAGTTTTACAAGGAAGTAGCAAACATGCATGCATATTTTGCTTTGCCACTACAACGTGCTGACACTTACCTTTCTAAACACAGGAGCGGCAGCAAAATAGGGGATGAGCGTAACGTCAAATTGTCACAGCTGTTCACTAAGCAATGCATGTGTAAGCCTTAAAAACTCTGCTGAAAACCTTGAATCTGTTTTTAAATTCTACCTTCAGCAAATTAAGTTACAATTTTTCAATGTTTAATAAACTTTTGGAACAGAAGGGGAAAAAAAACCACCTATTTTTGTTGTAGATATAACAACACAGTCTTACAGAATTTACAAAAAGCAAATTGATTTGCTGCATTGTACACCTTAGGAGAAAGGGAAAGAGACATGTCTATTGTGGCAGAGAGAAAGAAAGGTCACTCTTATCCCATTCTCTGATGTGTCCAGTTTCCCTTTTATAGCTGTCTACTTGGCAGATGCACAAAGCAAGTGTGATGAAGTAGCAGAACAGACATACTGTAAACTAAGAGCATCAGACACAAGTTGCTTGTCTCAAAAAAAGCCCCATCAACTGAAGGCCACATTAGCCTTCCTGTACAACCTATTCTCTAGCACTTTAAGAAGTGCAAAAACCTAACAATTACACACAAACTCAAATCAGTAGAAAATAAGACAATATGATAGGAAGATATCCAGATAATTATTTTTGACAGTTGAAGAACATGACTAAACAAAAAATTCTGCTCTCAAAAAANAAAAAAAAAAAAAAAAAAAAAGGAAGAGAGTAAGAAGCTACATTCTCAAAGTAAAACCACATTGAAGCTACTGAGTGCATGGCTCATGTAGCTGAAGGACACCGAGGGTGATCACAAAGGCTAAGTTTAGCCTCGTAAGGCTAATCGCCCCAGGTATCCTCTGCAGTCAGAGAGGGACTGGGATACCAGAGGGTGACCGAGAACAAGCGCCTTGCATAGCTGCTGTGAATTAACCTATTACACTGCTCTGATTAACCGTTATGATTGATTTTAGCTTAATTGCTAGGAGTTATATTAAATTTGTACCTTAAGTGAAGCTAGTGGATGTTCTGGACCAAGTAAACTCCAATGAAAGGAAGCCAAATCTTCATCAGGTAGAATATGATTACCTAGAACGTAATACAGAACTTTATTTAAGTACACCATAAAACATTACATACTGATTCTACATGCAGCAAAACAAATTTGCAATGAGTCCTAAATTCCCAATCAATAGGATTAACAAAGAGAGATTAAACTTGCAGATATCTTTTCGTTACTCCAGAAAAACCTAATTAGCATGCTGCTGCTGCAGCAGGATCCACTTCCCTCTGTTCGAGGAGCAGTCTTCCATGAAACCCAGCTCACTCACAGAAGCGACAGAGCCAGTCACAACACATGGTGTCAACCTCAACCTGGCACCTCCTATTAGGAAAACCTCAACAGGATTTAACAATGCAGGTGCAACAGCGTAAGAACACAACTCTCTGGCTCTCCAACACAAGCTGGTAAGCCCTTCCTGCATCCCAGCACGTGCTGTTACTGATCCACATTGGAGCTGCCTCTGGAATCTCCACTCTGCTCCATCATGCAGCGTGGGTCAAGCAGCAAGCCACCAGGCAGATTTATCACACCCTCAGGAACGCGGGCAGCTCCAATGACACTTAGCAGTTTCCCAGTTCCTGAAGTTTCTTTTGCTGACCTGACCAGGTCAGAGAGAAGCCTGGGCTGGCAGCATCAAAGTAATTGGGAAATTACGTAGTTGTTCCAATGAGCAGAGATAGTGGCTACATTTATGAAGCTGTGCATACCAAATGGAAGATTGCTTAAATTATGTTGGGTTTTTTTTTTTTCCAAAGCACATCACACTCAGAAAAAAAAGGAAAAAAAAATTCTTACTAGGAAATATTTCAAACATTTGAATTAATCAAAGACTAACTAATCAGCCACTGACATAGTTCAGTGTGTGTGGATCTAAACTTTACAAAGAGTGTATTACTATACTACACTTCTGGTGGAAGACTTAAGGATATTTTCAATATCTGGTTTTATAGAGAGGCAGCTTAGCAGTGAATATATAGCTCTCATTGCTGTTAATATAGTTACAGCTTTCTTTTTTTTTAATTTCACAGTTTGGACATCATCTTGAACTCTCACCCACTCATAAAGAACATGACAGGATTCTTTGAATATGACAACAATTGTTTACTTTCTTAATATTTTGCTTGTAAAGTAATTTAGTTTGCTTTTAATGCTCTTTAACACATGAAAACCAAGAAAGCTTTCCATTGCCTGGAGACTAGTAAATGCCCTCTTAGAGAGGGAAGTCTTCATGTCCAATCAATACTTCACCTACTGCTGAGATGTCCAGCAAGGAGACATTATAACCTTTATTCATGAGGAGCTAAACTTCAAACTCGCATCAGAAAGATTCAACAAGTTTGGATACAACAGCCACACTCTTGCTAATCTAATCAAGTTAGGATTAGACAGCCTTTGTAACGCAGGTCTGAAAAAATCGATTACAGCCAGACCACTAGCCAGTTTTGTGATAACTAACAATAACTCCTGCAGCTTCTCTCCCTTCCACCAAAACCTCAATCTTGTTTTGTCTCCATCTGTCATTTCAGTTAATTCCATCCCCTTGAACACACACATAAGACAGTCTGACCATTTGATCAATTCTCACCACATTCTGACTTGCATAACTTAGGATGTGGAAGTGCAGCAGTGTCTTCTGTAGTCCAAATAAGAAGTGATGCCTGTACTTACCTTACGTAGTTCTACAATTTTACTGAGAAACAGAATGAGACTACATAACTAAACACATTACAAAGTACTGTCACAGTGGGAAAGAGATCAACGTTACATAAGCAACCTCTATTTCTTGACCTGGCTGAACAACCTCAACATATATTGATTTTCCCATTTTAATGGCTTATTATAGTGTACGCCTTAGGTTTTTTTAAGGCAATTAGATACTAATTGAAGCCACTGCCCTTTCTAAAGAGTTCACTGAATTACAGCCCAATACCTCACACTGTGTTTGTTTTTCTACTGCTGAAGCTTGCGTTGTTTTTTTAAAAATAATTCTGATGTATTTGAGTCAAAATTTACAAAAGAACCCAAATCAACTCCCCATTTACATCAACAGCAATTAGGACAGAACTTTTTAAGAGCACATGCTCGGAGGACACATTTTAACTACCCACGACAAGGACACGCCTTATATTATAAAGCTGGAACTACAAAACACTTCTGCCTGGAAAGCTGTAAGAAGATAAAAGCTATAAAACAAACCAACCAACCACGGCATATACATAACCTTCTCAGAAAGTAACCTTTAAAAATTTGCCCAGTTGGTACAGTCAGAAAAATATTTTGCTCAAATACTTCCATAGAGACTTTATCCCTGAACATAATGGCAAATTATTTGGGATTGAGTTAAGAACATTTTTTTGAGTTAGGTGTTGTTCCTCAGGCTCCTCCAAGTGCTGAATGTTTGGCTGAATCATTTAAGATTTTTTTTCCTCTTTTCAGCAACCCCAAATTGACCCTTGAAGTTAATGACAAAAAAGTAAATGAAAACAAAGAAGTTTGAGTTTTCCCGAAACAGATTTGCAAACCTAAAGCTGAATATTGATACAACTACTGTGACAGTTTGGGCCTTCTGTAATCGTAAACATTAAAACAGCAGCTTAACTGCAATTATTTCAGAATACATTCATTTATTCCTAAACAAAGTACTAGCATGGGGAGTTACACTGATGCACCCAGAACAGAAGAGCAGTGTAAGAGAGTTATATGCCTTCCCACGTAATCAAGCACTCACTTATTCTTTCACATTGTGATTTTCTTCATTCTACTTACAGGTTCAAAAGAGACCGAAAGAGGCCACAGGAGCAAGGGCAGAATAACCTGTGAAGCCAAACAAGGCCTCAAACATAAATAAAAATATAAAAATTTAGATCTGAATGAGCTACCCTGCTTTAAACATACACCACGCTACACACAATTACGTGCCCAAAAGCATTTAGTATTTTATTAAAAAACCTGAAGTTACTATATTCTCAAGGTTGCAAAAGTTAAAAAATGTTGCCAGTGCTTAAAGTCAAACATAAGCTTACAACAAACAGATACTATAACCATTGCTTGTATCACCATATACCTAGATTTCCTAATATTCACTAATATATATAAAAAAAAACCAACCAACCCGCATCACAGGAAGACCTCCAAAGTACTTTCTGCTCTAACCCTGACTTCCATAAACTTTACTCTATTCTGCTTACTCATACTGAATACACACACAAAAGAAATGCAAAACAATACACAAAACTAAACTTGTAGCTGAACTAGGATTTTTAACCTTTATACCAATTTGGGAAAAGAAAAAAAAAAGCTACAAAACATCTCTCTAGTAATCATGTGAAATGACCTCAAGTTTCTTTCTCCCAAGAGCAAGCTGAAAAATATTTTGTCATGTAACATAGCAAGAGAGAAAAATATTCAAGAGCTTCTTGCATAAAATTGTAAAACCCTCAGAAAATTTACCAGAATATGTTTCACCTACCATTTAATATAACCAAGCAATGCCTCAACTGGCCATGCAGCTGTAATTCTGTGACAAGTTAAAACGATGTCGTTCACATGTACTTCACATTAATTCCATAAAGCATATCTGCAACTGTGAAACTGCTTTTTGAGCAGTAATTCTTACTCACTGTACTGGCATGCAACAACTTATTTATAGACTCCAAACCAAAACTTAGCAATAGTAGTCTGTCATGCAATTTACACAGAGTTTTTGTTTTAAATTGCAGCTTAGGCAATTATCTACTATTCCTCCATACAGCCAGGCAGGCAGGTAAGGCTTCTGGAGATGAAAAACATACACTAACAAAAAGCAACTTCAACTAGTCAAATACTTGTGGCTTTCTGCTGTAAGATGCATTGGTTCTTCCCTTCTTACCATGGAAAGTACTTGCCTGGACTAGAAAAATTTAATATTCAAGACTACTAAAACAGTTGTATGCTAAAGCAGTAATACGCAGCCTCTCTCATTCACAGCTTTCAAATGAGAATTTTTATTCTTCCATCGTGTACCCACACTAAAACACAAAGTCAGTGAGAAAACACAAAGAAAATCCAGTTTTCTTAATTTGTTTGCTCAGTAAGACATGATCAAGAACATGGCTGCTCAGTGCCTATTTACCCAAAAAGAAGTTAGAATGCTGTTCTAAATAGATCTTATTCATTGGAGTCACCTAGTAATTAATCCACTCTCCTATCTGAGAGAGCATGACAGCTATTCTGTACCACTGCTGTGGAAATACAGTGTGTTAAAACTGTCTCATTTAAGCAGAGATGCGAAACCGAAGTCCTTCCTACCTATGCTCCTTTAAAAGCGCTACACCATTTAGCATTAGAAGCAGGAGTGCTAAGAAATTATCCAAACGCTACTAACAGAATGGTAAGATGCTGGTCGCCTGCGCCATCAGAAATGTGGAGTTTCACTCGACTATACAGTATAATGTACTTCTGGTGCAGCTGATGCGCTCTTGTATATGTCGGGGGGGGGGGGGGGGGGGAAGCCCCTGCAAGCCAAAAATCTTCACTCCATGTACATTATTTTTAGGCAGAATACAAAACAGGACAGAAGCATGCTTTCCCCGTCTGGAAAGTGTGTTGTACTATTAAAAGCAGACCTCATATACTATGTAAGACCAAAACTAGTAGAACCACAACTGTCCCGATTCACCCCCACCCACTGAGAACATTTTGGCTAGGCAAGAGCTTCGCCAAATTCTTACTTTCTACTCTTGTTTCTAGACAGCCACAATTTGCATCGCTCGCAGGTCTCTAGAAATTCGGCATGTCTGGCCTCATAAAAACGCATCCAGCCCACCTCAAGTATAGTAGGAATGTCTGAAACAAAGGGATGTCTTTGCCTAGGTGCTTTGTCAAATTATACATACGTATTTTAAAACAGTTAACAGAAACTGAAATCGTAAGTCTGACTGGCAGCATCAAGTTCTTTTATTACTTCACTTACCTAAAAGAGCAGCAAAAATAGGAAAGCGATTTGGATTCAGGTCCAGTTGCTTGGCAACTTCATGCATTAGGTATTGGCTTGTTGTGAGACTTTTCCCATTACGGCTCAGTTTTAGGGCATGGGCACTGAAATAGTAAGGGATGTTGCACAATGCATAATCGGAGTCATATGCAACCAAACCATGGAAACCTTTTTCTCTGCAGAAAGCAATTACTTCTTGATGATGATCCTCAATGCTCTGTGCAACCTACAGTGGAAGACAGAGTAATTAGCTACAGTGTTAAATTGCAGTACTGATTTATCACATGTATTACAACATATTGGGTCTTCCTGAAACTATATACGCGCATTTGAAACACTTGCAGTATACTTAAAGTAATTTTAAAAAAATCCAATGACACAGCACATATGGACAGGATGTAAGGAGCGCTCCGAAACACAATACAAAGTTCTGGAAGCCTACACGCTGGAGTGGCATTGCGTACTACTGACCTCATCTGAAGGAAGTGTTTATTAACAGAATCACTCACGCTCTAAACATATTACTGTACCAACGTCTGTATTAGCTCATGGGAAAAATCTTAAGGCTGTGGATACTTAAGCAGTTCAGCAAGCCAAGATGATCCCTTAAAAAGCAATCACATGAGCGCTTTTAGAGTTTTGCAGCCCTGTTTTAAAAGAAACAAACATAACCCTAGATGAACAGAGGTAACTTTCTTGACCTTTCAGATGCCTACCTTGCTGTGTTAAGCCAAATTTTTTCCTCTTTCCACTTTCAAACCTCTACAGCCTATTCATTTATGCACAGCTGTCTCTGGTGGTGCAAACTGCTTCAAGTTTATAGCCCAAACTTCACCTCTCGACTCACGTTGCCTAGCAAAGCACATATTTTAGGCTATGGCAATCAGATGACTAGAACAGACATGTTGTGCCGGGGAGACACGGGCCAATTCATAATGTTGCAAATATAAAAGCAACCCTTTCTTATCAAATAGATTAAACTAAAACTAAAAAAACCCACGATGACAGGTTAGCACCTACAGTCCTGCATTTCTACACACTGTCGGGAACCGTTACAACTACAGTTTGCATACAAGCACACAAAAATAAAGCCAGCTGAGTGCTTTTGATGCCTAATGCTTTTACCATCTACATACAGACATAAACATCCAGCGATTCAGAAAGCCTCACGGAAGCTGGGTGTTGGTACAACCTACCCTCACCAAGTATTCAATTTTAACAACAACATAGATAGCAAGCTATCCCAAAATAGCCTAGTACAAAACTATTAGCTTCAGTCTCCACAGTATGCATGATTAAGTACAGTGTTAGTGCCAGTAATGCTATTTATTTCCTCTGCAGCCGAAGCCCTGCAGAACATGAGCGAGGGCCCTACACCTCGACAGCCCACTCCAACCGTCCCGCAGTCATCTACCTCTCAGCAAAGAGTTTTTGTCCAGCAGCAAGTTTACAGCGACTCTTCCTTTTCTACTCGTGCCTTACACTTTCTGAACCTGACACTGAATTACAGTCTTCCAGTGAGGTATGTAACATTTCGCTTTTCCCATGTAGCTTCACAAATGTTCCCTTTCAAGCAAAATCCCGAGCAGCTGAACAGCCAGCACCTCACTCTCGGAGCTACTCCTACAATCAAATACCAGCTCACTAAGCTCTCTCTACTCCTAATGCTACCGTCTTATAGTCTTAAGAAAACATTACTTCTTCAGAAACGTGCTTGATGGATCGTGCCAGAGTGGTTTTGAAAATTAATTTTGTCTGTGAGAAAAACAAGCGTATTCATTTTTCTAATAATTACACTGTCACCTAGCATAACATGTGCCTGCTATACACAAGACTGGAAGAGACTGTAAGCATCTTTGGAAAAATTCCAAGATATCAGATTTATACAGTTACTAACTCAAGGAGGGCAATTTAGACTTCGCCATGCCACCCCCCTACCTTACATGTTTTAAATCGGGAAAATCCTCCAGATTTTTTTTTTATTAAGGGTAGATTCAAATTATGTACATATATCTAAAATAAATACCTTTGCATGCATGATGACCTCAGATCATCTATAAAAAACAAAGCAAGAACTCTTCTTGCAGCACTAGGTGTGACACGGGTGTGCAGATAGTACAAGAGGAAACTCAGTGTGCGGCCCGCTCTGATCTCCTACAAACTATTTCCTCTACCTCCACAGCCTCTGGTTTGTTCCCTCCCCATTTTATAGAGCTATCTGGCACAGCGAGCTATGAGCATGAAACTGCAGTATATTTAGGTAATACTAGAATCCATGTCCAAATAATTGAACTGTCACAGCAAAAAGAGCTGTATTTACCAAGGTACAGCTAACCCGCAACATAAAACTCTAGCAAGAAGAGCGTCAGAGAAATAGCTGACAGCTCTCACATCCAAGTATACCCAGGCAACGTGCACACTTCAAAATCAACTCAGGGAGGGGGGGATGCAGGAGGAATCACAGTCAGGAGTGTGGAATCATTTTCAAGTCTAAATCTTGTGTAAACATTAATGATGCTGGATCAGAAAGAAAGAATCCTGTCTGAGTAAACAGGCAGATGCACATTTAGATACTGAGAACACCACAAAGTCTCCCCCAAACTATTAAAGATGTTAAGATCTCCACTGCTTAAATATTCAAATTTGAGCAAACCTGCTTTGCATAAAAGTTTCTTTTAAGAATTATTCCCCCCTCCCCCAAACAAAAAAATACCAGGTCGCAATTAAAGCTAAGAACCCGTAGGATATTTGTTATAATTTGGAGGAACCTGTTATTTTTACATCCTGCTGAAACCATCTGCAAGTGATTTATAATTGTTCTGGATGGAAGACATTACTCTTTTCCCCCCCTCTAATTACCAAAATAGATTAAATTCATAGCCAGTTCCTAGCTCTGCACAGAAGCCTTCTACTCAAGACTCAGAACGTTTCCTGAAAATATGAAAATCAGTTTCATATTTAAAGTTAATCAGTATTCTCAAACCCAAACTCTCAAAACAAAGCGAGAAAACACTACAATTTGGCAACTGTCTTATGCATATGTAAATTAAAAAAAAAATCACCCACACATGCAAATAAAAAATAAAATAAAAAAAAATCACACCTTCAAGATGCATTTGCTCTTTGCCCACCAGGAGGGCTGCTAGAAAGTAAGCATGAGGGAGAAGGTGAATAAAACTGGAGTAAGGTTTAAGGAAAGAAAGATTATATATAACGAAGCTGATTTAGAAAGATAATAAATTGTGTAAGAGAATAAGAAAACCAGAAAAGGAATGTGATTTAAGTTCAACAGTATCCTTGATGAGTATTATGCATGTTACTACTGTAACCATGAAATATACTTCCTCACCTGAAAACCGATCAATTAAAAACAGAGCAATCCACAGCTTCTCACCAACTGCACAAATGATGCATCAAATGGGAATTGCTGATCTCCTTCCCATCCCCAAGACAGCTGACCAGTTCAGAGAACCAGTGCAACTGGGACATGCACAGTGGTGGCTCAGTGATACCAACCTTCCTAACAGCAACAAGCTCTCCCCATCACACACCCCAATATTTCATAACCAGCGCTTGCCAACTCCCNCCCCCCCCCCAAATCTCCCCCATCAAAACTGTGGTGGTTTTGTGTCTGTTTTTTTAAGTGTGAGAAAAGGGACTCAGTATGACGTGTCCTCTCACTCCTAAAACTGTTGCTGGAGATTAAGAATAAGGCCTATTACTGAGAAACCGTAAAGGAGCTAATGCTGCAGCTAAGCTTGAAAGTAAACAAAGTGCTACAGGTGACACCGTTGTCAAATGTGGCAACTTTACTGGGATGCAATGTACTTCAAGAGGAACGAGCCAGGTCTGAGCCTGAGCGCAGTTAAAGCGCCAACAGCTAGTTCAATGTGCCACAAGACTATTACAAATACCAAATTCCTATCAATATCAAAACTTCCTGTTGTGTACTATGCACTTCAGTACTGCATTAAACAAAGTGTTCAGTTTAACACACTACAAGAAAAAAAATTATTATTTTACCCCATTCATTGCTTTTACTAATAATCTCTAAGTCTCAATAACAAATTAGGGAAGATTTACAATGCACCCGCAACCAGATCAAGGTAAATACCTTCACTGCACAGTCCCTAAAACTTTTTGCTTAAAAAATAAAAGTATTTTCTAGCTACAGACCAAAAAAAAAAGCTCAAACGAGAGGATGCTTTTCCTATCGTTCAAATTCCCGAATTCATATCCAAAACACATCCACAATCTTGCTTCTACGCTGACCACAAACACACATGACTACAGCAGACACGGCCACAACCAAGCACCGAGCCCAAGACATCACGTTCGGCGGAGCTCGACAGGCCCTGAAAGAACGAGCTTCGCCTCCGCTTCCAGTTCGTTCCACACACGCTTCGCCCACTGCGGTGGCAAAGCATGGCTGAGGCCACCGCAGGGTGGGACTTCCACCGCCAACCGGGCTGGATGCCCGCAGCATGCCCGGGGGTGGCTTCACAGCAGCGGAGGCGAGGAGGGAGCTGAAGGGAGCACATTCCTCCAAGGATGGGTCTGGTCAAGCGAGCTACGAGGGAGCAACAGCACCTCTCGCCCTGTTGATGAAACTGGGAAAAACTTTGCCCAAAGTCACCTTCTGAGCTCCTTTGAGAGAGTCGTCTTCACTCCAGGGCTGCAACCCGGCCAGAATTTTTCTAATCCGCGGAAAGGGCAGTACAAAAGCCAGATAACGTTAAGCTGCTGCTAGTGATCAAGCGTGCAACTCTAAAGGTTGCGTAATACTTTTCTACATGCAAAAGTAATTTACGATAATAAAGCCTACAAGCATGCACTTCACTCCCGCTGCTCTTCCCTCCCTAGCAGGAAAGCGAGCAACTCTGAAAATTGCAGCTTCATCCCGGGGCTTGTTTTTCTAGCGGCTTGTGTTTCAAAAGACACAGTCGCTCAGCTTCACAGAAACCATCGTAAATCACGAAGGCTGTACAGAGAGATGCCGCACGTTAATATTCTTTGAAATCGTGGCCTCGGTGTCAGTGCAAGAGCCGCACAGACCCCAGCCCCCGCCTGAAGTGTCGTCTGTTATCAGGAAACAGAGGTTTCCCCTTAAAATAAGAAGTTTAAATGAAGACTGTCAGATCGGTGCTCCTGACCCCACAAACTGGAAGTGTTTGCCGTTACGGAGTAAGGAATGAATTATCCTACACTTGGATCAAAAGCTCGTTAATTACATTTGGGCAACAGCGAGGAAAACCTCCATAAAGAGACGAAACTCAAACCTCTGTATTTCGGAGCGATTTCACCTTCAGCGCAAGTTTAACCACCTCGCCTCAGCAGGGAACTTGTTGCAGATCCACCGTGCGCGATAACTAAACTGATTTATTTTTTTTTTTTAATCTCTCCCCCCCCGCCCCTTCCCATTTAGTCTTAATAATTAATTAAAGATTACGATGCTTTCGGCCAGCCCCTCTCACCTGCGGTACCAAAGTCCCGGCCTCGCCACCCCCCTCCCGAGCGGAGGCGGCGGGGAGGGGGGGGGGGAAGGCCCTGGGCAAGAAGGGACATTTTGAGTCAACGGAGCGGCGGCCCCGAAAGAACATGGAGGCAAAAACCTCCCCGCTGCCGGGCCTGCCTTCACAGACAGGGGAATCCGGGAGGCCATGGGCGCTGCCGGTCGCCCCGCCGGGCCCCGCGCAGGCCTCCGGCCCGCGCGGGGCCCGGCGGGGCGACCGGCAGCGCCGTAAAAATAGCCAAATCCCCCGGTGGATTGAGGCCGCCGAAACTTGGGCCGCCCCCGCGGGCCTCGACGACATTTTGAGGCGCTGAGGGAAGAGGCTGGGTGCCCTCCTCCTCCTCTGCCGGGCTAGGCCCGGGGCAGCCCCCGCTGCCATCTTGGAGCGGCGGCGCTGAGGGGGGGCGCTGGTGTCCCCCGGGGCTGGGGCGGAGGAGGGGGGAAGGATTGGGGCCGCCCGGGCCCGTCTCCTCCTCACCTTGATGTGGAAGCGGATGAGGGCCAGGCGGATGCAGTGCGCCATGCAGACGGGCGGCAGGAACCAGACCTTGGGCGGCGGGGTGCCCTTGTTCTGGACGTGGCTGACGATCTGCTGCGCCGTCTGGCGCTCGTTGCCCTGGCGCTTCACCCACTCGTGGAGCCGGGCCTTCTCCAGGGCGCCGTTGAAGAAGACGAAGAGCTCGATGTTGCCGTTGAAGCAGGCCTTGGCCAGGGCCGCCAGGTAGCCCAGCATGTGGTTCCACTGCCCGCCGCTCACCCAGTCCGTGTAGAAGCCGCCGTAGAGCCGGTGCAGGCAGTTGTCGGCGTCGATGAGGAGGCGCAGCGGGGTCTGGGGGGGCCGCTGGCGGCCCCCCCCAACGAGGCTGCCCCGCGCCAGCTTCTGCAGCTCGACGGGCACCACGGCGCTGGGGCAGTGCTTCTCGATGTAGTCCTGGAAACCCTGCACTCCCATGGTGAGGACCGGGCGGCGGCGGCGGGCGGGCGGGCGAGCGGGGGCCCGGCGGCGGCGGCGGCGGCAGCGGCGGCGGGGTCTGGGCTCGGGCCGGGCGGCGCGGCGGCGGCGGCTGTAGTTGCGGGTGGGCGGTGGGAGCGGTGGAGCCGGGTGGGAGCGCTGGCTGCCGTCGGTGGCCGTTCAGGGGGGAGTTGTATGGATTAGTGGGGGGCTCATGGCTGCCGCGGCCGCCATGTGCTGCTCTCACAGAGCCATGGCTCGGGGGATCCGGGCTGCTGCCGCTGCGGCTCCGACTGCCGGGGGGAGGGGGAGCGGCACAGCGCGCAGGAAGCCAACCCGCCGCCGCCGCCGCCTGCGGCAGGGAGAGCGGAACAGGCGGGACTTGGCGGCGGGGCCGCCGCTGCCACTCACAGGCGAGGATGGAGGCGGGGGGGGGGCAGCTGGGGGAGGCGGGAGCGCGCCCCGAGCTCCGCCGCCACCGCCGGCCCGGTGCCCGCCGCCCTCAGGGCCCCCCGCGCTGCCCTGCCCTGCCCTGCGGCACTGGGGCGGCGGGGCCCGCGCAGCCCGCCCGCCGCGGCCCTTGCATAACCCAAGCATGCGCGGGAGCGCGGGCGGAAGCGGGTGGCGGGGAAGGGGAGGGGGCTCGGGATGGGGGGGGAGAGGCGGAGGGAGGCGGGGGGCGGCCGCGGCGGCCCGCCAGGCCCGGCCCGGCCCTAGCGCGGCCCTTCGCCGCCCGCCATCTCGGCTTGGCCCCGGCGGCATCGCCGCCCCTCAGCCCCGCTGCCGGGGCGAGGCCGAGCCGGGGCAAAGCGGCACCTGTTGCCCCGCGGCTCGGGGGGCCGCGGGGTGGGGGTGGGGTCTCCGGGCGTTTACAGCCCCGCAGCGGCCGGGCCCGGCCCGCCCCGCTGCCCCGCACCGGCCCTCCCGCCGCGCCGCCCTCGGCCTCCGGCTGCCCGGGCGGCTCCTGACAGAAACGGCAGTCCTGGCCGTTATTTACAAAGTATAATTACAGGCCGGCCTCACCTCGCCCGCCACTAAGCGTTTTCTGCTGCCGGTAGAAGTTCCCGGTGATTTTGATGGCCTTTCCGCCTCCAGTAGATGGGAAGCGGCAGCGTTGCGCCGTGAGGCCTGCCGGCCGCAGGTTGGCCGGACTCTTGCCGCGACTGGTAAAGGAGCATAAATACAAAACTGTTGGGGAAAACCCTCGTGCTTTTCCGCACAGGCTGTGAGGAATTATCATCTGCCTTATTTCGTACTTTTTTTTTTTTTTAAAGGCCGAGGTCAGGGCTGTGCCCCAGGCTGCGAAGTTGCGCGGGGTTTGTCCCTGAAACATTAACATTGCGTCTCAGTCGCTCTCCGCCATGCGGGTATCAAGAAAATGTCAAGCTGCACATGCTGTATATTTACATCAATATTTTATTAATCAGGAAAATAATGTATTGTTAATGAGATTTCAGCCGGGCGGGATTGACACCTACAGTAAATATTCCCACCGGGGAATAGCTGTTTCTTAGGGAGTGGGCTGGTTCGCTCGCAGGCAGGGCAGCGCTAACGCGAGGCTGCTCGATGGAGGTTTGTATCCAAGGCCCCGTCTGGTACAGCAAAAGGACGGTGAAATAAAGAATACTGAAAAATGGAAGTAGTCGGTAAGAAATTTCTTCCTAGAAATCTGTTTTTGTAATAATCTGAGAGCGTGGTTTCCTAAGTAAACAATCGCATCTCTTTCCAAACTACTTTTCCCTTAGACTTCCTAGATTTTCAAGTAGGCACATGTTATGGTAACATCAAAATAACAAAACACTGTAGAATGCTTTGAAAGACACACAAAACATGGTGGTAGACCAACAGTGCTCATACAAGGAAAGAGGATTGAGGGGAAAGAACTTTAGAATTCCAAATATCCCAAAACACCCCCAAATTTGGTCAAAGGGACAAGTACGGCGATACGTAAAGTGCATAAAAAGGCAGGTGATCAGGCTTACCTACAGGTATTCAACGCTCCAACCAGAGTACAAAATTTGATCAAAACCAGGACAGACCATTCTCTAATTAGCCTTAAAAAGTGAGCAAGAACTGATTCAAGAAGATTTCAATACTTGAGTCATTAATTATCACACTGGATATTTAGGTTCAATAGTCTTAGGAATATATAAATAAAATATCTCCTAACTTTACTTGGGTTTTTTTTTCTGTTTTGTTGTTGAAGACGGAAAACTAGTCAAAAGCATCTGCCACCAGAAGCGTGGCTCTTAACGTGCCAACACTTCCCATGGAGTCAGGTAGACACGGCAGAACTGAATGCTGCCGGGCTCATGTGCCCACCCACAAACATGACCCTCCCTCCCCCCAAAAAAAGGGAAGAGAGAGGAAAAACAGAAGGGGAAACAAGGTGCTTCAAGAACTTACTTGACACAAATAGCTGCTTTGCTGCAACTGAAAACTTTGGCCAGACAAGGAGGCAACAGAAAAGAAGCATAATTTATGGAAAGCAAAATTACACTGGAAAACAGGTAGACTAAGATAGACTTAAAGAACAACTAACCAAAGGCGTGAAGGCAAACAAGGTATTTTTTCATCAACCAGCGGCAGAACGCCTACAGGAATCATCAGGTTATCTGCATGGAAGAAAATGGCACAATGGAGGAAAGAGCATGGAAGATCTTTCTTTCTCAGCGCTGAGACACAACACGTGTCACTGTTAGCAGATGTTGGTTGTGTAAGGGAAGGGTTAATAAAGATGAATATTAAAGTCAGTGACTCATTATCCAACCTGAATAGAAGAGAATTAGGAGTGGCTCCCTAGAAGGAAGGAACTGAACAGTCGTTAGGAAGAACTCCTAATGAATAACCATGTCAGGGCAAGAACATAGAGATGAATGGTATCATTTCAGTCTTCATTCCTCTGTTAGCGAAACTCGGTCCCACTGTGAGATGAATACGGACGTAGGCTGTGGAATAGGCTATCCACAGCAACTTTCATAGGTATATTTGCCTGGGAATAATTGATAACATATATTATCCATGGGAAACACTTGTTTTACATTATTTCCCTTAATATTTCTCCTCCTTTCTCACCCTGGTGCATCTCACCGCGGAGCTGCTGCCCCAGAACCTCTCCGTCGTTGCTGCTGGGGGAGGAAAGCTCCCAGCCCTCTTCCTTGCTGCCGGGTCTGTGAGTGCCCATGGGCTTGTCCTGGGGGCAAGGTGCTTTTCTGCATTGTTACTTTGGTGCTCAAAGTCAAATAGGTCTCTTACTTTTGGTAGTAAATTTAAATGCAGACATTTGCAAATAAACATCCAATAAATGTTAACACATCCTGCTGTTAGCTTTGACTGTTGGCTGCCCTGTTTCCCTTCCCTGTCTCTGGAGCATTTGACTGTAGTAGGGGTAAATAGCACGCAGCAATAAAACTGACCTTTGTTTCTCTCATGGCATATTGCTTGCGTACCTACTTGTTAAAAATTTTGCTTACAGAAGCTTGCAGAATCTTCATGTGCTTTATATAAAACGGGCAAAGTTGTACTGGGACACTTCTGCAGGTTGACTTACCTTCAGCCTCAGTACGTATGTTTTCTCAGGTGATTTCCTTTTTGTTTGTTTGGTTGGTTTGGTTTTTTTAAGTTATAGGCACGCCTGCCACTTAGTCTAAAATAGTAGAAATTGAAGAAAAATTACTTAGGTTTAAAAAACATTTTTGGGACAAAATTTGTCACTCGTCGTAGTCTTGCTCTAATTTTGTATCATAGTACTTGCCACCAGGTGAGACATCCCTTTCTTGTATCCTGGGTTGGTGCGATTAAACCGCATACAATCACACAAAATTTATACAACTAAAGAATTTCCATGTTCAGGTATCACATTGTAGATGTTTTGCAAGGCTACAAACACCATCTCGCTTTAGCTTACAATAACTATGATAGCTATGATGGAACGTTTTCCCCTTAGGACAGAAAAACGAGCGTATGGGCGACACCTAACTGAGTCATTTAAATGCTTATCAGTCTCTCCATCAGCATCGGCTCTTAGAGGAGTTTCAGTCTATTTCTGGAACTTCTTCATTTTTCAGCTTGCAGCAAGACATGAGATTGCAGAAACCCATAGGTGATTGGTCAGCTTCAATAGATTTACTGCTAACAGTCAAATTTTTTCTTAGTCTACGAGAAGGAATATTATTCTTATAGCAACAACTGGGTAATACCAACTCTCATGGTTTCTTTCGTAAAACTTTCTCTTTGCAAAGAAGACTTTGCTGAAATTTTTAAGTTTCGCCTGATCTGCTGTCACCCATCAAGCATCCCTCCGCACTAACATGTCAACTTAATTTAAAATTGAACTTCCGCCATGACTTCAAACTGTGAGAAAGGAGTTGCACTGATATCCGGTGAATGCAACTTGCATCTTTCCACCGGTATTAAGCCTTTTGTCTCGGCTGCATGCGTATCCACTCTGTTTTGCTACAGCGTGGAACTTGTGCAGGAGACTGGTGCTAAGGAATATTCTGTGCTTTCTCACTGGCTGCTATGAACTTTGGTGTCTGTTCGCTTTGCAGCATCTTGATTTGCTTTTCGGGGCTGTTCTTGCACCGGCCATGTAGAATTCGTGCCTTTCTCAAGCTCTCTGTCTCTTTTAGCTTCAGCCACTGGTTTAACTCCGTTAGCAAAGACTGTAAGAGATGCACAAGAAAACTGCCGGCTGCTTTTTTTTGATTTTTCATTCTCCCTTAGCAGCTGGCCTAATAGACCTTTAATGTTTTGTGAGAGTTGGCAGTAAATCCTACTTCTTCTTTGCCCATCTGAGGTACGGGTGCTATTCTGGCGCTGAGGAAGTCTGCTCTCCTTGCGCTTGCCCCATGCAAATACACGCTGGTGGTGGCCGTACAGGAAGAAGTCTTCTCTTCCCGCCCCCCCCCCCACTGGCATTTCCTTTTGAATTTACCTTAACAGAATGTAGTTGTTATCCAAAGCGTGTTCTTCCTCATTACATTTTTCACTCTTAGTCAAAAGCCATTTTGTGGTAAGCTTTTTTATTTCACGCGTCCGCCTTTTACTATCTGGACAACCTGCTGCTGGTTCTTGATTAATTCGTCAGAGATTTTCTTGTTAGGCCCCTCGTTAGTTGCATTAAGTTATTTAAGAACTGTCAGTCTTTCCCAAAATTGCTAAATCCTCCTATTCAGAGTGTTTTCATCCCATGGAGAAGAGGCTGATCCAAACGGCTGACACCAGTGGTGGAACAAAGACTCTTTTTTTCAGTGTCTTCATATTATTTGGGAATTCCGCTTGGCGGCTTAGTTTTGCTGTGAGCTCCTTGGAATACTTTCTCCCGTTACGGTTGTTGGCCTGTGTTTTGGTGTGTTGTCCATTATTCAGCAAACAGACTTATTTTAGTATCGTTAACAATTCCCTATGCAAAACACTAACACGCGCCTCCCCTGGAGCCCCTCTTCTAAAAGCTGTGGCCACGACAAACCCCGCGGCACATTTTCAAGTACCTGGTCTTGCGTTGCCCCTGAGACAATACATGGGTTTGTGTGTTTGAAAAAGGCTGATGTAGGAAGTGTATTGTATTTGAACGGACTGGGCAAGAATTTACGTTTCTTGTACAGAACGGCGAATGCAGAGCGAGGGAGTGAAGGCGTACCAACACAAAAATGGGATCAGGAGGAGCTGCGTTACCTTCCTGGGTGGGTATTACAAGACTGCTTGTTAGTGACCACTTTGGAGTTGCACTTTTTCCTATTTTCTTGGGCCAGTTGACCTGTTAATATCCTCTTCAGGTCTATTTTTTTTCCTCTTTCCCAAAGGCGCCTGCTGCTTTCCAAATAATTTCTTTGGGCCATTCAAAAACTAGTAAAACACGCCAGGCCAACGTTGAAATCCTTTGTGGACGGGATGTATCTGAAAGCGCGCTGCTCGCTACGTGAATGGCAGAGGAAGAGAAAAGAACTTCTCCGAAAGCCTGCTGTGAAGGCCACATTAAGCCGAAGCAATATGTAGTCCGAGGACCGATCCAAAGAAAAGATGATTAAAAAGCCATCGTACTTTAGTAGAGCCACCGCTACACCCCAACCCGGAATTTTTGATTGAGGCCAACCCGTTAGGAGCTAGGCCCTGTGCAGGCATCGGGTAAATGACAATATTGCTCCAGCAAACTTTTAGGGCAAGAAAATGACTGGCAGCCAGTCCTCTGAGTGTATGGGAAAAGCGGCCGCGCAGAGGAGGGGGCAAGTGACGCCATCTGAAAGAATTCCTCCTTTCAGAGAACAAGCAGTGCTTTCACAGCGGTGGCTACTTCGCCGTGGCACACAGTATACAGATTACATCAGGTCCATTCGCCGGCTTGAATTATTTTTAAAAAACAAAAGCATGAAAATTTTTAAGTTCTAGATTTGAATTATCAAGGGCAAAAGCAGAAATAATAAAGGCAGTATGAAGCAAGCAAGAGGAGGTGGTGGAGAGCAATAGCACTGGGTCTTAGAAAACCTGGAACAGTGGCATGCTGTTCCCTGGGTATTAATGAATAGTTGTGTGAGACGTACAAAAAAGCCAGTATTTAAAGTATATTCTACAGGGCTTTTTGCAGGAGCATCAATAGTATTACAAACAGATACTAATACGTTACTATAGCTAGATACTACAACAAATACGATGCGTTTGCAAGTGGTATCATCGGAAGAGTATGTAGGAGCTAAAAATACATACTGGGGCCATTTCAGAGGAGCAGCTATTTACACTTCTAACACTTTAAAAACATGTCATTTTTGTTGGCATTTATGCAATTAACACAAGTAGCTAAAGCATGTAAGTGACAGATTTAGCTACCTAAATGTGGGATATGGATGCCAGGTTTGGGAACGCCATCCCAGCCAGACCTTCACTTTCAGTCTGCTGCAGTAACTAAAATTCTTCATCTTACCCAAACACACGCCAGCGTGGTCTACCAGCGCGTCGGCTGTAGATGTAGATAGCTCGGTTATTTGTCTTGCCACGTACTGCCCTTATTTCATCCCTGCGACTCTTGCTGTGCTCTAAAAGTCAAGTGGAAAAAAAAAGAAAAAAAATTAAATTAATTTGAATTGCAAAGTCTAAAGTTGTGGGGCTGTGCCTGCTTGCGTCTGCACACAGGCTGAAATGAGCTCTACAAAATCCAGGCTTTTCAGTGCAGTGGGCTGGACACAAGGGATACTTTGTGCCGTTGCCTTTTCCCGGCGCATAATGGCTCTCCGTGTCCGTCCCGTGGGCACGGCCGCCACTCCTGGGACGAGGTGCTCCTTGGGCTGGGGCGGTTCAGGAAGAGCAAAAGCAGACACTGTCCTCCTGTTGTCCAGATCTGGCCCACGAGCCACCAATTAGACTGCCATGAACCACAGCACTCAGTTCAAAGGGCTGCTAATTAGTATTTAAATGACAATTTAAATGATACTGCTGATCATTTCAGAAACATCCAGCTCACTAATTACTAGTAGTCTATGTGGTGCTTTAAGCGGGCAGAGCACTGCAGAAAGGTGAAGTAACATCATCTCAATGGCCTTCAACACCCTCCCACGTGTCAAAAGCGTCGTCTCTTGTTCGTCGGCCCCAGCCTCTGCCCTGGCTGCTCACATCTGTCATCCAGCTGCTGCAGATGTTTTTGCAGCATCCTGGAAATAGGGAAAGAGCAGTGATTCAAAATGACTTACGTTCATGAACCAAAATTCTACAAATATTAGTAAAATATATTATTATAATTATTATAAAAATATTATTAAATATACTAGTCATAAATACTAACTAAAATTCTTACGATATCTCCGCTTCGGAAAGTTTTACCTTAAATACCAGCCCAGCCCTGCTGCTGCCACCAGTCACGGGGATTCCGGTTTCCAAGGCTGGCAAGTCGGTACCCGCCAGAAGCATTAAATTCCTTTCCGAATGTTTACTTGTATTTTGTACAAGATGCCCATAGTCTGTTGAGGAATCCATTCTCCAGAAAAAATATTTAGAGTGCAAGTCACGGTTTTCTCCCCTTCAGAAATTCAGCCAAAACACACCGAACCTGCTAACCGCTGACAGCATGGTGGGGGTCGAGATGTTTAGAGGTAAAACACTATCAGTGGGAGTAAAGCACACATCTTGCCCGTGTAATAGATATCTGGTAATGAAACGGAAAAGCCGTCTAAGCCCTTTTCTAAAATACATGCTTTTGCGAGAATATAGGTTAACTGTAGTAAAGTGGATTTTAAATGCCAAATCTAAGCAATTAGAATTTTGAAGAGATTTTTACTGGTGCAGGGAAAAAAAAAAGAGGCTTGTATATTTAGGAAAATAAAATGCATGCAAATAAACACGCTGATTTTTTTTTGGGGGGGTGAAGATTTATGTGAAATTAATCCCTTTACAGTCCTAGAGTGTATTAGGTTTCACTGATCTACCCTCAATTTCAGGTGCGGTTGCAGGCAGAGGACGGGAGCNTTTTTTTTTGGGGGGGGGGGGTGAAGATTTATGTGAAATTAATCCCTTTACATTCCTAGAGTGTATTAGGTTTCACTGATCTGCCCTCAATTTCAGGTGCGGTTGCAGGCAGAGGACGGGAGCGAGGAGGCAGCTCGGCTGTGCGAGCCGGCACGCGGCAAAGCGAGCGCGATCCCCTACGTACGCCGCACACCTGAAGCCGGCGGGTTTGTGCCTGTAGTCGCACGAGCACCTGTTTGTGTGAACAAGCCCCTGAAACTGCTTTAAAGGAGCCATTTGTTTATGCAGATAAGGTGGCTGGTTACAGAACAACAAGGTTTGCACAGGGGAAGGGTTCTGCATGCAATTTTCAAGAGGCTTTTTTTTTTTTGCTTTCCCCGTAAATGATCCGTCTCGCTCCCTCGGGTAGTGCTTTAACCCCGTCAGTTGTGTTCCTCTCTTTTTTTCTGCAGAAAACACTGCAGCGACGGTGTCTTTGGAAATGAAAGTCTTGAAAAATTATTGCGCTTTGTTACTAAGTGCTGGGGTTTTTTTTTTCCTTTTACAAGTTGATGGTGTTAGAAACTGAGTAGATCCGAGGGCAAATAATTCCCTCCTTTTCTGTTTCAGGAAACGCTTGCCTTAACAGCCCGTATGCTCTTACAAATCTCACAGCCTCTGCAGAATAGCAGACCTGAGCTGATGCCAGATAAGCGCTGGTCTGGTAAGAGGTAACGTTTAAACTTACGTATTCCCGGATTTTTTAAGTAAAGATTATTCGCATTTGCTTTTCACTCTTTTTGGAAAGGTCTGAGATATTGGTGTCTTCGTTTTTTGCCTGATTTACACAGATTACTTTCCCAGTTTCATTTATTCTTTTAAGGGTGTATCACTTGAAATTTACCCTGTGATTTTTCTCGCCTGTAATGTAAGTCAGGAAAGCATTTAAAATTTAGAGAATGAAATATCTTTGAATAGCGGCAACTCTTTTGCAAGAGGTGAAAAGAGTTAAAAAACCAGCAAGCTCGTCACTCGATGACAGAAAACCTGAGTTCTGAAAGTCATACAAACATGCAGCCTGGCCTGCTTTCAATGTCTTGACTGCCATAAAACTAGAAACATTAATTAGCATAAATTCATAGTCTAGTTCTGAAAAAGCAAAGAAAAAAAAGGGTAAATATTACATAGTTCTCAGTAACGAGAGCATTTCTATTTTCCAGAAGACGTCAGTTTAATTCTCCAGATACTCTCGGTATATAGAGCAACTTTTGATCTCCCCCTACATAATACAGCACGGGAGAGTGTCTCTTTAAATTCATTTATAAAATAATTCAGGACTGTGGGTGTCTTTGATCTGTTCCTCTCTGCTAAAGTACAGAAGAGAAGAACATGTCGCTTAGCAACCCCGCGCCAGAATCGGGGGGAGGCGGGGAGGGATGGATGGTCCAGAGTCACAAAAGGGAACGATTAATCCCCGTCAGAAAACTAAACTTCTGACAATTCTTCTCTAAAACGAAGCAAGCAAATAAACAAACACGTGAGTTTGCAGAATTAGGTAATCTCACTTTTTTTTTCCCTATTTTTTTTTTTTTACCCCAATTCTGCTCTATTAATAGTTATCTTACAGCCAAATCAGAAAATCAGGCACGGGATAGGCGACGCAGGCTTAAATAGCTTCAGGACTGGGTTGCAGTCGAACGGAATCTGAAGTTTTATTTTTAAACCAGTTAAGCGCATATTAAATTGAATTAGTGTTGTCAAGACTAATCATAGTTAATTTCATACCGCGGTTTTTGTCTGAACACTTCAGATAAATTTTGTGTGGAGTCTCGTCCTGTTTTACAGTTGGACAGCTTAAGTGTCACCAGACTGATTTATTTAGGGTCGCTTACCTCGTCGCAAATAAAAATCTAGATTTCTCTAAATGGTTACCAGGCTGTGATTAGCTGGTAACTAAGTAACATCTTAGTAACTTGGGAAAAAATCTCAATTAGGAAAGTAACTTTGCACTGAAGTAGATGAGCAGCACTCAGATAACCTCTACTCTTTCTACAGCTGCAAGACGATGAAGTCCTGCAGAGCGGTGGCAGGAGCAGCTGCTGTCTCGAACCGCTCCTCCTCTTTCCGTTCCTGACCAGTCCTAGAGCAGCCCTAATTTAGCTTTTTCTTTTGCACGAGAACTCAAACATCAAACCCCACAGCCCTTCACGGCTGAGTTCTGGAGGAGAAAACTGCTGCAAGAAAAACCGTGCAAGAGGAGGAATGACAGAACTAGTTTAAATGTAGCCCACTTCAACGTGTTTCACGCAGATGAAAAATACCTCGTAACTAAATAAAGGTAAATTATTATGCCTGGTCTTATGTTAGTGATGCTAAAGTTTATTTAAAACCTTCTTAATTTTTATGCCACTTCCATGTCCTAATCACCTAGAACTCATTACTGAACGTATCACTGTACAGTCAAGAGAATCCCTAAATGCTAATGGTTCACGTTTCTCCCAGAGCTCTGTACAGGCAATTCTGCACTCAAATTCTGTAGTAAAATTGCAGATGATTAGAGCGAAAGCCTACCTCCATCCACAGGCTAGAAGCTTATCTAAACTGGCATCTGTTGCATACTCGAGCAATTACAAACATACTCGAAACTAGACATTACTGGACTCCGAAGTAACGCTTATTTTTATCTAGTAACAGAAACGGTAAATGGTAGCGGCGACCTCATTAAGATCTCCGTTTCTTAGAATAGCGTACCCGAGAACTTAATACATAAGTAACAAGATAATTTTTTATTACCCGTATATAGCAAAGACCAAGAGGGTATAATCTTGTCTCCAATGAGATCAATGGGAATTTTACTAGTTACTGCAGGGGTGCCTGGATTTTACCCAGGAACTCTGAAAGTGTGCTTTTTCTACTGGCAATTGCTTATGTAACGTGATTCTTTGGAGAAATTTAATTAAAGAGAAATGTGTAAAGCACTTGGCATGAAGGGGTCTAGGTTTGTTAATGTACAGTGTTTAGAATGAAGCCCAAATTAGAAGCGAATAATGCTAACTCAGCCGTGAGCATTTCAATAAAAATTACTTTATGGAGAAGCTTGTATAGACGCTCTGCATTTTTGTTTTTAACAAATATTTTCTATATGCTTTCATTTTTATGATCCAAGCATATTTAGAGGCTTTATTTGAAATGTCGCAAGCTGAAGCAAAACCCGTTGACTTGACTTTATCTTTGCTCTCAATTGCACCAGGGTCAACGATTCTTTACTGTAACTTAATACTGAATAAGTATTTTTGCTGACTGCCGAAACCGAGTGGGAGGAGGAGTCCAGCAACAGTAGAACTCTTTTACTTGCTCTTGTGTTTACAGTACCAGTTCGTATACTTGGTGGTTTTTATTTTTAGGAAACAGAAATATGTACTATCCATGAGGCTAAGATTACCGTGGTTGGAGATTCTTGTTGTTACAAAAAAATTATGCGATTCCTCCAACAGAGACGGAACATCTCCAGCTTCTCTAACCGGCAAGCAGACTTTGTGCGGCTGTTATTTTGGAGGAATATGTTTTGGACTACGCTGATTTAAAAACATGTACAATTAACATAGCTTTCTGGTTATGGCATTCAAGTTACCGGATCAGGATGATACATGAAAAAAGCGTGCAGATAAGGCACGGTTTGCCCAAACATGTCATCGTAAACCGACTTCCTAAAGATACGTCTTAAGCTGGAGAATGAAAACACAGATGTGTGATATTTTTCCATTATAATATCACCATGATGCAGACAGCCTTCACGACTTCTTAATCCCAGTACTGACAGAGGGAGAGTAATCTAAATTCCCAGAAGCATCGTGTTGGAGAACTCTCAGTTTAGCCCAAAAATTCTTGAAAATTTATTTGGTGGAGAACTGGGCCCAACTGACAGTATTGGGGAAAAGAAGATTTTCTTTGGCATGGGACACCGTACTCTGACAGCCTCTGTTCTTAGGGAAGAGTCTCTAATCTAAAATGTATCGAACCATTTCTCTCTCTTGTAATCGCCTACGAAATGAAAATAGATATATTCAGCTTTTTTTCACGATGTGTAGAAAAGTTTGAAGTTAAAAATAAATCTCAGATATCTTTCTCAATAGAAGGACAACGGCTCTCTTTTCTCTTTGTCTTTAAGGACAAAGCACACTGGTCCAATTGCCCTCTTCAAAACAATAGGTCATGACAGAAAGGGTGTTTTTGGTATTTGAGGCTCAGTTTTGCCCAGTGATCTGTACTTACAGCAATAAGAACGGCGGCAGCGTCAGAGAAGCTGGACACCTTTACTGCTTGCGGTACTGCCACAACACGTCTGTCTCCAGCAGCAGAGAGCTAGCGTAGAAACGGAATGAAAAATATGCTGAAATGCTTTGATGTTGCATATATGCAGAATTTGAAAGGAATAGGAGAGTTAATTTTTACAAGGAAATTAATAAAAGACATTATAAAGCTATGCAAAATAATGGGTGGTATAAAGGAAGGTCAGGAAATTCTTGTTGTTTTTCTCGCCGTGTAAGGCACACGGGCATTCACAGAGGGAGACAAATGATGCAAAAAAAACCCAAAGAACCCATTCCCTGTTGGATTTCACAATGCGCCCTTGCTGCCAAGCCTGTCCCCTGACCAGCCCGGCTGAGTGGGGATCGTTGGACACCCAACCCTGCTCGCTGCTGTCTCTCATCGGAGTTACCATGAGTAGCATCTGCAAAGTGTTGCAGCGCTGCCAATTTGTGACTGGAAGTGAAGGGGTTTTGCAGGAGAGAAAAAAAACAGCGCGGAGAGGTCCTTGTCCTCAGAAAGCCTGTCGAACGATACCTTTTTTCCTTGGAAGAAGTCGTATTTACATGGGGAATTTACATGTATCGATGACTGTGGCAGAATATTTCTGAGGAAGCCCCTTGTTAATATTTTGGCAGCACGAGAGTGTTTTTCCCAATTGCAAATGTCGCTCCATCTGCTACAAAGCCATTGGTTCCAACAGTCTGTCCTTCCCCGTTAAAGGGGCATCACAGAAACACTGTGTTCGCTGTTGGGATATCAGGAGAGGAAAGCAAGATGAACGCGTGGCCCGCTGCAGCAGTGTGCCCTGGTGGTGAAGAGTTTGCCGTGAGAAAACAAGCCAGCTGAGGAGGTACATCTTCCTATTTACTAATGAGTGAACTTTTAATTTAGTTGCATTTAACATCATTTAGGTAAGATTTTGATAACACCACTGGCTCAAACCTGAGTTACGTCATAGAAATATTGGTTGGAAGGGACCCCTAGATCAACTCCCACCTTCCACTCCAAGCAGGACTGTCACCAACACTGGATCAGGTCTGCTGTGATTTTACCTAGCCAAATCTTGGGGTCCCCCTCTGAGTGACCTTTTACAGTACTGCAGTGTCCTCCCAGTGAAGCAGTTCTACCCAATGTCCAGTCTGAACCTCCCAGGCTATAATGCGTGGCCGTTGCACTTTACTATTACCATCTGTCACTACCAAAAAGAGCTTGGCCCCGTCTTCTTTCCAACTCCAGTTCAACCAGTTGCAGCCTGCTATTAGATCACCCCTTAGCCTCCTCTCCACCAGACTGAAAAGCCATGGCCTCCTCCATTACCTGAAGCACGTGCTCCATGTCCCTCACCATCCCTGTAGCCCTCTTGCTACCTTCCCTTCCCATTTCTGAACGTCCTCCTGACCTGGAGGGCCCAAAGCCAGACACAGTATTCCAGGTGTGACGTTACTGGCTTTGAGGAGACGGGGATAATGAGTTTCCTCAATCTGCTGGCCACCCTTCTTCAAAAGTAGGCCAACATGCAGTTTGCCCCATTAGCAGTGAGCACACCATTGGCTCACATTTGACCTGACATCCACCGCAACCTCCAAGTCCTCTCCAGGAGAGCTGCTGCTCAGCCAGACAGTTCCCAGCCTGCCCCGGCACATGGCATCGTTCTGCCCAAGATGTGGGACTTCTCTGTACATCTTGTTAAACTCGATGGGATTTCTTCTGGCTTCAGTTCCTGAAGATGCCTCCACACAAGTTAATATTTGGCATGTCAAGGAGTCCACCCTAATTTAGTGTCGTCTTCAGATTTATTGCGTCTGTGTTCTATATCATCATCCAGGTCATGGGCGAAGATGCTAAACGATGTCAGCCCTGCTGTTGACTCTGGAGTACTCTGCTTCCCTCCGGCAACCAAACAGATGTGGAAACACTGATTTAATGCTTCTGGCGGGTACCGGCTGTTAGTCTGGAGTCTCTCTGGGTGAGCTTTCTGACTGGGACACACAAACTGAAGGAGGAGCTGGTTTTCTGTTTGGTGCCTTAACTGGTAACCTATCCTTAAAGTGTTTTAGCAGATGGTAGTGGGCTACATAGCGTGCAATAGTAGCAAAGCAAAAACATTGTTTAAATTTAGTAGAATTCTGTAAATAGGCTTCTAAAAATCACATTAAACAAGAAACGATTCTTACCATGTAGACTTTTTACGTTTTTCAATATCTAGACTAACATTTTGCGGCATACAAAAGCTCTTTTGCAATTAAAAAAAAATAACAACATTTGTCTTTCGTTCTGCGTTGGAATCAGACCGCCCTCTCGCCATTCCTGGGAGGCAGGAAGGAGAGTCCTCCATGCCAGGAGAGCCAGTGGCCCTCTGCGGCACGCTGGTCATCCGTGTCCCATCCCTTCTTCAGCTCCAGGCCTGATCTCCTAGACCTCAGGTGCATCTCCCAACCGCTGCGTTATTGGCTTACCTGGGACAGGTGGGTGGCACCACCTCTCTGCAGTCCCCAACATTTTCAATGTTTAACATCATAACAGATCCATCTCTGCAAAACGCTCCATTTTTGGCAAAATGTCCCATGTCCATAAAGATATCTTCCCAATTTGGTTTTTGAAATCTGAGTTATAAGGAGGAAAAAAGGTATGTGATTGCTTAAACCCAAAAGAGACATCCAACAGAAAAAACCAAACGCAACTGCAAAATGACTATTTCGGTGATGACTTGTAATCTGCAGTTTCATCTACTTGATAATGCCCAGCTTAGTGTTAGATCTAAAAAAAGAAAGAAACGAGAAAATCATTCCTTTGATATGCATTAAATTATTCAGTTAGTAAATTAATTCTGAGTGTTATTAGCTATTAGCATGTTACACTTCTTGGTGTTGCTCATGAAGAATGCATATGAAAACGAGGAAAACATTTCCCTTTTGAAGTCGCTGCCACTTGAGTTGTTGACATTTCTTTTAATTGGTGGCTGTCCTCTTGAATGCAGTATTCTGCTGTCTGGTTTTATGAGAGATTCTTCATATTTAATTTGTTCTCTCATTGATTAGACTTTTTTTTTTTTGAATGGATAACTCTCAAAATAATTAGCCTTTCAAGGGAACCGTGTTCTCCTAAATAGTTATTAATGAGTATCGTCTCCTCCATTCAGTGTACTTAGGCCTTTTTCATTAGGAGAATTTCAAGCTCACATCTGGCCCGGTCGAACCATGGCTGGTACCAATGAAGACAGCAGGAATCTCACTGCAGATCTCAGGAAGAACAAGATCAGACCCTGGGAGTAGAGAAGGATCATTTGCATTCACTTTGTCTTTGGAAGATGTCTATTTTCTAGGAGAACCTACAAACGTTTCTTCAGCCTCCAGGGTAGGATTGAGGAGGGAATGAAATGAGTGAAGGAAAACAAGGTAATTCCATCTGAACAAGGATACCATCTTCAAAGGCGCTATCAGCTTCAGCAGCTGGGCTAATGAGCCTCAATTATACTGCCAGTTTTACACTACTGGAAACGTACAGCTCCCTTGTATTTAAAGTCAATGTACATTACATAAAGATAAACCCATTAAAACCAACAATCATTCTGCATATGAAGTTATTTTCCCAGTAAAGAGCCAAGGATCTTCAATAAGAGCATACTTTGTTTTAGAAATGATTGCCTGTGTTACACTCGCAATTAAAGAGCACGGTGGATAATGAAGTACTCCAACATGTCATGCTTTGCTACAATGATCTAATTCTGGTTCCCGTTTGGCTTCTGTAAGGCAGTTCTTGTCCCTTCCCTTACTCTTGTCTTTAACCTTAAAATCTGCCTTGAGCATTCCCAGCTATTCTTCTGCTGAAGCGTGGTCTTACTTTTCTATGTTTAGACTCTCTCCTTTCTATTTGCTCTATTGCAAACCAGACCGGAACATCCTCTTCCCCCTTTCTCTACCTCCCTGTAAGCTCTCCCACTCTCTCTCCTGGCTTCCTCCACACTTGGTCATTAAGGAGCCTCTACCACAAACATGAATTCTCCTGTCGTTCCTGGATAGACTTCTATCCAAACCAGAACTTCAGCCCATGTCTCTGGCATTTCTCCATGAAGAGTTATCTGTTCAAGGTCAGTATCTTAAAACAGGGGGCTCTAGAGTCTCTTCCAAGCTTGTCCCATCAATTTATTTCCCAGTTTCTATGAACAGTATGATCACATTGGGTTTTTTTGTCATTCCCATCCACTGTTTCATCTTCAGCAAAGGTTACTCTATGGGTCAGCCCATACAGACTGTATCTAAACTCGACGGTTATTTCTCTGTGACAGAAACAGCATTATAAGATAAATCCTTTTCTATCCCAACTGAAAACTAAAGCTTTGAACCAGGCTCTGATGATCTTATGGCTCACATATGCATTCCTGCTTTCTGGGCTTGATTAACGCCCTTAAAATGATAAAGTCAAATGATTGTATCTAATTTATGGCTTTGCACCCTTACTAGTCTCTTCAGCCTCCTTCTGTTTTCTGCTTCTCTGTCTTTTTAAGTAAGTTACTGCTCTTTGCTTTCCCAGTGCCCTCCTTGACCCACCTCCCCATCCCATCTCTTTCTCTAGGAAATGACTGACTCGTCCTTCCAGCAGCTAATAATTCCAAAATTTCCTCTGTGGCTGAGAAGTCATTTCATCCACAAAACTATCTCCTAATCTTCCTCAAAATGCTGCGAAAGACCCGGGTTTTCCTGTCCCGCTCACAGATGCGGCGGCAGGGGCCGAGGGTGTTACATCAGCATGACCAACACCGCCGTCTCCTTGCCTCCATCTTCTCCTGCTCCTCTGTCTTTGTCTGGTTCGTCCCCAGTGTGTCACCTCCCTCCCTAGGGTGGCCCTTTTCATCCGCATTTATGCATGGCCAATTATGGCAGGTTTTTAGTCCATACTTAAGGTTTTTATACGTAACAGATGCTAACAGCTGGCTATTTTGTTTCTGCTACTACTAAGTCTGCAACACTAACATTTGCGCTTCCTTGCGATAAATGCTAGTCGTTTTTTAGAAGACATAGCTCAACAACTACAATAGGAAAAAAAAAAAAAGGGTCCGAAACATCGACATCACCTTCCAGTTTGCAAATCAATATGAACATAATGAAATTGAAAGAAGGGGATCCAGCACAGGTTGTAAAAGTTGGTATAAACGGCTGCCCAAACCATTACGGCGTCGTAACTTAAAGGGAAGCTTCACTTTGGAGAAGAGCAATGTTTAGGGAGAGGCTAATTTTATTTTATTGAATACTATTAAAATACCTGTTAAAAATTACAAGTTGTAGTCTAGAATACTGCAGCGTGGCTCATAGAAGAGCTAGCATGAAGTATGAAATGGCCTTACATGCTGCTATATTTCTGACATGATATAATATAAGCTATTTCAAGAATCCATTTGCAAGTAAGCTGTCTGGGTAGAGCTCTGCCCTCACTGAACTCAACAGGAGTTTTGCTAGCGACATCAGTGAAATGAGGTTTTCCTCTCATTTTTATCCTGTGCAAGATTAAATATTGGGTCAGGAAAACAGTATTAGTTCTATCGCATGCAAGTACCAGTGATTTTAAATACAGCCTTTGCTTAGGAGGATTACTAAATGGAATCTGGAAAGTGATTTATTAATGGAAATGATTTTTTTTTTATTAATTCGCCCGGATTTCCTTATTTATTGGTAGAAGCGGCATGTTATTTGGCATCATAGCGTACCTCTGCTGTAGCAGTAAGAAACACGCGCTTAAGCTGTAGGCCTTTGGGCGTGAGAGGTGGGTTGTTTCCCTTCCCCATTCCAATGGGAAATCAACAAAAGCAAGCATTTAATAGTACGAATGCCATTATTACACAGCTTAGGAGCTTTGCAAGCACCAAAATGCTGCAAGTGCTATGATAATTTATCTTTGAACTCGTTAGTAACAATGCATAATTAACAAGTAAGCTGTAGGAACATGCAATTGCTGTGGATTTACATGGTATTTGCCATGCGGTTGTGGTATAATTACAGAGATTATACCTGCGCTGCAGAATAAGAGTACACGGTGTACCGTGTCCTTTATTTTGTGTTATTTCACATCACTTGGTCCAGCGGAGCAGAGCCACAGGAGCTTAACAAAGTATTTCATTCTGTCGTAGGAGGAAGCGCGCCACAGGTACAAAACTGCGCGTGAATCCGCACGGAGGGCTGTTATTTAAATGATCGCCGTGGTTTCTGGCTACGCAGGGTGGCAACCTTGCGTTTTGAGCTCAAGTTATTTATATTTTGGACTGCCGCCCTCTCAGGGATATATATGGACTTGAATATGCAGATTCAAAATAAGACAGGCTAGGGCTTTGGGTTTTCATATAGCAACTTTTTCCTCTCATGTAGGTCTCTATAATAATGGCAGGTAAAAGAATGCCTAGAAAGAATCTCTCTTCCTACTAAGTTTTTAAAAAAACGGTATGCCAGCACGTCACCATTTCTTTGCCCTAAAACTCCTTTAGCATCAGAATACCAAATGTGAAGTCGCATAAACATAGGCCCTGGGAAAAAAACTACCAGCTAAAGGGGAAGAGTGCAAAGAAATACGCTGCGTCTCTGAGTCCATCATGTTTTATGTGATTCAGCATGACTATAAGGAAAATTAAATTCAAAGATTCTATTATGTTTGAGACCCACATCTGGCAGGAAGAGGAATCCCGTACGTACCGTTTGATGCAGGAATTGCTGTGCCCCTCCTCTAAAATGGTGGTACCGGCCTTTAAACTGATGCAGGCGGTAGTACCGGTTCTGAGGAGAAAATACAGACCTTTATAGAGAGCGGATACAACACTACGCTGCTAAAGTAAATAAGAGAAACATGGATTTATTTGCTGTTGCTGAAGATGTAAAATTTCACTTTGGCATACAAGAAAACAATCCAGGAGCTCCCTGTTCTGCTCCAGGTGGAAGAAGAAGTAGCGAGCTCTTCTGAGTGTGTTAGTGTTATTGTTCAGCTTCATGATAATTTTCTTGTCTTGAAGGACTTGATTTATGAGTGCAGCGTTAAAAAAAAATTCTTGCTCAGAAAGGCCAGCAGTGTGACATGACGGGGCACGAATCGTGCTGTATTAATTTCCAGTTACTGTGTTGGCTGCGTACAGCTACATCACAAAAATGAGATGCAAATTAACACATTATACTCGTTTGGATGTCTCACGGTGATTTTACTCTCTGTGTTACAGCCAGCGCACTCACGGTTCCTCTCAGCCGCCTCGGGACCGCTGACGTTAGGAAGGTGGCCGTGGGTCCGCGCGGGAGCTGCCGTGGAGTGTGGGGTTCTCCTGTCCCCACGGCTGGGCTGGATTCGGCACCCAGGTTGGTCGNTCTCTGTGTTACAGCCAGCGCACTCACGGTTCCTCTCAGCCGCCTCGGGACCGCTGACGTTAGGAAGGTGGCTGTGGGTCCACGCGGGAGCTGCCGTGGAGTGTGGGGTTCTCCTGTCCCCGCGGCTGGGCTGGATTCGGCACCCAGGTGGGAAACAAGCCTAAACTGGTTGTTTGAAAGTTGGGTTCAGGGAACTTTGATGCTCAGCATCAACAACTTCTTTCTGTAGCAGACTAAACAAAGCAGACTAAATTATCCCAAGAGTTATACATTTCAGTCCACCTCAGATGATACAGCTTGAGAACATTAATACAGTGCACTGAGTCTTTTCTGTACTGACAAATTTAAAAATCATTTCAGAGGAAGCTGGTTTGAGAGCAAAAGAGAATTTCCCTTTGCAAAATTTCCGTTTGAAAATATGTTAATTGGTTTATGACTTGCATTCTTCAGTATTTCTACGTGGATTTTTTTTTTAAATTGTTTTTCAAAGTTTGCATATTTTCATAGAGTGGTCCCTGTGTAAGGAACAAGGGAAGAGACGCCCATACGTGTCCCAGTTACAATCACAGACATCATCCATGAATTTCATGACTTTTTCATTTCCATTTCTCCTACTTAACATCATAAAGTGCCTGGGTGACAGTTGCAGCAACTGTTTACATTATCTAAAATAGCAGCACAGTATTTCCACTGCATACCAACAAGAGCCGAGGCCTAGATTTTATAAACGTTTTCAAAGCAAACATTTAAGGCCAACTGCGAGACTTGGATTTGAAATTCTCACTCTGGTGTACGATGGCACTCGGCGTTCGAGTTGACTTTTGCCTCCTTCTCAATACTGCAGAGTCATTCTGATACTTTTCTTTTTAAGAAGACACGTGGTAAAGTACCCAAATCCCTCTGAACAGTGCAATCATTCTTTCAAAATGTTTATCTGAAAAAATGGTATTTTACAGCCTGAGAAGGGCAGTTCCCTCCATCTAGATAATTGAGAAAGGGAGGCTTTCCACCGACTCCAGCAGGGTCGGAATCACTCTTCCGCTCAAGTTTTGATATGGTCTTATTTTTCATTAAGACACAACAATAACCAGGAGAATCCCGTAATTATTTCTGGGAATGAAGTAGTTTTTAAACAGAGAAATCGTGCATCATTTCAGTCATAATTTGGAACCCAACCACTTTATATGCTGTTGAAAGCCTCATCTCTCACAAGGGACGTTTCGTGGGACAGAAATTGTAATGAATTGGGATGAGACAAAAGCTCTGGCGAGGAGCAGATTCGAGTCGTGGAGTGGGTAAAATAACGTTCTCTTCAGGGCTGGAAAAGCTATCTTCTAGTTAGCGTGAAAAATACAGTTGCATATAAACTGCAAAAGCATCTCAGTGAACGTCTTAAATAATTTTCAATAAAATGTGCTTTCTATGTGAGTTTTCCACGTTCAGAAGTGGGATTGTTCGCAGGGAGAATACTCAAAACCGGCTCTTTTGATGTTGTGTTCACAGAAACAGACGCCACGTGATGCAAGTTCATACAGAACGAACGGAATTAGGACAAATGTTTGAAGACTTCTCGCAACAAATTGCTCACAAATAATTTATGGCGAGAATTACTTGCAGAGTGATTACAGCACATGTTTCGGAAAAAAAAAAATCAAGAAAATCAATCTGCTCGTGGACAAATAATGAAAAGAGGAAGAGGAAAAATTCCTCTAACAAATATGAAACTGCAAATTATTCAGACAGCTCAGTTGGCAACAACCAATTTTTATGGTAGTAGGAGCTTGTGGAGTAGGAGGTAACTGTATGAAGAATGATTGATTCAGTATCTTATATCGCAATTCTGGAAGGGGTTCAACATCTAATTTAAAAGCCATTTTCTTCTTTTTACCCAGTAAAGAAAACAAAATGATAGTCAGTGTCTGTGAGCTGCTTTGGACAGATAGAATCTATTTTGTGTCCGTGCAGTCCTGTGGTCACTGACAACGGCTAGCTCATAAGAAAGAGCAGTTATTTATTAGGGAAGATCTCTCTTGCCAGAAAAAAAAAAAACCCAAAACCTGCCTGAGGAAGGATATTGCCATTGTAATCCTCTTTGCATCCTCCCATTAGAGAGTAAAGGATTTGCCCTTCCAGCAGACACACATAATCGGTCTTAAACTCAGTGTATCTCTTCAGCCTTTGAGTTGTAGAGTCTTGTATAAACTGCATCTCCCCCAGCCCACAGCAATAAAATGATGGGTGATTGCCTTTCCTCTTGGCAGAATGCCAAGCACACTTTGGGCAGCTCTCTCCTAAGACCACCTTCTGTCTCTTCTTCCCCGCGCCCCGGGAGGAAGCCAGCCACCCTCTGGGCAAGAGGCTCCAGGGTGCCGCACCAGGATCCCGCAGAGCTCCCTTCTGCTCAGGATAGAGGGTGACCGTAGCGTGTTCTGTTTACGCCTGTGGCGTGGTGGATGCGAGTTCAGCATTCAGCTCTCCATAACTCCTTACGTGTGTATTCTTGATTCAATCTTTAATTCCTAATTTAATTCCTGAGCAGGCACATGTTATCTTTCAAAGGCGTAGCAGATGTGAGGGCGTCCATTTGATCCCTACTGCTTTACTTCACAAAAAATTTAACATGCTGATGCCGTAAATAAGCATTACAGCACAATCTTTGAGTGAATGATATCCAACGTTGCTCCAGATTTTAGCCAGTGAAAGACTTTACAAGCTACTTTGAGCTAATGCAAGAATAGTTTTCATTTAAAACAGTGATGTGTTTGTTCCCGTCAATGCTGATTGCTGCAATTCTATTGTATGTTCGTGGCTTAGTTATTCTGAGCTGAGTTAGCTTGTTATAGCTTAACGCTAACCATTGATTGTAAATTAATTTTACTATTTCTGTGTTTTTAGAGAGAAAGCTACCAGGACTGATGCATTTCCATGTCCGCTGAAGGGAACAATGAAAAAAAGGTGTATTTCTGCAAGAATTTTCTAGGCAACCTTTTCAACGAAGGAAGGACGTGCTGCAGAAGATGATTTTCAGGGGCTATTTCATCAGCCCGTTAGGTTACAGGGTGAGGATATCTGCATCCAGTTGAGCTGTGCTGAAACCACCTTTAATTCCTGCCCTTTGTACCTTTCCTCCCATGCTGGAAATCCACGTTAGATTCAAGACCGCTTGAAATGTCTTTGGATGGTAATGCCAGTCCACTGTGGGTGAGCATTCTGCCCACCATTCTGTGCTTCAGGAGCCCTTCCTGCATCACCCACCCATGCTTGGGACAGGAGCTCGGGGCACACGGTGGCTCATCGCCTGTAAAGTACTCGTCCAAGGACAGCTAATGTGTTGGTGGACCAACTTCAACAATTTCACTACAAAAGAGCTTTAATTCTGACTATAATCTGAATATAGACAGATTTCTCAGCCTACTTCGGTCTACTGACTGCAGATACATATGTAGGTTGTTTGAGCCAGGTCAAAAAACCACCACCGCCTTTTGCCTTTACCCTCCCCACATGCGATTTTGGAAAGTTTGCCTAGAAAGGGTGAGAGAATGTTGAGCTGCTGCAGGTCCCCCCCAAGCCTACCAGCTTTTTTTTTTTGCTTTTGTTTAATTTGCTACATGTGATTAACTCCACTGCGTTTCTGCCTGGCAGAATCTGTGACTAAAAATATCCTGTGAGTATACGTAGTATGCTGCAACACCGGCGGAAAGTAAATAAGACCATAGTCTTCATAATCACTGTTTTTTCCAAAGAACTACTGCTCCCAGCAGACAGGCTATTTTAGGCTGTAAATGGAAATCAGAAAATGAGATTTTTCTTTCCCTGCTAGTTCTTCTCCTGGGAATTTTAGTGCCTTTTTCTCTGTGCACCTGCTTTGGGTGTTGGTGGCAGCTTATTGGTAATACCACTCTCTCGGAGGATTGATCACTGGAGCCTATTCTGAAATACACGACTGAACATGGGAAATAATTTCCGCTAGTACCAACACATTATTTGTTGATATAAAATTGAGTGTTAGATCAAACCCAGACCTGGATAGCCTGATTTGCTCCATGACTCAGGTGACAGTTCACTCAAAATTCAGGCTTGCAAGGTAAATAAAAGTATTTCCTACCTACCTGCACTTTTTGTTCTAATATTGGTAAGGTATTTGCAAGTCTCAATTTTGTACCCCGCCTTTTACCTCTGATTTGACGATTTAAGTCCCGTCACGAATGCAGACACCCATGATTTGTGGACCTGTTGGTACCAGTGATGCCTGGCCTTGCCTCCAGTTTATAGCACACACACTATTATCTAAATCGTACATATCATATGGATCCAATGCGAGATCTTTGCATGGTCTTTACATCTGGGAAGTTCTAATTATCATTCTTAATACTTCATGTATTATGCATTTATATTTTTTTTTCTGGAAAAACCTTCTCAGTATTAGGAATTCAAAAGATTAGGTTTTGCTATAGCGGCGTGCAAATCTGAGAACTTGAGAACAAATCATGATCTTTAGCATTAGCTGCACTTTTCTGATGCCCCAAATGGCGTCGTGAAGGATTTTCTGTGCTAGGAAATACCCTAATTATTTCATAGCGTGGGTGCTGCTGTGATACTACGTCTGTATCCCCCCCATTTGATTGAATACTACTCACAAGCATCCTTTGACCTACTGAATAGCTGGTAATTTATTTTAGTCAATTGTAGTACTATGGCGAAGTGCTCTCTTTCTGCCTATATGCATAAAAAAACCTTTTAGCCTTGGAAAAACATTAATCGTGCTATTTTCTTCGCTGAGGGAGAAGGGGTGGGCTTTTTTGGGGAGTAAACCTATTGAGTGAAAGAATCTCTCAGACAACAAGGGTCAGCTCTGCCTCTGAGAGCAGAGGAAAGATTTTCAGAGAATACAAGAAAAAATCCAGATGGTTTTACATAAATAAATAGGAAAACCACTTTGTGTTGTACCCAGACGTCACATGTGATCATCCAGACATCAGAAATAGTTGTCATAATCATGATCTGTCATTCTCATACTCTTCCACTTTGCTTTGTCATTTAGAGCGTTCACGTCCTTGACTTTCAGCACGGTCGTGATGCTGTTCACTGGTTTGGCCTTAAAATTCTTAAAATTGCAAAAACATTCCAACATTAGAAAGTTGGAAAACTATTACCTGGAAAAATCCTTGGAGCACAATGAAAGATGTGAAGTGACTGAATAACCCACTCTTCGATGTACTCGGTTTGAAAAGGTCCTGTCCCCCTCTGCCCCTACTCCTTGCACCCCACCAGCTGCGCCTGCCCTTGCTCACGCTGCTGCCTCCGTCCTTTTTCATGGATCCCTTTACAGGATTTATTCAGGCGGCTTCACCCTCATCCCTTTCTAGTCCTCTTTCTAAAACAGCACGAGACCCAGTGACTACCTACTGCCCACCTTCTTGCTCTGTGAACAACTCCAGATCATCTTTTTTACCAATCATCGCAGTTATCTGAACATGTTTTACCTCTGTCCTTTACAAAATCCCACAGTTTTCTGTGTAAAATCCCACAGGTTTCTATGTAACGTTCCTTATCCCAGGACTCCCTTCTTCTTGAACCACGAGAGCTCCTCAAAATCAGAGGAGCAACAGTGAGCAGATGATACAGCTCGTTAGGAACACAGCACACGGTATAACATGGTTAGCCATCGCCAGATCTGCTGTTAATTTTGTAGCCTTTTCTCCAGAGACCCCTTTGTATTTTCATGTACTGCGCAACTGGAAGCAGGGAATGGTTTTCTTCTCTTTGCTCGGCACCTCCCACCGCAGAGGACATGACGGTTGTGGTCCCAGGGATGTTTAAGGCCCTGTACTTTCATTTTGCAAGTCCTTATCTCCTGTGCTGCAGACTTACTGCCTCTGCCTTCCTCGTTCGTAGCCCTTCAGCTTCCCCGTTCCTCAATTTTCCCTGTGCCGCTCCCCAGCAGGAGCCCGGCCAGGACAGATGGGACTACTCCGGTGTTTGCTACTCGATTACTGTTGCACAGCCGCATCCCACAGTCCGGTTATCTTGCTGATGAGATACTAAGCAAACAAGTATACCCACTGGCGCCTCAGAGAGAGTGCTTTAACTTAATACTGAAAAGGTTAGTTATCCTGGAAAATTAACCCACGCCATATTCACGCAATGTACATAGGTGGGTTTTTCCCCCCACAAAAAGGGTCATTTAAGTCCTCAAAGGAAGAGCTGAAAGCCGAAGCACGTGACTCCGTAGGTAGATCAAACTGCTTCTAAAGTAACACGCTCTTTTTTTCTCCAACTCTGAAAAATCCATCAGAGGAAAGAGGAGGAGTGGGGAATAACATCCCCGCTCTTGTCAGTTCAGTTATAATTCCTACTGAAATAAAGGGTAGTAGAAGAGAGAGCCACGAAAGAAAATAGGAAAAAATCTCCTTGCTAGAAAACCCAAACAGTTTAATTGATCCAAAAGGCTGGTGAAAATTATATGACAAAAAAAGAAAAAGCAGAATTTGAGGAAAACAGACCTATGGGAAGCTACCAGATTCAAGAACGAGAAGTTTCATTTTCATAGAAAAGAGCATCTCTGGTGGTAAAGTGCAATCAACCGGTTGGGGCTTTGCAAAATCAAGCCGTGGCCTTTTGTGGCGTGTGTTAACGTCAATACTGTAAGAATAAAAGATGCAGTATTTCACACGGGGATTGCCAAGAGGTTTTTAAGTGGAAGTGGTGCAGTTTTTTTACAGATTCACAGAACACATTTGCCTTCAAGTTTACTGTATTCTCAGCCAATATAAAAACCACTCTTCAGTAGAGACGTTTCTCCCAAACTAAGCAGACAATGATTTGCAACGGGAAGAGGAAATTAAATAGCTTGACAGATTGCCATTCCTTCCTCTATCTGGTCAGTAAACTTAATTTTTACTTACATTTTATAGCAACTTAAAGTAACTTTTACTTACATTATATAGGCATGAGCAAACACGTCATATTCCATGAAATAAGGGTATACCTTATGTGAAACTGAAGCTCAGCTGAGCACATCTTAAAGGAGCGTGACGTGTAGGAGAACATGGGCTCAGCAAACCTTCAAAAGGCGACGCGTCAGGTTGAGCACCCTAAAACTGTGTCATCCAAACCCCACTGACTGGTTGGGAAGAGTTGTGTTGCTGTTTACTGCCTCTGTTGCATGTTCTTGCGGTGCTACTGGCTGCAGCGTGGTTACAAGCGCGTGAGCTTAGAGTAGCACACAGCTATTAGCCAACAGGTACAATAAAGTCTGCTATTCCAGTAACCACCGAAACTTCCCAAAATTACGCCTAAAGAGAGGCAATTGCATGTCCGTACCTGTATTCACAGCATGCTTCAGGTGTTGTTTCATTGAAGATCCTATGGGCTATTACGGAGAATGTGTATCAGAATACGTATCAGAAAAACATCTTTTCTCAGAATAGAAATCAAGATCAGTAGGCAGAAAAACTTTCACGACTTAAATAGGGCTCAAATACGAATGACAAGTGTGGGCTAATCCATCTGTCAGTCTTCTCCTACTATAGCTGTTCTGGTTGAACAAGGAATACTGTATTTTTACTAATTATGCTTACTACGTATCGCCCCACGCAAGGGGGTCCCATTGTGCCAGGCACTGTGCAGGCACAAAGGAACAAGTGATCCTTGTCCTGGACGTCTTCAACTTGAAATAACGTGTCTCCGTCTCCTGCTTTCTTACCCTTCAACTAGAGGTTAATTTTCCCCACTAACCTGTCAGGTAGTAAAAGGGCTCTCAAGAAAGCTGTATCGTTGGTTTAAATAATTAACTACATTGACCTGGATATTCTGAGAGGCCCCACTAATCTCAGCCTTCCCAGCAGTTCATAAAATAAAATAAAATAAATTAATATATATATATAGGTCTAACTCACCGCCAGTTTTATGATCGAGCTCCTCTGCCACATTCACCACTCGGGACCAGACCTGCTGCTGCTCCGTCCTGGTAGCTTTGCGCTCAAGGCGATGGCAAGATCGCAGTTTATTTCAGCCGAGAATTTGACGCCGGGCTATTTTGGGACTGAGTGAAACTCGTCCTCCATAATTACTTCATAATCAGAGAAGAGTGCTTTCTAGAGCAGCTTGGTATAATACAAAATCATGCTTTAAATATTCTAGGCTGCGTAACAGCAAGAAAGGACGATGACCTGGAGAGTGCAGGATGTTCACTTGAGAGTCCACAAAAGCGCTCTGATATAAGGGACGGAAATAGTTTAACCAGGCCGGAAGATGCTGGCAGGGGACCACGGAAATCAATAAGAGCTGGACAGTGTACGATGTCTTATCTCCTCTATAGTGCCACATGGGCTTTTATTTATTAGGAAAAGAAACGTACTTTAATGAATGAAATATCAAACTGTGATTATGTCTTCTATGCTGCAAGAAAGAAGGTGAATATATTATTTATTGGGATCTTCTAGGTATTTTCTGTTTGTCCGCGCACCGTGTCCGGTGTG
>RSEF01000012.1:7115926-7135481 GCA_003993805.1 Himantopus leucocephalus | reverse complement strand
GTGGCCTCCTCTGGACCCGCTCCAACAGGTCCAGGTAAGTTTAACAGTAAAAAAATCACTTTAACAGTAAAAATATTTGCTAAGAATGCAACCAAAGCAATTATCCCTGCTTGTTTGTGGAGCACCAAAGAGCCATCCCAGGGCGGGTGCGAAGGCAGGGCCCTCGGCCAGGCAGTGATGGCCCTTCTGTTCGCCCTGGTCCCACCGTGCCCACCTAGGAGCACTGCCAGAGCAAAGCGGGGCCGTCAACACGTTCAGAAANCGTCAACGCGTTCAGAAAATAACCCTAAGTAATACTGGAAACACATTTGCTTTGATGTGCAGAACTTCATCATCTGTAGGAAATATTTCTACAAAACACCTCCCTGCCCGGAACGGTAACGCCCACAGCAGAGCGATGCTTTCCTTCAATTTTCCTCCTTTTTGCATTCTACAGCACAATTCAATAGGCTGCACTCTGGGAAGTGCCTGGACCCCACATTTTGCACCGATAACGAATTACGAGGTTAAAAATGTTCCTGAAAAACTGATGGTCCCATTTTTGAAGTTAATGCCTATTGAGTTACTTCTCTTCTAAACACACAAAGTTGCAAAATTCTATATAAATAGTCTCCTCCAAAAGCAATAAGTACTCCAACTTAAAGAAAACCAAATATTGAACACTTTCAAGGAATGGCAACAAAAATATTCAGAAACTCTTGACATATCTTCAAAGGAAATTCCCTTGCTGTGTTACAGAATTGCTTTTTAGATCACCGTGCTGAAACTAGTAATATTGAAAAATGTTTCTAGCCATCCCTTAAAGAAAGGAAAAGGCATCCCTTTGCTCTCTGTAAGACAGGGATTTAGTAAATTTAAACTGCTCCATGCTAAATTTTGCAAAACTGACTTTAGGTAGCTGAAGTTACACTGGATCACGCTGCCTTAATTAAATTAACTTTCAAAGCAAAAGGCAGCATTAGAAATTTCACTCCTTAGAGAGAAAATATTTTCTGTTTTCAGACCTCCAGCGGTGGTCGGAGGTTATGAACTGCTTTATAGGAGAGCATCTCCCAGCAAAAAAGCACCTGGATATCCAAGGAAGCGCTCGCACGTACGGGGCTGATTTACTGTTACGGCTGCGTCCCGGCTCCTGGTGCGAGCGAGGAAATCCGTCTCTGCCCATCGAAAGGGAAAAGGCGGCATTTGCAGGATGAGACGGCACTTTCTGGGTCTAACGGGAGCTGCAGGCTCTGAAGCACTGCTTTCCTAAGTGGGAAACATGGTTATTTTTCTTAACTTCCACCTAATTAAGCCTCCTTTGACCTGCGCTTCATTAAGAGCTGTCAAATTAAGAGCTGTCAAATGCAGCAATTGAGCCGGCTGGTGGTGGCTCGTGGCTGACCTGCTGGCACCGGCCAGGCTGCAGCAAATGAAACCTGCTCCGGAGCGAGCGGCACCGGGTTAGACCTGACGAGATGCACGTGGCTACCGTGGCTAGTCCCGGCGAGGCCGGCTGTGCTGCTCCAGCTGCTGGCCTTGGCCTTCCGGAAAGCTGCCCTGGCATCACGACGTGGATGCCCCCGCCATGCTGCCGCGGAGGGCACGGTGCTTCCCCAGCCGGGCATCCCGGTGGTCCAGCAGCCGACGTCAGCCCGACTGGTGCTCAGCACCTCCCGGTGTTCAACACGGTACCTCGTGTCCTGCTGGCAGCACGACGGACCCTGTTGCCGTCAGCGCCCGGGGCCGGTGCACGGAGGTTGCTCATGTTGATGACCTCACCGCGTTGCCAGCTGTGGCGTCAGGGACTGCACGGGGGTTAGGGCCACGTACAGCCAGGGGGGGCAAGGGAAAGGGGCAAAACGCAGGGGATGCCATTGCATAGGTAGTGGCAGGGGGGCTCACCCCCCAGTGATGTCCCGGCCACTGCGCAAAAGAAATCTCTTGCCTCCCAAAGCGATGAGTGCGAAGCACAGAAAAAGCTCTTTTCCCTCCCAGGGTCAGCAGACGGCACCGCGTCCTGGGCTAACGGGGAAGGAGCCCTCTGTTGTCACTGCAAATTATTCCCCTTAAAGCACCGCCAAGATTCCTTATTTGTTTGGCAGACACCAACTAACACCCTCGCCGCAGCGCGCTGCTAATGCCAGTGGCTCTTGGCCTCAGCGCCCGCGGGTGGACAGGCCCCCTCTCCCCTCTCCCCTTTCACCTCCCCGGGGCGTTGCAGGGACGGCTTTGCTGGGCAGTTGGCTGGAGCTTCAGTGAAAAACAGAGGTGGTTCTGAAGAATGACAAGTATCACTGTAGATCCACCACCTCTCCGGGGCTCACTCTCCTTAGAGGGACTCTTTTTTTTTTTTTCTTTTCATACATCAAAAAATAATTAAAATTAAAAAAGTCCTACCAGAGTAACAGGAAACAATGCAAAAATCCCGAAAGCTGTAAGCAGGCGCCATGGCACAGCAAGCTTGACTCCGAATCCCCCAGTCCTGAGCATCCCAGCTGGGGTGCCACTGCTCTCACACCCCAGAGAAGGTGGAGGAGAGGGATGCACCACCGGTAGAAACTTCTCTGCGGGGCCAGTTTGTACGAGAACTGGGGGGGTTTCATCTCGCGTGAAAAAGGGAAGAAGTTAAATGGTCCCCAGGAGGCCCCTTGGTCCCCTCGTCCCAATGAGGGGCACCCCCGTGCCCACCACCCCCCCGGAGCAGCACAGCACCTTCAGCCGCTGGACCCCATCCCCGCCACGCTAACGAGGGGGAGCGGATGGACATCCAGCGCTGCCGGACAGGCAGGGACCCCGCACACCCTCCCACCGCTCCCCTCTGCGGTGGTGGCAGGGAGGAGGACCACCAGCGGCCAAGGGGGAGACCGCGGTGCCCGCGGCCAACAGCTCTGCATGGGGCAAGGGGGGAAATTCAAGCTCCCCTTGTACCTTGAGACGAGCTGATGAGCACCAGCGTCCTCAGCCCAGCTTCACCGAGGGGCAGGGAGCATCTCCCCCATCCTCGCTCCCCGCTGCGGGAGGAAGGCGAAGGGCTGACCCCGCAACGGCACTGTGCTCCCCGGCACGGGACGCCGGCGCGAGTGCATCCTCCTGGGGAGACACCGAGGGAACACGAAGACGCAGCTAATTTTAGGAGGAAATAGGTTTTTACTTTGCTTCAAATTTCTCCTTAAATTCCCCCTCGTCCGTAGCAGAGCAGGACGATTGCCAAGGGCAGAGCAGCAGCCGATCAGTAAACAGGACACCAATTGGGGACACTAAATCTTCTAAACCCTTCCCTGACAAAGGCAAACGCCAGCGCGACCGCTCCCCTCTCACGCAAAAACGATTGGGTTCCTCTCATCACTCCCGGGGGCTGGCACACAGATCCTGTGCTTATGTTAAGTTTTTTTTAATAAAAAATGAGCTCGTATGTCATTGTGCAAGCGACCTTCTCACGGCCGAGGAGAACATTTTGTCCACCAGCTGCAGCCTGTACCACACGGTGTTTATTGCTCTCCATCCCTCCCGGGCTTCTGCGGCGGGGTGGGGGGAGAAAGGAGTTTTGCAGAATTTCTCCCCCCCCCATCATTTTGCCACCTTTTTTTTTTTTTTTTAACACAGCAAAGCATGAACTCAGAAACTAAACATTTTGATTGGGTTTCTGCCACAACTAAAGCAGCGATAAGGAATGCAGCTCGGCTGAATCACGCTGGCTCCCAGCTTTATTTTCGCGGCTCAAAAAGAGGTTTTCCAGAGACCTTTTCAATTTTGCGAGGACGTTTCTGGGCAAATTAAATGATTCGTGAACTTTGCCCGGTCTTAAGGTAAAAAACTCATCCAAGGAGATGCAACAGAGTCAGGTTTGATATTTAGGAGGACTGCAGAAATCGAGTCTATCTGATCCTGAGCATTATAAAAACAAGGCCCAGGGAATAGACTGCTGCTTTCAGTTTACTTAATTAGTTTATACACTGAAACTATGAATAAAAGGGCTGTGCAGTTGCTTTGGCTTTAGTAGTAACCCTGCAACCATGACAACAGTAAAGCATTACTGAATCACCATGACAAAGACCGGGCGAGGAGGGCTGCTGCCACAGAAAAGCGAACTTGGGCCCATCAGAAATTCGGCGTACGTGGAAAAATACGTCCTGCCGTCGGTGCCGTGCTTCAGCGCTCTGGGAAAATAAATATTTTGGAATAGGTTTTGGGCAGCTCATAAGCGTCCATGTCGTTTCATTAACTGTTGGTAACAGCAACGTCTTGCAAAGCCAGGATGTAATGCAGTTATTTCTTCAAAAAAATAAGAGAGATGTGAATATTTACAGGCCGGCGCTGGCCCTGCCTCCCTGCCTGCGCCCCTGCTTGCGCTGCCGGCCCCCCGCCCGGCCGGGCGCTCAGGGATGCTGAGGGTTTTGTCCTAGATCTGATTAAAAAGGACAATGACAAAAATGACACATTTGCTCCTAACCCTTCCATCCGCTTCCCACCCTCCTAAGGAACAGACTCCAAAAGGAGTTTGCAGCCACAGGGATGAAGCTTCGGTGCGGCGTGCCGGCGTGGTGCCCCCTCATCCCACAGCACCCTCTTTTCTTCTCTCCTGCCCCGCCATCAAGCAGCCCCCCTGGCTCTCCGAGGCCCTGCTCCGCAGGCGGGCATGGTCCCTTGAGATGCCCGGTCTGTGCCAGAGAGGGAGCGGAGGGAAGGGGAAAAGGACAGGGGGGGAAAAGGAGAGGGGGGGAAAAGGAGAAAGGAAGGGCTGCTTTGCTTTTTCATCTGGGAAACAACATCGGTGGGTCCCTCCCTCCATCGCCAGCGCAGCCGTCCCACGCTGCCCCGGCACAGCAGGCCCATCGTTCCTCTTGATGCTCGTTTATTATCTTAGCTTGAACTCATCTGACACTCAGCAAAGCAAAAAGTTTACCCAGAATGGGTAAATAAAGAAAATGAACAGCGCTGCCTGAAAGACGTGTAATCAATTCATCTGCCCAATAGCAATAGCGCTGCAAGCATGGACGGGTCACAGGAGGTAACTACAAAGTGTCCCAGAGCTTATTAAAAAGTGACAGAGAGCAAAGGCTACCCCCAAGACGGTCCTGCTTCGCACGGGGCAGGGGGTGGGACAGCCGTTCCTCCTCTGAGCCATTCCTAATTTAGCTGGAGTTGGACATGGGAAACCTGTCAATAGCACCAGTTCAAACCAAAAGAGAGGGTTTGGGTTTTGCTTTTCCAGCAACTGCATTTTCCCACTGAGGAACCATCCAGGCAGGTAATTTTTGAACAATTTTGCTTGTCTGTTTTTATAATAATAGACGTCAGAAAACAGTGAAGGCTAACGGAAGGAAAGAGCACAAATAAAAGTCTCTGAGTGCTTAACTCTACAAAATGTGTGACCCTTTACTTATCTTCGCTGGTCAGTAAACAGAAATATTTTCCCTTCTGCATTGCTAATTGCCATCTTTCTCACATATCATCTCTCAGCAACGAATATTCATCAGAAAAAAAAATAATAATGTGGAAATACATTCCTGGAATGCAAAGAGCAAACGCAACGCCACCAGTAATTTCTAGGTTGTTTGTTGCTTCACACCGGCAAGAGTGAAACCATCGGGATCGTCTCAACAAGGCGGACGTGTCGGGAGAAGTGTGTCTTCGTTCCAGCCACCGTCTCCTGTCCCCGCTCCCCCCAGCGTCACAAGACAGTATTGGCCACGGAAATCAAGGTTCGTTCTGCCACCAGTAGGCAGGCGCAGCGACGCTGAGCCTCACAGACTCAAATTTATAGGGATTTTTTTTTTTTTTAAAACCAATACACACTTCGATTTAAAAAGGACAACAAAACCAGGTTACCTTCTAAAGTAACCACAAAAATGCAGTGTTTAAGGCTGCAAAGTCCTATGGAGTCTCCGTGCACACATCTCTTCAAAAGCACTCCCCACATCCACCGCTGCCAGCAGCCGACTGGGGTATCCAACAGCCTCGGCCGGCCGAGCCCTCACGTACAATTAGCAAATATTTGAGAATTATTTTGCTATGTTCGCCATTTTTAACTGACTCCCATTTCCAACGACTATGTTAACAGCCCCTGGAATCCTTGTTAAACATCTAACGGCCCCAAATATCTTCATATGCCCCCAGCATCAAATCAGCATCTCGCCAAATTTATTCCTCCTTTCCTTTCCAGAAATTCTCCTGCTCAGAGCACCAAAGCACCGAGAAACTGAAGGCAGAAAATAAACCATTTAAATACGCTTTCGAGTCTCACAGAAACTGTACAAATCCAGAGGGGATCTGAAACCTTTTTGATTTTTTTGCCCGCCCCCCTAAATCAGTAGCTACTAAAATACTTTGCTGCTTCAAAAGCCCCTGCTGCAGGAAAGCGAGCTGCATTTTTAACATTTGCAATTATTTCCTTTTATTGCCACAAAAATACTTTTCTGTCAAATTAAAATGTCTTCCTTTCCAAATGCACGGCTGTTCCGATATAACAAGTGTACTTATTCCTTCAATAATAACCAGAACTCCCCTGCTCCCAGGAAAAAAAAAAAAAAAAAAAAAGTAGAATTCTTCCATAAACTCTAATTATCATTTTAGAAAAGTGCACAAAACACGAAGGGCAACTTTACTCTTCTGGCTGACCATACACCTCCTGATGACCGAGACGCACCCCTGCCCGGACGTGACATCCCGACTAAAGCCGTGCTGCCGTGGCTGCATCCATGGCCTCGCCTGCTTTTAGGATAACAAGTTGCAGATCGATTTAGGGTCTATCGAGTGGATCAGAATTTGGATCGCACACAGACTTAAAATCTCACCTTGCTTTGCCCAGTGCTGTGTTGGTACCAGCGTCACGCCCCATGTGTCCAAGTGGAGATAAGCTACGGTCCACGTATCCCCTAAATACTGCAACCGAGGAACATTTTGGTACTTACTTTGCATTTTATGAGTAGATCTCAGAAGGATCTGACAGATCAGCCTCATTGTTCTTCTGGTTTCCTTTGTCAGAGCACAGAAGCTGTTATCCAAACATACCTGCCTGGTTCGTTTTGGGAAAGTCTTGGTTCTCCAGCCGTTCAGCCCCCAAAGCTGGGCTGTCGGGAGAGTTTGTGAGCCCCTAAAGTCAGGCTCTCAGGGGGTTTGGGAGCCCCCAAAGCTGGGCTATCGGGGGGTTGGGAGCCATCGCTTTGTCTCAGCTAAGAGCTAGAAAAGCATCGCATTCAGCATATTTATAATTAAGCTTGTACAGCAGTGGGGCTGCCTGTTAGTACACCGACCAAGGCTTTACCAACCAGCTATCCCTCTAGCTGTCGTCGAAGCCTGAGGGGTGGCCGGTAACTCCAACTGTTTTTCCTGGAGGATTACACACTAATTAACAGATCACAGAAAATCTTGAAGCTGAGGCCCTACCCTAGGACATCCCCAAGGACAGTTTGAATATCTAAAGATACCCCATATCAATAACCCAGAAAATCTTTATTGAAAATTATCCCAAGACTTCAGTTGCTTTACAACCACACCTTGGGAAGAAATTGGGAGAACAACCTCTCGGAGTTGGTCTACGATTTAGCTAAAGACAAGTAGGTTTTTATCTTAGTCTTGTACGACTTTCTGTCAACCTCATGACTACGTTGTCATATTGCAATGAACCATTTAATTTTTCCTTAACACTTGTTTTATATCCAAAGTAATTTCAGAATAACCAACCAACACCAAGGAGTCCCATTCTTATAGGCACGCTCATGGTCAAACCAAATGTGCCGGATTGCTTTCATAGCACCTACCACCCAAACTGGGAGGGTTGTTTCTTTTAAAGGGGTGTTTTTTCAGGAGGTGGCACAGGCCCGTATGAACTACAGTGACTCACAGGTGGCACGGGAGATGTTTTTCAGGGCTCAGCATTAGTCGAAGAGTTCCTGAGAGGCAGCAGTGTTGGTGGAGGACCTTCCTGGACTTCCCGTGAACTTGAGCAAAGGCAAAGAGCAAGCTCCAAGGTGACATTTTCAGTGACACTATGCAGGAACACCGCCATAGCTTCAGCACATAGTTACATCATTTTAGGATGGCAAATACATATGAGACGTTCAGAGCAGGCAGTGAGACTGCTGGCGGCTCTGAGCGGACAAATGGAGCTGGAGACATTACCAATGCCTTGAAATATTCATGGGTGCAATGAAGAGAGCTGCTTTAGGTGCCCCTAGCTCAGCACTGCTGTTCCAGTCAGCCCGCAGGGTCAAGGCAGACACAGCAGACCCATCTCATCACCTCAGTAAAGAAATCAACGTGCATGTCAAAAAAAGGAGGCTGAAACCAATTCCCACCCAGCAACCCAAGGGGCTCCATCGCAGAAAGGCGAGGGGCTTGCTGGCTGGCGGACAGGGCTGTCCACCCACGGGTCCCATCCCTGGTCCTCACCGTGCACTGCTGAGCTAAACGCAGGTACGACCTGGAACAAGCACGTCCAGCCTCTGTGGGAGAAAACGTGTCAGCACCTTGATGGAAGCAGGGACCACCCATTGCATTTCAGAGCCAAGTTAAAGCTCAAGTCTTCGCAATGTTCCTTTTCACTCTTACGTGCTGCGTTAAACCTCGTAATGGTCACACTCACCTGCCTGGGCTTTTGATTACGGCCCGCAGAAAATATCTCTGATTAAACTCTAAACCACGAGGTTAGCTTGGCATCACATGGAGAGGAGAACGCTTGTTACTGCTCTGCAAGGAAGAGAGAAACTGGAGACAGCAGGTAGGGAGGAAAAGCACCAAAGCCCAGCTCTTCCTCCACAGAGGATCCCACTCAGCGGTCCATACCAGAGGAGCTCAAGGACCCTTAGCACCTCTTAGGGCTTTGAGTTCAAACTGCGGTGCAAGCAGTAAATACGTGGGCTACACCCCAAAACGCAGCAGCCTTTTGCAGAAGAGATTATCTAAAGCTAGGCGGACTTGGCAGAGCTGGGGAGCAACCACCGTCCAGGTGGTTGCCACGATTTCCACTCCTGATCTTTAATCCTGATACTAAGCCTTATATTTAATCCAAATATTAATAGATTATTGTCAAACTACTTGTGTGGAGACAGAGGCCCGTTGGCTTCCTGCAGCCATAGCTGGGGCCATGGAGGAGCCCAGGGTCTGCAGGAGGAGTGAAGGGGGTCGGGCATCAGAAAAACTGATGAAGGCTGCCCACGCTGAAGACGACCCAGACTGCAGGAGAACCAGCATGGAATTTCCTTGGAGAAAGCAGCTTTTTAAATTTTCAGGGGATAAAAATCTCGGGTCAGGGCACAGTGTTTTGTTGCCGTGATCACTGGAATAGCAACTCATCCCTGGAGAAGTACAGCAGGGACACAACACCCTTGTCCCCGCTTTGTCTGTTCACAGCTAAGGGGAAGATGACAGAGACCCAAAACAGAAAATGAAAGGTGCAGCGCTCGGTGGGACCCCACGTCTCCCACCCATTAAAAAGGGAAATGGATCTGGTCCTTCCTACAAGCAGAAATGGCCAAGGAGAGCCACAGCTCAGCACAGCACTTGTCTAACACCCGCTCTCATGCGGGAGATTGGTCCCATTTCCTGAGATAGGGACAAGACAGGAGGCACCCCAGAGAAGCACAAAGTTAACACAAATATATATATATTCTGGCCCTGGGGCTTCAAAACTCTGAATTTACGAAGTGTCTGAATGGTTCTTTGTTTCACGGCTCTTGAGCTCCAGCAATACATCTAAATCCACCTGCGCTCTCATCACCCTCGCTGACGGGCGAGAGAAGCCGAGGTGGAAAGGAAATAGGGAACAACGGCATCAAAATAAGATTTATTATTTAGAACCGAGATTTGGAAGAGACAGACATGGCAGATAACAACGAAAACAATACGCCAGGCTCCAGCTGCGAGAAAGGATGGTACTGAGAGGCTTATGGGCAATTAGAGATTCTGATTTTTCTGGTATCAAAAAGAAGAGTGCAAAGGTCAGAACATCACGGTGTGGAACTAGCTAAGGGGGAAGCAACTGAAGTCCTTGGGTGCACAGCACAGCAGCAGAGGGTCGGAAGAGTTTGGGGCCCAAATGTTAACGGCAAAAGCAGCACTCTTTCCCACTCCTTAGGAACAGTGCTGAACCCCATCTTTCTAAAAAAAAAAAAAAGTTGAGTAGTCCTTTCTAATAAATGATTACTTGTGAGATTATTGCTACAAACTACTTTGTACAACACCTCAACCCAGGAGACAGCTGAAACCCATCCTCAGTGAATCAAGAAAAAGAAATCTCCCACTACATAATTTTAGCTTGTTGAAGGCACTTTGAAGTCTTTTAAAAATTGCTCCAATTACCGACTCGTCTGCAGAAGGATTTTAGTCTTACATTTAAAATTAGAAGTGACTCGAGAACTGTATTTAGCTCTGGCAAGAAAACGCGGCTGGCCTATAAGAAAAAGAAAGAGGTAAAAAGGGAAGTGACAAGTACAAACTTACTCTCTGGTGAAGTCTCTGTAGTTTCTTTACTTGATTTAAGTGGATTTAAAAGAATTATCTTTACAAAAGAACTGTGAGAAATTTAAATGGAATTGGAACTTATCTTCCTTGTACTAGAATCTGAATACACGTGCCTAGCTCACCTTTTGGAAAATCACTTAAATTACAATTAACTGTGTGAAACAAAAAGTATTTGAAGGAGTGCCGCCTCCTCCTCCCTCTTCTCCGGCCGCTGCTCATGGGAACCTGGCTCACAACAGAAGGGAACAATTTGGAACAAAATCCTTTTTCCCCCAAAATAATTCTCCTTTATTTTTTTTTTTTTGCATAACATTTTTGTATTTCCAACTATAAATAAAAAAATGATTAGAAAGAAGTTACAAAATTGCGTCGAATGGACCAGAACGGCACAGAATTTCTCACACATGATAAATCACTTCCCATCTTCCTCTTCCTCCTCCTTAGCCGCAGCGGGGCCTCGCGCTTGGCACCGTAGCTGAGGGGGCCACGTGTCAGTCGCTGACGATCTCATTTTCAGAATCTAAAAAAAAAGAATATCCATATATGGATTTCACGTATAGGAGAAACCCAAACAAAACCCCAAAAGGGGCCACATGAGCTCGTGGACCCGGAGCGCGCGGAAGATGCTTCTGCCAGAGTGTGCCAGCTGCTGCGCGCGTTTCAGGTACTGCAGGGAAACAGACACCGAAATCCTCCGTTAAGACATCACCTGTGTCGTACTGAAAGCTTAGAAGCACAAACGTATTTATGTTGGTGGCAGAACCCAAGCACCTTGTGGGGTCACTCCAGAGTCCCAACTCCCGTGGGGGAAGAGCTACTCTCCTAGGAGGCAGAACTAGAGAAAGCCAGGGAAGGCGCCCCGCGTTTGTCTCGGTTTACGGGACTCTGTTGCTGAGTAAGAGGGGAGAGGGACGCAGCGCGGCGTGCCAGCCGGCGGCTGCTGCAGGGATGGTGGGGCTGCTGGGGCAAGCCGTGGGCACCGACCCTCCTGCGCCCAAAGGCTCGGCAGCACGGCCCCAGCTCACCTCCCTCGTCCGAGGGAAACGGAGCCAAGCCTAGGATCCTCCTCCCACCTGGGAAGTAGGGATGCCATGCTCCGTGCCAGCAGAACACAAGGCAGGGATGGGATCCATCAGCCTCCACCACCCGGGGCAGGCCGCAGGGCGAGATGGCCAGCCGGACACGAAAGGGTACGGAGATGCTGAGGGCTTGAGATGACAGTACCCGAATAACACGCAAGGAGCGCGCCGAGAGCACGGCACGAGGCTGGAGCAGCAGCAGCACAGGGTGCCACCACAGGGCCCCCGCATCCCACAGTACGCGCCCCACTGGTACCCATCGGCTGCGCTGGTGACACGCTCATAGTGACACGCACCAAAGCCCTTCACTCTATGGCATGGAAACACGCACGCTGTTACTGGATCTGTAAGCATCCACAGGTTTTATGTAGCATACAGTTTTTGCTAGATGCTTTCAGAAAAAAAAATGCAGCGAGTCTTTTAGAACAGCAGGGAGGGCAAGGGACAGCGGGGAAAAGCACACCGTGCAGATGTCGTCTGTGTTGGCCATAGCTCCTGGTGGGTCTCCATGTGGCAGGCTTTGCTTTTATTAAATGCGGTCCCAGTTTTCTCCCTCCTGCATTTCTTGCTCTGCCTGCTCGTAGGAAGAATCACTTTCAAAGGCTGTAAAATCATGTCTTGATTGCAATTCGTCCCCGAGCTTCTGATCAACATCTCTTCTGCAGGTCCACCTGAACCCACCACCGTTCTCAACATCTGCTCGCTATTGATAACCAGCATTTGGCACAGGAGTTCATCCAGGAAAACAAACCAAGGCAAAATTAATGATCTCCAGGTAGTAGGGAAAAGCCTTAAGAGAGCATCGGGCCTGACCCCTGGTTACACCACCCGTCAGCCTAAACCAGAGCAAGCTCTCCTGGTGGAAACCCTTGCAGATGCGTAGCCCATGTCCCACGGACAACCTCTTCACTTCTTACTCTGTAGGCCATCTGAACTTTCAAAGACCAAAAGGGCTACAGCACTGAAGAGATCAGTGAACTCTGTTATATGCAAAATTCTCTCTGTGCTGGGGAGAACTATGGGGAAAGGGCGGTGATCGCACACCTTGTATCTGCTGACTAAGAGCGAGAACGGTATTAGATATAGCCTATCTAGCCTGATAAACAAAAACTGCATGCTGAGGAAGTTTTTACCTTATTTGGAAAGTAAGTAAAAAACCCAACAACACACAAGTAAACACTTTTTTGGTGTATTTCATCTCAGACCTAAGGAGCGCCCGTTTGAGAAGGACTGGCAGCTAGTTATTTCTTCTTAAATTTCCTAGGTTTTTAGAAGGTGTCAAAGCCCTGCATATCCCAGAAAAACTACAAGAGACACAAAAAAGTCCCCAGAAGAGTGGCTCAGGTGGCTCTCACCATGCCCGTCCTGTCCCTTGAAGCTCCTCGAGAGCAATGATGCTGTAGCCGCACTCAGTGCTGCCTCGATAATGACAGGCAAAGTATGGGGATCTGCTCCTTTCCAAGGGGGAAAGAAAAAAATCCTAACTTTTCCTTCTGCCTTGTTAACGTGCAAATACACCACCACACTAAATATACGCTGTGCCTCCATCCAGTGGCACTACATCACAAGAAGTTAATCCAAGCTTCCCTTGCTCAGCAGAATTTGAAAAGCCAAGAACTCGTCACAAGGATTTCACTCTTAAAACAGATACTTTTATCAAAATATTGGGTCGTCTTTCTATGCATAGCTTCTCCACGCCTACCAAGAAAAATCTAAAGCTTAATGAGCCTTTGCACGTACTGCTGAAAGCTTGCATTACACAGCCTCTAAACTTTTTCAGGTGAAAGTTATTTCAAGGGAGAAGCTTTACAGTCAAAATATAGATCCAAGCGTACACAGCAACAATCTTGATAGTACACTACATCTATCGCTCTGAAAAAAAAAAAGCAGAAAGGACCAAATAATTTACAAAAGTTGCTGCCTCTTGCTATAAGCCTGACTTTCAGATGAATCAGTTACAAGTAATCTACTGACACGGCTGATGTCAGCACCACAGTACATCTGAATCCCTCTGAGCAACAGATTTGTTCATGAAGCAGAGTGTGTAACCTGACAGCTGCTAAAATCCATTTCATTATGTTGCACAGTTCTGGAGCTTATCTGCATTAATAAAAGAACCAGCACGGTCAGGGCTGGAACATCACCTTCTTGCTGCATCTGCAGGGACGGCTCCACAAACAGACCTACCTGAAAAAGCAAATATTGCCCCAGTCAAAAGTCACCCACACCTGTAAGTCACAACACGATTCCCATCTGATCGACAGTTCATTTCAGGAGTATATAGACAGGAAAATAATTATATTTACCAGGTCGCTTCAGAAGAAACACCACAAGGCTCAGCACACCAGACAGCTTGCCCGAATACTCAACTGAAGGCTGCCCAAGCGCCAGCCAACCACAGCCCAACACCACAAAGAAATGCTCCTCAAGGATTCAATCAGTAACAAACAACCACAGCAAGAAACTCCACATGATTATGGTTTTGCTCTTTTATAAGTTCAATCCCAGAGCAAGACATTCATCCGTGACAACGAAGAACGCCTGAACTCCCTGCTCGTATATTCTGCCCACATTCAGCAACCATGCTCCTCTCCAGCACTGCCATCCTTCTCCACAAACGTCACCAGAAATTGAGGACTGAGAAGGGCAGACGAGGAACCGGAGAATGCCGGGAAACCTTACTAAGGTATTAAACACAGTTATGAACTATTCCATTTGTGACTTCTGTCCCCAAGCCAACGCTTTCAACAGCATCGACGGAAAACTCAAGTGGGGGCTAGTTGGCAGCAAGGCAGAAAACTAGGTAGGTTTTTGCCATGTTAGCTAACATCAGAGACGTTAATCTTACTCAAAAAGACTTGAACCCTTTGCTTAATTAGGGGGGGTCACAGGGAAGGCAATGCTGAGGGCAAATCATTTCAGAAGGCAGACTTCTGACTGCAACTCTCCAAAGCCAACTTCCAAAGAACGTAGGAGAATGGATGTTTTTCCTACTCAAACATGCGCTAACTGAACAATACCGACACAGACCCGCCAAGCGCTAAGTCCACAGGGCTTGCTTGGAAAAATTCTGTATCTTTTTTGGAATTGAAACTGGTGCACTGGGACCACAAAAAAAAACCCAACCCCAAAGCAAAACAAGAAACTTGAAGGGAAAGAGCAACTATTGACAAAGCCAAGTTAAACTAATGGCTGATTCAAAAGTATTAGTGATTTCCTTCCGCAAATACCAAATGGCAAAACCTGCAACTTGATTAAGAAGCTCATTTCAGAAATACTGCCGTTTAGCACAAGCGCGGCCTATGCCCAAACACAAATATCTCTGTAGGAGCAAAGAGATCGCCACACGTGGCCTATTCGATACCAGCCAACCTCAAATATTTCAGAGACAAGTAAAGAAGTTATACAGTAGACAGCAAAAAAGCAGCACTTCGGAGACAGGCGTAAAGTAATAGTTAAGTAGTATTTCCTCTTTAAAGTTGTGGAATGAAGACCAGAGTTATACAGGCAAAGGAACTGCAAGAGACAATTTTACATCATTCTTTTGAATTAAATCTGTGTCAGGGAGGGTTGAGTCAGGATTTGCAGAAGAGCCTTAGACCGTCCCAACATTTCTCCCTGCCATCTCCGGCTCCCTGCTTTGCATCCCCGCGGCAGACGCGCAGTGCTGGCGGCAGCGGCTCTCCTCCCCGCCCAGCCCCGCTCCAAGCAAGCCAGGGATGTGGTGGGAAAACGGGATGTGCTTACGCATTTAGATACTCCATCATGATGTACGGCAATCCAAAAGCCAAATTAATGGCATATGGGCAAACTTAATTTGGCATTTCCGAACTACTGGGCGCGTGACTTGGCAGTTTAAAACAGTCTTTCAATATTTTTATTAAGTTTCTGTAACTTCTGAGATACTGAAAATTGGGGGATCTGTGAACTGCCCCATCAAAACTTTTTGTTTCAAGTGGAGGATCCATACTGAGTTCACACACGTCCTTGCAGAGCAGCGCTAGGAACGTCGGGAGATGGCAGAGAGAGCGGACACGGCTGCTGGCGCGCAACCGGCAAGGCAAGGAATTCTACCCAGCAGGGTTTGCCCCCTGTTCGCCGCACATCAAAGCAATATTCAGAGTCAGGAATAAAATTAGTTCAGTTCTGGGATCTGCAGAGTATGGGTACAGACCCCCACACCTCCGATGGCGCAGCCCAGACCCCTCAGGTCCCTCTCACCCCTTTGCTCACCTTTTGCTCGAGAAGTTGCCCCGTTTATTTCATCTCATGTCATTTGCTTAATTGCCACTGAGGGTCAGAGCACCCTTTGAGAGGATGGAGTGTAAGAAAATGTAGCTTGAAGTTCATAGTCAGAAGAACTGCAGCCAAGACGGCGATCACAAAATTAAAGTAATGAATACCGAAATGCAAACGTCAACCTCTGAGCCGTTATTTGGCCCCCAGTACCAGCTAAAGAAGCAATAGTTAGGAACGCACCCACTAGAGATTTGGAAGCAGCAGTGAAGCCCTGTGGGCAGAGGCTGCCCACCCTGCCCCTCGCCGGCTCTGCCGGGGCGCACGGCGCAGCCGCCGGCCTGGGACGGGTGGGACATCCCAGGGCACCGGCTTCCCAACGCAAGGCAGCACAGACAGCAACGCCGCAGGGCTCGGGGGCACAGGAACACAGCGGCAGAAGTATCCACCTCTTCCTGTACCTCCTTTCCTAATTTCTCCAGTAGCCTACAGCAATGACAGCCACCGCCCAAGAGGCTGCTTGCGGCGGGGCCAAATTTCATATCTTCGCTTGCTCACATTTAAACGATGCCAGGATCAAGTTAAAAGGGCTTCCCTAGGAGAGACAGAGTCCACGCGCCTCTTTCGTCACATCCCAAACTCCACCGTCCTCGTGTGCACCACCAGCAGCACCGAAGGTACCATCTGCTTACAGGAACCCATGTAATGTTGCAGCCCGCCCTGCGCTGCAGCAGCGTAACCCCAGAAATACCGCAGCCAGCAGGGGATTTCAAGCAATGTAACCTGCGAGGTGGCACTACGCCACTTCTGGAGCGCCGCGTCACTTCTACAGCTGCCCAGAGGTGGGGACGTGTCAGTTAACGGGCAGAACCTGAGAACGAGAGGAGGCATTGCATCTGCTCCTTCTACCCAAGTCAAGGGGTAAGAGTCTGGAAAACAAATGTAGAGTTACCCGGAACAGTTGGGAATGGACACAATTCTATGTTTTAGAAAAACACCGGGTTTTTCACACAATTTTCAAGCACAAAATGTTTATTTTTCTTCTTTTTAATCTATACAATTTCTCGGGGTTTTTAGTGCCACTGACTTTGTCAGTATACAAGGGATGGACTATACAACAGGCAATAGCGACATAAACTGTAAGATTCAGTGCAAGCCGAAGGAAAACTGGTGTGAGAACATTATTTTCCATGTTTGCTCATGAAGCATACAGACATGAATCTAAAAAACCCAAACAAATTAAAGATACATATTACAGAGAACAGAAATCTCTTACTACAGTAAGTATTTTTGCCCAGGCAGAAGACTCTGCATAATTGTCTATAAAATTCAATTCTAACTGAATTGATGGAATAATATATTCAAAGGGTACAAACAAAATAATTTAGACAGATATAATGCTCAAAGTACAATAGAACTATACAATTCACAGCTTGGCAGCACAAGACATCTCTGCCCTTCAGCAGACGATATAAATTGTCATCGCAGTAGAGATACAGAGCAACGTGCCTTCAGGCATGAGCGCGGGGTTCGGGACCTGAGCCTGCAACGCCCTCCCTTCACGCTTTGGAGGGAAAGGAGACTTACCATCAGCAAATCAGTTTTAGTGGTTGTCTTGTGCCTTTAGACCGAGAGGTGGTGCAGGCGGAGACTCTACGCATAGTAAAATGGGCAAAAAAAGCAACTTTTGAACAGGAGAGAGGTGCCCGTGCCACCTAGAGTGCAAACTTAATCACAACTTCAAAAAATAAAATAAAAATTCCAAACAAAAGGTGGCGAGACTCCAAAACTGAAGTATCAGATACGGAAAACAAGAGCTTCACATTTTTATTCCGGTTTAGCGTGAATACTGCTAGCACATCAGTGGCAAAACACCATTCTTAACCTCAGTGGGCGAACCGAAGCCAGAACGCACGCGAGTGCTGTACTTACAGGTAACCTGGAGACGTGCTCTCCTGCAATCGAGGTTTCAGTTAGATTATTTTTTTTTTTTTCCACTTATGAAACATGCATGAGTTTGTAATTTAACTAAATGAAAAAAGCCCAGCAGGGGAAAGAAAATGTAACCCAATTTGCTGCTGATCCAGAAGAAAACAGTATTTGCCTGCCTGTTAGAGAAGTAAGTTGCTGTCTACAACAACTTTACCAAAGACTGGGGAAGAGAATGAATTGCACTGCCCGAAGCTATTACCTGTCCTTATATACAACGTACTTGGATCGTTCTGTAAATGCTCCTATTTTAAAAATGTGCATTTCACTACTCCTTGTACAAACACAAACAACTTTTTGATCGGCATCTCAAACAAACCTCACCTCACAATTATTATTATTTTTTTTTAAAAGCTTCAGAAGAAAAAAATTCAACCCATGAATTAAAATAAAAGCATTTACAGCGGAATGAAACCAATGAAGAGCGTCAACTGTAAACCTTCAAGGTCTTTGCAAATAAAAAAGAACTTCAACTCACGAGCAGATTGTAAATAAAATACACCTTTCAAATAATTTTACATCTCTTTCCAGCTGGAACTGAAAAGCTGAAATTCAAGGCACTGTACTCCTGCAGGGGTTAGTACAATTTTCTAGTCATCAATTCAAGTACATCGACTTTAAGGATTCGCCAGGTGTAAAACATCAGAACACAACAGAATAAAGTGTCTGCAGCAATAAAATAGAAGCAAATATTGCCAGAACAAACGGACTTATCTTTTGTGAAACCCTTTCACAGTGATTGCTGGATGCAGTGTATGGCTGTGTACGCTGGCGGGCCTGGCCCGCGCCCCCGCCTCCCCTCCAACACCGGTGGCATCTACAGATCAACCCCGCCACGTGCTGACGCCGAGACCATCGGTACCCGTGGCAAAGCAGCCAAGCTATGTCATCCGCAGGCGGGGGCCCGGCGGCTCGGCAGCAGGGGGCCGCAGCGGCCCCGGGTACATCTGCAAGCAGGTTGCGCCGAGGGGCGAGAACCGTGCAACACCGGGACCTCCTGCCATGCCGGGCTGCGCCGCCGGCCCCGACCACTGCACGCCGTAAGCGGGCGTAGGGAAAACTCCGCCGTACTGACAAAGAGGCATCACATAAGGTGTCACCGTGCCAGAGCGGGGCCCTGGCATAGGCACTGGCAGGGACGGTGGAGCTCCAGGACCTAATGCAGCGGGCATGGGGCAAGACGCCGGAAGAACGCACTTTTTCCCCAATCCCATTCTTACTGAATTAACCTATGGAAAGAAAAATACAGAAAGCGTCGCTATTAAGCTCCTCTTTGCCCACGTGCCGCGGGCAGCACTGGTGTGCCAAGACACGCATGTCCATGCCGCTCCCCCAGCCATGTCCATGCCAGTCCCCGTCACCGACAGCATCCCTGCCCTGCATCCGCCGCCGGGCACTGCCAGCACAGGGATGCAGGGCATCCTCGGAAGCTTAAGGGGTGGGGTTTTCTTTCTTCTTTTCTTTTTTCCCCTTTGTTTTTTAAAGACAAAAAATTTGGGAATTAATAGGAAAGGTTGATACAGGGAAGAGGGGAAAACTGTCTGAATATAAACTTAATATTTAAGGAGGCAGGAAGCATCGCTGAACAGGGGAGAGCTGAACGCCAAACAAAAAGCCATGAAAAACCTTGAATGTCTAGAGTAACCCAAGTATCTTTTACTCTTGTTCTTATGCATAAAAGTAACTAAATTAAACTAAATGCAGAATTAAACCAAATCATTAAAAAACCCCCAAATCTTGCAGAAAAAAAACCCAAAACAAATCTTGCAGAAAAAAAAACCCCAAAACAAATCTTGCAGAAAAAAAAA
>RSEF01000012.1:7069807-7097621 GCA_003993805.1 Himantopus leucocephalus | reverse complement strand
TAGTTTTTTGAAAGGAAAATCATCACCACATTACAGAAAAACATTCTAAACAAACACAAAAATCCCCACACTGAGGGAGGAAAAGATCTCATCGAGAATACTAAAAATCCCTGTAGGCTTATTATTCTGAATGGCTTTTCAATTTCCAAAACCATACTGGAAACCATTGCTGGATTTGACTTGTGACAGCGAGTCCAGTTAATGATTTGGTGGAACTTAAAATCCTGATGAATGTAANTAAAGACACGTCCTGGATGCAGAGAAAGCTTGGAACTTCTCACCTCTCAGATGCGCTTAACTAGTAGGAACTTGCACAGCATGGATAAATAAAACCTTATAGACAAAATTTCTACTTAGAGAGATAAAGACTCACCACAAAAGGCTACTGCAAGCAAGCAAAGAAAATAAAATGTAATAGAAAACGAGCAACCAAAGAATACTATAATTTAAGATATTAAGAAGCGTAGGAAGGCAATGAGAATTGCCGAAAGGGGAGCATGAGCTGGCAAACGTAGTTTCTATCGTAAGTGAAAGATGCACTGCAAGATAAAGCAAAGCCACTTGGTAACGGAGAGTTACCAAGGGCAAGTACTGCAGGCAATCTAGGGAAGGCACAGTAAGTATAGAAAAGTTTACCTCTGCTGTCAATCAGGATAATGATGTCAAACATGAAGCAGGATGCTTTATAGGCATAACGCTATGGAGAAGAGAATTCCATCAAATGGGGGATAAGCCCCAGAAGCCTGAAAAAAAATTCAAGCTGAGGAGAACCAAACCGTTCCCAGCCCAGACTGAAGGAACACTAACTAACAGGAGTGTTTTCGAGTTGGTCTGGGATTGTTTTAATGTTGAAAGTGGTATGAGACATTCAGTAGGCAGCAATGTGTTACTGGCTTCAACGGTATTCCTGATTCCACAGCAAGTTATGAAAGTAAATGGAAAGCAGAACAAAATGCAACATAAGAGAAAGTTGATCATAATAAAGGCTTAAGACAAAAGAATACAGCAGATCCCCATGTTTTATCGTAACTTTAAGAAAACTGCAAGAGACAACTGAAGTGGGAGAAACTTTGCAAATTGTGACACAGAGTAGCAAACCATTTTCCCTGTCTCCTATAACAGGAAAGAGTACGGGGCATCATACGAAATTAATAAGAAGCAGGTTGAAAACAAAGAGAAGGCAGCAGGTCTTTGTGCAATTCATACCGAGCAGCAGAAGAGCTGACCTTGTGATATTGAGTACTAAAAGCTTGCCTGGATTCAAATTCTTGGAGCACGTATTCACCAAGGGCTATTAAGCAACAAGAAACCACCTTTGACTCAGAAAGTTCCTAGACTGCAGACTGCTGCAGCCTAGGAGCATAATTTCATGCCTGATGAGTTCCTGTGCCTCCATGAAGCATCTGCTATTGACTGCTTAAAAAGCAAAATACTGGGTTAAATATATCGTCCTAGTAGAGATGGTCTGTTGTACCTGCACTCCAGAAGATCTTCCCATGTAACTGATCGGGGGGGACATTGGAGGACTTGGGGAGTCTTTATCAGTTCCTTTGCCTCATTAAATTACTAGCTCTAGTCCCTCCGATTCACTTCCAGAGCATTTACACCCAAAGCAAACGCCAAGGAAGAAAAGCGTAAGCTATGGTATAATGATGCAGAAGAATACACAGATAAAAAATTGGTGATCGTACATTTAGTTTAAAATTTATAAAATTGTTTCCCAAACCCTCGAGCAATGACTGGAAGAAGCTTTCAGTAGAAACAGTGGAACAAACAACTACTTTAAAGATTCAGGTTGGTCATAAAAGAGATCATGTGCCATAGTTTCCTTTAAAAGCAGCGGATCCCACACACCAAGGCAAAAGATCCTTTCAAGTTTTACAGTGCTAATCCATCTTATGTTCTGGAGCCTGTCTTTCATCTCCTTTGATTTAGAAGGAGTACAAATATTAACTTATGCTCCATGGTGATGCACGGACCAAGGGCCAAGGAGAAGTAACTGCTACGGCACAGAAATTAAAGCAGAGATGTTGTGGGTTTCGATTTTGAAGACACTTGTGGTTGTAAAATGCTTAGAAAAGTCACAACCATTACACTTGTTTTCTGTACTTTTCTATCCCTCTTGCATTTTGAATGTACGTACAACTGCTTGGAAACAACAAATCACATAGATCAGAGCATTAGCTATAAATAAGTATATCTTTCTTTGGTCTTAAAACCTGAATTCTTTCCAGGGGAAAACTGTAATTAGTATGACATGGGGGCTTTTAGCAGATGTGAAACCGGATAGATTGAGCTCTCATATGAATAGCTTGAAACGAGGTCTGCCTTGCATGGTTTGTAGTAATGGAGAGGAAATTGAGCATTAAATACAAATCAACAATCATTCATTTCACTGCAGCAGTGGAGCAGCAGAGCTGGTGAAGTCACTCTTTTCAGCACCTTGCATCCTGCTGGACTTTATTTACAGCACCGGAGCTCCCATCTTTGGAAACGGCCACCTACAGGGTAACTCAAACAAAGAATGATTAAGAGAGAAAGCAATTTAAGGTTCAATTTTTATACACAAACATCAGAGAAGCGACATTTTCTTTGCTTGCAATTTATGATGGGTCTTTAGATATATTCATTAAGCTATCATTCTAACAGCCTGAAGTGAGGTCAACGTGGCATAGTACTGCAAGCCGCGATAACGGTAGATATTAGCTGGATACTTGTACAATATGTGAAGTCAGAAGATTTATGGGTTTTCTAATCCAAAGACTGACCTGACTCTCCATTTAAAAGTTGAATAGGAAGTTGAAAATCCCTCCTAATGTTTTTGAGAGGTGTGAGGAGACGAGGAAAGCACCTGCAATGCATCACTCTGTTTAGATTGCAGCATGAAACACTGGATATGCTGGCTGCAGTGGTCTCTGCGTAGAGGGAACAGACAACAACAATCAAGGAGTTCACTGCTCATTATGTGTGAAGAGAAAAATGGAATGCTATCCCCTGAAACACCAGAACGCTCTCGAGGTCAACAGCTCTAAAAAGCTGCCATAAAAAAAAAAAAAGAAAAAGAAAAAAGAACAAACCCCTGATTTAAGCTCTGAACAGTTCAAGTTCATTCTAATGTTTGCATATAATTCTTTGTACAATTAAAAAAAAAGTTAATATTTTGCTATTTAACTGACATCTGTGATGTACAAAAAGTAACTATAAGTTGCAGAAAAAAGCAATATCTTAACTGTACATACTATAATTACTCTTCACAGTGTTTTCTGGAGAGAGGACAATGCCAAAATAATGCTATTTTCTTATCAGATTTCATTCCGCCTGTCAAAAGTTGCACCACTCCCAAGGCCATCATGACAACGACATCGTTATTCATGAGGTTTGCCTCAGAAGCTGCCAGATGAATTTATAATAACCCCAACGTCTCCTGGGAAGTAATCAGTGTGTCCCCCTCCCTGAGCTCTTTCCTACAGCCGGATCGGTTCTCTGCCCTGACCCACTGGGGCTTGCCGCATGTGGTCCTGTCCACCCGCGAAGCACCCTGCCGCTCATACTGCTGTGTGACGCAAGAAACACCATAGAAGGGATTTCAAACAAAAACACGGCCTAAAATTCCTCCTGGGAAGAGGATGACCCAACTCACTCGCTATTTAGTTAAATAATTTGGGAGGCGAAAAAAAAGTCATTGTTTTTCCCGACCTGATTACAAGCGATTGCAGAGCTAACAAATGCCACGAAACCTCAGCCATGCTGCTCTTTACGCAGTGTTCTAGGAAACTGGAGTTATTGAACTTAAAAGAAAATCTCCTTTAAACACAGCTATCTTAGAAAATAAAACATTATGAGTATGAGGGCAAACATAGGTACTTCTAATGAAAGTCGAAATAAGAATTTGATAAATCCAAATGAGAAGATTTAGAATTGAAAACTATGTAAATCTAAGAAGTATCATTAGGAGCAATAATAATTTCTGAGTTAAAATGGTATCCATGTTTATCGCACAACGTGCGCATTAGATTTATGAATCACAGGACAGGAAATCTAATGACTATTTTTGTGTTGCATCCATAAAATATTTATTTTTAAAATAATGACAATAATAAATGTTATTTTATGTACTCAAAATCGAAAGATCTACCTTAGAGCCAACAGGGTCTATAAACTTTTTGTGTATGACTAAAAAGCCAGAGTCAAAGAGATGCTTTAAAGATGTGTCTTCAAGTGATAACTGAAAAAGTGAAACAGTTGCAGAATTTCTAACATTGTGAGCATTATGTGTGGATTTTCATCAGATTCTGCATACTGCAACTGAGTTCATCAGTCTGTTTTTAGCCTAAACTGAGAAAAATCTATGTAATTATCAGCTCAATAATGAAATCCTAATTTCATGTTCACTTACAATCTTCATTGTATATTAATTTTTTACAAATAGAAGCTTAAGCTGAGAAGCATAATTATAACCCTGCACATTCAAATGTCTTTTTAAAAATTCATGTTTGAAAAGAAGTCTGTGATTCAAGAGGAGACAAAAGGAAATGGAAGACATCTTGCAACTTTTGGCTGAGATTTAACAAAAGTTCTTAAAACCAAGTTTGCTTTTTATTCATTTAAACAGAGCTTGATAATATGTAGGACTGCATACAAATAAGCATTTTAATTCATGTATTAATTGCAGTTATTGTAAATAAGCATCATTAGTCTGCCAGCCATTTAAAGTAGTAGTACGTCTTTGTGAATCACAGGACTGTAAGAAAGAATTCTCTGTTCTCCTTTCACCTGATGAAAAACTTGTAAGCAAAGCAAATCAGCCCCCAGATGAACCAATTTTTACTAAAAGGAAATCTTTTTGAATTTTTCTTCCCCAGATAACTAGCATAACAAGAACTTTTTCAAGCACACACTTTTATGTCTATCCACAAACAGTCCTCGTGAAGTATTGTCATTTGATGCTTTATTTCGGCCCTTAAAAGGTGATACAAGTCCAACAGAATGAAAACTACTGAGCAATGGCTAGAACATCCCCAATTTATGAACAATAACTAACCTCAGTCATGATGCTCGCTACTGATGTACAAGAAACTTGGTGACCTCAGGGGTTCCATCTCTCTTGTGGATGCTGAAGGAGATTGAGATAATCTCCTCATTCCTGGTTCAGGGAGGGTTTTCTCAAAAGAGAACAAGAATATGACAACCCCCTGCCCATTCCTCTCTCTGTCCTTGATTTACTGCATGTGAGCACCACTTACACACAAATACATGTTCAGGATGCCTAAAAGAAAATTCCAGCACTGCTTATTGTTCACTGTGAAACAGTTCATCAGCAAGCTAAGAGGCAAGTTTAGCAAGACAGCCAAAAAAATCACTTTTTTTTTTTTTTTCAAAAACACTGAAAACGTTGGTGCTTCAGCCCCAACAGAGTGATATCAGGTTGTCTGGGCTGGATGGAGGAATTTCAGAGTATTTTCACTGAAAAAAAAAAAAGAAAAAAAAACCCCAAACAAAAACAAACCAAAAAAACCAATCCTAAGGACTTGAAATGCTCATTTCATTAGCAGTACCCTCTCATTATAAACTTCCTCATCAATATGAAGTTCTCTAATTGTTGAAATGAATGTCATACTCTACAGACCAAGTCAAAACACCTGATGGAAATAAAAAAAAAAAAAATTCACAACAACAAACAACAGTAAAAGGAAACAGCTGACAAGCACAGTAACGCTCCGCCACAAGGTAGAAAGAAGAAATAAACAGAAAAGTGGACATTTAAACAGAATCCCAACTTCAGCTTTCTTGGTACGCTGCCTCAATACTGAGACTTAACTCTGACAGACTGAGCAGATGACGCATGACTTGGAGAAGTCGGATAGGGTATGGTTATTCACCAATAAGCATAACACAAGAAACATGGGGAATCCCATTTTTTGGCTAAAAAAAGGAGATGATTTTCACATTTTAATTACATGTGAATTCATTGCTATGGAATGGGCTTTATCTTTCCGTAACAGTCCACTAAGATCATGGTTGATGTTCAGTAAATGAAGGTCGTTCCCAAATCAAGCACACACAAACACGTAAAAGTCTGCATAAGCTCCAAAAGTGACTGAAAATAACCAGTAAACTAAACATTTACTCATATCGTCCAGAAAGGATGCAAATCTATATCCAGTTACAGATGATGCACTGAGAGAACTCTGTATCGTTCGCCACAGTTAAGACTCTCGCCTATTGTTTCGACACTATGGACACCTGAGAGTCTTATCGCATATTTTCAAACCATTACAAGAGCCACTCTTTACTGCAGGAGGAAACTGAATAAGTAAATCATCAAGAAATATGATTAATAGGTTTTTACTTAGAAATTCACTGAGCCTTCACAAGTACAGCAAGTCTGCAAAGACATTCCTCATCATCAAACCCAAGGGCAATGATCCTGCTCTGCAAAAATATTATTTGGGAGCCAAGAATCACTTGCACTTCTCCATTCTTGGGGCTGCCGAGTTCTGATGATAATTGAATTAATGACAGCCGGGCATTAGTGAGGTCCATGGGTGGCCGTTGCCATGCACCCTTCCCGCAGCATGGCCCATCGCCTTGGCTCGAGGAATGGCACTGGGAGGGGAGGCAGGACAAGTGGGGGTGTGAAGTGCTGTCAGGAGGAGCTACATCAGCTACACGTCAGCAAAGGACCATAATGCATGGAGGTAAAAGCCAAACGCTTCGATCTCGATGCAGTTTTAACACCACTGGAGGAACAAACAGCAATGAGGATTTGTACCACGACAGCTGCAAGATACAACCATGGGCTGACTTCTTAGCCAACAAACATACACGTTCCTGACACTGACGACTTAGGAGATGCTGCGCAAATACTGACAACATCAAAGGCAGAATTAAATGAGCACTGATAAAAGATCGCCAAAACAACATCCAGTTCCCCTGCCCTCCTGTTCAGAATGACAGCCTTTTTGATTTTGGCAACTGCACGTCTTAGCAAAATAGCGCAAGGAGGAGCTCTCATACTTTCCGACTTGGTCGTAACAAGTATTATAAAAGCTGAAACAAAATTATAAACGTATTAAAGCTGTTGGGTGTTCAGGATGATAATGGTTAAAAGGATCTCTAATCTGAAAGGTTTCACGCTCTGAAAATGATCAGAGTTAATAAAATCAGATGCTTTCAAGAAAAAAATTGCAGCCAATTCTTCGAATGTCTTGCTGCAAAGTACTTAACGTTTTCTTCTTGCAATCCTCTTGTGTTTCTGTTAAGGCAGCACTGATGAATCCCAGTCCTAGATCGGGCAACTCACGCACAGGCCTCTCTATTAGCATTTATTTAAAAGACAACCCCAGCCCCCAAGGCCTACTTTCAGCAATAAAAAATGAAAGACGACGAAATGTTTCTGACTTCTGTAAGATTATCAAGACTGCACAGTTTCTTGTAATCACCAGAAGAAATTAACAGGACGAACCCTCAACCAGTTCTGTACACCACTCTTCACCGCAGTATGATCTCACCTAATAAAATTAAAATCAGGAACACGTAATGGAAGCAACCAGGTTTTCAGACACATGAAAGTCAACAGGAACCATGTCTGCTTATGCTTAGACTGTCTTTAGTCCATTATGTGTGCTCTGCTACGACCGAATAAGAATCCCACTTATCCAGCAGGAGCTGTCGCCAGAAACATAAACATCACACCACCTCGGGACCGGGTCAGACTCTCAATGGCAACACACGGGCATCGGCTGCGCGTTGCTTGGTGGAGCCGAACTATTACGAACAACTCCTGTAAACGCAGACCTGATGGCTTCTCTGCACGACTTTTATGTCTAGCACTGACAAGTGCTACTCGGGGAAAAACATTTTTGATTCTTCTTTTTCCTAGACAGATTTAGAAAAGAAAAAAAATAAAAAGCAGTGCTCATTTTGGAATGCGGGCAATAAAGATCATTACCCTCAGTACTGACACCTTGTATAATTTGAAAAATGATGTGACTTTTGGGTAAACATGAACATGCCATAAAGAAGGTGTTCTTACATTAATTAAAAAAAATCAAGTCTACAGGCTGGGTAATGAGCCAGAAAAAGGCCTGATTTTTAAAACATGCGTTACAAGGCATGAATTATGTCCTTAGCTATTTGAAGGTATTTATTGCCTGTATTTTTTTAAACCTATAGAATCAGAGGCTATCTTCAGAAAGCAAGAAAACATGGAATAGATATACTTTATTATGTATTTTAAAACGCCATTCATAAATCGGTAAATCAATTTGAGCCACAATATAGCATGCAAATTGCCCCATTTATACACAGGGAATAAGAACTGCTGAGCATGCAGGAGTCTTAACAATCATGGGAACTTTTTTGTGGGCTTTAATGAGCCACGTGTCTGAGCAGAGTTGATGGGAGTCTTGCTGAGTAAGAATTAAGTGGAAACCTTGGGGCTTGTCACTGATACAGGTGCAAAGTACGGCTCAGAAATGGTTTGCAAGAAGCCCTCAATGAAGGCCTCGGAAGTTGGCCAAATAGGCGGAAATAACATCGCTTAAAAAATTCACTAGAAATACCGTGAAATTGGATACCACACATTACCATACTCAAAAAGTTGAGAGTCTATTTGTTTAATTTGGATGAGTTTTCAAATAACTCGGAACTAAAGTAATCTATAGTGGGCACAACAACATGAAGGAAATACTGAAGCTGGTGTGTCATACGCCCTTCACCGTAGCTGTTGAAACAGGACTTATAAATGCATCTGAGGGGCCTGTGCTAGACATGCCAAGGCACATTTTCTCAGTGAATGTTTTTCAAAGCTTATGCAAAGCCAATAAAAATGGAAGTGACAATTTAAAAAACAATTTAGGCTCAAAATGAAATTATTTTTCTCTACAGGGAAAGAAACAGAGACAAAGAAAAATAGAAAGGATATCATGAAGTACAATTGTTATTTATTCATAATATACAACTCTAGGTACGTTTGAGCTCAAGCAAAGAGCAGACTGACTACCTAAACATAACCGATATCTTGGCTTCAATTTCACAATCACGGATTATTTATACTTTTCACAGTCATCACTTTGTAGCACGATTCTTAGGCCTTAATGCATCGAACGGCTCCTTGGTACCTTCAGGTTTCATCAATACGTTCTGCCCCACCGGCATCAATGGAGCCAAGACAATTTACATCCCGTGAGAATCTGGATCAAGGCTCAGGTAACGCTGAATTATCTTACTTCTTTGGCTATTGAAAAAGTACAAACCGTACATTATAAATTGACTTGATAAAAAGTTCTTACCCTCTCCTTTAGCATGAGGAAGCCTGTGGGAATACGAGGTGTGGGAACATGAGCAGTGCCGTATTCCAGAAACTCCCACATAGGGCAACACCGAGTTGGCTGCTGATTCAGGCCCCAGCAGATCAGGGTGGCTTCCCCAGGACATCTCCAGAAGAGATGTGCCTCCAGCAGAGCACAGTTACTTTGCAAACATCAGTAGCTCTTCAACAAAGCTCTAGAGGCACTGGCTTATCTGACGGATTTTTTTTTAGTTTCACTGTGAACATTTCCGCACAGGCAAATACGGCTGTAATGGTAAAGTTTTATAAAAAAAAAAAAATCCATGAAACAGTCAACACACTCCCACGTGTAGGCTGTTCGACAATTGCTCTCAAAGCACAAAGAACCTGCCTCACATTCATGGTCACCAGCATTCCTGCACTCATTTTTTAATTCTTTTTTTAAACAGAAACAGGTATACCACTATCTTCACTTACACTTTGTTCACTTGTGTCTTTTTTCCACCTCACTGATATTTGCACTTCATTTCATGCCCCTTTATGGTCTCTGTTCACTTTCCCTCCTCTGGGAAACAGAATGCCTGCTCCATGGTATGAGGTGGTTCTCTATGAACTTCTAATCAGTCAAGGAGCTCCATCTAAGTGCAATTCCAGAGACAAATTGATCCAGAAAATGTTAGGATTACATATTTTTTTTTAATACTCACCAAACAGATATGTATTTAGCACTGAGAAGCCCAAACGTGTTTCTCTGTTGCGCAACAGACCCTGTACTCTACCCTGGGCCCAGCAGGCAGCCCCTGTAACATCTGCTGGTCTGCAGTATCAGGGTATGCCAGCAAAAGCCTCTGAATACCCAAATCTTCTCATTTTCAAATCTCCTAGCCAAAATACACGTGACTAGCATGTACAATGTACAACTTCAGAGATACAGGTTCAACCAGCTATAATATGCTGTTACCTGGCGGTCCACAAGCATAGGTCTTAAGTGAGAATGACCTTGGATGGAGAGCAGCAGCATGACAACACCAGGCAGTAGGTACCTGTACACCCTTTCTTCCTCGTGTCCCCTGTGTGGAAGGGACCAGTCCTACAGCAGGCACAGCAAACTGACGGCAGTGCCCACCACAGGAGGGGTTCACATTGGCGTTCCTTCACTTGTGAAGAACCTCTCCGTCTGGAGCAGCCTGGCTTCTGCCTAAGTCATCTCAACTAATCGTTGGCATTAAGCATAAAGAGAAACAAAGCAACAAATCATAACAATGGAAGGCCGCCATCTTAAAGAAGAGCCAGCTCGCCCCGGTCTTAGAGTGAGTTAAAACACACGATCTGCAAATTTTCCATTTCATCAAATCCTGCTAATAGAATTCTACAATCTGGTAGTTTAAGCTGCACGTTAGAAAAAGCCAGGGAAACATTTGCTTTGGCACTGGCAGGTTCTCAGATTTTTCCAGTTGGAACAATGATAAATGACTTAACCCTGATCATTTTTCTGAAACCTGATTTTTTTTGTTTGACATTTATTTACAGTTTCTATAAACACTAACACCTATAAAACATGGTTTACTGTTTGATTGCTTGGCGGACAAGCAAGCCTTAAATACATAAATTATGAGCACCTAGTTAATGAGTGACATGACGGACATGAAGTTTTATTTACCATTGGCATGAGCCTTCATATAAAATTAGTGGCATAAGAAAGCCAGGTTTTGTGAATGCACATAGTCATACCTATTCATGGCCTGACTTTTTTTTNTTTTTTTTTTTTTTTTTTTTTTAAAAGACTTGACATAAGACTGTGGCCTATGTGTAATTTCATTGCCTGGAGCAAGGTTAGGGGAAAGCCGCTCCATCTGGCAATTTCCCTTTGACTGGCACATAGTTAAACAATGATGCAGTTTGACAAATTTCAAACCCTGCTTATGAAAAAATAACATAAACACAATAGTCACTCTGAGTAGATTGTCCACCTGTGCAAGCGGGCATGAAGTGTTAAGTAAAGGCTGCTGGTAATGAATAAAGATGCAGTGCATAGTTGGATTAGGTCGTTCCAAATGTAAATCACTGTCAGATAAAGCACTTGTGTTTACATGTAGCATTAATATTTTGATCAGTATGTTTAAGAGAATTAGCTTCTTAATGCAGATGTTCTCATTTGGACCTTCACACCCGTAGCTTCAGCCAACTCCTTTACCATCAGTTATGTCAACATGTCATAAATCTTAGCTGCTTTAACTTCTATTTTAAACAAAGCTTTGTTGTAAAATTTGGAGGCGTGTTTCCTCCAAGGTTTTATTTTTGCCAAATTTCTTGTTATTTTGTTGAAAATGTGACACATTAATGTCCAATTAACCATCTTTGAGTATTTTACTGACAAGGATCCCAGCAGCAATCAAATGTCTTTTTATTGTAAGAACCTCCCTGCCCCCCACCCAACCAGCTGTATCCATTATGTGAACAAGAAGTCTTTATATCTTGACGCACGAACAATAAAGGCATTACGCTTAGCGGAAACAGGACATATGTCTCAACAGCTACACACTCTATACTCTTTCGGACTACATACTGTAAAGGTAAATGCTCACAAAATGCTCACAAAATGGGATACAGTGAAATTCCAATACAAAATTCATGGACAGTTGGTGTTTTCTTTTTTAAACAAGGAAAACCTTTTAACCTATCCAAGTTATTTTAACATCCATGCCCTTATCGCGGGGGTGGCTGGGGGACGCAACACCTGTGATAAAACAGAGCCCATACACAAAATGGTGCAAATTCTCTCTTAGGTCACTATGACTGTAGCGATCGCGTCACTTTGTAAGCTTCACAGGTTTACCTTTCATCAAGTGAACATTACCCCTTTTTTAATTAGTAATTTTACATTCTCTCAAATTTCACGGGGTTTTTTTTTTCCCCAAGTGCTTTTAAATGTTGAGAAAGAAATGATAATTTAGTCTTCAAGTGCTTATTATTAAGAGGAAAATTAATTCCTTTCTTTTTTTTTTTTGCTAAAAGACATGCAGCAAAAAGCTATCCCACAAAATAAGATTTTTTTTTCCTGAAATTCTGAATAAAAAGCATGAGAAAGAGAAATACTTGCATTTTGGAGGTTTTGTGTTTCATCAAAAAAATATTTTGCATAGCTCTGATTAACCATGGTGTTCTAAATTCCCATTAATGGTGACCATTCAATATAGTTTTCTAACTGCAATTTGTAAACACTTGACAGTCAATCAATCTTGCCATACATCACAATCATTGCCAAGAATTACCACACACTTCTCCAGGCATGGGGCTGTGTGGAAAGACCAACTTACTTTTCCAGACCTTCCATGTCATCATTGCAACCAAGGCATTGGGTGAAGTTTTTAAACAATTTCCTCTTTTTGATTAATTTATTGTAACAGTTTTGCTGTTTTTCAATACAACGATAAGTGAAAGAACAAACTTTGATGCGAGCAAGGTTTGTCGACAGGGATCTTTAGAACTTACGCTCGTCATCATGACGACCATCTGAGAGCTGTGGAATACAGATCCATTGGAAGGAAACAAATTTGCTTTGAAATTCATTTCAGTGTTTGGAAAACTATCAAAGTCTGTGGGCTATGACAGCCTTTTGGGGAAAAGGAGGGTGAACAAAACCAAGTACCATGTTAAAGATACCATAAACGAAATTGGTATGGTGGGACAAAAGTGCTATTTGCCCTTTGCCCCCAAGATAAAAGGAACTTGCTGTTGAAAGAAACACGTAGAAAACAATTTGGTGCCTCACTCATGTAACTGTTCTTATAAGAGTTTAAGATTAATAATAAACGTACCTAAAACAGTACAAAACAAGCTACCATGGTNTGACAGCCTTTTGGGGAAAAGGAGGGTGAACAAAACCAAGTACCGTGTTAAAGATAGAATAAACGAAATTGGTATGGTGGGACAAAAGTGATATTTGCCCTTTGCCCCCAAGATGAAAGGAACTTGCCTGTTGAAAGAAACATATAGAAAACAATTTGGTGCCTCACTCATGTAATGGTTCTTATAAGAGTTTAAGATTAATAATAAAAGTACCTAAAACAGTACAAAACAAGCTACCATGGTTTATTTCCCTGGGAAGGTCTGACACATTTTATAGATCATTTCTTTTCTGTTTGTCTCATAAAGTGAAAACACAGAAATAATAAAAAGTGAAAGGCTGAAAATACTGTCGTAAGACTTGAGTCTATCATTCTTGTTGAAAGCTAACAAAACATTATGCAAATACTTAACTAAACTCCTGAGCAGTTCCACCATTACCTCTGCGTCAGCATTACTGCTACTACCGAGGAGATGGTGCATCAAAGGGATTAAGGAATAGGTCCAAGTCAGTGTGACATCAATGATTAAATCAGAACTTTTCCACCCACTTTGTACTTTGAATATTTATTTGTCAACCAACTTTATTTGTCTGCATCTTTACACCCACAGGTAACCCGGAGTTGCTTCAGGGGGAATGACCTCCATTTCTGAGTTTAGCAGTTATTTTCAATGTATTCATTTTTAATAAACCTGCAGGTGGAGTGGACATACTCTTCTAAACGTCTGAAGCTGTGGGAGAGACACCATCCTTGGCTAGCTGAACTGGACAAAACTCATTTCCCCAGTAATAAAACTGGAGCTTTTTCTGCTTGCACCAAGTTTCTGTAGACAACTGCTGTATCATAGTCTACCAGCTGTATCGTGTCTGTGGGGTGAAGATTCTTGGACTTCAGGAAAATAGTTTAATATACGGATTTAAAATCGGGACATCAAGTCACCTAATGATGCCACTGCCTGTTTGCAGAGTGAAGTTGTCAAACCTACGAAATTCTGAACTAGTGTCATGGAAAACACACACAGTCAAGAGTCTGGCTGCAGGAAGGTCCCTGCTGAAAACTTCAAAGAAAGAAAAAGCAGAAGCGTGTTTTGATGAGTGGAATATCTTCCACGTTTGACTTCAGAGAGTCATTAAAAAATGAATGAAGAGCTGGCTGATCTACTCAGAGACCCTAACAATTAAGCTAGCCTCCAAATTCAACTCCTGAAACACTTCAGGAAAGAAAATCAAATCACAAAAAGGGTGCAATTTGCCAAAAATGGCAAACAGTACTCCTCATACTCTTACTTGGATTCTGGAGGTTTATTGATGAAAAAACATTATAAACATTAAAATCTGCCTGTTGCTTTGCAATTGCACACACCGTAACCTGCAAGAATTGCATGAAACATCCTCACTTTGGTGAGGAATCAAACTCGGATGTGTCAAAGCCCTAATTATCACTTTCATTTCCAAACTTATCCTAGCAAACAACAAGACAAAGATGAACAATGCCTCACTATTCCTTCCAGCCCTCCATATGCATCTTTCTTCAGATGATCAGGCAGAGCCATGCTCCTCCATTCATCTCTCTCAGCTTTGGGACATCCATGGAAAAGACCTGAGGAAAAGGTTGGTCCTCTGCTCCAGCTCCACTGCTAGAAATCTCTAGAAGAAGCGGCAAGGAAAATCCTCACTCTGAAAGCCTACACTGGCACTCTCGCAAGTATGATACCAAATATTGTATATTTGATATTCAGGCTTTAGTTTTCTGACCTTACAGCTGCTCCGTGGTGTCTCTCTCATTTTAGGCATGACACCACCACAAAACTTTCTGATTTTATGCATCTGCTTCCTTAAGTTTTACTACTCAGAAAGCTATTTTGAGATCTCAAAAGTATATACAAAAGATTGGATCCATTTTTACTCCTTCTCTGATCTTGATGCTTCCTAACAGATAACTACTTCTCCTCCATGTCTATTCTAATTTAATAATGATAAACCAATGAAAACTGCAAATCATCTTCTTAAAAACACCAAGATGTACTCTTTTAATAATGGCACACAAAACCAAACAAACCATACCTCAAGAACTCACTCTCCGAAGGTTTCCAAATTAAATATCCAATTGACATAAAAATAATAAATATGTCCATATCTAGACAATATTATAAAAAACATATTTGGAAGAAATAAGTTCTTCTGCTGTACGGTGCTCAAAATGCTGGTTCCTAAATATTCTTATTGCCTGGAATGAAATCAAGTCATTCAACACTTGTTGTTGGTTATGCTAATCCTTTAATATTACTATTTATTCCAGCTGAGAAAAAAGGGCTAAGCCAGCTGTTCAAAACCTCAGCATTTTAATGTTCTCAGTGTTGGCGTAATATTTTATCACCTGTTCTTTATGTTCTGTGTCTCAATTCATACATTAAATTATACGTCAGAATTACTTACGGGGATAGCGATCAGTTCATGCTGATTTAAGACTGCAATAAAAATTGCACGACAGTCTGAAAAGATATAAAATGCTCATGACATAGTTGTTCTCTCTTACACCTTCGCATGGCCCTAAGAAAAGCTGCTGAATCCAATCCCCATAAGTTTCCAGGACCTAACCTGAGCCCCGGTAGCCTGTAGTTATGTAGGAGTAGTTCTGCTTTAAGCACCACTTGCCCATCTTAAAATTCTGAACTATATTCTTGTTATCACAGGAAAGTAATTTTACAGCTAAAACTGGCATGGGTGACTCTTCAGAGAAGGAAGTAGGACAGCATTACTGAAAATAAGTAAGATTATTTTTTCGTTATTGACTTATTTGGAAAAAAGAATAATAAAAAAAACCAAACCTATTATGCTACTGAGCTTTGAATTTCTTGTTTAATCACACAATAAAGGTACAATATATTTGAATTCATTGCTTTTTCTTGCAGTTCAATTTTGCTTGAGTATTCTGTCAAGCCATAAATGAATAATAACAGATGCGCACAGGGAAAAGAATGGAAGATACTATCTAGCCCTCCAAAGAAAATGGAGGAACTGAGTTTGTAAGGAAATACATGACCCTAGTTAAGCTCCTACCCAGCCTATTTATTCTCATACAACATAGAATGTGCCGAACTCGACTAATCACACTGCTGTTTTAAGCCAGTAAAAATATGGGATTTGTAGACTCTGCTTTTGCTAGTAGAATTTGCAAAGATTTTTAATAAATATTATGTTTCGGTGATGTGTTGGATTCCTTTTGCCTGACTTTCTAAACACAAGGAACCAACACTAGTGAGTTTTTGAAATCTCCGACTATTATACAAATATTGTGGTTGCAGCAAAAAGGCTGCAGAGCACCACAAACTCTATTCTCCGTCTTCTTCTGCTCACAACAAGGAATTGCTGTCAATACTACTAGTTATTTACAGCCAAAACATACTGCGGGCTCCAGTCCCGATCAGTAAAGGGTCTACAAATACAGAAGAAAGACCAAATGCTACTAGTTTTATTCCTCTGCATGAGCATCGACTGCTGGGTGACCATGTGAGAGCAAGAAAGGACTAGCCTTTCGGTGCCCTGACAGGTAAAAGAAACCTGGATAGGCTGGAACTAATTTTTTAATTTTTTTGCACTGCAAAAATTAATTCTGCGCTTCAAGCAATGAGTTTCTAGAAACCTGGATAGGCTGGAACTAATTTTTTAATTTTTTTGCACTGCAAAAATTAATTCTGCGCTTCAAGCAATGAGTTTCTAGGATTGTTCATCTCTAGTAACTTCTTGGGAAATGCTCGAAGGCTTCTCAAATCCCTGACGTGAAAGCAGCACTGCTGCTATGGATCCACTGAATTTCTTCTCATTTTAACAGAGAGCCGCACCTCCTCTGTGGTTACAGAGTCACAGAATCACAGAATGGTCAGGGTTGGAAGAGACCTCTGGAGATCATCTAGTCCAACCCCCCCTGCCAGAGCAGGGTCACCTACAGCAGTTGCACAGGATGGTGTCCAGGCGGGTTTGGAATGTCTCCAGTGTGGGAGACTCCCCCATCTCTCTGGGCAGCCTGTGCCAGTGCTCTGCCACCCTCAAAGGAAAGAAGTTCCTCCTCATATTAAGATGGAACTTCCCGTGTTCAAGTTTGTGCCCATTACCTCTTGTTCTGTCATTGGGCACCACTGAGAAAAGGCTGTTCCCATCCACCTCTTACTCTCCCTTTAAGTATTTATAAGTATTGATAAGTCTTGCAAAGTTCCTTCCAGTTGTGCTTGCTCTACCACTTTCTTCTCAATTCCTCACCCATTTGCAAATGCACTTCCGCAAATATTTTGATAGCTATGTTTACTTGATGCCGCATGGAAATAAAAACAAATACATTAGGCTACCTTGACACAAATCAGGTTTTGCCACAACAACTTGCGAGATCTTGAATTATTTCCATATTGCCTCAATCGAATATAATTCGATTATAATTTTCTAATAATCAATATTAACAGGTTCCAGGCCAGATTAAAAAAAAATCTGGAATCCTAGGAAATGCTTCCTACAACATGCTTCTACAACAGTAAGGCTACTAATACGATTTGAAGATTTATCAGTTACATAGTTCGTGACCTTGGCAATTTCTTTAGTGGCAACAAGAGCAATAAGGATATTTTCCTAAAACAGGGGCATTTATAAACACTTTCATTCCACCTTCACTAAAGATATCAGATACCTTTATGAAATTTTAATTGTCTCCCGAAACACGTAGTCCTTTATTTTTCTGACTAAACTCGCCCATCAAAATGTTTGTACTAACTGGGAAGTGCTATGTTTTCTAAAAGTCAGACCTTGTCCTCAATGGCCCAGCTCTTCCTCACCGCAGCGCTGTGCAGGCTTAAAGCTGGCCAGCAGTACAGACAGGACAACAATGTTCCCATTAGCGAAAGAAAAAGCAGACATCATCTTAGAGGAGCGCAGTGATACACTCTAGCAATTAAATACAGCTAATTACAAGCCAACGCTATGGAAGGCAATTGGTTGTGAACGGCGTGTGATGTTTCTTCACATGACCAGTCCCCAGCAAAGTCTCCATTCAAGGCTTTTCTGGAATGACCTGAGAACCTTGGTCTCCTTAAATGCTCAGAATTAAAGAAAATTGAACATGAAAAGCTATCACTTAGTAGGAAATTGAATTCAACACGGGGCTCGACTGATCTGGTAGTCACTGCACAGGCAAAGTTCTGACTGAAGTCAAGAGAAGTTTTGACTAAGGAAACCAGTGTTTCAGTCAAACTGTGCTTAAACGGGGGGAGAGGAGTGATCTTCAGTAAGTCCGAATAAACTGAAAGCACGTGGACTCCTGCAAACACTACCGAGGTGGATTTTTCTGTTAAGTCAGGTATTCTGTTACACAGCTGTCTATGAAGGTTTTGGCAGTGATGGGACACAAAAACTTCTGCATGAACAACATTTTTCCATTGTGTTAATAGAATTAACAAGCAAGAACAGTTTCTCAGCCCAGCACTGAGAACATTACAATAGTAAAGCTCACTATAAACTTAAATATACTATCAATTTAAAATATATTTCTTAACCTTCAGAAGGCCAAGGCATAGTGAAGATTCTTGAAGATTTTTTGCAAATGGTATGCTGCTTCAGCTGAAAAACTCAGCATTTTTGAACAATCTTAGGAGCTCTTCCGGGTTAGACAGCAAGCTCAGGATCAGCTGGGAAAATAACAATGGAATTGAATACAGTGATGAAACAACCCAAGGCAGCATTTTCTTTCTTGAAAAGCAGACTGTAAGTATATCACAGAAAGTATACATTTTAGCATTTTCTGTAATGCTAAAAAATACTGCTCAGTAGTGACAAATGACAGTTGTTCTGTACTTAAAGTTATTTCAGTCAATTTTATGTTTGATCTTCTGCTCTGAAGTTTTTGATGATTATAGACTCCTAATTACTTTGAAGACTAAACCACAGTATTTTATCACCTGTAACAGTCAGCCTTTCCCACAATCACTCTAGGAAGAGTAACCAGCAGTTATTATGGGTCACAACTGGACCATCATCTCTCTCATCATATTCTCTACTCTGATGAAATATTCACCAGTCAACATCCTCTTTTTAGTCCAAATTCATTGCCATTGGTGTATCAGGAGGTCAAGGTCTCATGCCTCAGTTCCAGTAAGTTCCCAGCACATCCGAGACAGGGCTGCATCTAGCTGAGAAAATGTTTCATAGCTCAACCATATCCTTAACCCTGGCTGCTTGCGATATGGATGATACAGTAACAGTGGTGGGTTAATTTTACATTGACACCTCCTCCTCTTAATTTAGAGGCCTACAAACTTGACTAAGAATTTGGTTTATTCTTGTAGAGTGAAGGTACAGACCAATGACACGTGAGTAATTTCAACCAACAATTTAGCAATACCTCTTTACAAGTTTCGGTATAAGAATAGGCAGAACCTTTTGAGGGTGACAAAGATCATCCTGTAGGATGTATAAAATTATTGCTTTGCTGGAATGAGGGCGATGTGGCGGCTACCAAAGCTTCCCTATGTGCTGCAAGGCAGGTAGCCTCCCTCCTGGGGAACCAAGGAAAAAACCTCTCAAGAGGCATTAAAATGTTGGACTTTTTTACCGGGGACTTCTTCCACAACCTGAGCTCTGCAATGGTGCTCCACATGGATAAAAAAATATTTTCATTCACACAGATGTATCGGGAAGGACGTTAGTTCCACTGGTTATCGCTCTAAACAACTAAACATCTGTCCTCTGCAAGCATTCAGTAGCATGGCAAGGCAGTATCAATACTTAGTTATATTAGGTATTAGATGAAGGGTATGATATACAACATTAAATGATCATTAGGAAAACCACAGTTCTAAGCACGTGCAATCATTTTCTGGATTCTTTGTAAGTTATCANTTAGTTCCACTGGTTATCTCCCTAAACAACTAAACATCTGTCCTCTGCAAGCATTCAGTAGCATGGCAAGGCAGTATCAATACTTAGTTATATTAGGTATTAGATGAAGGGTATGAAATACAACATTAAATGATCATTAGGAAACACTCACCACAGTTCTAAGCACATGCAATCATTTTCTGGATGCTTTGTAAGTTATCGGCACTTTAATTTCTAATGTAAAGTATGTTTAATTCTTTACACTTTTAAAAAAATATTCTGTTGAGGCAGCAAAACAAATGGAAGTAACTTCTCCAGAGGCAGCGTATTCCAACCTTTAAGGCAAAGAATATTAAAAGGTGGTTTAGAAACTCCACCACTGGTATTTAGTCATCTTTTTGTGCATCATATTTCTGTCCGCTCTTGCTAGTTCGATTATGAATTTCTTAGGGCGTGGATTGTCTCTTACCCTACGTCTGTACAATGTCTAGGGCTGTAGGGCCTCATCTCAACTGGGACCCTGAGGCACTAATGCTATAGAAGTATTACTAACAACAGTAAAGCAGTTCTTTGATCGCACTGAATTTTGAGAACTTAGTGGAGCAATGGTTCAAAAATAAGTAGCGACCTGCCAGAACCTTATTTATCACAGTAGGGCCACAATCTGCCAAAGTAATGCAAAGCATTAAATTCCTCTCTGATGAAACACTACCTGTTTAAATGAGGTTACTGGAAGAGTGAATACAGCACCGCACATATAAAGATACTCAGGATTCATTTGTAAGCATATAAAGAAAAAAAAAAGGAAAAAGAAATACTCTCATTTAGATATAAATAAATACTTAGGTCTTTAAACGTTTAACAATAAATTGATTGTATGTGTAGAGCATGAACTGGCTTCTTTCCAGTTCTACAGAATCCTAATTAGTGGTGTTGAAGCTGTGTATTTGTGTAAGTGATTGGATTGTTACAGTGATCCATACAGAGTTAAGAAACAGTGCAGATGATTACTGATTACGGAAATGTTTACGGGATCTAAATGAAGTGACCCACACAGTGCCTTGGTATCCTCTTACCCCAGAGCATTGTAAAACGTACCCACACAGCAGCTAATGTCACCCTTCGGCTGCCCAAACCAACTGCTGCTATTTCAATCTGGTTCCTAAAGCATTTCTAAAGTTTTTCGAGGGTTTTTTGGTCTTTTTTTTTTAGGATTTGTTGTAATATCAAATTTTCTCACAATCATGACTGCTTCTATAAACACATTTTCCTGTTCCCAAAGCATTTTGCCTTGAATTTAAACTTCAGAGACGAGTGAGGCAGAGTGTATGGCACAGCCTGGAATACGCGAGAGCCCTGAGAACTGTAGGTGGGCACAGAAATGCTGTGTAGTCTCCAGCTCAACCTCTCCTGCTTAAATCAGGACTGTGGCCACAGTCCCCATCCAAACCAGCCCTCTCCTTACCTTTGCGGCACATCTTGAAGATGCTCTATGGGACAAGCCTTACTTTGGAAGAGCCTTGGTTAAAGCTTCGCAGCGTGTGAACAGGACTGTCCAGGATCTTGGCAACGTGCTTCGTGGGAGAAAGCTGTTCAGCTGCTCAGGGTTTCTTGACAATTAGACCTACAGATTGTTTTCTGTTTGAAAAAGAGCATACTATGACAGTTGCTACTGATTTATGACACTTTTTTTGCAGCCTTTCATAGAAGTCGAAAAATCCAGTAAGACTCTCTCTAGCTTGGAAGACCTTATTAACAGGTCTTGAGTAGCAACTGTCACATATTACATTGATGCATCTGACTATAAAAAAATACGACTGAAAAGGAATTTGGAGTCTGGCTCAAACCACCATCTAAATGTAGCCTCCACCAAAGTTTTGGATCGAGCAGCTGTCGGTTCCTCAGTTTTAATTCTGGCCCTTCTCCAGCAGGACCATAGATCTGGCTAAGATTTTCAGAATTAGGGTAGCCAGGAACCCCGTTACTGGTCCTTCACACTGTCGACTGACACCCAAGCCCTCCAAACAGACAGCCAGCATGGGAAAAATAAATAAAAGCATCACATAGTGCGTTTTCAAATAAACTGATCTTCTTCAAGGGTATGCTCATAACGTCTGCAAAATACACTTTCCTCAAAATAAAATAATATCCTTCAGATTTAGGTATAACTGTAAAAATTAACAGTCCATTTGGGTTTTTTTCTCCTTCCTGCCTTGGAAGGAAAGCATACTTGTTTGGCTACAACTAATTTATCCAAAAACCTAATTATTTAAAATTAAACCAACGTATCTAATTTTAGCAAGAAAAAAAGGAACCGCAAAGCGGTGTGCTACAGTACCTAGCGGCTCTGGAAGCCAGCCAACGTCTCACAGCCACAGAAACTCGGCTGACAACCGGGGAATTCAACCGAATCTCTTCCATTGCCCACCGCCTCGTGACAAGCTCCCATTGTAAAATCACGTTACCAGAAATTGTCTGTTTTACAGAGTGGTTAAAAAAAAAAAAAAAAATTGAGAGAACACAAGCGTAATTTTTAGGGCTCACTTAAGCAGACTCAATGTAGAGGGCTTTCCCTCCGCCTCCCTCCAGTAATTGCTATTTAAAGATCATTTGAATGACCTTCTAGTACATCTTAGCCATCTTTTTATTTACTTGTCTGGTAAAACCCAATCCTTCATCAGGCCAAATAGTCAAAGAGATGGAAAATTTAAACCTTTCCAGCTCCTGAAGGAAAGTTTCTCCCAACAGCTGTCTTGCTTTATGAAAGCATGAAGTCAGTACATCCAATCTCATGCTATCAATCACGCCGGCTGACATTTCCTGCAAACTGTGTCCACAAGACAAACGGGGAAAGAGAACCTAAAAGGAACAACAAATTGCCAAAAAGCAGATGGAATTATGTGCTCTTGTTTATATTTGGCTGTTCAAATGAGCCTGGTCTAAATGCCTTCCCCTTCAGAATTATAGCACTAAGCAGTCATTTGCATCACTGCTGAAAACACCTGACACTCGTATTAAGAAATATTGGGTTTAATTGCAGTCCATTAAAATGTGGAAATGTCTTCAATGTAGGATTAATGATTTAAGTGAACTGTCGGCTTTTAGAGTATTTTTAGGCCCTCCTCCTGCAGATGCAAACATCCTCTTGCTCCCCCCTGCACCCCGCCCTGAACTTTTACAAAAAAGGTCTGCCACATGTTTCTCATCTCCTGGCTTTAGGTAAGTAGCATTTAAAATGACTCTGAACATCAAGCATCTATGATTTGTGACTTTCAGAAGAGTGTTTGTGTACACAAAGGGATGTTAAATTGTTGTTTTGACTTTAATCTAAATAATTTTCATTTCCTCTTACGGTGAACATTTTCTACACATACCAAAACAGGATTTTGGTTTTGTCAGTTCTTATGTATGCACAAGTATGAAGTTACACGCTGGATGGAACACACTGACCGCTGGTACTCCGTTTATGACTTTCCTTTACATGCACAGTTAGCTTTTGCCCCAGATAAAAGCTTTCAGTTGGATTTCAGTTACGCTGGCATTGAGGTCTACACACATACGTGTAGAGCAGACAGAGGGTAAGAGCTGTCGTTGCTCACAATTGTAACATCACAGGAAAAAACAACTCAGTGCATTGAATACTGTAAATATAAATGTTTTACTTATTCACAGAAAAAAAAATCTGCTTCTTTGGTGAAACCACTAGGACTTATGTTGCTAGACAATTGTTTGACATTCTAGGATATTAAGCGCAGAGTTGTCAATACCTTGGGAGGGAGAGTGGATTAAAACTAACAGCATTTTAACTGAAAATCATTTCTGGCATTTACGCCAGAAAAAAAATCACCAGCACACTACACCTCTGAAGTTGTTAGGTTCTGGCCCGACACTGACCATCAAAGTACACGGATCCTGCTGGATCCGGCCCCATCATGGAATAGCAGTGGTCCCTCTCCTACCCTGCTCTCCCATCCCGGGATCATCCAACAAGGATTTGTAAGGCTGCGCTAACTGGTTCCGAACTTACTGACTCGCTAATGGTTTACCACAAGAAACCATGGAAGAGGAAGGTGGCCCGACAATCCAAGAAGTCTGAAACCCAATACTCTCATCAACACATCCTCTGCATACGACCTTGAAAGCACCGCTTTCTGCCGTACCCCTTACAGTTGGTTTCCAGATCCTGTATTTATGTATCGCTGCCCTCTCTCTCCTTTCATTTTCTAAGAATTAGGAAATTGAGAATCATTCAGACATATAAATCTTACTGGATCAGCTCTGACACTTGTAGCTGTGAGTGAGGACAGCGTGTAAATACAGGTGCCGCGTAAGTACCCTTCCAGATCGGTCAATCAAAACCAAAACAAAATCCACCTTAAAAGCTGAAGTTATATTTACCAAAGAACTGAATGGAAAATGAGATGTAACATTGAAGTACAGAAAAGGATTTCAAACCCTTCAGTTTCACTATTAAGCAAACTTGTCACAATTCTGCTGTTGTGTGTATCTCTAAGTGAAGTCACAAGAAAGTCAGAGGATGGCTGCAGTCTCGAAGGCCAAAAAGAATAAAAATTGTACATGGAGCTTGAGGTTATGAGAGATTAAAGTTGTGCCTTAAAAATGCAGATAATACCTGGTCACTTCCCGCATATTTGTCATTTAACTCTTACAGAAATTGCTATTTTACATTTTAAGAAAAGTATTAAAATCTTTAATTATAGTCTCTTGTATACTTCAAAAAAATGCACCATCATTTTCAGAAGGTGTACTTTCTTATTTTCTTTTTCCACCGTTTGCACAGAGAGCCATGAAAAATAGCTTAACTCTCAAATATATGTCATTTGAAAACAGGCCCGGAGTATTCTCAATTTGCACATGTACGCATTATTTATAGCATGCATGAGGTCATTAACATCCGATTATTAAAAATGCAGTTCACAGACTAGGTTTATCTACACTCCTAGCACATCTAGCTCTTCGCAACATTTTCAACACTTGTACGTACACAAAGCCTAATGTTTAGCAAGCTTAACAACATTTTCAAAAATATTGTACTTAAACATTTAAAACGTTTTTGTTTAAGCTTTTTGGCATGTCTGTGCTTATAAACAGCTCGTGCTCAAGTAAAGTGCCTGCAGAAAGGTAAGTTGCAACTAAATTGAAACGGTTTAAAGCATGGCCGTCCTTTTGGAAAACATGACCGCTCGACCCCTTTTAGCATCATTGCGCCTTTTCTTTCAAGTAGGTGGCAATATCACAATTTACTTTGACACCATGAAAGAAAGCAGAAGGATTTTTGAAGACGCCTGATCACATTTCTCTCCCAGGCTGCAAGTACCAAGCTCGAGATCAAGAGCATTAGCTTCTCAGCAACCATTGTAGTGTTACCTGGGCATGACTGACACCAGTTTCAGGTTTCTAAAGACAAAGAAGCACCTGAAGATAGATTGCACTCCTTAGGACCCCAACGGGACTTGACCTGGGCATTGGGTATTTGCAGGGCCATGTTTTCACCTGTCCAACAGAGGATTATATCTAATTGCCATCAGGAAGAACAACGTTTCATGAAACAGCATGTTCTGTGATAAAATGGCTGGAGATTAAGCCGATTCTTGCAAAAGATGTATGATTTTCCCAAAAGTTGGGTATGTAGAATGGGCGAAATTAGGATACAAAATAGCAGTAATTTTTATTTTTTTTTTAAACCAGCAACCTACCCACATTCTGTCCCAACCGCAAGAATCTGAAATAAACAAGAACATCCAGCAAATATTGAAGACTTATAAAGTAGGGGAAGGGGAGTTCAAGCAGTCAAAGAGACCGTACCTCCTGGACAGCCGGCCAATAAATCACCACCTGCATGGATTACAGTAATTTTACAGCAGGGAAAGAAGTACTTTGTGACTCCCATTGCCCAATTAACAGCAACTCCATGGACAAAAAGAGGGGAGGAACTCTACAAGGTATTTGTGAAGCAAGAACCCCCTTCCCAGCCTTCACCTTTGCCAGACGATATGGATAAACACTCAAGCCCTGCAGCCTCAGCCCTCGGCAGAGCTGTCCTGCAGACAGCAAGCAGTCCTGTAGGAAAGTACTGTAGCTGCTTTAAGCCAGCTCAAGCATCCAGGATGGTGTAGATCAAAACCTAAAGGAAGGTATTTCCTACACCGTTATTTTTCTTTCTGCAAGGTCCGTGCCATCCCAAGGCCAACGAAATGCCGTATTTTATTAAAATTCTCTGTGGAGGTACTGAAACGTTCAGGTTGTTCGGTTCTGGTTATTCGAGAGCAGTGTCCACCTACCTCTTCCTTGCTTCTTTTGTTGAAGTTTTCAGCCAAAATCTAGGAGATGATTAGAAACCTCCAGATGTCCCATAGATTTGGAACCAGACTCCAAAGGTACTGGGCCATGGAAATTTCACTGAAATCCACTAGACACCAATTATTATGTGTGAACCACTAACTATGCCTGGAAAACCAGGTCTCATGATCTGGGTCTCCATCTGCTGGTGAAGAGAACGACAATCCAAGACCAAGGGCTATTGTACCTCCGCAGTTAATAGGCATGACCTTTGCGGTTGTACTCACTACACACAACAGAGCACTTGCCTCTATCCACAAAAATAGGGTAGAGTGTGATTTCTACTAAATAAAGTTACTATATGATCCAGGACATACAGCCTGGACAATGGGTGAAACCTTACTACCATGAAAACCAACAAAAAAATATCCAAGTTGCAGGAGGCACAGACTTGACAGACTTTTCTCTCTCTTTTTTTTTTTTTTTAAAAAATCAAAGCATCCTACCGCTAGCAGAAAGCATATACGATCAGGAAATATTTTGACAAGATGGTTGATTACCATGCTGCTCAGCTCTATTCTTTCTTCTGACCCACCATGCCTTACACGTACCTTTCTAGAGGAGTCCTGTCCTGGAATGATATCCAATAGGATAGAAAGGGGATAAACTAGGGAAGTCAGAGAGGACCATTTACAGACAATGGACAAACACAAGAGCATTTTTTAGAGCTGTTCATTAAATCTATCCTATCCAACAATATATTCACAAAAAAAAGAGTCAACTGAAAAAAAGAGATTGTTAGACATGCCTGAATAAATTAATTTGTGGATCACAGGTCTGACAAGCTGATATGAAAAAAAAATAACAGATAAATTTTTGCACCATATTTGTTGTTGTTTTATAAAGCCTACAAACATTGATACTTAATTGCTCTCTGCTGATGTCATCTTCTTTACCATACACGTACCCTCCAGAGCAAGTGGAATCAGAAAACAGAAGAATCCAAGGTGAGAGATAGAAGTGCATGAGAAGAATGATAAGGCAAACAAAGTAAAAAAAAAAAGTCCATGATATTATGAGAAAGCATACAAGATAAAGGCAGAAGCAACTTTCAAACAACATTGAAAAGGCAGTAGATGGGGGGGAAAAGAAGAAACCATAAAGTTCAAAACCTGAAGTGGGTGGCACTGCCAGATGGACACCCAGTTAAGGTACAGGGAAAGAGCAATGAAAAGACAGAACAAACGCCAGTGGGTTAAGTTTTTCTGCCAACTACAAAAACAGAGTGTAAGATACTTAGAGAAGGGAGTATTTTTGACAGCAATATTGGGGCTAATTAATGACAGACTCTAATTAAATACCTTTTACAATCCGTAGACTAAATTCAGCAAGACTGAGCTTCTCTGACCAAAACTATTTGTATAAAACTGATTTCAATTTTGTTAGTCTCTGAAGCCCAAGGCTGCACACAGACTTCACTCAGTGCACATCCTGGGAACAAAAAAAGAAAAAAAAAA
>RSEF01000012.1:7049332-7069707 GCA_003993805.1 Himantopus leucocephalus | reverse complement strand
AGTCCTTTATGCAATAAAATGTATGTAACAAAAAGCATGCAGACAGTATTAAGTATAAAACTATGTCTTACACAAAATAGGAAGCAATTTTTAAGAGAAAAATCATTTGGCAATTCTATTTGAAATCTACTAGTCACAGGAAAGTATTGTTACCACTGTCATTGCGTCCCAACCTTTCATTCCAGCTTCCACCGCTGTTACGTGTATACAGATTTGCAATAGCCATCTAAATCTCAGTTCTGCAAAATTCTATTGCTTTTTTCTCCCCAAGGGCTTTAAGGAAGAAGTGAAAAGGAGATGCCAAGATATCTAGCAAAAAATACCGCAGCTTGCATGCGAGAAATAAGAAATGGTGATGGAATCATCAGCTGCAACAGGACGTTGGAAAAGCACATGCATTAACGCTCTGCACGTATGCAATGGGTTCAAAGGTGAGGTATTTAAATGGCCTGCTAAAGGGATATAGATTTTATCCACACAAAAAGCTCTTCAAATTTACTCTGATCAGCTACCTTGTGTAAGCATATGGGCGCTTTATCCTTTTTTACTTAAAAGCAAAATTAATTATAAATCCACTTTGTCTCACCAACGTGTAAACACATTTCATACTAACCACACAATAAATGCGCTCAGGATTATAGCCTTGATATCGGAGTTACACGAGTTTTAGAGCCCTCTGTGCTCTTTGTGGATTAACAAACTATCAGAATTACTAGGCAGCATTAAAGGGTAATTTCCTTCATTTTGTAGAGTGCAATTATTCAAGCAATTATGCAAGCATAGGAAGCAATTGCTGATAACTTATTTTTTCAGAAATAAGAGCCCAGTTTTTCAGAAATAGCTTCCAATGTAATTGCTGTGAAACCCGAAGAGCAGAAACAGCCACTCTGTAAATACACAGATTTTACAATTTAAATAAATGGTTATTTTTTCCTTATAAAATAAAGTGTTACCTGATGCCTGAAAGTTTCAGATGGCATGAAAATTAGGCTTCAATTGCACAGAGAAAGTAACTGCTTTGTACTGGTAATGGCTAAACACTCTAATGATTTGTAAATTAACCTGTGCTGTAACTGCTGTACAGAGTGCTACACTAAGTGAGAGAACGGCAATATCAGCCTTATAAAACAGGGTGACACGTTTTGCATTGGGCTACTTTCGAAATTGCAGTTGCTACAAAATGAAGTGCGCGTTAGCAGCGCTAACGATAACTGCAGTTCGCCACGAGTGGCACACATCTCCAATCAATTACCTCTAATCCGCCCCAGTGTAAAGAAATTCAGAAACCATTACCCAGGTTTCCGGCAATGAATTTGAGCTCCGTGGTGAGAATCCCAGCTACTCCCACTCTTCTGTCCTCCCTCCTCCTTCCCGACACAATAGGTGAGGTTCAAGCTCTCCAGGACATCCCTCAGTTGGCAAGTCTGGAGGCTAGTAGGAAAATTTTTGTCGTCTTGAACTGCCCAACACAGCTGCTGAGTCATCAGAAACATTCACATGCCACATACATACTAATCTAATGATTTTGTCGTGGCACTATAAACTCTTTATGGAAGCAACTATGTCAACACACAGTAGAAGTCGAAGCTGACCTAAAGTCACAGATGTAAACTTCCAGTCTCTTAGAGGCTGACACTGAAGAATTTAGTATGCCAAATCAAGCCCCGAACTCACTGTTGCCTATAAAATTAGACTTGCTAGAATATTACCATCAAATAAACAAGGGTGTGGACATGGCTAAAATGAACACAGGAAAATGACCTCTTCTGTGGAAACACTTCTGAAAGTCACCCAACTGCACACAGTGTCTGTGTCATCCACCCCACTTGATCTCCTTTTCTGTTTTCATTGGATACAACGTTGAGTAAACCCTTCTCTGGGCCGACTGCTGCTCCAACTGCCTCTGTCTTTTGTTAAGCTGAAGTTTAGCACTGACATGTTCTGCTGGCTGGCAATATCTCCTTCCTAGTCACACACAATCCAGTTCCAACGCCACCTCCCACTGAAAGCCCCACCACCATGTGTGTGACCACATCAAAGCTCTCTTCCTCATGCTCCACTCTTCAGACTGTCCATTGTGCTTGACCATCAGCATCTTCCTGCTCCTCAGTTCTTTCTTCCTTGGAGATCCATACTTTCTAATTTTCTGATCCACTTAAGCTCTCAGTTCATGTCTTTTTTGTAGCAACATGCCAACACCACTTCATTTCATATTTCCATTATGCCTCTCTGCCAGCATTTCTAAACTAACTTCTCATTCAATGATCTCTCCATCATCAGCTTTTTTATGAAAAGAATGTATGCCCTGCCCCATATGTTACTCTTTGTCTCCTTCCAGTTCACCATAAGCAGGGGGATGACTGAACTGGTAATTTTTCCACACTCTGCATCTGCTTACTCCTCCCCAGTTGAGGTGACATCCTCGGTGCCTTTTCTGCATTCCTTTATTCAGTCTATCATGGCAGTCAGCTCTTCTTCAGCACCTCCAAAACCCAACCCTTCTTCCTTGTCACCATTATCAAGCGTTTATTGGCACGCTGCCCTCACATCACTGCAGCTTCCTCATTTCCCACCTCTCAGACGTCCCCTCCTCAGCCAAGGATCCCTCGCGTATAACTATCTCCATTCGTAACTACAGGCTGCTGGTTTCTGCCCTTGCCTCTCCAATCTTTTGATTCTTTCATTTTGCCTTTGCGGTTCCTCTGGCTCGAGCTCATTGTGCGTGCTTGTCCAACTTCTCCATTCACCTTCCCTGCACAAGTCCCTTACCTGGACCTTTTGTTTTCTCTCCATTTTCATGATTCTGTGCCTTATGCGATCATCTTCTATGCCTCAATCACTTTTCATCCTCTCTTTCTAAAGCCTCCCTTGTTCCAATCCTGACATCATCAACACTGCAAAACTCTGTACATTTAAAGGTTCTTATGAGTTTGCTTTCTGTGTTCTGGTTCTTGCTCCACACTCCCCCAACTTAATTTGATAATTGTTTCTTTCTCTGTTGTGCCAACTTTACAAAATTGAGTACAGACCAAACCTTTGCTTTACTTTATTTCTAAACAAAACCAAGCACCGGTATTATAAACTCGGTAACGCTGACTATATTCATTTTTATTCTGAGCATGCTGAATAATTGGAAGCAAAGAATAAAGACAGGATATTAAAAATTAAATTACATAAGGAACCAAGCATTTTAAGAAAAATTAGCTATCCAGAAAATTATTTAGCTGGAGATGGTCTAGAAAACACTGCTACTATTTTGCAAAATTACAGAGTCAGAAGTTCTAATTTACTTAATGGAATACTTTTATTTAGCTATACTTTATTAGAATAAGAACGTCGTAGTTGGCTGGTTTTGTTCATGAAGCTATTCGAGCAAAGCTTACGCGCTATTTAGATTGTCTGGCCTAATCAATGATAAAGTCTATAATTAAATCAGAATGCTGTCATTCAAACATACTTAATTTGGAATATATTATAGATTTAAAAGCGTAAACAATGACGAGGAAATAGCGAGCTTAATACAGCAATTAGAGAAAGGGTTTCATTAAGGGTCACCCCAGCATATGGATTCCATTTCACAGAAAATGTCTGCCAAAGCCACGCAGAAGCCACAAGGGTTATTCTGTTACCACGGAATATGAGTGCATCTGATCTTACAGTACTACAGGAGAAGGAGCGTGTGTAAATACTTGCTCTCTGATGTCAATGGAAAGCTGTCCACTGAAGCCACTGCACATCGGAGTAAGGAAAGGAGGCATTTCAAGACGTAACATTATTTCAGAAGTGGCAACCGATTCCTCCTGGTTATGGGAAGCAGTATTGTGCATCACCTGCTGCCTGGCTATACAGCAGTGGTGCCAGGAACATGGGTCAAAACCATGTTTACATGGTTATAACACATTTTTCCTTCACCTACATTACTGAGAAAGACCACATGCTGTTCTCGAGCCACATACTACGTGTAAGAGCAAAATGTTGGTTTGTCTATTGTTAGAAGAGACCTCGTGGTAGTATCTGTCTGTAATTTCATCAGATTTCTTTAAATGTAAAAATGCATCAAGAAAATGAAAACTGCAGTCAGATTACACCCAACTGCAATGGTCTCTTTGGACCTCAAAAAAAATATATGAACCTACGAAATTTTCAGAACTCCCTTTTTGAAGGATTGCTCACATTAGCTTTTTCATTATTTAAATAAAAACCAGGCCAGGAATAGGGAACGTATAAAATGTTGTAATATGTGTGGCTTCTTTCTATATCAACTAATACCTCTTTAAAAAAGGATACAGACTTCCCAAAATCAACTTTTTGACAGTGAAGCTACCACCTCTTCCAGACTTTAAAGCTACAGCCTCGTCAGAATTTGCCTTGCTATAGTTACAAACACCACTTTCTCCTGTTTTAACGTATAGGAGTCAGTAAAAAAAAAAAAAAATTAAAAAAAAATAATAATGATGTCATAGAATGGTTATGGTTGGAAGAGACCTTTAAGATCATCAAGTCCAACCGTTAACCTAGCACTGCCAAGTTACCACTAAACCACATCCTCATCACCTCTGGGGATGGTGACTCCACCACTGCCCTGGGCAGCCTGTTCCAATGCTTGACAACCCTTTCGGTGAAGAATTTTTTCCTAATTTCCAATCTAAACCTCTCCTGGAGCAACTTGAGGCCTTTTCCTCTTGTCTTGTCACTTGTTACTTGGGAGAAGAGACCTGGCTACAGCCTCCTTTCAGACAGCTGTACAGAGTGAGAAGGTCACCCCTCAGCCTCCTTTTCTCCAGGCTGAACAACCCCAGTTCCCTCAGCTGGTCCTCAGAAGACTTGTGCTCCAGACCCCTCACTAGCTTCATTGCCCTTCTCTGGACATAATCCAGAACCTCAACATCTTTCTTGTGGTGAGTGTCAAGGTGTATGTTCCCCTGGCATCTCCATACAAAGCAATTCTAATCCTATTATTTCATGAATTGTAAGACTCCCAACAACTGCCCTCCAAGACGAAGCTTCTCACCCCAGACAACCCCCAGCACTCGGCAGCCACCCGGCTCCACCATGCTGCTCTCTGGTGCCCCGTGGTGGGCACAGCATGGGGAGCTGCAGCGAAGCAGGAAGTCCATGAGGACCACCTCTCCCAAGTCTAACCCAGCCCCAGACAGCGGGCTGACAGGGGCAAGTGGAGGGTCACACTCACAGGGGAGACTCAGACACATTGAGCAAAATCTGATTTGACGTTTGCCATGCTATGATGTTCATGTCCCTTTTCCTTGAAAAAGGGCCCTTTTCTCAAGATTTCTAGACCAAAGTTTAGCATTGCGTTTGAAAAAAAGGCCATAGGGCCACTTCACACTAGACTACAGCATCAGTTCCATATTTGGCCCCACTCCTGAGAAACGCTCCATGCAGGCACAGAGATTTCCCGGCATCCTGCACCTCTGGTGCACACAACAAACCAGGACTGCCTGCCCTGCTCCACTGCGCAGCTCTCAAAATCCTCCGCGCACAGATTCCTTTGGGCCTGCAACCCCCCACCCCCCGCCTTTCCCACACACGAGGAGCCCAACTGCTGATTCTCTCTAAGTAGTACTAATATTGGTTTGGAAGAGCACTTAAAATGCGATGATACTAGTTCATTAGAGTTTGTGTTTCCAGGATGTTTTGGGATTAGCGGTAAAAAAAAAAAAAGTCTGAGAAACAAGCTAGAGCAACTGCTGTGTATTAAAACAGGATGGAAAAAGTTATTCTATTGATGCCAGCTATGTTAGTCCACTAGCTAAATGATTAATGTTGATAATTCCTCTCCAGCAGACTCATTAAACCTGAACTTATTTTTCTTACAGGCCTTTGACATTTCCTACTTTCTTAATATCAGAGGTAATGACAGTGGCGTGATTATATACTTATTCCTTTCCACCTTCAAGCAGTTTTCTTTGGCAAGAGTTACTTTTTAAGCAGAAAACCTGCACACGAGTATTCATTCTTTCCCAAAAACTGTTACAGCTCCATTAGCAACACTAAATGGCAGTGCCTTAGAGGAATGCACAACAACCCTTCTAAAAATTAAATAGTCAAGGTATTCAGAGCAGTACCATGAGAAAGATATTTTCTACAGAGCTGCAATTTATAATGGTAGGGGGGGTTCTGCCCCCTCCCCCCACATTTCTTTTAGATCCTGTTGTCAAAAAATGTCCAAGTTAAACAAAGAAGAAATTACAGAATGAATCTGGAGCTTAGCCTTGAAGAATTAGGTTTCACTCTAATTGAGATCATACGCTGCATGTGCAGTTTTGGCACATAAGCCATATTAATCAGAAACTCTTTAATCGTGGATAATTTCTCCTGTGTGTGCCAGATTGGGCATTCTGCTGCTGGCCCAGCTTCTAAGTCTGTTTAAGAGTCCACCTTTGACTTCATAAACACCCGCTTACAAAATTGGGGTCAACTTCCTCCTATGAAGGTATGCTACACTGGCGCTAAAAAAATTCCCTTAATGATTAAATTGCATCTCATATGGAAATAAAAATGTGCAGATTCCAAAGGAGTGACTATTTCGAGTGATTACAATTTGTGTTGGAAGTAGCCCTCACTCAAGCCCGTCTTTCTATGAAGTACACAACAGATGAAAACCAGGGAAGATGATCCAATAGCCACAGTATGAAATTTGATGACTGCACTGAGCATCATCTAATCTACTGTTATTATACTACTGCCGAGATCCAAGTCCAGAAAGAGTAAACAGGACACAAAAATGTTTCTTGCATTCAATTCAAGATTGAATGGGGAGGGTGAGTAACTAATGATACACCAGTATTGACTGGATTTTCATCCCTTTGCAGTAGGGATGAAGATGGAACTACTGAAGCAGACGGTGAAATGCCCCATGTACACTGATGAAGCCCTGTTCCTGCCAAAGTAGAGTATGAATTTTGAGCCGCTATGACTTCAGTGAGTCCGCAACATCATTCCAGAAGTTGGGCTCTGTTTGCAGGACATCAAAATTAACTGCACTCCTACTGAAAAATATTATCACTCGCATCGCTCATGCCTTTATTAGATTCTTCATATACTTAAAACTTTAATATCCATAGTGCATACATAGATCCGTAAAACCTAGCTTAGATTTGTCATAATGCACAAGCAGCCTTTTGTAATAAATGGATCATTCTATGAATTTCTGCACCTGTACGTTCAAAATGAGCTTTTGTCCCCAGTGTTCCATTCGCTGTTTAAGCTATTCAACAGTATGACACCCATGAAAGATAAAATTACTACTACAGCATTACCCTTGTGTGAATTTTAAAGTAATAAAGCAAAACCAACTGTGGCATTATATATAGACCTTTAAAAAAAAAAAAAAATTAAGAAGGGAACCCTCTTTACTCAAGCATACCACTTCCATGAAACATCACACACACTCCACTCATGTCCATAATTTATTTCAGTGGTGACTGCTAGACTTTCCATTATAAAATTTCCAGCTTCAGACACCCCTCCTCGTTTCCACAACTTTGTATTCACTAGCTCCAGCCTGCCTTATGCGCCTTGTGTCTCTCTGCTCCCCCGCTTCTCTCAAGTAAGGTTTTGCCTCCTCTTTCTCTCTTTACACATTATTATCCCCTTTCCTCTCTGTATTTCATGTAGAAGGCCATTCTAAATATTATCTCTTCACGTAAGTAACTCAAGGAATTTTTCTTATCTGCCACAGTTTATACTTTCCTTCTTTGCCCATAGAAATTGTAATTTGCCTCCTTCACCCTCTCAAACTAGATCTATGTCAGCTGGGTTCTGATTCTGAAGGATAAAGTTTTGCGTGCTCTCCATTGAAAAAACAAGAGCTGCAAACTACTCACACTGGCAGAAAAACTGAGAAAACCGAGCTTGAGCTCCCATAAAGTCTGTTTGGATGCTTTTCAGGAAAGGGAGGATTCTCAGACTCTTCTGATTTTTTTTCATTTCAATAATAAAATAGATTTCAGGTGACTTCCTCAAGAATTTAGCACAGACATAAGGCGGCTTCTTGCCAGGTTTACCATGTAGGAGACACAGACCAATGGTGTATTTATAAAAAATATACTCTTTGGAGTAAACCATCAAACTTTTGGTGTGACGACCCACGAATACTCCAAATAGAATGTATTTTACCTTACAAGCATTTGCAATGAACACGTCTCTTCCAATAATTCATATCACGTTGCTTTAAAATAAATGCAGCAAAATTAAACCTTTGTGAGTACCATGAGATACAAGGAGAATTAGAAGACATGCTATATATTAATAAGGCTACCATAAAAAAAATAAATAAGTAAAAAATAATAAAAAAAGAGCTCTTAAACATCTGGAAGTATCACCAACTTTCAATGGAAGACAGGCTGGGAAGCAGCTACCAAAGGCTTTTGTGGTCCTTGCTTGGAATGCAAGAAATTCTGAGGAAAGAGCGTGGGGTTTCATGCTCTCCTAATGCTTTTCTTGATGGCAGGAGCCTCCAACTGGAAATAAGAAGCAAGTCTGGTCTTCCCGACAGTTCAAATGTTTCCGCAAGGAAACGTGAAAGGAATGAGAATGTAAAAAAAAAACCCTAAAGATGGCAGAGGAGAGAACCACAATAGACACTGCTCACCCAGGCAACTTGGAAGGAGTACGCTCACCTCCTGCGTACTCAGACACTGCTCCACCCACCACCAGCAAAGCAATGTCCCACGGGTAATTGCTGCCTGGTAACACCAGGGCATACAGAGCAGGGGCGATCGATTAATATATATATTTAATTATTCTTAGAAGCTAAGTCAGGACTCAAAATCAAAACCAAATTACCTCAGCTTGGTAATTCTGGCTTGTCAGCCAAGTCATGCTATCTGTCCATACGTCACGTCTTGGCTCGCAGAAAAGGTAAGGTAATGCAACTAAATGCAAAATCTGAATTAAAGAGTTTTATCTGAATTGCATCACGTTTTGCTGTGGGCCCAGAATACACAGACTGATGGTTAAGAAAATTAATAAATATTAATAAAAACAAAATAATTGGATTTTACTTTCTTCCTAGAGCCAGGAAAAGAGATCTTCTTCGCTTTTGACAGGTGCTGAATTCAATTAAGTCAGGCCATGGATGGGGTAGGGCTTTAACCAGTACCATTAATAAAATAGTCTCTAGCCCCCAAAGCTCAGTCCAACTTAATGCTTTAATGAATTTCAGTCTTCATTACAATGCTCAGGGAGGGGGTAGGGAGATACCTGGTTATGAATGGATAACTATTTACCTGTTCAGAACTGCTTTACGGTACCAGCTGACCTTATGATTGTTGACATCTATTTTGCATATTTACAAACTCAAAGCTTATGTATTTTTTTTTCTTCACTTGCAAGCTTTATACCTCATTTATTCCACAGAATCGCTTTAGCGAGACATCGTCGCTTAGTAAAATCCAGTGTAAACATTATGCTTTCTCCAAACTTTAAGAGATTCACTGTGTAAACAACAACAAAACTCAGCCATAAACTGTTTCTTATCTAGGCAAAAAAAAAACCAGTCTTCTTGCATTGCAATGAAAATGGGTAAAATAAACTGCCTTGTTATTTTTGAGCTGGGGAAATTGGAACCACAGAGAGGGAAACTCAGGGCCACCTCCCCAGATACAAGCCATGGAAAATCTGCTCTTCGTGTCCTCCTTCCAAACTAGCATTGCTTTTCCTTATCTGTCTATCTAAGTCTAATAGGAAAAGTGTATAACATCACTGATTTATGGTAAAATTGACTGCGTGTCAGCACTAGTTATCTTACTATTTCTTTTAGTAACACTTAGCAAAAATGATAATGTAAACCTCCAAAGCAGAACAGCGCGCTAATTATTGGCCATCAAGCCTCAGAGTCGCGTTTCAAAGCCCATCGTTCAGATTCAAAGGGAACCTAGCCGCAGGCAGCTGTGCTCATTAGGGATTTCTCAACATTTAATACACTGGAAAGATAAAGGGTGAAATCTCTGAATCATTGCAGTCCATGGAAGTTTTGCCCTCGATTTCAGCAGGGCCGAGGTATCACTGACGGAATTAGGGAAGCCTTTGTCAATAGATGTAAACTAGTAAAAATGTCTCCTCCGAAAGAATGTTAGCTTCCAAGGCAGATAATGGCACCATTCACCAGCAAGAATGACATGTTTAATCTGATGGATTGAGCATCCTTTAATCCTTCCAGCTATCCATTAAACTGTTTATTCTCAATGTAAATCGTTCCAGCCATAAATTAACACCGGCTAAAGTGCCCATCATCCCAGTTTATGCTCAGTCACAACCACAACCACAATTTTTGTATTTTCTGACACACATCTACGGATTTTCAAAGCTTGTACTGTCTAAACTTAAAATCCTAAGGCAGGCCAAATTAAAGCTGCATTTTCCAATAAGAGTATTCCAACATTTGGGAAATACAATCTGTATTTAAAAGGCATGCTTCTTAGGTTGTGTCCCAAATGCTTGTGTTCCGTAACCTCCAAATTGGAGGAACTTAGCCAAAAATCTCTTTATAAATGTTTTGTATCACTCTGGGCCCAAACTAGCGTTCACTAGATTTAGCATGATCCTAGACCAAAATTATCTGGAGAGGATTTACAAGGCATTCACCTTAATACCAGTATCCATTATAAGGTGAGAGAAAAAGCAAATGTGTTTCCTTAGCACAAACTACTGGACAGTTTTCTGGACTGGGAATGGTTTTCTTGGCTTCCTCCATCCAACCTTCCTTAGGCCACAGTTAACCTTTTCCTTTCCAGTGTGTAGGCCCTGCAAAATATGCACATTTTACGTGGGGTGTGTGGGTGCACAGGGCAAAGATCAGCTACACACAAAACTTTACAGCCCGGTGTAACTGCGGAGAAAGCGAGGAGCAGATATCCACCTGGGATTTCTTCACCCAGGTTCAACACCACCCCAGTGAACGGAATGGGAAATAGAGTTTAGCAACTTTTAGCAAAGCATGGATTCATTAGTAACTTGATTCCCAGTTAGGGGACAACTATATCCTAAATTTCTGATTCTGATTCATGGATATCAACCAAGGATATGTTTATTCATAGAGGTAGAACAAAGAAAGTGAGACTTACAATGATTTAAAAATGTTTTTTCCCTTTTTCTCCTTAAATTCTGACTAACAATTGCCTTCAAAATAAGTATTTTATTATGAAATTATATTTAACATGTTATCTAAAGGGAGGTGGCGGTAAAGAGGCCACATTTGCTGCGGTCCTACAGAGGCAAATTTTCAGAAGTTTCCAGGAGCTGTAGTTGAATGCAAAATTCTCATGACGTTAGACATTGCAAAGTAAGTTTAAGTGTACCCATAATGTAAATCCCTTAATCCTCAGGTAAACTAACAATGAGGATTTGCATAGAGTAAGGAAAGAAAAAAAAAAAAAGCATTGAAAGCATTGAGACACCAGTTCAGAGCATCCTGGTTTCCTAAGAATCTCATTTGAGTATAATCCAGTTGCTTATAAAAACATATCACATGTAAGATTGTATTAAGCTACAGTAAATACTTCCAGTAGTTATTTTAAGTTTTACAGAATATGCTGGTTAGAAGTGCAGTTGTTTTTATAACAACTTAATAGTAGTGCCATACCAAAGTCACTCACGTTTACGTTCATATGTATAATCATTTTATAAAAACTCCACAGACAAAAATTAAAGCCCACTAATCTTGCTCATACAAGACTTCCAAATGCAGAAGCAGCAGTACGCCATGCACACGTCAATCTGGCTTGCCAGACAGCTTCCCATTGGTACTGAGCATCAAATAGGATCTGAGTCAGCCCATCCGTTATCTCATCGAATATCCATCATGCCTTTCAGTTGATATAGACTAAACCTGGAATGAGTTTTTACCAATCTACAGGACTTGGGAAGAACACTAATTTACCGCCAAATTTATTTAGGGGAAAACTGTTCTTTGGTCCCCCATTTTTCCCTATTTTAAACACTTTTCCCTATTCAACAATTATTTTTGTTTAATGGTTAACAATATACCTACTACAAAGTTTCTTGTCTCTCAGTTTATGTGATCTTTGCACCATTGACACACTCGTGATTCAAATTAGCTTCCTAAAGTTCACTTTCTAATTTTATTACGAAAACATTTCCTTCTGTTGAGACACCGAGTTACTGCTTTATATTTGCCTCATATTTCATTAGAAACTTGTTTCTTAACAGGAAAAATTAAATAAATGCCACAGCAAGTAAAAGAGAATTACCAATCTTTTTTAAAAAGGGTAATTTAATTAATTTGGATTGATTAAATCAACAAATTGATTAAAAGACAAAGCCTGGGCTCAGCTAGTACCAATAAGTTCTCATTTTATAAGAGCCAACAGGGGTGCCAGAGTAATGGTTTTGCTTGTCCCTTGCTGGCCAGCCTCCAACCTCCAGAGTCTAAAGACATGACCTGGTGTCACATCGTTTTAGAAACAACTGATGGGCCAGTCCTAACTGCTAGAAGCACACAAAAATCTTTAAAAGATATTAATCACACATGTGGTAATCAGCCTCCTCCTTTAACAAAGTCATCGTCACGTTTATGCGGAATTTGTTGGGGTACAAGAGATTTATTCCAACTTTGGTTTTGAGCAAGTCCTGGGAGGGCAGATGACACATGATCCCACTAAAACATAAAGCTCCATGGGCAGATGATACCTCATCTAGCATAAACGCTGCTGGTATGAAGTTGACCCACCAGAAAAAAAAAAATGAAATTAACTTGAACCAAAGAAAGTTGACACTGAATGAATTCTTTGTGTCACTTGCAAGGAAACAGAAAGCCAGGTCTGTTATGAAACTGAACAACAGCTTCAGAGAATTGCTTCTTACACATACAGATCATGGATTTCAATTTTTGCCCAGTAAGTAAATCAATACATGCCTGAATAATGAAAACTCACCCCTACTGAAGTTGGGGCATTGGGTCTTCTACTGGATTCCAGATTTCAGCTGCGTTGTTCTGGGTGGTACAAAATACCAATTTTATACCTTATTTCCTCATATCTTCTACTACTCAATATCCTTGTGAGGAATTTCGGTGTGTTCGTGTTGCTGACTAGATGTAAACCAACCTGGAGTGTTAACAGCAAAGTACGTCACTTACCTTTCCTCTGAGCTATAAACATCCATAAGAAACAGCAATGATGAACACGCTAAATTGACCTCAAATTTTGAGGCCACTTTCTGATACCTCGAGTCCTTTCTCCCAGTCCGCTGAAGGGCATAACATATCTTCTTAAGCATCATACCCAAAGTCAGAGTGAGTTTGCTGATCAGCTGAAACACACAATCTACCAGTTAACGCATTACAACTCTTGCATGATAGGTTATGGGATAACTCTGCCACAAATGGTACGCGCCAACTGCAGTTACCAGCCAGGATGGCAAATCCAGCTCAAATCACAGCTACAGACTAGATTTTTTTATGGCATAAATCCCAGCTCCAGCTCCTGCCAGCACGTAACGACAGAAGCTCCACGGAAGCCCTGAAAGCTCATGTATCCTTTGAGTCCTGTTCCATATTTACTCTTCTTTCCATATCTCGTTCACCCAGGAGCTTGTTTACCCATCGCCACAAAGCCAAAAAAGGGATTCGCAACCCCTACCAGGCCAAGGATCACCGAGGCTATAGGAACCGTTTTTGCGTTGATGGTGGTGGTGCTTTGCAGACTTGACTTGCTGAAAGACACTGGGCTAAAGCAGCCCTAAGAGGAAACAGACCTTTGTGAGTTACTGATGATTATCACCGAAATATTCAGCACAGTAGCTGCAGAATGAATCACAGAATGAATCACAGAATGGTTTGGGTTGGAAGGGACCTTAAAGCTCATCTAGTTCCAACCCCCCTGCCATGGGCAGGGACACCTCCCACTACACCGCTCCCAAGCCCCGTCCAACCTGGCCTTGAACACCTCCAGGATAGGGCAGCCACAGCTTCTCTGGGCGACCTGGGACACCCTCAGAGTGAAAAATTTGAGGGTGCTCATCCAAGTGCCAGCTTCTTGAATTAAAGCATGCTTTCATCCGTATGCCTTTTTCTGGAAGAGTGCTGAAAATTTTCAGCTCAAAAACTAGGCTCATGAAAGGTAGAGGTGTGTTTTGTTACACTTAAAATCCGACTCACGTTTTGAGTTATGTGTGGAAATGAAGCTGTTACTTCATATGCAGACCTACTTCACTGTTTGGTTTTTTTTCACACAGAGCTCCAATTTTCCATCCAATGTATTGTGTTTCCAGTTCTGACACAAAGTGAGGATTAGGAATTAAATTAGCAAAGAATCATGCTGCGTCACTGTATAGCGTGTCAGGGTTAGCTGCACGTCAGATTTTCTCATTTTTATGAAACAGCACAGTGTTTGGGAATTTGTTTTGATAGAGCATCAGAAATCACATCTTCCTTACTACTATTTGTTGTTTCTACTAATGTGCAGTGTAGCGATCCAGTTAAGGCCAATTTATTTTCCTACCACACTTCCATTATTTGATAAAGAAGTAACTTTTTGCTTAATAAAGACTTGATTATTTTCTAGTGTTTTGGGATATGTCTTTTTAAAATATACTGGCAGATTATGCAAGGCTTTGGAAAGAAAACATTGCTCTGAGACACAATTTTACCAAAGCCTGTAATTTTCTATATCCCTTTTCCCTCAATTCTCTTTTAAAAAGCAGCAAAGATGTTTACATTTAAATGTGATCTTCCTTTAGGATTTTTCCAACTCCACCTTTATTAACCCCCTCCTAAAATTCGTATATGAATATCCGTAAGATATCAAACAAGCCTTTTTGTAACAGAACTGCAGAGTTAGGAAAGTACGTTTGACCTTAAAAATAGATATAGATGTAGACCTTAAAAATAGATATACATGTATATATCATCTGTTTTCAAACAAACACCAGGAGGAACAAATTATGAAGTGGCACCTAAAAACTGTAGCTGATAGAAAGCATCATCTGCTGCTTGAAGTTCTGATGGACCTGCGTGCGCTCAACCATGACTGTTTTGGGGGACCACAAAAGCTCTCAAACTCCAACTGACTTAAAAAGAGTCTATTTCCAATCACCTTAACAGCCAAAACTGATAATAGGAATGGCACATTAGCACTGCCTTATTTCAGTTTACACATTTGAAACAAATGAAGACGTTAGTCCTTACAGACCAAGGTTCAGAGTACGCGGTTTAATTTAAACACAATTCTTAACACCCTACAGAATGAGTGCACATTTTCAAAAATAATCTCCTACTAGTCTCATTTCCCACTGTATTAAATAACCCCAAGTGCACTCTATCTTAACATCTAAAAAAAATTAATAATAATAAAACTTAATCCATATTTTTTAACTTACGATTGTGGTTCTCTGGCATGTTATCAAGCGGCAGAGACATCCTGACTGATGCAGTGTATTTGTTTCTAACCAGTTGTAGCTTTCATGGAAGAAAACAAAAAAAAGCTCCAAAAACCACTTGATTTAAATAAATTTGCAAAACCGACAGAAATTATACATCTTTTCTTAAACACCTCTTTTAAGTGGTAAATTCAGGACAGATTAATTTGGGGAATGAACATCTATTTAAAAACACCGTCTTCCTGGTTTCTATTTTATCACCAGCTAAACAAGAATTCACCTGGAACACGTACAGCCATTTTGACATCCAATACTGATTTTGCAGGCTCTAGAGCAATCAAAACCAACCCAGAATATACAGTAAATTAGGAAATACCTTTCCCATTCCACTTTTTTCTTCCAGATATTGCATATTTTATGTCAAATTTATCAGTTTGCCTTTCTGATACTGACATGATTATAATAAATAACGTAATGTATAGTGTAGATATATATAAAATATAGTGTGTGTGTATATAGTAAATGTATTCTGTGTATAGTAATTCTATAGTATAATTACCAGTGGACTTCTGCAACTAGCTGCACTTTTTATCTGAAGAACTTTTAGACACAAATTGGGAGAAACCTCGGGCTTGAGGATGAGTAATGCATAATTAGCAACAAAGATGGCAACAGCTGCTAAAATCCCCAACAAAGACTTCTTACATATGAAAACAGGATGCTGGAAGAGAACCCAATTACTGGATCTGCTTACTTTCTTATTTGCTTATTTTATATACATCCCGTTGGCTAGGTTTTCAGCAGCCCAGCCAACGGTGCATGCAGAAGCCTACAGAAATGTTTCAGGGCGCTTCCCTGGGGTTGGCACCTGTGGAGTTCTGCCTTTGAGGAAGCTCGAAGCAGCAAACTGTAGTCAGACTTGCCAGTCTTTGTCCAATCTGAGGGCAAAAAAGGTGACAAACGAGGAACTGTCTGATCTTTTTCCCCTCCACAATGTGAAATCCAAAAACTGAGTAAAGTTCTCTTAAACCTGGGGCCCCAATTGACAAAAAGTTTGAGCGTTCCACTGGACTCCCATTCAGCATCAGGTGCACTTTCACATCATTTTTTTTGCACATAGCTATACTGCGAAGGACCATCAGAAACGTTACCGTGGTGAAATGAGATCTTGCCACAGTAGTACAACCTTAACAGACCTGGGCAGGCTTCCAAGGCTATGGAGAACCAGCACGGTTGGGAAATGCTTCCAGAAATCAGAAGCTGATCTGAAACTTCTCCAGGTCAAGGTATGACTGGGCCAGAAGTGTTCTCTTCTGGGTTATGGGTCCCCAATGGTGGTAGCACAAGGCAGCTCATCACAAACTAGGCAGCCTCTGTGCCTTACCCTCTACGCAAAGTCTTTTCCACGAGGCTGGTTGGTGCTCTATGTGCACACCACGCTACCCCCCTGTATATTGCAACAGAAGTAGGATGGGGAGCTCACCCTAGAGTGACAGTATAGTGGACACTTCTAGGATTGAGGGGTCTGGAGCACAAGTCTTATGAGGAGCGGCTGAGGGAACTGGGGCTGTTTAGCCTGAAGAAGAGGAGGCTGAGGGGAGACCTTATCGCTCTCTACAATTACCTGAAAGGAGGTTGTAGAGAGATGGGAACTGACCTCTTCTCCGTAGTGTCAAGTGATAGGACGAGAGGTAATGGGTTCAAGTTAAGCCAGGGGAGGTTTAGGTTGGATATTAGAAAAAATTTTTTCACTGAAAGGGTTATTCAACATTGGAATAGGCTGCCCAGGGAGGGGGTGGAGTCGCCATCCCTGGAGGTGTTTAAAAAAAAGGGTAGATGTGGTACTTGGGGATATGGTTTAGATCTGGTTTTGTCAGGTTAGGTTAAAGGTTGGACTAGATGATCTGAAAGGTCCCTTCCAACCTTAACGATTCTATGATTCTATGATTCAGAGGTGCTTCCTTGTTCAGGTAACGGTGTTATTCTATACGGTGGCAGAAATACAATACTCCTGTACATCAATACTGACCACTCTAAGGGCAAACACGAAAGTCAGCAGAGAGCAAGACCCTCTGTAAAAGATTTCAGGCTGCAAACTTAAAACGTTCTGTGGTGGTTTGCTTTCACATCTCTTACTCTCCGTTTCTTTCTGGGTGCGCAATACCCCCCTGGCATAGCGCTGGTCCTGCTGAACTCCCACCCACCCCACTTCTGGGAGCACGGAAGAAACAGAGCAGCTAATCACGGGTTAAAACACAGCGTGGAAGAAGTCAGAAGTTAAACAAGATGGTACATCCCAAGGGAGACCGTAGCACATGATTAACAGGTGAGAACACCACAATATTTACTACTGCAGCAAAGCCCACATCCAAAAGGTGAACAAATGTGTCACCTGAACAGTTCAGAAGATGGTCCTGCAAACACTTCAGAAAGTCCGGCAAAGAGATCCTTTTTATGAGTTTGTTCACTCTTGCCTGTGCACAACACCACGGATAGTCCTGCACACCAAGCTAAAGTAGAAATGGGCCTAGAATAAATCCGCGTACTGTCAATGTTGGAAATAATCAACTCCCAACAAGGACTGCCAAAGCATTCAAGAGCTCCACACTAAGTAGTTCTGGCCGTTCGTAGAAATGTTACTGACTTTTCATAGAAATCATTTTGAGGCATCCAGGTTTCTCTCTGCTTAGCTCAATTTAGCTAAATTCAGAGTTGCGCAATTTTGCTGGTGCACTGCTTTTCCTGCAATGGGACACGCTGACATACCCGTTAAGCAAATTAAATTCTAAAGCAACACAGACTCCTTTGAGCCAAATGATTTCTATTCCCAAATTTCAAGACAGCCACGTCCCACTGCAAAAATAATACCTCATCATGCGCACAGGAATTGGGCAGAGGTTGCTGTTACACATTAAGTAATGCTACACAAAAATATATTGTGAATATTTCATAAACTGTTAATCCTACCAGTCTGGTGTTAAATACCATCCTGATATAAAAACTTAACTCTCCCTGAATTTTGTAGGGCTTTTTTGCTTTTGGTGTGTGTGTGTGTGCATATGAGCTGCCTACATTTACTCAGACACAGAATCTAGGCCAATTCTTCTGTTGTCTTTGGTCATATCCCCTCATTTTTTTGGTATTTATTCCTGCTGAGGATTCCGTCATCCCTACGCAACGAAGAGAAAAAATTTTAGTGGATGAACTGTACATTTCATGCTCTGCTCTCTCTGAGCAGAAATGCAGTTGTTCTGCAAGTAGGACGTGGTCTCTGTAACCTCTGCTCTCAACAGAAGACAAATTTTCATACGTCATCTGGTATTTGATCAGATTAGTCCTATTTATTCCTAAAACAAGCCTATTTATTCTTAAAAAAAAATATTCTCAAAACAATAAATTCTCAGAACAATTATGAAATACTGTTCATAATCACCTGTTAAGTTACTCCCTTATCCCAAGAAGCAAGTTCCTCCAGGATCTTAAAAATAAACATATAGGGATATTTTTTTCCCCCCTCCCTCTTAAAATTTGCATTCTTAATATTCTTGTTAATAGACCACCAGATCACGTACAAGCTCCGGTAGCTGACAGGGTAACAAGTGAAAGCTAACGTTAGCTAAGGCGTGCGTGCCAGGGAGCCGGACGGCAGCCGCCCCGGCACGCTCCTGCCGCGGGAGAAGGTTACAGCTCGCAGTCCCTTGGCTGGAACACAAACAACTGAAGTGAATGAAAGACTCTGTGTATGTGTGGGGAACATAAATGTGATATTAATTATTAATTTTGACAAGCCTGAATACCTTAATAATGTATTATTTTAAGCTGTAAGCTTTTTAAAAAGCCATTGAGGCTAAAACGAGCCGACTTTGCGGCTTGGACTCTCATTCCTCGGCACATAGCAAAATGCGCTGTGACAACAAAATGGGCTGTGACAGACTTTGGCGAGTGCGGTCTTGTTTTGTATATTTAATAAAGGGCTGATAAATACAATGTTTAAAGTGTAAGAGGTGGAATATATCAGCCAGAAAACACTGTGTTAACCAATCTGTCAAGACAGAAAAGACACTTTCAATTAATACTTGCACAAAGCGACCCGTAAGCTGATTCCCTCCTACTTCAGTACTCTTTAGTAGCATGATACAGGTGCAGGTAACATTATTCCTTTAATAAAAATGGATTATTTGTGCAGCAAAATGTACCGTGCACTAATCCCACTCTATCCTGCAAACTTATTGAGGTGGGAACGATGTTAGATTTCTACCATGCATTTAAGAGTAACTTACTGGGCAGTTTATGATAAGAATTTCAGAAGTACGCAGGGAAGCTTTACTTTTGACACCACATGCAACACCAATACCAAGCACCGCTTTAAAACCCACAATAAACCTTTAAAGCCCTTCCTACCTACGAGTCCCAGAGCATTTTACACCTGGTAATCAGAGAAAACCTCGTAACGTTCCCATAAGTTATGTATTACTATCTTTATTAAGCAGATATCAGAAAAGAATGGATCATGAACTCGGACACAAAAGAATTCTCAGATGCTCCCTCTTGGCACAGATAACACTGTAGGCTTTATCTGAAACTGGCAGGGAGTTGAAAGTCAAAAGTTAAATATAGCACCGGAGTAACGACGGACATATTTTAAAAGTGAATCCAAGTTATTTTTTTCCTATCATCCTATACAACTACAGAAAGGTTTGCAAATTTGATTAATCACACCCTTTCATGTTATAATTTCTAGTATGACCACATATGAACTAGGAAGTTCTCTTCTTTCCAAAGACTGTCACAATATTACCTGTTACCTTTTACCTTGCGTCTCATGGTAGTTAGGTTGAAGGGTTTTTTCTTAGTTATGTATAAAACGAAGTTGAGTCTTTAAGTTTCTAACCNAAAGTTGAGTCTTTAAGTTTCTAACCCTCAGTGGTACGGAGTGAATAGTAAAAGTATAGAGAAGCTTTTAAAAAAAACAGCCCAAATGACTTAAAAATTACAAGAAAAACAATTACTCTTCC
>RSEF01000012.1:7035715-7049232 GCA_003993805.1 Himantopus leucocephalus | reverse complement strand
GAAACCCAATACAAACAGCACGTTATTTGCTGAGAGCCGCAGTCAACACGTATCAACCTACGCATTATAGAAGACTTGAAGGACAAAGGCAAAAAAAAAAAATAATTACCTAGCAGTATGAGAACATCAACATATTTATGCCCCCAAAATCCTACTTAAATTCCCCAGATTTAAGTAGCAGACAGACCCATCATTTTTGAATTATGCAAATCATTCACCATTCTCTCCAACTTTGCAAATAGTTTGTTTCAAGGGAAAAATATGTGGAGTTCCGTCAGTCTAATTCCCAGAAGCTGGTAATAATAATACATCAGTGAACCGGTGTGCACATGTATATCTCATTTTCTGTCCCTATTTTATAGTCCTACTGAATAAAGATAGCATGAAATGAAAAGAACAGTTGAAACTCAAGCTGTTGAGACATGCAAATAAAATGTAGAAAATAAATGTAGCTTTCCCAGCAGTTACAATGAACGTTAACTCTCAAATTATCTGAAACAATAAGAAGAGCGTTCAGTTCAGTACAACTATCAGAAGCTCCTGTATGGCAATTTTCATTAAGCCTACGTCACACATATTACCCAATAGTTCTTTAATAAAGCAGCACTAGCTGTAAATCTCATCCTAAATCCTGTAAAGGCCAAACGTTCGATCATCTTCTACCAGCCACTGACGGCCCCAATTCTGTAAAAACCGTCCTTAAAACTTATTCAGCCAAGCCCTTAAGCACGTGCATAATCCTTAGCCCTGCTGAAGGCCCAGAGCTTTAGAGCGTGCTTTTAAAATGGGATTTTTGCCAAAGTAAAGACTGAGCTTTAACAGGAACAAAGCAACCTAAAATTTAAGCAAATGCCTAAAAATAGCCGTTTCTTCTGTGAGGAACGGTATTGTCGGCTTCTTCCTGTGTGTTCAATTAATCAAAAAAATCCTTTTAAGCAAGGATTAAATTGCAGTTACTACTAAGAAACCCTAGCAACATATGCTATTTAAATGGATTTTTTTGACTGAATAAACTCTTGCCTCTGTTTTTATACCCAATTATGAACACAGGAATCTATTTCCCAGTCACATCTGAAAGATGCATTGTAAGTGAAATAAACGTGTGTTCACCTTTCCCTGTATGATACAGCATTCTTCCGAAGTTTTTAATCACGCTTCAAACGCTGGGGAGAAACTGCTCGCTCCATAAAGCAAGTGTGCTGCTAAAAAAGGGGATTTTTTTTTTCATCCTTTAAATATATTACTGAAAAAAACCAAATCTAAATCACAAGAGTCTGTGGTAAAATTTAATGCCTGGTGTCCCGTACACGAGGTAAAGTTACCCCAACTCCCTCATAGCTCTCAAAACTCTAAGCATTTGCTCAGATGGCCATCAAATGTGTTATCCATTATTATCATATACGTGTATGCATACATACATACGTCTGGCTGATCTCCACATCCCAGACTGGATGGTCTTCATCACCGCCTCTCACAAGCTATTCCTAGAGATCACCAGCCAGTTGCCTCTGACTCCACGACATTCCAGTCAACAAGCATGGGAAAGCGGAAGCTGCTCTATTGACAGAGAGGATGTACGCGCAGTGGTTAAAGCCAGCGCCTTCTTTTTGGGGTCATTACAATTTGGTCCAATTATAATCTATATTTTGGTCTTCACCTCCCCAGCTGATGGCTACCAGCTCACTCTAAGATGTGGTGTTCCCAAACTCATCCCAAATAAAGCAATTAACAGGTGGGATGCAGACGGCTCAGCAGCAGCACACACATAGCTAACAGCACATCCCTCCCACACAGGTGTTTCATTTTCCATTTGTCAGCCAGCCAGCACAAAATCCTCATCTTCTGGGAGATGAGGTCTGCGCTCATTCTTGAAGGGCAAGAGGAGTTTGAAGAGGATTACTCTTCATTTCTCTCTCCTTAGTAGGAAAAGCTACAGCTTTGTTTTAAAAAAAAAGGCGAGATTAAACAGTGAAATGCAATAGAGAACAGATAGATGGATAATCTAGGGAAGTTCCATACCCTTGGATGAAGGAGTAACCCACGCGCCAAATGCCACGACAGACTGTAGAAGAGATGAAGACATAGAAGAGACTGACGTTCTCTACTTACTGATGAAACCCAGGCAGNGCGAGATTAAACAGTGAAATGTAATAGAGAGCAGATAGATGGATAATCTAGGGAAGTTCCATACCCTTCGATGAAGGAGTAACCCACGCGCCAAATGCCACGACAGACTGTAGAAGAGATGAAGACATAGAAGAGACTGACGTTCTCTACTTACTGATGAAACCCAGGCAGCAGCTGTACAACTTTTCTTGGCACCTCTCAGCCAATGTGCCTTGACTGATCCTTCCATTCCCAGCTGCAGCAGATAGAGCGACTTCCACCTTCATCCTTTCCAAGAGAGATGCTAACAAGTTTCCAGCTAGACCTACAGGGACTTTTCATTAGATCTGTGAATTAAGACGCTTATGCGGGGAACGCTTATTTTGCAACTATTTTCAGCCAGTCACTCATAATCCTTGCAAGAGCAACACTGGTGGTCTGGAAGAACCTCTTACCAAATTCTTACACCGTCGCCTCTCTGATTTTCTACTGATACGTTTAAAATTTTAGAGAGTATTATCTTGTTGTTGACATGTGACAAAGGCCAAACTTCACTGTGAAATGACTACCTCGTCCTTGAAAATCCTGGGTTTGGCTACTATTCCTGCTTCATATAGTAGAAGATGACCTCAGAAGTAGGGAGTGAGTGTCTTAAGAATATTTAATATAACAAAACTCCTGAAGTACTGTCAGAAGTCAAATCCCTAACACATTTTCTGTGTCTAGATGGGTTGAGGATACATCAAAATACTTAATTAATATTTATTTATTGCCCTTTTTCTCAAACAGCTTATAGAGTTATTTAAAAACAAAACAATTTCAAAATTAACTCCTGGGAGCTGTCAATCTTTTTGCAAACAGATGAAACAAATCTGAGAAGCTAAATTAATAAAGGCAGCGGTCTTAGCAAATAACTTCTTCCTAAGCTCAGAAGAAGGACATCCAATTATTACCACCTCAAAAGTTACTTGCTTAACAGAGACATTTGAATGAGCAGGTGGAAAACTCCATCAAAATGGACAAGAAACCAATAAAGCACCAACGAAACCAATGACTGTCAACAGAAATCCCTTAAGAAATTACATTCATATGTAATATATAAAAACATTTATATGTTTATAGCCCTTGAAATATTTGAAATGCTTTTCGGTAAATATTCAATAAAGTATGATACCATTCCACACGAGGCACAAATAATAGCGCACAAATCAAAAGGAGCAGCTGGCAAATAGACAATTATCATCCAGCTTAGGTAAAAAATACCACTTTTAAGATGGAAAGAGCAAAGTAATAACAATACAAAAAAGCAAGCTAAGTCTCAGATTTGGCGTTATCCCTGGGAATAAGGACAGCAGCAACAGTCCTGGTAAGACATAATTAATTCTTCAAGTGCCATGTGGAACAAGTCTCTGCTCTGTTTCCAGCAGACAGGCGCAGCTTTCTGAAACAAAGCGCTGTTCCAGTTGGGCAGTCGGAGAAGAGAGGGTGGGTAACATGGACATCGGAATGACACGGTCAGAGGTGAAGAACATTGGCCGGGGCCCACAAGGAAGTTCAAGCCATCGTGGCCTTGATGTTCTTGTTCCGTAGCCAAGCAGACAACCTCCGCCTCCAACGCTGCAAATCCCATATTTTTCATAAGCGCTGGATTCAATTAAAAAAAATGAAATCTAACTATTAAAAGACAGGTTACAGCTAAACGCTAACTAGTTGCTTCGCTAGTACTAAAAGCTCGCTGTGGCTCCCACTGCCAGAACTTCCAAATAAACTCAGCAAACTTGCTTATAATAGCAGGAAGAAATCGGATCTTTCCAAACGCTGAGGCTCAGCCAAATGCATCCCAGAGTCCTGTGTTGCCGTGAACCAGCCAACCGTCATCTGAACTGAGGCTGGAGCTGGTTTCCACATTGCTTTGTTTATATTGACTGCATTTATGATGCCTCAGAAGTTGCCAGTAAAATATTTATTTAGCAGTTAAAACGTTCTGCAAATGATTTTGCTGTCCCAAAAGATAAATATTTCTCAGCACGCTGAAATGATACATTGATGTTTTTGTTAAGGAAATTGCATGTTGATAAAATTTTCTCAGATTACACTTTGTCGTTCCTTTGTATTTGAAGTGGCCACATTAATTTTTTTGTGATATTTATTGTAATTGTAAATTGCGCTGAGATTAGAAACATTAAACTTACCATAAAATGAAACACATTTCAAGTATTTCCGAGTCATCTATTTAAGGGCTTGAGGACACTTTTGATCCTTCAGGTGGATCGGCGTGCTCTAAGCTTACAGGACAAGGATCCAACACAAACCAGAATCCCACTTTAATCTCTCAGGGAGACATTTTCTTCCCTTCTTCTTGGTTTTTTGGTTGTTTTATTTTTTTCTCTCTTTCCTTCTTTTTTAATATGCTAATATTCATTGCCACTTTGGGGAGGGTCCCTGCACTGCAAAATTTCAATCTGAATATGAGGTTTACAGCAGATAAGAATTTTATGCAGGCCATTAAATAAAAATACGCACTGCACTGCCATCTTCATGCCTGCCTTTAACCTCCAAACAACATTCCCATCCATGGTTTTGGTTGACCTTACCGGCCTGAGGCAACAGTATTATTTCTCCGGACAAGGCCAGACACTGGCAAATAGGTGAAGGCTGTCGGTACTCGAGACCATCAAAATTTCCATCAAACACTGTGGCCTTTGTGCCTGCTCCCAGGCACGCAGAAGTACGCTGCATTGCTGTGAAAAAAATCGCTGCAGGGCGCAAACGCCATCTCAGTGCAACAGCACGGCTCTTAAATACGGCTTCTGCCACTGCTCCACCGTTTATCAGCCTCAGCCTTGTTGGCCAACATCCCAAACCCAGCCCTCCCTGTGGGAAACCTCTGCAAGGTTGGATGCCGACACCGGTCTGTGCTCTGAGACACGTGGGCGCAAACCCTCTGCAGGTAAATACTTCATGTAGAGGTTGCTAAGGGACTGCAGAGCAAGGCCGTGCTTCTACCACCTTCTGTATTGGGATTACTTGGCCCTGTCAAACATTTCAGCCTCCAGGTCAGTTCGTACTATCAAAAGTTCTCCCTGGAATGATAGTATACATGGAGTCCCCTTCAGCTTACGCCATAAACCGCTGTGTAATTCTATTGCACGTGGTTAAAGAGTAGCTGTACTTCCACCCAGAGGTGACCCCAGATTGAAATCTTCAGGTGCAACGCAGAAACTATTGTGGGTTGAGCATCTGCATTAATCAAGCAAACTTTGATTTTTGGCCGCTCCCGTATTAGGCATTAATAAAAGGAGACATGTGAAGAGCAACAGAAAACCAGATGTCTTTCTTCTTTCTAATATGAAGGAAGCCACCTTCAGCTCTTCCACGTACCTGCTGAGGTAGTGTGGCTTACCAAGGACAGGAGGTATGCTTGTTTGAACAGGCTCCGTGCCTCATCTGCCACAGAAATAGTCTCCGAGCAGCTTCGTATCAGGCAAGTAAAGTTTTATGAGACACCTCAGGTAATGTGCAGAGATCTGTAATCCTGAAAAAGTCTCACACTACACATAAGCGGGCAGGAACACGTTCTTATCAAGTACAAATAAATATCCATGTATTGCTAAATAAAACGTCTTCAGTTTGCCTCTCAGATTGCTGGGGCAACTCCACTGTTTCTACCTTGATTTTAACTTTTAATAAATACTCTTAGAAAGAATTTGGGAATTGAATTAGTTTTCAGTGTACTCGGTTGCTACATTACCCCTGCTGCTGCAAGAAAAACATTTTATGTGTGTGTACATGGAGGGTGTAGGGAAACTTATGGGAAAAGCATGCATAATATACAAGTAAGGAAAAGTAAAACCATCCTCATATACTATTTCTTCACTTCTTGTTCCAAAGAATTTTGTTTGTCTTCCTACTTTGAAAAGAAACTACATTTATTTTGGATAAGGGCTCAGATTTTTGTGTTAAGCTCTGGTAGGTAAAATCTTAGCCTCATTAAACCCCATGACAAAACTGGAATTAACTTCAAGGATGCTAGTACACTACCTGATAAAAAATTCAATGTCATACTTGTTCAAGGGTTGTTTTTATTACAAAAATAAAAAGTACTTGGGTTTCACAAACACATGTGAAGAAGAAAACTACATCTTCTTCTTCATTTTGTAAGCTTAAAAATTTGGTTAATGTTTTGCTACTATTATTTCGGGAGTTCTTCCTTATTTTCTTTTATGTAGGTGGGCTTTCTTTTTAATTATTTTCAAACATTCAGCTGTATTACCTGTATTCCTGGCACCAGCCAGCAAGTAATCTCTCTAACCAAATCGTCATATTATATAAAGTATCGGTGTCAACTGGAACTGATCCTCAGTTACATCTTCTGAGGAAAACCAACCCAAACATATTACCTGAATGCAGTCAGAATTTGCGGGGAGCACAGGATGCTGCCAGATGCCAGAAGTCCATTTCCACTCAAAATAGCATCAGCCTAAGCAGTCAACAAGAAAAATATTCTACTTTGCTAAAATTTCCCATCTTTCTCACCAGTCTTTTAATGCATCGTATTACCTAGGTTTAAAATAAAAACATTTTTCCAGCATTTGGAGGGAGAGTTTTTCATATTTGCCTATGCGAGAAACCTTTTTTCCCCTCTTCTCTCCCTTTTGGTTGGTTTTGGTGGGTTTTTTTGTGCCATTTGACTTTAGAGAACATCTCTGAATTCATTGGGAATCTACAAGGATGGAAAGATACATTAGATACTTAGGAAGAAGTTCCCATTCTAGCTGTTTTCAGTGCCATTTTTTAAGCAGTCAACACAAAGTTTTCAATAACGAACCTTGACATCAGTGAATTCCAACTCTTAAAATGAACAGTTAATTAAAAGATATCAAAACCAGCTTTATAAATGAACAGGGTTACAGCCACAACCTCTCAAGAGGCTTCCACCCTTTCCTCTGTAAAGCACAGCTCCATCGCCCAGCCACCACGTGAACCACAGTCTTGCAGAGTAAAACATTTAGGCCTCGTCCACAGGAATTAAAGTAAAAATTCCTCCGGCCATCAGCAAGCCTGAGCGTGCTCTGAATCCAAGCTAACCGTTAGAGGGCAACCTGATTACATGAGCAGGGATTATTCTAGCACAAGGCCTGGGTTTCGCTTCACAAACCCTGATACAGGGGATTTGAGATATCACGGATGGACGTGGATTTACAGCCAGAACTCTGAAAAAGCTCTTGATAAAATATAAGGAGGAACACAAGCCAGGACGGTCCATGCTAGCAGTTGTTGCGTTAAGTACTGTACATGTCTACATAGTCACTGATGCTCTTCAGTTAGAAATTAAAGCCGCCACATCTTAGACCGAAGAGTGGGATGAACCTCAGTGCAGCCCAACGGGTATGACTGAGGTGCAGGGAAGGGAGAAAAGGGTGGAGGGAAACGCTGACAGAGCTCCATAAAGCAGAGTTGCATGGGGAAAAACGAAAAGAGGCTGTTATCTTTGTGAAAACCTGCCGCCTAAGTATATCAAATGAAATTATCAGGTGCCAAGTTAAAAAAGCAAACAAGGGGAAGCAGTTCTTCGCATATTGCACAGATAACAGAACTTGTTACCAGACAATCTGGCATATACCAAAGCCTACTTGGCTGAAAATGGCAAACGCGTGTAAGAAATGCCTACTAGAAGCTAGTAAACATATCCACTTTCACCTCGGGAAATCCCTGAGCAACAAATGACTGTACAGTGTGACTGGAAGACAGAGGAGCATCGCTATTTGCTTACCTCTGTCGCTACCTTTCCCTCTGCAGAATGCCTACTGCTATCACGTGTAGGGCATGGCTAAAGCTGAACCAGCGCTGCAAATCCTCATAATCAGGAAATTCAGCTTTTTCACTGTCACCCTTCTCTGTGGGTCAATATCGTTCTGGACAGAGATGTGGTGAGGATGGGGGCACCAAAACTTGGTTGCTTCAGCACACGCTGACATCACTAGGGACTGAAGTGAAGGGGAGAGAGTATGACCCGGAGTGTAAATTCCCTGGAGTTGTCTTGTTACTCATCTTCTAATCGCTAAAGTGGCTCTTCATCACATGTCAACTCTTAAGGGTGCAGCAGAACAGAAACTAGAAGGATCTGAGTATAACAAATAGGATTCTGCCAGACCCAGGTCAAGAACTCGGGCAGTGCAGTGAAAAATACTTCTGATTAGGAACAAACAGGGCAAAACCTGTTTTCATGCCGTTCTAGACGAATCATTACTTCTGACCCTCTTTTTTCTTCATGAAATCAGCGCATACAAGGATCCAGGATTAAACCTACACTTCTTTCCTGGGAAGAGAAGTTGCATCTCCCAGCTACAGCAGCTCTATTTATAAAATCTTCGACCCTGGAAATTACACTTCGCCTTGAAACTTCCGTCTGCGTTGACTACAGTAACAGAATGTATATTGGACAGTATTTGCGGGACACTCAAGGACACATTTGCCATGAATACACTAATAAAAATATCATCAGGGAAAACGCACCTGGAAAATGTGAGATATGTAAACGTACGGTCAAAGAAGAGAATTCTTGTAGAGTGCAAATGCCCAAGCCTAAGAAAACACAGTGGGGTTTTTCATTTTAATAGGGCAGAAAACACAAATATGTGCCACAGTCTTTGACCCAGTTTTGGGTACCGCCAATTATGGGCTCTCTGGTTATAAAGGTAGTATTTTCTTATCCAACCCAAACATAACGATTCCAAATTCATATAGGGATAACATCTCCTCTGGAGTTTGTCTCGTCTAAGAGAAGACACTGTGAGGGACTGTACAGAATCAAAAACTTTAGTTACAAAGAAATACCTTTTCTTCCTAACTCCTTTTTTTTTTTTATATCCAGCCAACAGATCACATCATGATATGGTTGCAAATAGTTCTGTCAGGATGTCAGTCGCTTTTATAAATCGCTTCATAAAAAATAAGGATTGCAACACAAAAGAACACAATGGGGTGGCTGTACCCATCTGACATCACAGCACCCAAAAACGTGGATGGTGGTCTATGACTGGAACTCCTAAGTACTAACATAGTTTAAATATACCCCAAAAACACACGAGGACTGTGTCTAGGACAGACTGCTTTAGTAACAAGAGTTCAAGACAATACAGAGGCTTTTTTTTCCCCCCCTGTAGATGTTCCTGAACAGCATTTCCATGTGCAATAAGGTCGTTAAGCACAACCCAATAGGGTACACGGTTTTATAGACTGGAGGCTACCAGAGGCCCACGGCAAACCACAAAGATTTCTTCCTTACCTTCATGACAATCTGCTTTTCATTCTGAAAAGCATCCTCCTCTGCAATAATAATTAACCATCGCTCCAAAACCTAAAAAAAAATTGCATCATACAGCATAGTGAAAAGGGCTCTGCTGGAAGAATAAAGATCAATGGGTAGAAGGAAAGGACAGTAATTTCAAAATTGGGTATATATAAAACTCTGCTTGCATAATCGCGCAAAGCAAGGCAACAAGCGAATGCCTTTTATGTGTTTAGAGGCCTGGAAAACAGAAAACATCACCCTTTTTGAGAAGAGGAATTTGTGAGTCTGTGGAGAGACAGTCGGTATGGCTTTCTGACCGCACGAATGCCACAAACACACTTGCCAATACTACAGCTTTTGGCGGCGGAGCATCGCTCTTACACTTCATCTACAGCTTCTTTGGCCGTACGTTCAGCGTTTCTGGACACCCAAAAGCTCGGTGGAAACACACGAGACCACTTGTACAACGCCCATTCTGGGGGTCCGGTACCTCCTTGGCCCCCGTGGGCTGTCTTTGCACTGTAAACAGGGTGAAAGCACAAGGCAGTTCTGGAAATCCAGAGCAGGAATCGCAACAGCAACTTTTTAACTGAATTTTAAGCGTTAGGAATACAGGCGTGAGACCCTCATAAAGAGCTACGGAAGTTTTGCCATCCCGGTATTTCCTGTTCCATTAGGGGTAAGGGAACGGCAAAACTAACTGGAAATTATCTGTATTCCAGGCAGCTGAAGGGTGGCCGACCGCTGCCACACACTGTCTCGGGACCATGTCGCCCAACAGCACGTGCCCTACCGAGCTTTCCAAGTCTTAACAAACTACGTCCCTTTGAAGCCCAAAGCCCTGCTCGCACGGAGCCTGTTTTCACACTGAAAATCCCGAATTTGGCTAAAACGAAGTTTTGTGACAAGCGTTACAAACTCCTTAACTTTCCACCCAGAGAATGAGTTCCTTGGAACCACGGGGAGAGATCGTGACTTGCCGAGTTCGTCCCGAGCGGTGGATCCTGGGCAACACAATTCTCCTTCACCCTTTGGGTATTGCGTGTGCTTGCTGGAAATAAAAGAGTTAAACTACGCACTACTTACTTTCTACCCACAAGCCAGCAAAGGCTACAGACCACTAATTTATGTGTTTATCTAAAGCTTCTGATGTTCTATGTATTTTTTTTAAAGGGTTTTGGTTTTGTTGCTTCTTTTTTTTTCCAAATTAGTCTGCATTTTTCCCTTTAAACTAAGGATATAAAAGTTAAATCCGGTGGGCTTAGCTGCAATTTACACACCGGTAAGTGTAAAGCGCTGTCATTTACAAGCCTTCTGTCCCATACACGCATACCTTACAGCTTAGCCAAAACTCTGCAAAATATTCATTAAAATTCAGAAGCAAATTCAGCCATATTTACAGCTGCTTCACATTTGCTTTCTGCAAATATTTGAGCACTCGTACTTTACTAGTACAAATACTAGTGAATAATGAATTTTAATTTCAGATAACCACCGAGCTTTAACGTGGTGTGTTCGGTCGTTATATGCGTGGTCCGTACGCTAACACTTTCCCAGTGAGAAATGCCATCCGACCAGGAACTAACCAACGCTCTGTGACGTCCACAATTAACAGTGCAAAATCAGAATATGAAATATTTCCACACTCATTAACGTAGAAATTTCATGGCGCACCACAGAATGCAAAAAACCTTCCAGTGCCCTTTAAACCTTACCTACGGCAGTAATAGCCTCAAAGGGCTAGAAATGAGAGGAGGCTCTGAACATCTGCAAGGACTGGCACAAAAATCCAGGTTTTTGCATTGACTGAACAGTCCCTATGAGAATTTCGGTTTAAGAAACACTAATATTCAGCAACCCAACTCTTACTTCTACAGAAAGAAGAGGACAAGATACATGAATTATTCTTTTTTTTTTTCCAAACGTCTATTGAAAGCTATTTTAATTTAGACAAGATGTTACTCACTTCCATATTTCAGCAAATGATACAAATAAGAGAGAATATCACTTAAAGTTATTTGGGGGTTACATTAAATTCTTAAATACTTGTGTTTAATCTTTAGTAAATACCTGAGGGTACACCTAGTTGGGTGGAATCCCTCTAAGACCCTGTAGTCAATCAAGCAGTAGAGAAGGAAAAAGCCTGTTGGCTCAAACTGAACAGCCAGCTTCTCACTCACGGACCTCACCGCGGTCAAAAAAAAAAAAAAGGTATTTTGGGAGTACCTTCCTTGCCAGCCAAAGGCAGACTTGCATTTTGCCAACATCTACTGCCATACATAGCTTTATGGCCAGAACGCTTCCCCCGCACAATAGTCATCCTACGTAAAGTGCAAGTTTGGGAGTTGGAGAAGAGTTGCGCTGTAATTCGTGTAAGATTGCCCAGAGTAGTGGTCGAGGGTCTTTTCTCCCAGTTATTGTAACACTGGGTCTTCAGAAAGACGTCAGAGTTCCTAGGACACGAGGTTTTCAGCCTGTGAATAACTACTGCACGTCTGCCTATTCTCTCCCGGGCTCTGTTTACCCTTTATTTTCTTTATCCTCGTGGAATACCACCAAGGTCCAGGCATCCTGCGCAAGCAAGTTTTCAGCTAGCAGTTACGAAATGTCAGGCTGGAAACAGTTGTCATAAATTAATGGGTTTTGCATAATTTTTCAGTGCAAGTCATGCCTGAGTAACTTCTGAGTATGAATGAAAAAGGACATCACGCTTTAAGCATATCTGTACTTGAACTCAGCAGGCAATCTCTAACACTCACTCAAGGGTTTCCTCCTTGAATAGAACCCTCCATTTAAATATAACCCACTAACTTCAATATCTGTTCAGAGAGTGAATGCACGCTGCCTAACACTCTTTAAATTTACTATCTGGGGGGAAAAAATAAAAAGTGTTGAAAAAATTAAATCTTCTCATTCCAGCTAATACTCAAGCTTTAGACACAAATCAATCTTCTTTTATTCATCTGCCTTATACGCCATTTCAATTTCGGAAAGTTTCCACATTCCCAGCCTAAAAAAATATGGTTTAGGAACGCTACAAGCTTATTTTGCGGTTTGTTAATATGGGTGCAATATAAACAATGGATTTGAGGATCTCGCAGAGGAGGAACCCATTTTATACATAATCATGTTTTAATGGACTCTGTTTGTAAACTGATGAACCCGTACAAGACCATGATTTTTTCCATCAACACGGAGCTGCGTGGATAAGAGCATGTATGTTTAAAGTATGCTACAAAAACTGCTGCCTACTGACGCGATGGTCGTCATCGGTTTCATTGAAGGTAACCATCCGTATCCCAGAGCCTTGATTCTGGCCAAATTCCTATAGATTTCATGGAAAAAGTTTAGCCAAGCAGAGATGATAGTATCAACAACTGTGCTAGCATGTTTAATGCGAACTTGCCCTGAACTTCATTTACATATTACTCGGCCAAATTATTTCATGGAGTTCAGCGTTTAGATTTTATCTACCATAAAAGTCAGCTGAAACAACCGAATGCGTAATGACTTCAATCCAACATTTTGGGTTAAGGCAAACGTCTAATAACAGTACTTCACCTGCTGGTTAATGATTTTTAAAGAGTTTGACTGAACTCAGTATGTCATATGGATCCCTTCATTATATTTTTCTCCAAAATGGGGATAAAAACTGCCAGAGAGATGTTATTTATTTTCCTTCCCAAGTCCAAGAAGGCCTAACCCACCCCAGCTCCAGCTCCACACGCACGCATAGTGCTAGGTGGTGTATTTTATCAGTACCCAAGGGGTGCAGGTTGCAGATGCTTGTGGCATCCCCCTCCATCCTCCCCACATCCCCTCGCAAACCCCTGCATCCCACTCCTCCCCACATCCCCCTCCAGCCTCCCAACCCATCATCCCCACATCCACACACACACCCCTGCGTCCCCATTCCTCCCTGTATCTCTCCATCTTCCCCCCCCGTTAACTCCACATCCCCCTGCACAGGCCCTTGCATCCTCCCGCATTCCCCTCCATCCTCCCCGCCTCCCATCAAAACCCCCTCCATCCCGCCTCAAAACCACATCCCTTGACATTCCCCCCCATCCACCTGCACACCCCCTTGCATCCTCCCACATCCCCCTCCAGCCTCCCC
>RSEF01000012.1:7023795-7034715 GCA_003993805.1 Himantopus leucocephalus | reverse complement strand
CTGTTGGAGCAAGTCCAGAGAAGGGCCATGAAGATGATCAGAGTGCTGGAGCACCTCTCCTGTGAAGCCAGGAAAAATGAGTTGATCCTCAAAAAAAACCTCAAACAGAGTTGAGGTTGTTCAGCCTGGAGAAGAGAAGACTCCAGGGAGACCTTATAGCAGCCTTCCAGTCTCTGAAGGGCGCCTACAGGAAAGAACAGGAGGGACTATTTATCAGGGAATGTAATGATAGGACAAGGGATAATGGTTTTAAACTGAAAGAGAGTAGATTTAGATTAGATATTAGGAAGAAATTCTTTACTCTGAGGGTGGTGAGACACCGGAACAGGTTCTCCAGAGAATTTGTGGATGTCCCATCCCTGGAGGTGTTCAAGGCCAGGTTGGATGGGGCTTTGAGTAACCTGATCTAGTGGGAGGTGTCCCTGCCCAGGACAGGGGGGTTGGAACTAAATGATCTTTAAAGTCCCTTCCAACCCAACCCATTCTATGATTCTATGATTCAATTTGCTCATCCTTTTGTGTTGTTGGGCAGGTCCACCACCAAGAGAGGTTTCTTAGAGGAACTTCTACTGGTTTTCAAGCTGTATCTTAGTGGCTTTCACCCTTCTTTGTGGAAGAAAACTTTGTGTGAAGACTTGCATAAGTTTAAAGTATAAGATAATCCAGCAAAACAAGGCAAATGTGCAAGAATGTTGCTAGTTTCAAGTGAAATGATTAAATGCCTCAAAAAATCTCAAGGAAGTTATGCCAGCTTTTGCTAGAGCCAAAACCCCGCAATGACTGCAGGCTGAACAGACTAGTGAGACCCTTGTCTTGACTGAGACAAAGTGAGTGAGGCTGAGTCACTCACTTTGTCACATGACCTGCTCTAACATGTACCCAGGTGTCCTGGTTTGAGCGACACAGGACTAATTTCTCTTCCAATGCTTGGGGAAACTGCACTTTTAGAAGACTCTAGTGTCTGAATTTGTGAAAATACTTACTTTATAGCCAACTATGGTATGTGCGCTTCAAGGTCTCAGTGTTTTCAAGCTTGCCAGGTGCAGGGATGAGGAGGAGCGAGACCTGGGCACTTGACCCAAGCTGGCCAACAGTATTTTTTCATAACATGAGTGTCACATTCAATATAAATTAGAAAGTTTTCTGCAAAGTGCTCTCTCTCCCTTGATGGCAGCGATCCAGAGAACTTCATGCCCCGATACCAGTCCCCTGAGGCGTTCCCTTCCTCCTGAAGCCATAGCGATCATAGTGTCCGACAGTTACTGTCCACTGCTGGAAGTGCACAGCTTCCTACTGATAGAATGGGCTGAGTATAATCCTTGTATATTTTATATTGGTATTGGGATCAATACTGGTTCTTTACTATTATTAATGTTAATTATTTAATCTTATCCTATTAAATCTATCTATATTTCAACCCTCATGTTTCCTTGTTTTTCCCTGATTCCTCTTCCTGGGTGGGGAGGGGTCATCAGGTGATAGAATAATTGTCTAAATGACAATAAATTGTTGTAGATTTTTCAAGCCATAACACCAGACCAGCCAGGTGTCAGGTGAAGGTGACTTGTCTCCACAGACAAGCTATTTTTATCAAGAGGCATTCAATAAACACCTCTAGAGAATAATATGGAAGCACAGTCCATACTGTATGAGTTCAGTGGTCTATTCTACCTCAGACCTTGGATGGTGAAGGGATAATGCAAGAACAGTGCAATCATGTAATTACGCTCCCTCAAGTTCTCCTCCTGCTTCCAGCATGTTGTAGCCCAGGGATTTTCTGAGCCAGAGGTGACTTATTTGTATTCAGTAGTCCTCGAGGAACTTTTCTTTCATGACTTTTTCCAGTTGCTTTTTGAGTCCATGTAAAATTTACCATCTACAACATCCAGTGCCAGGAGTGCCAACAAGTTCCACAGCTTAATCACATCTCAGGTGAAGAACCACTTTCTTGTACTCATTTTTGAATCACCACCTGCTAGATTCAGTTCCTAGTTTTAATGCTGGAAGAGACAGTGGAAAAACCATCTCTATTCACCTTCACCTTATCACTGATGATTTTATAAATGTCTACTATATTCCCCCTCAGTAACCTTTTTTATTTTCTGAGGCTAAAGGGTCCTTGCCTTCATAGTTGTTCCTCACAAAGAAGCAGTTCTTTCCTTGTTGCCCTTCTCAGAACCTTTCCACTTCTGCTACAGCCTTTGTGAGCCCTGTGGTGGGGTGCTCAAAACATACTCAATGTTGATGATGCACAGAGCTGAGTAGGCGTAGATCTCATTTGCAAGGGGTAATGGTCAGTTCAGATTGGTTTTTCTCATCACTTAGCTAGATGAAATTTCAGCTGTTATTTTAAGGCCAGTCACTCACACTTCTCTTAATCTCTGCAGTTCTTTGCAGCCAACCGTCATCTTTTCTAACTTGAATAATTTTATGTCTCCAACAGATTTGTTATTTCATTATTCATCCCTCATGAATAAGTCAAACAGCGCAAGCCCCAGCACTGATGTCTTAGAACTCCACGAAGAAAACTGACCATCTACCCTCATTCTCTGTCCTGTCCTTTAGGCACTTTTTATCCAGGTAGCAACCCTTTCTCTAAATTTCTTTAAGCACTGTTGGTGAGAGCCCTTTTGAAAGCTTTTTGGAAATCCACATGGGCCACTGTTCACATGCTTGTTGACTCCTTCAAAAAAGGACTGTGAGGCACAGCATCCCTTTATAAAAGCCTGATGACTCTTCCCCAGTAATGAGATGTGACTGCATGCCAATTGATTTTTTCCTTTATTATAGCTTCTACTAATTTGTGCAGCACAGACATCACGCTCCCTAGTCTGAAATCCCCAAAGAGCCTTTTCTCAAATTGTGTCTGCTAGTGAGACTTTAAAAGCAGTTTTAAGCACACGTTTCGCCGCCACAGTTAGTCAGGTCTTTCACCCTTCAGTTATTTTCGGACCTCTGGGATAGGAACCATGTGGTTTCAGACACTGCTTAGTTCATGTTGCTGCTCCATAACCCTTCCTGCCACCGTTTTGATCAGAGACAGTCCTTTGATGAATTTCTCTGTAAAGAGAGTTTCTGCCATGGAAATCTCCCAGGCTTTCCTGCCATGAACACCGGTGCAAGAAATCTGTTTAATTTTTTACCCACTATCACCTTTTCTTTTTTTCTGAGTTGGTCTTTCTGTGCATACTAGCCCTTCAGCCTTTGAGACACCAAACAGCAGAGTTCTAAACTGCCAGCAAAGATCATTGCGAGTGGAAAATAGATTGGGTTTTTTGAGGGGACTTTTTTTTTTGTGGGTGGACGGAAACACAGAAGCAAGAATCCGCTAACGGTGATGTTATTGGAGCTAAGCTGATAGTCTCAAATTTGACATAACAGATACTATAATCAAGACCTCAGACACCTGAAATGAGATGTGTACATGCTTGGTCTTTGAAAGCTGTGGGAAGAGAGCATTTCTCTGCAGAGCTCTGAAGGTACTGTTTTGACTGTTTCTCACTGAAGAGGAAAGCTACGGGTAAAGCAAGCTGGTAATAGGGAGACAGAAGAGCTGAAACTGGTTGTATTATCCTTGTTCGTTAATGTCTGAAAGCCACAGGCCATATTCTTTGCGGCTACCTCTAAAAGAACCTCAAGTACTCATTGCTCGACATGAAAGCTGCCGAGAGGTCTCAAGTCATCAGCTCTGTAAGGAGACAATGGTACCACAGTTGAATCCTCCTCCTCCTCATGAAGACATGCTGTCTTGAAATCTTGAAGGAACTGTCTGTTTATTGACTGACCTTAAGTGGCTGAGGAGGCAGAGGAATCACCTTTTTAGCTCTCAGTGAAGACCAGTATGAGCCTTGGAAGGCCATCTGCCTAGACCATAGCCTTTCCCCCAGCAGGGAGAGAAAAGAGCAATTCAAACTACAGATGCTACCTTGGCAGATACTTCTTTCTGTTTTCAGGTGGAAAATGAATTTGCTGCTAGTATTCTTGGACAGGGGGAATGACATAGATGTCACACTTGTGCATGTGTACACACACACTCTCTGAGCAACTGCTGCAGGGCAGGAGGAGCTGCAGAAACTAAAAGGGAAAACACCGGTGAGGGAGGAAGAGGTGCTGATATAGGTGTGAGATGGGGGCAACGTCAACTGCTGTTGCTGTGTGAGGGGAGAGGAGAATGTGATGCTGGAGAACGGGCAGACAACCTCAAAAAAACAATTGAAAAGAATGCACCGTCCTCCCCTCCCACATACATCCTCCCATGACCACCGCACTTGGACGACAGCCACGTGCCTCCCCCAAGTGCTCGGGAGCTGCCCAGGGCCCTGGCTGGTGTGGGGTGCCGGACTGAGATGAGCCAGAGGTTGAGCCCAGGGTGGGCACCTCTGGCTAGAGCCAGAAAAACAGCTGCTAGGCAAGGAGTCCCCACGGGACATGCAAAACCCATGGGGATTTTGACTTTTTTCTTTTGGGGAGTGGGAAACCCTAGCTGTACTTGCATACAGGGACTGGAACAGGCAAGTGTGCCCTGAGATGAGATGTATGCCTGGCATCCCGCTGCCTGGTCCTGGGCATCTTCTCTCCTGACACTGTCTCACCCATAGGCACTGCACTGCAAAAACGACGAAGGAGCACAGCGTGGTGGGACACAGGGTTATGCATCGGGCTGAGAAACGAGGTGGAAAAAGACAGCTAGAAAAGTCTTTCTGAGAGTGCTGCTGGATCAGTGTTTCCAAGAGTGACTTGTCATTTAAGCCCTGGAGCTCTTTGGGGCTGCCCTGGGGATGCAGACAGGGAACACAGCATTGGGGTGCAGAGCAGTGCAGCTGAAAACACAAACTGCACAAGTTCACTTAGTAAATCTGAAATCAAAAGGAAGTAACAAATAGTGCACCAAACCTCAAAAAAACCACCCAACTTTGCTTTAGAAATTGAAGGTATATTTTTTCACAAATGTGAAAATGTTTTTACCTGCTGTAGTTGATATTTAAGCCCTACTTTTCACCATTTTTCTGACCAAGAAATTAGATTATTGTCATGATCAGAACCATGAAGGCATTCAAGACTTAAGACGACTTGTTTTTAACAAGATACCTGACATCAAAGCTGAGACCTCTGCATTTAACTCATGAGGTCTGATCCCATTGCTACTGCTTGCTCCCTAGAGGTGTCACCCCCCTTCATCTCCTGAGGGCACTGTGGAAGAGGACTTCCACTGTGGGCACCTTGGTAAGTAAGGTCTACAGGCTGCCCGTGGTTTTAGTATCACAGGATCCCAAAGATCCATTTGAATAAATACCAAGATACGCCTTGCACCTTCAGGTTCACTAGGCAACTGAAGAGACGTAGGGGGTTCCCCAGTGCCCTGTGGTCAGATCCAGCAGCCAAACGCGCAGCAGCTGGTGGGGACCAGTGCCCAGTGCACCCAGACCATCCGGCTCTCCAGATGTTTCCGTCTCGCTTACCTCTCTGCTGGTGAAGGGTTCACACGGGCTTGCTGGCTTAGCGATCACTGTCACTGCAGAGGTCTCAATCCTGGCACCAAAACTGCAAGCAGCTTGAATCAAAACAGAGCCAGCTGGGATCTTTGGCTACTTGCTCATTCAAATCACAGCCATCTCCTACTGCGCCATGGCTGGTTCTACGTCTGTCATGCTGCTGTTCATCTCTCCTCCTTTCTCACTTCCTGATGCACTTCTGGTTGGCCACAAACCATGAACTTTGCTATCCAAAGCTGATAAGTTAAAACACATCCTCTGAAAGCAATCGTGAAAGAAGCAACACCCAGGTGTCCTTGCAACTGAGGAGACCTGCCCTGGGTCATAGTGTCAAATACTTGCTTGTGCTTTGCTCCCATGCTAACTCAGCCACCCCCAGGACTGACAGGGGAAAAGACATCCCCCTCCCCAAAATATTGCCAAACAAGAGGTAGAAGTGAAATACGGGAAGTGAGAGCAAAGTTAATTTAATCACTAGCCAACGGAAAGGCTCAGAGTCCTGTCAGTCCCACGGGCTTGGGTGCTTTGGGGATGAGCTCCTGCCGGGGGGCCCAGCTGTGCACCGCTGGCGTGTGTCAGGGACCCAGAAAGAACCGAGCTCTGAAGACGTGTCGGTGCCTGTGGCGGGCAAAGGCATGTTTGCCACAGACGTCAGTCCCTGATGTTCAGACGTCAGGCCATGATGTCACATCAGGGCCTGATGTGCCCTCCCTGATGCTACAGGAGGCACTATGCTAAGAAAGTGCAAGGGCTGCTTTAGCAGGACATCTGTGACCTACCACCGCCAAGTGTAGCTGGGAAGGGATCTGCCCTTCTGCAGAGCCCATCTGGCACTCTGTTGCTTCAAGTCCTACTTCTGCTGTGCCAGTCCCAGCACACCTGGAAGAAGACACAGGTCATGGGGACACTCCTAATCCTACTGTTTTCCTTCCCCAGGAGCAGCTGCCCCAAGAAGAAGGTGTCGTGCCTGAGGGCTCCCCCTTTCTCTGCAGCCCCTGCCCAGCTCTTCTGCCTGCTGGCTGTTGCTGCTGGTGTTTGACTTTCTCACTCCCTGCCTCCCTTGTTCTGCCATCACTGCCTCCTCATTCAGGGAGTGACACGCCAAGGGATATATGTTCCAGCCGCTCATAAATCCTTGGAGGGTACAATAGCACCCGAACCACTGATCTCACCCTGCTCCTTTTTAGTGCGTCTCTTTTCTTTAACCAGAGCCCCTTTCTCACTTCCTAGTTGCTGGGATCTTTGTTCTCACAGCTTTTCGTGTCTCTTCAGTTCCTGTCAGAGCTCTGGTACCAGTAAAGGCTTGCAGATGTACGTGTGTCTCTGTGTGTGTGTGTGTGTTCCTTCTCCCTTTGCAAAAGGAGTCTCTGACACCCTCTGGGGGAACTTTCCCCTTCCTTGCAGCCCTCGCCCCCCGCGCACATGTACGCACACCTGGATGAGCCTGGCAGTCCTGGCTTTACCCTGTGCGTCAGAAGAGGAGGACACGGTGGCAGTCAGCCTAGCCCGCGAACCCACCCTGCCCCACAGCATCCCTCACCCAGCCGGCTTCACTCACCTCACCGGGTCTCGGTGCATCAGCCCGCAAACGCCGTCTTCCCCTGCCTGAGCGGGCTCACACCTTCGCCCCTCACTGTCCCTTGGCGGCTCAGCTCTTGGGGAAGAGCAGCGCAACCCCTGTCATTTCCTCACCTCCGTCTGAGCCCACAGCAGGTAAGACCAGATCACTGGGGTGTGTGTCGGAGGCTACACCCTGATGCTGCAGATCCCAACACGCCTGCCACCCCGGAGTGCTGGCTCCAGAAAGCAGGAGCAGGGACGCAACAGAACGAGGGGCGCAGGGAGCTGGGAAGGCAAGGAGAGAGGCTGCTCGGGTTTGGAAGGACGACCGATAAGCCCCAGTTCTCCTCAGACCTCTTTGTGCAGGGAAACGTGGAAGAGCACAGCAAAGGGGTGAACCCACATGTGGGGCCATGGTGGAAGAACCAAAGCAGGGCCAGAGCAGCAACGTTTCACTTTCTGAATGATTCAGACAGGAAAAGCAGAAATCTCTGGGCCGCATGAGGAGCCTCACCTTCCAGGGCGGTGGGGCGGTTCCCGGCCTGCCGGGGGGCAACAGCGGGCTTTTCTCCAGGACGTTTCAGCTCCCCGCTCACACAACTCACATTTTCCTGGACTCCCAGGGCTCTTAGGAAAGGGCTAACCACTGAGAAGAGGGGCAGTCACCCCACTACGCCTGCTTAAGGAGAAAGGCAAAGACTGTCCCTCTTGCCATGGGGAAGAAAATGGGGGGGGGGGGGGNNGGGGGGGGGGGGGTGAAGGGAGATGTGCCAGGGAAAGAGTTAAGAGAGCCAGGGAGCAGCCAGGCTGCGTCTGTTTGCCGTAGCTATGTGGGCTGCAGGGTAGAAAAGAAGAATCTCCAGCCTGGAGGAGGCAGATGAGGGAGGATCCTCAAGGACGGCGGCTGGGGATGAGGGGGACAGCAGGTCTTCCCCTCGCGGCTCCCGTGAGCTGTCACTGCAGGGAAACTCTCCAGCTCCCCAAAGGGCTTGGTGACAAAGCAATGACAAGCTGGTGGGTCTAGCAACAGCTGCTTGGTGCTGCCAGATTTTTCTTGTGTGGAAGGCTCTGGCTGCTGCTGACTGGGTCTCAGGCTGCTTCCTGCTGATGAAGCGACTTGACTGTGGAGGAAGACAACCAGATCATCTGCTGACAGAACGGCAGAGACTGGGGGTCTGACACTGATGCTGTCCCCCGCCACGTGAGCTTCCTACGATGGATGCCCACCCCAGAGCGCTAGTTCAGAGCTCTTCCACGATGCTGTCTGAGCTGTAGGTAGGGAACGGCACCAGCGTGGACGCCCTCGCAGGGCCAACCCAGCAGGTTTCTGTGGGCCGACAGGTCTCCGATGCTGGCAGGCACATCAGGGCAGCCCATGGTCATTGCCCAGGGCAGGGACTACCTGTGCTTTGCGGTGCTGGGCCGGAGCTGCTGTGAGAGCGACTGTTGGGCAGAGGCAGTGGGAGGTCACAGGAGGGGATTCAGGTGGCTGCTGCACCGTAGCTGAAGGTGGAGTTTTGCCGGGGACAGGATGGAGATGATGTGGCTGTACGTGGTGCTGATCCCCATGCAACAAGTCCTTGCGGTGACATGGCTGTAAGTATGCTTTGCATTTGTACCGTCCGGGTTGGAATGTCACCTGGGGTGGTGCTATCTCCCAAGAAAACAGGCGTATCTGTGAGAAAAGGGTGGAAGAAGGAACCTGGGCAACCCAAAGGCAGCACTTTAGGAGGGGCATTTCGGGGAGCGTGAAGGGAGAGAGACAATGAAGCTGAGAGGCACAGACCAGGATGGGGAGCAGGAATGTCCAATTTGGCACAGACAAGAGGCGGCACATCCCCTTTCCTGCCCCGTTTCTACTCAAAAATAAGGCTGTAGAGGGCTAGTCCAGCACAGACATGGCCCTGACTCTAGCCCATGTGTGACTGAATCTCTCCCCCGCCCCACAGGTACCTGGCCAAGCAGCCTTCTCTGCGGGCAGTCCTCCGGGACCCTGGGGGCTGCGATGGTCTGACAGGGTTGGTAGAAGAGCAGGTCCGTGTTTGCCGGCGGCAGGTGGAAGCCATGGATGCGGTGAAGCGAGGTGCGGAGCTGGCTGTCGAGGAGTGCCAGCATCAGTTTCACTCTCGCCGGTGGAACTGCTCCACCCTGCAGGGGCTGCAGGTCTTCGGCAAGATCGCCATCCAAGGTCAGCAAGGGGGAGGTGGTGCAGGCGCAGATGGCATGCAGTCCTTTCAATATGCCCATGTGACCCCCTGACACATCAGCCTTTCCTGGGCTAGTGCGCAAGTGTCACACTGGGACGAGCCCCAGAGTGGCCAGTGCCTTCCTCCACGTACTAACAAAGATGTCAACACAGAGCAAACTGAACCAAACGCATGTGCTGTTACAAATATTAATATTCTGACTAAGTTTCTTCCTCAGTTAACCAGGCCTGGCTTTTTGGTCCCATCTGGACCATTATGGGTACCAGCTCTGCAGACTGATAGATCTTCTCTCCCACCCTGCTACCAGCAGCCACCACCCTTTGGAGTAGCAGCTCAAATCAAGCCTTTTTTCTCTGAAGCTGCGGTCCCTTGTCCTTGCAGGCCAGGGGAAAAGGATCTGCCTACACCCCCAAAACAACATGGAAGAGATTTTGCATGTGTTTGCATGGAAGGAGCCATCCAGGGAGCCATGAGCAGGGTCTCTCTGGCTCCTAGAGACAAGGCAGCAGGGTCCTCCCTGACAAACCTCTCTGCATGGGGGGGGCTCAGCCCCTGACGTCCCCCACCACAGCTCCCCTTTCACTTCCCTTGGGGGCTGCTGACTTCTATCCCGCAATGGGATATCCAGCCCAGGAATTGAGGGTGCCAAAGGGGAGGGCGCTCAGCCAGAAGCACCCCGCAGAGCCGTCTCCTTTGCTGATTCCAGGCCTTGGAACTGTAGCATCCTAACAGAGATTTCTCCTGACCAGTCCCTGCCTGAATACATCCTTCCTGCATGCAGACACAGCCTCTTTTCCCCCTGCCATGTCCCATCAGTGCCTCCCCCCTCTGCAGATTGGTGCCATTTCTCGCCCTGCTGCAGGCACGCGGGAGTCTGCTTTCATCCATGCTATCTCTGCTGCTGGCGTTGCCTTTGCTGTGACTCGTGCCTGCAGCCGCGGGGAGCTGGAGAAGTGTGGCTGTGACCGCAAGATACGAGGAGTCAGCCCTGAAGGTGAAGGAGGAGGCCGGTGGCGGGGAGGGGCTGGCAGAAGAGAATATCCATGGGGGAGACCCTCACCAGGGGAGGAGACATCTCCCTTCTCCACAGCCCTCAGCCCTCTGGGAGCTCGTCCCAGGGCTTCTCTTACTTCATCTCATGGCTGCTTTCCCTCTGCAGGTTTCCAATGGTCGGGCTGCTCTGATAACTTGTCTTATGGGATTGCCTTTTCTCAAGCCTTCGTAGACAACCCTGAGAGGAGCCGTGGTGTATCCTCCAGCCGAGTGCTCATGAACCTGCACAACAATGAGGCTGGGAGGAAGGTAAGGGCAGGAACAGGGGCTGGGAAGCAAGCCCATCTTCAGGGGCTTCTCCATTAGTTTCTCCATTCTGCTCTGAAGAGCTTCCCTGCCCCTCCAGAGCAAAGACACCATCTTCTGAAGGGGCCCCTGTCAGATCAGGTCCCTTGAACATCTTTTGGCTCTGGGCAGATATGCTCCCCTCTCCACAGCCCTGTGGGTCAGAGCAGGTCCCTGTCTCTTCCCCTGCCTCAGGGATTTCTCTTACAGACCCAAACCAGCCTGTTTCCCACAGAGTGGATCCCCTTCTCTTTCATGTTGGCCTGGATTAAAAAGACTTTTTTGCCCCTTCCCTTCCCTTCCCTTCCCTTCCCTTCCCTTCC